>OY747124.1:100335132-101535132 GCA_963556465.1 Berberis vulgaris | reverse complement strand
AGCTTAAAAACAAGGCGTAATCCTCCTCTCTGTCCCACTCCTATTCTTGTACTAAATTACTTGTTCACCAACAAAACTTACAAAAGATTGACAGGTCCTTGATTACGCAAGAACACTGCATTGTGACTATTTGCCAAAGTTTATCCAATGACTTACAACAAATTTATGATCATCGATAGATTCATCAAGTATTGACTCATGTCAAGGGCAACCCTTCGTAACCCATCTCTAATACAAACACTCTATTCGATGTTGCACATTCCAAAACCATTTTTAACTCATCACAGAATTCAAACACAAACATTGCAAAGAAACACAAACAAAATGCACAAAGAAAGCAAACCCATTCTCACAGGTAAAACCCATTCTATTTTGTAAATTGAGAATATTCTATTTTCAAGAACAACATGAACCAGCCACCCAATCAACAAATCAGACAATCCAACAGATTATCTAAAAAAAAATACTATTTAATATATACTCTACTCATCAAAAGACCACAAGTGGAACAAGAAACAAGTAACACAGCATAAGCAAACTGATAGAAAAGAAGGACTCAAAGTAGAAGAGAAAGAAATGAAGAAACTCACAGAAAAAGGGAAAGAATGAAGAAAACTCACAGAAATTGCAAATAGCAAAGGATTGCGCAGCCAACGCTATCGTCCCATCATCCTGACATAAATCCACCATTATTCTCCTCATGTTCAAGCAAATCCCATTTTTTTTTCTTTTTAGTCTCCCCATTCTATGAGACATCATATTGCAGCAAGTGAAGCAGAGTCAACTAAGTATTGATTTCCAATTTTCGATTACATCAATATCAACCACAATCCAACTATTGGTGTTTGCAATACTGGTCCACTGTTGTCCTGCTATCTTGAGGAAGTCTGTTTAACTTTGTTCAATAACAAGAAGATGATGTTAGCCAATACAGTAGCACTAGTTGCAAACAGATAGAACTCCTTAAATCTCCCCAAGCAATTTGATTGTTATCCACGACCCAGTCCAAATGTTGTTCAGCAGCCTCTAGCTTAGGTGTAATTTGTCGCAAGGACAGAGACTGAAATTTTGTGAACTTTGGGGCAAGTGATAGCACAAGATTGTTCATATTGTTCTTGCACCATGAGAGGGATAGATGAGAAAATCCCAAACAGATAGCATCCCTCCATCCAGTACAAACCCCAGAAGCCATAATCACAGTCCTATCATCAACAAGTGACGCAATCCTCAACAGAAGCTCCATTGGAAGGTCCTTCCACTCAGTCATAATTGGCCCACTCCCCATTTTTTTTTCTCCACCACCCCTAAGCACCATCAGCTGCTGAAAGCAAGAGTCCAAATCCCGAGTCTTCAAACTCTCCTCCCCAACCATCTCAACACTTCTCCACCACCACAATAGAGAACCCCTTCAACTTCCAAAGCCAAAACAACTGCTGAAGAACGAGTTTGAAAAGGAGGACTTAGAACGAAAAGTTGATTAAAAATACAAACTTCGTCACTAAAGGAGAACGAGAGACAATTTTATATATAGAGAGAGATGGCTTTGAAAGAAGAGCTTCTGGTGAGTTCTTCTCTTTTATCATTAATGAGATTCTTGACTGCAAGATACCGCGAACGAATCACTCTCCTTTCAGATACCCCTTGCCGAGTCTGATTTCAACTGGTATCTCATTGATCGAGTTTTTTGCTCAGAACCAACACTCTCACAGATGATCCACACGCCCAAACTTCCTCGGGTATGGCCTTCAATCCAAAATCTGATAGAGCCACAACCCCAGTAAGCCTCCACTGTTTCGCCCGGCTCTTCTCCACCACCAACTCCGCCTGATCACAGCCATGCTCCTCGCAATCCAGCCAACCCCACAGACTATCACCATCAGCCCTTCGCAATCACACACAGCCCCATCGCCACCATTGAAAAGAAAAAAAACACAAGGAAGGAAAGGAGAAGGAGAAAAAGAGGAAAAAGAAAAGAAAATAGGTTTTCTTCCCCTTTATAGGGTGGGTGGTTATTTGCCCCCACTAACATTCTGAGAGCACCCGCCCTTTAACTCACCAAACAAAACCCTAATTTCGAAATTCACATTCAATTAAATGTACCCATATTTTATTTAATTAAAAATAAAATAATAAATAAAATAAATTATCTTTATGAAATTTAGGGGTGTTACATTATACACACGTTAAATGGAATCTCGTCCCGAGATTCGGAAGGTAAGAAAGTTAACTGAATTTCGAAAAATACTAGTTGTCAAACAAAAGAAGATTTTATAACACCATTTCAATTGAATTTTAGAAACATAAATTATTTATTGTTATTTGAAAAGTAGGGGTGTTACATTATATACAACTTAAAAGGAATCTCGTCCCGAGATTCACGGAAAGTGTTAAGTGAACACTACGGAAATCAAAACCCGAAATAATAATAATAATAATAATAATAATAATAATAATAATAATAATAATAATAATACGAAATAATTTCACGCAAATATTGACATTATAAATAAGATTACTCGTGCACACACATGTCAATGAAGTCTCATCATGAGATTCACGAAGAAAACAAAACAAAACTAAAGTCTTCAAGGTTCGCCCTTGTCACTTTATCTTAAGACTTCTAAACTCCTACACACCCATATCCACATTCCGAGGATCACCTAGACTCTACCCCAGCCTAGGCTAACCAAATGCTCTGATACCAAACTGTAACGCCCCGATTTTCGAGAAAAATGAAATCCTGAAATCCACGTAGGATTATCCGTTTCCCCAAAACTCGGGACGTGAAATTCAATAACAACAGAAACATTTAGCAGCAAAGACAAAAAGTATAATTTAGAAAATAGGAACAAACTAAAATTAATACAAATGTCTAACCAGGAAAAACTGACGTCGCTAGCCCCACTAGCGGAACTCCCGTAAAGCTGCTCAAATGTCTCTAAACCTGAAAAGCTAATCGGCTACATTCCCAAAGGAATGTACCCAAGAAGCAAAAGCTCACTCGGGTCAGCAATAAAGCTGGTGTGAGAAATCTTCACTCCAAGATCAATAAAAATCGCACGTGATAAACATCAAGCAAAACGCAAACAACAAACCATCACACCAATAGGTAGTTCCTCAACGAGGCAAAGGTGTGATGCAAGAAAAACAGTTCCAAGAATTTAGTTCCTCAACGAGGCAGTCATATCATCATCCTAACATGTAAATATGCATTTACCTGTACTTACCCTATAGGAGTTGACTATGGCAAGTCGGACCTGCAGAAATATTAATGGACTTGCCATCCTGCATAAAAAGAATTAGAAACAATGCAACGTCATTTATTCTTTTTATTTGAATTAGATTCATCTTTTTAACGGATTGATCACTTAGACGATACCACATTCGCACCACCTCCGTGCCGAACATACATGCCCGTATGCCTCTCTCATATAAAGGAGGACTACTCCGTCATCCATGCCTAAGTGGGGACATCACATACAGGCATGCATCGCGGATACCCCTAACTATATGAGTACCAAAAGCCACCATTGGGCTATCAATGCGCATAACTCACGTCACATTTTTGACGGATAAATATCAAAGCCTATTTTAGGCATACAAACTCACCACATTTCCGCAAGACTAACCCGAAGGTTATTTTAGTTTCTCTAGTAAGAAATGGGTGCCCAACTCCGCAAGACGACCCACTGGTCATTTAGTTTCTCTAGTAGGAGAGGGGAAAATAATAAACAACAGAGATGTGGTAGTTCTAAGTGATACAAGCCCAAGTGTTTTATATTTTCAGAAATTCAGGTGTACCAATATCATTTATTTTCCAAAATTCCGAATTCTTCCACAATGACATTTTGTCATACATAAATGGATTCACCATCTATCCACCCACATTTTTGGGGAAAACATAGCATATTCATTAATCATGCTATATAACAATATGGCAATCAAGCCACTCCTTGATTCAAATATCCAAATTCTTCATAATGCATAAACAAGTCAACATGCATGATAATACCAATCTCCACATTAATCACAATGCATTAATATTCACTAACCATTCACATCTCAAGCATCACTATTAACTTAGCATATAAAAAAAACATAGTTACGAGCTACTAACTGTAGTTTCACCAAGCCAAACAAATCCATATCTAATAGCCTTTCTTAAACACTGATTTCGGTGTGAGCTAACTTAGCTTACAGTGCCTTAATAAGAAACGACATTCAATATACCCAAATACTCGACAAAATGTGGGAGATTGTCTCACATCATAATCAAGTCCTACTAAGAAGTAATTGTACAATAGAAAACTAGCCCCACTTTAGTAGTAGCCATTAGAAGATCTAACCACTTACCATGACCTTGCGACATGATGACAATGAACTACACTATAATATTGATCATAAATTAATAACAATAGTAAAATAGAGTTTTAGCTTAAAAACAAGGCGTAATCCTCCTCTCTGTCCCACTCCTATTCTTGTACTAAATTACTTGTTCACCAACAAAACTTACAAAAGATTGACAGGTCCTTGATTACGCAAGAACACTGCATTGTGACTATTTGCCAAAGTTTATCCAATGACTTACAACAAATTTATGATCATCGATAGATTCATCAAGTATTGACTCATGTCAAGGGCAACCCTTCGTAACCCATCTCTAATACAAACACTCTATTCGATGTTGCACATTCCAAAACCATTTTTAACTCATCACAGAATTCAAACACAAACATTGCAAAGAAACACAAACAAAATGCACAAAGAAAGCAAACCCATTCTCACAGGTAAAACCCATTCTATTTTGTAAATTGAGAATATTCTATTTTCAAGAACAACATGAACCAGCCACCCAATCAACAAATCAGACAATCCAACAGATTATCTAAAAAAAAATACTATTTAATATATACTCTACTCATCAAAAGACCACAAGTGGAACAAGAAACAAGTAACACAGCATAAGCAAACTGATAGAAAAGAAGGACTCAAAGTAGAAGAGAAAGAAATGAAGAAACTCACAGAAAAAGGGAAAGAATGAAGAAAACTCACAGAAATTGCAAATAGCAAAGGATTGCGCAGCCAACGCTATCGTCCCATCATCCTGACATAAATCCACCATTATTCTCCTCATGTTCAAGCAAATCCCATTTTTTTTTCTTTTTAGTCTCCCCATTCTATGAGACATCATATTGCAGCAAGTGAAGCAGAGTCAACTAAGTATTGATTTCCAATTTTCGATTACATCACTATCAACCACAATCCAACTATTGGTGTTTGCAATACTGGTCCACTGTTGTCCTGCTATCTTGAGGAAGTCTGTTTAACTTTGTTCAATAACAAGAAGATGATGTTAGCCAATACACTAGCACTAGTTGCAAACAGATAGAACTCCTTAAATCTCCCCAAGCAATTTGATTGTTATCCACGACCCAGTCCAAATGTTGTTCAGCAGCCTCTAGCTTAGGTGTAATTTGTCGCAAGGACAGAGACTGAAATTTTGTGAACTTTGGGGCAAGTGATAGCACAAGATTGTTCATATTATTCTTGCACCATGAGAGGGATAGATGAGAAAATCCCAAGCAGATAACATCCCTCCATCCAGTACAAACCCCAGAAGCCATAATCACAGTCCTATCATCAACAAGTGACGCAATCCTCAACAGAAGCTCCATTGGAAGGTCCTTCCACTCAGTCATAATTGGCCCACTCCCCATTTTTTTTTCTCCACCACCCCTAAGCACCATCAGCTGCTGAAAGCAAGAGTCCAAATCCCGAGTCTTCAAACTCTCCTCCCCAACCATCTCAACACTTCTCCACCACCACAATAGAGAACCCCTTCAACTTCCAAAGCCAAAACAACTACTGAAGAACGAGTTTGAAAAGGAGGACTTAGAACGAAAAGTTGATTAAAAATACAAACTTCGTCACTAAAGGAGAACGAGAGACAATTTTATATATAGAGAGAGATGGCTTTGAAAGAAGAGTTCTGGTGAGTTCTTCTCTTTTATCATTAATGAGATTCTTGACTGCAAGATACCGCGAACGAATCACTCTCCTTTCAGATACCCCTTGCCGAGTCTAATTTCAACTGGTATCTCATTGATCGAGTTTTTTGCTCAGAACCAACACTCTCACAGATGATCCACACGCCCAAACTTCCTCGGGTATGGCCTTCAATCCAAAATCTGATAGAGCCACAACCCCAGTAAGCCTCCACTGTTTCGCCCGGCTCTTCTCCACCACCAACTCCGCCTGATCACAGCCATGCTCCTCGCAATCCAGCCAACCCCACAGACTATCACCATCAGCCCTTCGCAATCACACACAGCCCCATCGCCACCATTGAGAAGAAAAAAAACACAAGGAAGGAAAGGAGAAGGAGAAAAAGAGGAAAAAGAAAAGAAAATAGGTTTTCTTCCCCTTTATAGGGTGGGTGGTTATTTGCCCCCACTAACATTCTGAGAGCACCCGCCCTTTAACTCACCAAACAAAACCCTAATTTCGAAATTCACATTCAATTAAATGTACCCATATTTTATTTAATTAAAAATAAAATAATAAATAAAATAAATTATCTTTATGAAATTTAGGGGTGTTACATTATACACACGTTAAATGGAATCTCGTCCCGAGATTCGGAAGGTAAGAAAGTTAACTGAATTTCGAAAAATACTAGTTGTCAAACAAAAGAAGATTTTATAACACCATTTCAATTGAATTTTAGAAACATAAATTATTTATTGTTATTTGAAAAGTAGGGGTGTTACATTATATACAACTTAAAAGGAATCTCGTCCCGAGATTCACGAAAAGTGTTAAGTGAACACTACGGAAATCAAAACCTGAAATAATAATAATAATAATAATAATAATAATAATAATAATAATCAGAAATAATTTCACGCAAATATTGACATTATAAATAAGATTACCCGTGCACACACATGTCAATGAAGTCTCATCATGAGATTCACGAAGAAAACAAAACAAAACTAAAGTCTTCAAGGTTCGCCCTTGTCACTTTATCTTAAGACTTCTAAACTCCTACACACCCATATCCACATTCCGAGGATCACCTAGACTCTACCCCAGCCTAGGCTAACCAAATGCTCTGATACCAAACTGTAACGCCCCGATTTTCGAGAAAAATGAAATCCTGAAATCCACGTAGGATTATCCGTTTCCCCAAAACTCGGGACGTGAAATTCAATAACAACAGAAACATTTAGCAGCAAAGACAAAAAGTATAATTTAGAAAATAGGAACAAACTAAAATTAATACAAATGTCTAACCAGGAAAAACTGACGTCGCTAGCCCCACTAGCGGAACTCCCGTAAAGCTGCTCAAATGTCTCTAAACCTGAAAAGCTAATCGGCTACATTCCCAAAGGAATGTACCCAAGAAGCAAAAGCTCACTCGGGTCAGCAATAAAGCTGGTGTGAGAAATCTTCACTCCAAGATCAATAAAAATCGCACGTGATAAACATCAAGCAAAACGCAAACAACAAACCATCACACCAATAGGTAGTTCCTCAACGAGGCAAAGGTGTGATGCAAGAAAAACAGTTCCAAGAATTTAGTTCCTCAACGAGGCAGTCATATCATCATCCTAACATGTAAATATGCATTTACCTGTACTTACCCTATAGGAGTTGACTATGGCAAGTCGGACCTGCAGAAATATTAATGGACTTGCCATCCTGCATAAAAAGAATTAGAAACAATGCAACGTCATTTATTCTTTTTATTTGAATTAGATTCATCTTTTTAACGGATTGATCACTTAGACGATACCACATTCGCACCACCTCCGTGCCGAACATACATGCCCGTATGCCTCTCTCATATAAAGGAGGACTACTCCGTCATCCATGCCTAAGTGGGGACATCACATACAGGCATGCATCGCGGATACCCCTAACTATATGAGTACCAAAAGCCACCATTGGGCTATCAATGCGCATAACTCACGTCACATTTTTGACGGATAAATATCAAAGCCTATTTTAGGCATACAAACTCACCACATTTCCGCAAGACTAACCCGAAGGTTATTTTAGTTTCTCTAGTAAGAAATGGGTGCCCAACTCCGCAAGACGACCCACTGGTCATTTAGTTTCTCTAGTAGGAGAGGGGAAAATAATAAACAACAGAGATGTGGTAGTTCTAAGTGATACAAGCCCAAGTGTTTTATATTTTCAGAAATTCAGGTGTACCAATATCATTTATTTTCCAAAATTCCGAATTCTTCCACAATGACATTTTGTCATACATAAATGGATTCACCATCTATCCACCCACATTTTTGGGGAAAACATAGCATATTCATTAATCATGCTATATAACAATATGGCAATCAAGCCACTCCTTGATTCAAATATCCAAATTCTTCATAATGCATAAACAAGTCAACATGCATGATAATACCAATCTCCACATTAATCACAATGCATTAATATTCACTAACCATTCACATCTCAAGCATCACTATTAACTTAGCATATAAAAAAAACATAGTTACGAGCTACTAACTGTAGTTTCACCAAGCCAAACAAATCCATATCTAATAGCCTTTCTTAAACACTGATTTCGGTGTGAGCTAACTTAGCTTACAGTGCCTTAATAAGAAACGACATTCAATATACCCAAATACTCGACAAAATGTGGGAGATTGTCTCACATCATAATCAAGTCCTACTAAGAAGTAATTGTACAATAGAAAACTAGCCCCACTTTAGTAGTAGCCATTAGAAGATCTAACCACTTACCATGACCTTGCGACATGATGACAATGAACTACACTATAATATTGATCATAAATTAATAACAATAGTAAAATAGAGTTTTAGCTTAAAAACAAGGCGTAATCCTCCTTTCTGTCCCACTCCTATTCTTGTACTAAATTACTTGTTCACCAACAAAACTTACAAAAGATTGACAGGTCCTTGATTACGCAAGAACACTGCATTGTGACTATTTGCCAAAGTTTATCCAATGACTTACAACAAATTTATGATCATCGATAGATTCATCAAGTATTGACTCATGTCAAGGGCAACCCTTCGTAACCCATCTCTAATACAAACACTCTATTCGATGTTGCACATTCCAAAACCATTTTTAACTCATCACAGAATTCAAACACAAACATTGCAAAGAAACACAAACAAAATGCACAAAGAAAGCAAACCCATTCTCACAGGTAAAACCCATTCTATTTTGTAAATTGAGAATATTCTATTTTCAAGAACAACATGAACCAGCCACCCAATCAACAAATCAGACAATCCAACAGATTATCTAAAAAAAAAATACTATTTAATATATACTCTACTCATCAAAAGACCACAAGTGGAACAAGAAACAAGTAACACAGCATAAGCAAACTGATAGAAAAGAAGGACTCAAAGTAGAAGAGAAAGAAATGAAGAAACTCACAGAAAAAGGGAAAGAATGAAGAAAACTCACAGAAATTGCAAATAGCAAAGGATTGCGCAGCCAACGCTATCGTCCCATCATCCTGACATAAATCCACCATTATTCTCCTCATGTTCAAGCAAATCCCATTTTTTTTTCTTTTTAGTCTCCCCATTCTATGAGACATCATATTGCAGCAAGTGAAGCAGAGTCAACTAAGTATTGATTTCCAATTTTCGATTACATCACTATCAACCACAATCCAACTATTGGTGTTTGCAATACTGGTCCACTGTTGTCCTGCTATCTTGAGGAAGTCTGTTTAACTTTGTTCAATAACAAGAAGATGATGTTAGCCAATACAGTAGCACTAGTTGCAAACAGATAGAACTCCTTAAATCTCCCCAAGCAATTTGATTGTTATCCACGACCCAGTCCAAATGTTGTTCAGCAGCCTCTAGCTTAGGTGTAATTTGTCGCAAGGACAGAGACTGAAATTTTGTGAACTTTGGGGCAAGTGATAGCACAAGATTGTTCATATTATTCTTGCACCATGAGAGGGATAGATGAGAAAATCCCAAGCAGATAACATCCCTCCATCCAGTACAAACCCCAGAAGCCATAATCACAGTCCTATCATCAACAAGTGACGCAATCCTCAACAGAAGCTCCATTGGAAGGTCCTTCCACTCAGTCATAATTGGCCCACTCCCCATTTTTTTTTCTCCACCACCCCTAAGCACCATCAGCTGCTGAAAGCAAGAGTCCAAATCCCGAGTCTTCAAACTCTCCTCCCCAACCATCTCAACACTTCTCCACCACCACAATAGAGAACCCCTTCAACTTCCAAAGCCAAAACAACTGCTGAAGAACGAGTTTGAAAAGGAGGACTTAGAACGAAAAGTTGATTAAAAATACAAACTTCGTCACTAAAGGAGAACGAGAGACAATTTTATATATAGAGAGAGATGGCTTTGAAAGAAGAGTTCTGGTGAGTTCGTCTCTTTTATCATTAATGAGATTCTTGACTGCAAGATACCGCGAACGAATCACTCTCCTTTCAGATACCCCTTGCCGAGTCTGATTTCAACTGGTATCTCATTGATCGAGTTTTTTGCTCAGAACCAACACTCTCACAGATGATCCACACGCCCAAACTTCCTCGGGTATGGCCTTCAATCCAAAATCTGATAGAGCCACAACCCCAGTAAGCCTCCACTGTTTCGCCCGGCTCTTCTCCACCACCAACTCCGCCTGATCACAGCCATGCTCCTCGCAATCCAGCCAACCCCACAGACTATCACCATCAGCCCTTCGCAATCACACACAGCCCCATCGCCACCATTGAGAAGAAAAAAAACACAAGGAAGGAAAGGAGAAGGAGAAAAAGAGGAAAAAGAAAAGAAAATAGGTTTTCTTCCCCTTTATAGGGTGGGTGGTTATTTGCCCCCACTAACATTCTGAGAGCACCCGCCCTTTAACTCACCAAACAAAACCCTAATTTCGAAATTCACATTCAATTAAATGTACCCATATTTTATTTAATTAAAAATAAAATAATAAATAAAATAAATTATCTTTATGAAATTTAGGGGTGTTACATTATACACACGTTAAATGGAATCTCGTCCCGAGATTCGGAAGGTAAGAAAGTTAACTGAATTTCGAAAAATACTAGTTGTCAAACAAAAGAAGATTTTATAACACCATTTCAATTGAATTTTAGAAACATAAATTATTTATTGTTATTTGAAAAGTAGGGGTGTTACATATAGTCTACCATAGCGTTTTAAAACTGCTATAAATAGTCTACCTACCATAGCGTTTTAAAAACGCTATGATAGCCCGTGTTTCTTTTATAGCGTCGGCTATCATAGCGGTTACTAAACCGCTATAGTAGGATACCATAGCGGTTTTGAAACGCTATTGATGAGACTTTTTCTTGTAGTGAATGATGAACTCAAAAAGCCAACCGCCAAAGAGTTAGTGGCCACACAAGCATGCCCACTAACTAGAGGGGAGTAGCTGATGATACATCAAATAGTCCTCTAATCATGACTGTATACATAGCAAAGATAATCCATCATGAGGAACATACATTTCAATCTCAACACGGATAACAAGCCCGGTCCCAGAAACCCGAAAAGGCAGGCCCGATCATTAAAGCCCCAAAAGGTCTTTAATAATAGACCATAATCAAAGACCCAAGTCTAGGTCCAACGGATCTCTTTCCTTAGAGAAGAGAGACATTACGAAGGAGACAAGTCATGACAGGAATCACTCCCCCATCATGCCCTATATGCTTAAGTCACGCAGGAAGTTAATTACGTACATTATATAAGGTAAAGAAAACATTCGACCAAAGGTACTCAAACACAATTGAACTATACTCTGTCTAAATTCATTCTCTCCCACAGATTAACTGACGTAAGCATCGAAGTGTCTTCGGCCACCAAACAAGTGGTCTTTGGCAATCTAACCATGTTTGCAGGTCAGATCTCTAGGAAGACAGATTTAGACTTATCAAAACCCATTCGCATTGTAAATGAATTTGCGCAAGGGTAAACCTGTATGTATCAACCTTCTGTCTTATGTACCCATTTTTTTGTTTTTAGAAGACAAAGGGTTTGAGATTTTGGGGTCTAGATTTGAATTAATTGTACAGAGGATGACCGAGATTAAAGATTAATTTTTTGTCTAATGTTTGGTACGTATCATATTTTGAATTCCAAGTATTGTTTCAATTCAATTCATTATTTTGTATGGAATGCACGAGTGTTTACATTTTAATAAGTGACAAATGGTTTGCTACTTATGGCATCGTAAGTGACAATGTCTAATACAAATGCATCACCAAGATAGTGACTAACAGAATGAAACATGTTGTCCAAAGGGTAGTGAGCTCTTCTCAATCGGCTTTTATTCAAGGAATAGACATATAGGATAACATTATGTTAGCTCATGAATTGGTGCAGAATTATCATAGAGATCAAGGTCTTCCTCACTGTGCAGCTAAGATGGATCTCAGGAAAGCATATGACATGGTAAGATGGGAAGCTATTTACACTTACTGGAAAAACTTAACTTTCCACCAGTTTTTATTAAGTGGGTGAGAGAATGCACTTCCACGGCTAAATTCTCAATTTGCCTCAATGGGTCACCTAAAGGTTACGTTCGAGCAAAGAGAGGTATATGCCAAGGATGCCCCTATGTCACCATATCTATTTGTAATGGTAATGGAGATTCTGCAATTGTTGTTAAAAAAAAAGGTTCAGGACGGTCACTACAAGTTTCACAACAGATGTAATAACCCAATTATTAAACATCTTAGGTTTGCTGATGATCTGATGGCTTTCTTTCATGGGGACAGTCCCTCAACCAAAGCTCTATTTGATGTCGTTCAAGTGTTTTAGGTATGTACAGGTTTGGAGGTTAATAATAGCAAAAGTACAATATTTCTAGCTGGTGTAACAGGCCAGGAAAAAACTATGATTAGCGCCCAACTACAGTTCACAGAAGGGAGTCTGTCGGTCAAGTATCTAGGGCTTCCAATGATTACTTCCTATCTATCTCACTGTCAATGCACCCCAATTACAAAAAAGATCAAGAGGAGGTCAATTCCTGAAAAAACAGGTTCCTTACATATGCGGGAAGACTGGTATGATCAAATCAGTTCCAACTTCTATCCATTATACATATATACTTGACTTCATGTTACGGTCTTCCTAAACAAATTATTGAGTGTATTAATGCTATACTTCATAGTTTTCTTTGGTCAGGAGATGACACGACATCAAAGAAGGTAGTGGTGAGCTGGGACACTATTTGTCTTCCTTGTAATGAGGGAGGGTTGGGTGTTCGAAACATTAGATTTGGGAATGAAGCAGCGTGCATGAAACACATTTGGAGTATAGCCACAAACCGAGAAACATTATGGGTGCAGCGGGTACCGAAAAATTTGATTAAGCAGAAAGATTTCTGGCTCATGGAAGCTCCTCGAGAAACATCTTGGTGATGGTGCAAAATCTTGGAATGCAGACAAAAAGCTTCTACTCTGGTATTCCACTTGATTGGTAATGGTAATTCAACTTACTTCTGGAAGGACCCTTGGCATTCTCTTGGAATCTTGATGAACAAAATTTCCCAAGAACTGTTGTATGCTTCCACACTTCACAAGAATGCTAAAGTTTCAGCCATCATCAGAAAATGATTCTTGGTATGTTCCGCAAGGTGTTGGGACAACAATTAGCGACATTGTGAGTTACCTCAGTGATGTTGAATTGGATACCTGCAGGGAAGACAAAGTTATATGGAGTACAAGGTGTGATGGCACCTATGAAATGAAAACTACATACGAAGCATTAAGGTACAGAAACAGGAAGGTAGAGTGGGCTTCAGTCATATGGTTTAAGGGGAACGTTCCAAGGCATAGTTTATAGTTTTATTATGTGGATATTGGCAACATGTAGCTTTGAAAACGAAGAGTAAATTGAAGAAATGGGGCAAAGCTTAAAATGACATCTGCCCATTGTGTTCCTGTGATTGTGAAACTGACGAATATTTGTTTTTCAATTGGACCTACTCACAGTTTGTTTGGCAATACATGTTATTCTACCTCTGTTATTCGAGACAAGTGCTTGGTTGGGAGGATGAGTTGCAATGGTGTGTATTCAGCAATTTAAAGGGAGCAATACGGGTGTTCTTCTTAAAAAGGTGGCTCTTAATGCTACAATATATCATCTTTGGTCTGAGAGGAACCGCCGTCTATATGAGAAGTGCTACAGTATGGGGGTGGAGCTTGTTAGACACATTTTTGAAGATGTGTGTATGAAATCTAGTATCACTGAATGTACGGTTGAAGATAGTGCGCAAAATCGAAAGCTTTTTGGGTGGAGGCTGGATGGGCTGCTCCAAATTCAAGTTCCAATCAAATGTGCTTGGAAGAAGCCAGAACAGGGTGGTTTAAACTGAACTCAGATGGCTCTTTGCGTGAAGTTAAGGGAGGTTAAGGTGCAATCATTAGACATGAATTGGGAGAAGCTATAGCTGCATGCGCAGGCAACACACAAGGCCATCATTAAACATGAATTGCAAGGGGTAGAGGCAGGGCTGAGATTAGCTAAATAACATGGGATTACAAAGCTGAAAATAAGCACAGACTTCAAAATAATCATCTTCTATTCTTTTAAGGTTTGGGGATCCTAAATAACTCCGCTCACTTCCAGTGTTCTAAAAAGCGGCCTGGGCGGCCGCCTAGGCGCTAGTAGGTAGATAAACGCCTCGACTAATTGTTGGGCGGAGGGAAAAATCGGACAGGGCGCCTAGGCGGGTCTGGGCGGATCTGGGCGGACCTAGGCGGGCTGGGCGGACCTAGGCGGGCTGGGCTTTTTTTTTTTTTTTTGCTGGTTGCAAATAACTAATAATTAGAAATAAGTTAATAACCAAAATCCCAAAACCAACCAATCGACCATTACGAAATTTTAGGTTTTGCTTTTGGCCTTTTGCAAACAAAACAGATAGAAGAAAAGGGGAAGAAGGAGAAGAAGAAGAAGAAGAAGAAGAAGGGGAAGAAGGGGAAGACGAAGAAGAGGAAGACGAAGAAGAGGAACCAATCGACCTTTTTGCTTCTCTGCTGCTGCGCTGCAAGCCTGCAAGCGAAGCATTTCGCTGATTCGCTCCACTTTTGGTAGGTAATAACAGTTTGTTTTCCATTTAATTTTGTTCTTTGCACTTTAATCAGTATTTCACCCTTCTTGGACACTGAATTTTTTCAGAAACTTCATATGAACCTCGAAATTTTTTTTTAGGTTTTGCAAACAAAACACTGAAAACAGAGAGAAGAAAAGGGGGAGAAGGAGAAGAAGAAGGAGAAGAAGAAGAAGGGGAAGAAGGGGAAGACGAAGAAGAGGAAGTTGAGGAACCATTCGACCATTTCGGTTTCCCATCGAAATTTTTTTGCTTCTCTGAATCTCTGCTGCAAGCCTGCAAGCGAAGAATTTCGCTCCACTTTTGGTAGGTAATAATATCAATATAACTTCTCATCTTCTTTCTTACCTTCACATTTACGGTGGATGCTCACTGTACAGTTGCCGAGTTTATTTCATGAGGTTTATTACTTATTTTACAACTTCTGTTTTGGCTTGTTATGTATTATACATTGTTTCTTCTTCAGAATCATTTTTAAACCGGTCAACCAACAGAAAACAAAAAAGAACAAAAAGAAGAAAATAATTGGTTCAGATGATTGATCCTCAGAGCAGTTTCTTCTTATTGTTCCCAACTGATTTCTGCATATCACACACATTGTAAACTCTATGAGGAAATGAGAATTCATATTAAACAGAAAAATCAAGAAATGCATGCAGTTAACTCTATCCCATATTCTGATATCTGACATGTTTGATAAAAATAATTGATGTGTTGTTGTTTGACAACTAAATGTTAAAGTTTTGCATATTTAAGTACTGACTATGCATGTCATATCTATATAGCCAACGGAGTGAATCACTACTAATGTCCCTAATGATGTTGTGGTGTTCCCTGAAATTTCACAATGATCGATAAGCTAGAGGAATGTTGGACACTCCTTAAAATGCCATGCTAGATCAAAATAATTGATATCAGACATGCTAGATCAAAGTAATTGATGTAATTTTATTTGAAAACTGAAAATTACTTCCAATGTCGCTAGTGATGTTGTGGTGTTACCTAAACTTAACAAAATTTGACATGTCAGATTCTGGTAGTTCAATGTGGAGTGATTGTTATGACTAATATCTTTCAGAATGAATTGTCAAGAGTATGTCGAGTACTGGATAAACAACTGTACATAAGAGTCTCATTTCCTTTTGTACTCAGCTTGCATAACGATTAAAAGATAAATGGATGTGAAAGGTCTCCACCTAGCTCTTGTTTTGATTATGATTACATTCATGCTAGTATGCTACTCTAACAACAAGCAGCAAATTTAACTATATAGATATGCTGATTTTTGAAGTATAGGGCAACATGCTACCTGTAATCCAAGTTGTAGCCTGTATACACTATATAGATATGCTGATTTTTGAAGTATATGCTCATATTATGCTGCCTGTAATGCTTCCATTTATCCCTTCTAGTTCTAGGTTAGCTATGCTGATTTTTTAAGTAGTTTTGAATGGAAATAATTAATGTTTCTGCTGATGAAGCCTCATAGTATAATACATAGCATGAATCTTCAGATAGTGATCTCGCTGATCTTCCTGGTAAATATTTCTTATTAATTGGAACAGATTATTATATTTCAGTGCATATTGTTTGGAGTGGAGTTTATTTTGTCACAAATCATAATTTCAGACTAGACAAGCATTAATGGCTGTTTAAGTTTTTAGACAATAAGGTTTCATACTTTGAATCAGTATGTATGGAGGTTTGAATATGTTTTATGGTGTTGGCTTTCACACACCCTTTCTTTCAAAGGGACGTTCTTTGATTCATTGTATGCCAAATAGGAATCAATAATTTGGGGGCCTTAATGCCTTTAAGGTCTTCTATTTTTTTGTATTCGTTTAATAGTTTTTCGTCAATGAAATTTTACCTTTAAATTTGACATTGGAGGAATGTCTAACTCGTTTTCTATTTATGTTAGGCCTTTCAAAATTAACCACAGATGAAAAGCTTCGAGATGCATTTTCTCCCTTTGGACAACTTGTTGAAGGTAGCAGAACTAGGTTTTGTCTATTTCTACTTTCACTGACATTTCTGTTTATCACATAATTATTTTTTGCATATTGTTTTGCAGCGAAAGTTGTAGTTGATAGAGCATCTAGGAGATCAAAGGGTTTTGGTTTCGTTAGATATGCAACCATAGTAGCTCCTATTCCAGGCCGCTTTTTAGAACACAGGTTGGTACCATCAACTCATCAAGTATGTAATTCTTTTTTCTCTCTAATGATCTAATCTCTAAGAAACTCTATGTTATGCAACTTATGCTATTATAAATTTTAATGTAAGCTTAATTTTTCATGTTTATAAATTTTTCATATGTATTCTGGCATTAAATTGGAAGTAATTGATAAAATATTAATGTATTATGCTAAATTTTTGTAAATTATGAAAATTATAATATAAAATCTAAAACCGCCTAGGCGCTAGGCACCTGCTGGCCGCCCGCCCACCGCCTAGCGATTTTTAGAACACTGCTCACTTCAAACAAAAAGTGACAAATTACTGTGTGATAATTTTTTTGTTCCGATGCTTTGGTTCGGAAATTCTTCAATTACTACAGTTATAAAAGTTCAGAATATCCAATATCTAGTATGTCAAAAGTCTTCTTGTATGAATCTTGTTTACTTTACGAGTTGCAGCAACCCAAGAATTTAATTAAACGAACAAAAAATATATTCTTTCCTTCTCCCAGTGTCATTTTGTTGTAAGATCTGCAATGTTTTCAAACGCCGTATCAGGCGTCTCTTTTACATCCTGTTGTTGGACAATTCAGTCATCTTTTGTTTCCGTTCAATTTCTCTTTACTCAATTGCCCAACTTGCATCCTTCCAGAAAATGGAGTTTTTAATTGGAAGTTTTCTTGGTTTGGGGTTTTTTCTCCCAGATTGCTTTGCTCTTTAACTTATGCATCCATGGGGAGTGGTTTATGTTTCGATCTGCTCAGTTAGGTTGCAAATGTAGGATATTGCAGAACTGATCAAGGGTGATTAATCCAGATTTTATGTTGGTTTATGTTTCTGCTCAGTTATGACTTGCCTTTTAACAAATTACATATTATGAATATTTTTGCACTGACTCAACAGTAAAGTCGCTAAACATAAATATATAGTTTTGATCCTAATATATTCAAATAACACATAAATAAATACTAACTATATAATTTCAATTGATAAAGCTGCTCATGAGTAGATCAAACTAAGTTCAATAGTAACATCAATCTTAACATTAAAACAAACTTTAAGAGTGAAAATACCATAATGAATCCTAATCACCAAAACGACACATAATCATAATCCTCGTCACTACTAAGACTGATTATTTTATCTTACTATTAATTACCTACCCATAATCACTGCCAAGCTGATAGACATTTTTCTTCTGGAACGTTGAAGTAGTGTTCTCTATGCATATTCTTCATCACTAAGACTCATTACTGAATGGAGCAACTAATACCAGAACATAGCGGAATATCCTCGACAATAATCTCCTGTCTCGGTGCATTCCTAGCTTTTTTAAGTAAATACTCACTCACTGTGATATCATCATCTGACATGACAACCTTTAAAGTGGTCAGACGTCGCTGATGTAAAGTTAGAGGCAGCTTCTTATTGATTTTTTTCCTCAACTCTCCAACTGTATCGTCACTTTGAATCACATATCGATTCTTATAAAGAATTCCCCTATGGCTTAAATCAAAGTGAATCCATTCAGGTTGGTTAAATTTTCTGTAGACGTTGATGACCGTCATTTCTGGATTACTATTCAACTGGAAGTTGTCATCTAACAGTAAACTTTGTTCAGGCATTCCAACTAGGAGATAACTTCCTGGTGGAAGTTCCAGTCTATTTTCGATATATGCTTTGACATCTCTGATAGTTAAGCATTCCTCTGGCAAATTGTTAACTTGAATATAAGAAGGAGCAGCCATTGTGTATCTAGCTAGTTGTTGAAACAGAATGAATCAGTGAAAGACTACGTATGTTTTGATGAATTATTTATAGTAGATAAAATAGAGAAACTTGAAAGAGCATTGTTTCTCCATGATTTGTGAGCAATGAAGAACTGTCGATGACCATAACAAACACTGTTTCTAGTGTGCACTTGGAAATCATTGTTGTCTTGTGTTTAAACTGTAACACCATTTGTATGGTTTTGTTCATGAAATTCAGAGAAGGGTTGGTTCGTCATACTTGTCATATGTAGGTAGGTAGCAAGATCTCATTGCAAATAAGAGAGTATTTTGTCCATACCACACCTTGTAACCATTTGGTTTTGTGTTAGTTTTGGGTGATGGGAACACGACTAGAACATATAAAGTCCAAATGTAAATACATAAATATGAATTGTTCAATCTTATAATATTTGAATAAAACATAAAATAAACACTAATTGTATAACTTTGATGATAAAATCTTGAGTACAGAACTCAATAATAATATCGATCTTAACATGAAAACAAACCTTAAGAGTTAACCGACTCTCAATAACTTAGTACCTATAATTATCAAATTAGGCTAATCACTGAGACTCATATTAATAATCCTACTAAATTAGACGACCCATAATTCTCATCACTGCTAAGACTCATTATCTCTCACACTATTAATTACCTACCCATAGTCACTACTACTAAGTTGATGGAGCTTCTTCTTCATAACATGACATTCAAGTATTGTTTCACTGACTGAACTATATAATGGGACAACAAGTATTATAACAGCGTACCATCTTCAGCACTTGTCACATTTTGAACTACACTCGTAACCATTTTCTCTAGTTGATGCAATAGAAATTAAGGTTCAACCTAATTAGGATGAAACCTTCGTTTGTGTTGATGGAACATTTCTAACAGATATCAATACAGAGAGAGTTTGAAATACATTAGTTCTCCATGATTTGCTAGCATGAAGAATTGGTGAAAACTATAACAGGCCCATCAGTTTGTATGCCATCAATTTATAGAATATATTGTGGCAGGTAAACCGTGACATAGTTAATTTAAACGTTTCAAAACATCAAAATCACTCATTAACACCAAAAAAACAGCCTTCTTCAGAGTCAGGCATACTAAAACTTTTAAAAATTAATCGATATTCACTACAACAGATTTGTTTTTCCAGGCACTTCTCAAAGCGCCGGCACAGGAGAAATATGCCAGTTTAGATCATTGATGGCATTTTAAGAACACGCCGGTAAACATATGTGCCGCCAAAAGATTAACGTCGCTTTTTGCGAAGCGCCGACTAAAATTATTATTTGCGGCGCTTTAAAAAGCATCGGTAAAGCTTACATAAACGCCGCCAAATAAATGGATACCTCAATTCCCAAACTGAGAGAAACGCCGTATGTATTAACCTTTAACGGCGCTTACAAGCGTCGGAAAATATAGTTTGCGACGCTTTGAAAGCGCTGGTTATGTTAACAAACCTGTGAAAATGACTTCCTTACCGCCTTTTAATGGCGTTTTGAAGCGCCGGAAAAGCTCTTTTTTGCGACGCTGTTAAAGCGCCGGTAGTGTTAACACTTTTTAATGGCGCTTTGAAAGCGCCGGTTATGTCAACATATCTATAAAAAAAAATCAATTTCCAGCTGAGCTTGTGCTTCCTAAGCCCGATGCTGGTGCCCTAACTGAGCAAGCTTGTTTTTTCTCCATCTTAAAAATTCGACAAAAAATTGAATTCCCACTAATTCCAAGTTCAATTGCTAGAAATCTGTCAAAATAACCACTGATGGAACATGAATTAGGCATAACGTCTCACCAAATAATAGCCACTCATCCATCTGACATAGCCTTTGAAGGCTGGCCTACTGCTAAAGTACCCCGTCTAGTATGCATGTGCTTTATCTGCATATCTGAAAAGTACAAGCTATAACTCCTATGCATGGAATGAATGCAAAAGAAATATAGCTAGAAAATACAATCTATAACTCTTACACATGGAACGAATGCAAAATAAATATAGCTCAACATGTATTGCCACCACATTTTTATGATATTCAACTTACGGAAAGAAGTCATCAGTCTTGACCGACCAAGATTCATTTGTCGCATATTTTGCATCGGTGTAAATAGATGGGGTTGAATACAAAGCATTGACACGCCCATCCTAAGAAACATACCAACCAAAATAATTTTAGCAGCACCAAACAAGCTCCACATTGCCCATCATAATAGCATAACAAAGACCTAATCAATGAAATGTTCCCTTGCAATGACATCTTGGATTCACTTCTTAGGCCCGCGTCAGGTACTTTGGGCATTTCCAAAATCTTTACTGGAATATAAGAATTTTAAGAAGACTGTATCCATAGATGTTCTCTCACTCCATATACTATCCATAGAAGTTCTCTAACATACATCATCTAATTTTTGTTCATTTTCAAAAATCAATTCAACCATGTGAATAAAAACATCTGACAACAAGTCTCCATTCTACAATTTTATGTTATTGACCAAAAGAGCTAGGAAGAAAATCTGAAACTTCTAGCAGGGGCGGATCCAGGATTTTAGTTTGGGGGGGGCGAAATGAAAAATACTTATTAGTTGATAATAGTAGTTATCAATGGTAAAGCCTAATTTTTTTTACCGGAGCTAGTAACTGATAAAAAAAATTAAACTATAAAAAATACCATGCATATATCAAATTGGATCCAAGTGTAGTCCATTTTAAGCCAAAATAAGGTCACTATTGATAACCTTAGCAAAGAGCAAACAAGCATAATAACTAGAATATATAATTAATATCACAAAAGAGTTTGTCTAGGCAGCCAGACTTTAAAGCCATTTTTTGGCCAGGCTAGAGCATTTCTACACTTTTACTCATTTTCTTTAAAATACAACCACAAACATTATCTATAGAAGAGATAGAAATGTAAAAAACTTAAAACCTGACCAAAAAGAAGGTATAAAGTCTGGTTGTCTAGAATTGAGAATCACAAAATAATTAAGATAAGTTCTAGGTGAAGCTAAAAAAAATTTGGAATTTGCGAATCTAATATGATCATAATACAATTTCAAAGAAAAAATAGTTTATATAAAGCACAAATCTTATACGAGTTGGCTAATGGTATATATTTTCATTGAATTCTATCGTTATTATTTTAGATATTAATTTTAAATATTTTTTGTTAGGGGTTTAATATTACTTGTGAAAAACAATTCATTTCTTTAATGTTAATAAATTTTTATTAAACTAAACATTTTTAATGTTTGCAATTACTAATAAAATTGCATTGAAAATAAAATAAAAAATGCACTCGAAGAGTATCGAACTCAGGTCTTTTACTAAAAATGATAAACCTCCAACCACTACACCAACTAAAACATGTTTTAATGTTTTCATAAACAATTAACATATTCTCTACATTATATAATCGATTATTCAAGACTAAAATATATATACTAAAAATATTTTAAAAATTGAGGGGGGGCAGCTGCCCCCCGTCGCCTCTTAGTAGGTCCGCCCATGACTTCCAGTATGGTTGTATGACTTCAAGATTCTCATTGTGTGGACCTCATAGTTACTCTTAAATTATATATTGAGGTCAACAAGATATTGAGGAGTGAGGCTAGAGAGCGAGGGGAGGGAGGTGGCGGGGTGGGAGCCGTCCACCCCGCTCGGGATGCGTGCCGCAATTTTTTGTGCGCGCATCCCGAGCGGGGTGGACGGCTCCCACCCCGCCACCTCCCTCTCCTCGCTCGTTTCCTCGACATTTAGAATTCCCCGATATTGAGATATCTAGGCACTCACGGCCAGTGAATCAATGATTCCACCCCCTTAAATTGTTTGGCTTCAATTTTGATCTCATTTTTCGCTCCAGTCTTGAATATCTACACTCTATGGTTCCAGTTGCTTTCAGTTCAGTTCCAAAGTTACAGTATCAAAGTACTCAGTATCAAAGTACTCAGGATCACTAGTATTTGTTTAACTCATTTCGTTGTTGTTTTTTATTTTTTGGTTTCTCAAAGGTTGGTCAAAACTGGGATATTCTGTCTATTTCGACTTCAGATCCTCTTAGGTTCTAGCTGACACCATAATTTATTACTTCATTAGCAATGTATACTGACTATAATATCACTTCAAGAAATATTCATTGCCGTTTCATACTCTACACATGTTTTTTTTATATGAAAATATACTTGTCTTTTAAATTTATACACTGTAATATTTTAGATTATATCTTGACCTTGAAATTTACACACTAACTTTTTAGATCATGGTAGCCATTTGAACATCAGCACTTGGTAATGATGTAAGCCTAAAAAAGATTTAAGGAAAAAACAAACAATATTTGGCAGAAAGCAGCATTGTTGGGGCAGTAATTCAAAAGCAGTTCAGACTTGTAGAGTGAGGGAGAAAAATGCATTCACATACTTGTGCTATAGCTGCAGCAACAAAGTCATTCACTCTCTCTTGAACATTATAATCAAACAGAGAAACATCGTCCTTCAGTGAAGAAACAAAAAAATGAGTTCCTGATGCAAAACACATTTTGATCACTTAAAATAGGATTTACCTGAATGGGAGAAGAAACATCGTTAATTTCAAATACGAAACCATCTGGAGGATCATAATGCCTTGGGAATATACCAGTAAAAATCTGCAACAGAGTTCAACTGGAAATTGGTAATCAATAAAGTTTAATGTAGAACTATCAGTAAACAGAATCCAAATTGCAAAATATAAAACTAAGTTTTACTTCACTTGAATTATGTAAAAGCTAGACGAACATAATCATAGTCGAGCTCCATAAAGCACACCCTAAAGTAGTTGTGACCTTTTTAGGAGATATCAGTTGTGACAATTCAGCCTGTACTTGTACTTCTAGGACTAGTCTTTCATATGTTGATAAAGTTCAAGACAGCAACGGGTGGTAGCCATCTGTATAAGCAAACTCATTCAAAACTGAAACTTGATCCTCCCTAATACTATAGTAAATCATTAGAAGACCAACTGAACCATCCATGATATTGAATAGGATGCACATGATGGAGAGCTAACCCAAGAAAATTTGAGGCCCAAGGGTAAGGCTTGGTTAGAGAACTTCTTAAAGCAATTTAACCACTATTCAATAAATAATTTATGCCAATTCTCACTGGCACAAATCCTGATATTTTGCACAGGCTTCAAAGATCAACCTAACAATACAGTCCTAAAGATGTGAAGCAAAAGTGCAAGCATAACTTGAAAGTAATTCTTCAAAAGCATATCCATGACAGAAGCTCACTGTAATATGCCGTAAAAATTTTATTTTCGAGCTCTGCAGAATAGCAAAATGAATCGCTGCAGTTCAAACTCAGTGGTACCAAAAGTTAAATTATCTACACAATGATTTCTCTTTAATCCAAATATGACATTAAAAACGTGGTACACAACACCTTAAGCATGGCACTTCTTATAATTTTAAATTTTTTTTTTTAATTGGCATGGTATCCTCTTTAGCATAAAACAGTCAAAAACAGGTTTGGGGACTCCAATTCAGATACAGTGACTCTAGAAAATGGAAAGAAGGTAACCTGAGCATCATATGATAATCATCGTGTCTTGAGGGTAGAAATTCTTCTAAGATGAGTGTTTGACGGAAGGCATCAACTGCTTGCACCTCCCCTGCATCGCACACATCCTCAATGGAAACAGATATACTTTAAGCAGAAAAACCAAAATTTCCTTGAACCATTGGCATATCTATTAAGATTTCAACAACAGGTACCAATGCCATGAAATTTAGCGTGCATATTGATTCTGTTTTATTATTCGTTCTTTTGTTTCTAGCAAGGAAAATCACATTTCAAGAACCTCCATGAAGGTATGACATCCCACAAGAAAAATGGAGTTTAAAATAGGCACCATGTCTCAACTCAAAACTATAAATCTAGAATTTGACGTGAAACCCAATCGAACAAAGCAACATATGTGCAATTACGAATCTGCTAAACAATTCAATATCTTAAGTGTATAATAAATGACACAGAAAATTGGGAATCAAATCAGATCCAAGTGTCCAGGGATATATCAGAAATGGAAGGAAATGAATAGTCAAGCATTCGGAAACTTCACTTTATCTCGGAATGGATCATTATGGGCTTTCTTCGGTACTTGTGCTCCGTGCATTGTGTCTTTAAGGGAGTTATGCTTGCAAATCGGGAGGGTGCCATTCACAAGGAAGCGCATAGTATACATGAGAAAGGAAACTGTTACCTGCGCATACAAGCACCCTGACCACAAACCAGCACGTAACAGAGCAGCAACAGCACGCAGCAAAAATTCAGCACTCTGTCCAGCACAATGGACTGCAGAATTCGCTCTCCACACAGCAACCTGGGCCACAAATCAGCATGTAAAAATCGCCAGAGTAACACCAAAAAACTCAGTATTCTGTCCAGTATTAATAATGCATTTCTGAATTAAAAGAATTGACAGACCACAGATACCTCCCCACCACAATAAGCACTGGAATATTGAGCATTGCCTTGCCCATACAAAATTCCAGAATTTCATTAAAACAGAGTCTTTACTCCCCTGTTTTGCCCATAAGTCAGAAGTTTTGAAGCAAACCCACCCTTGAAAACACACTCTCCGCATGCCCATCTCTGATCAGCTGAGCAGCATCATCTCCCAACTGCCTTATGATGGATTCTCTTGGCACCCGCAAGGTCTGAAGAGCACAAACGCCTGCAACAACAAAACAAAACCAAAGAAACCCAATTAACATATTAATTCAACCAACCACAAAATGCCAAAAAGAGATTTCAGACAGAACTTAGCTGATTGAATGTGTACCACCACAACCACTCACGGAGAAACTGAAAAAAATGAAGTGAAATGAAGTAAACGATTCCCAATATCCATCCAGCTTTTGTTCAACGTGGCCATTAAATCCCTATCATGTTTTTACATATCAAAGTGAAACCGAAAAAATGAAGTAAAATAAAAAAGAGATAAATGTATAAAAAGGATAACTCAAATTTGAAACAATTAAGGATGAATATACCTGAACTCAATAGAAAATCCAAATAATCGTTCTATTGGATAACGGAGAACTACTTTTGCTTTATCAAATAACCTAATTGCCTTATCATATTAGAATGTTGTTGATGGATGGACTACCTTTCAATCAGCTACTGTTGGTAAGTTTCGTTAATTTCCTCTTATTTGAATTATCTGACTCAATGTGGTTAATTGTTATCATTATGATTACTACTTACTCATTACATATCATATAAACTCACGGAAGAAAGCATCTTAGTAGTGAACCTTTCTAGATAAACCTTTTGCTAAATTTCAAAATCTAACTCAACAAGCTAAACCAAATAAATGCCTTCAAACACCATCAACCATATCTATATAGAGATCTCAAAAGACATGTAGCTTTGAATGAAATGGGACCCAAATTTGAGGCCACCCTGATATTTTCCAACTGATGAATTGCAAAGGCACACAGTGCATTTTATTACTGATCGAACTTAAAATTCAGAATACACACAATAATTACATTCACACTCCAACCAAAATACTTTGGGAGTGTACATTGGTAATTTACTAGTGGTAATCCGTTACAGGGAGATACAGCATAGCAACAATGCTAGAGTAACTAGAGACGAGTCATTTTGAGCAAATGCATATCAGCAGATCTAGATTATACATATAAGTCAATTCCTAGGTAACCATATAGATAGAGATGATAGCAAGAAGCCTACACTAAATGGTTATTAAAACAAACTACATTTACACACACAATGTTACCTACTCCTGAAATTTATTTAGTGCACTTGCACATATCAATGGCTAACCCTAGAAATTTATTTAGTGCACTTGCACTTGCACAAAGAGCTGCCATATCAGCTCAAAAATTAATAATAATAAAAAAATACATCACGAAAAAATACAAAGAAAAAAAGCAGTAAATTCAGCAAAAAACCCTAGAAATCGGTTTAATACATTTGGATGATCGAATTTGTGCATAATAGAACATACATATGATGAAGACAAGTAACGCATACAATCAAAAGCGATTATAAAAGAGGGATTCATCAAAAACCAAAAACCCTATATTTGGAAATCATCAAATAGAGATTCGATTATACCATGAGTTTCTTCTCTTTGGTTGCTATTCGAATGTTCTTGAATGAGTACCACCACCACCACAATGTTTGACAGATTTCAACAGATTGAAGAGTGGTCAGACCGAGAGCGAAGGAGGGAAGAGGGAATGGGCGAAGTCACGAAGGACTGGAAGCGCTAAGGTGAGGGAAGGAGGAAGGAGGAGGAGGGAAGTCGAAGGAGGGAAGTTGACCGCAGAGGAAGGAGGGAAGTCGAGGGTTTTTTATTATCGCTGGAGATTTTTTTTTATCCCTCTAATCCGGCGTTTTAAATCTCTAATACGGCGTTTTCAAAAAAAAATTATTTTCATTAGCGGGATTGATGCGCGGGTTTTTTTTTCGATCTTTCCCGGCGCTTTTACAATAAACGTCGGTATTGTTAGATCTTTACCAGCGTTTTGTACATCTAAAGAGGAATTTTAGAAAACATAAATTTATTTTCATCAAGCGGGATGGGTTGGCGGGTTTTTTTTATCTTTACCGGCGCTTCAAAATCCACGCGCCGGTATTGGTTACTCTTTATCGGCGCTTAGAAATACAATGCCGGTATTGTTAGATCTTTACCGGCGCTTATTTACATCTACTACGGCGTTTCAAAAAACACAATTTTATTTTCATTAGTATGGCGGGATTTTTTATCTTTACCGGCGCTTTAGAGTATCAACGCCAGTATTGTTATCTCTTTCCAGGCGCTTCATAAGACAAACGCCGGTTAAGGGTCATTTTTACCGGCGCTTTATATGAAAAACGCCGGTTAAGGGTCATCATTATCGGCGCTTCCACAAAAACGCCGGTATTGCTTGAGACTTAGTTTATTATCGCTGATTTTTGTTCTTTGCCGGTGCTTGGTATCCCAAACGTCGTTATTGATTATGTTTTATCGGCGCTTTCATTGAAACGCAGCCGTGAAAGTGCCATTTTAGACTTCGTTTTTTGTAGTGATTAAATAAGAAAAGGTAGAGACGAGAAAAGAGTGAATGTACTAGAAATTTATTGGTCCTACAAAGTTAAGTGGTTTAAGCATAAATTACTCGATCACTCTAGTGATTGGAGATTCTTGGCTGACTCGTGACTAGTAAGGAATGTGATTTATCGAAAAATGTCAAAATTTTATCGAATATTTCTTTTTTAGTTATCGAAATTTTCTTCGAAATTGAAATATTTATTTATTTTCATTATATCAATCTCAATGTCGGTACATTTTAACATGTTATAAGCATAGTTTAGTATTAAAATTTTGTTATATAAGTGATTCTTATGCAATATGTAGTTTGTATGACATTACGAGTCTTGTGGTACTCTTTATGTAATATGTAAGAGTTTAAAATGTTTTACTTATATTGATAACTTCAAAATTACAATCCAAAATTTTAAGTTTTTTTATACACAACGAAATATTTCTTAAAATCAACTTACCAAAATTACCTCGAAAAACGAAATCACAATCCTTTATCATGAGAAGGTTTTCTCAACCCATTGGTTAAAAATCTTGCATCTTGAAAAAAATATAACACCACAAATAAGTAACAAAAAAATATATTGCTTTAAAATAACACGGTTTTCTCCACCCATTGGTTAAAAATGGTGCCACCCAATTTGCAGTTGAGTCAAACATAACACATCTCGTCTTTGTAGATAGGATGAGTATACTCGACTTCAATAATTCTAGGAAACCATGTTTCGTAGCCATGTTGAGGTGTATATCCACCTCAGCATTTTTACAAAAAACGAAAATGGGAAAAACCATTGAATTTTTAGGTCTCTTTAACCATACTACGACAAAACTCAATCCTTGACACAGTGTGATTAGACTTTGTATTCTTCTCAAAGACAGCGTTAACAAGGAGACTGCATTGCAAGAGGAGAAATCTGTATTTCTTCTCAGAGACTACGTTAGCAAGGAGATTGCGTTGCAAGGAGGCTCATCTGTATTCTTCTCAGAGACTGCGATTTTAGATCAGACTCTCCTTTATTCATGTTCTTGTGATTTGTATGTTATTTATATGCTATTTGCTTTTGTATCAATTTGTGGTTCTACACAATTTGTGTATTGTCTAGTGTTGAATTGGAGGTTAATTTTGTGAAGATGATATTTTTACTAGTCACTCTCGTGGTAATTAACTAATTACGACAACTACTGGAAAAGTAGAGAAACATTAATCCTACAATGCTATATGAGATTTTTGAAAATGCTTGGACTATCTGATTACTTCTTTTACCATACAAGAATATTCAACACTAAATTTAACATAGGGAAATTTTCAAGACTAGGGATTTGTGTTTAGATGCATTGGAAAATTTTTATGGAAAGTTCTTAAATTTATTGCAGCCACATATCACTATGGAAGCCGCATATCACCACACCAAATTGGCATTTTTGTAACAACCCAAAAACAGTATCACTTTTGAAGTGTAACAATCCACCTAACAATTTTACACATTTTCACAAAACAAAATGATACAATACTTGTATCACCATGAAGAGTATGGTTATAAAAGTGATACTATTCATGGTGATCAAACTTATTGTATCAATTTTTTTGTGTTACTGTTTTTCATTTTTTTTTACTAAATTTAGTTTTGACTTGAAATTGTTTGGTGAATTGTAACATCTCAAAAGTAATATTGTTTTGAGAGTTGTTACAAAAGTGTCAATTTGGTGTAGTGTATTGACCTTTTTATAAACATGGCTCCTGATCATATCTTCATTTCTTGTGCTCATGTCATGATCCATCTTTGAAAAATGACTATGGCTTCATTATAGCATCACTAATCTCAATTTCAAGCTCCATTATAAGTTCATTGTCACTAGAAGGACAAAAACCATCTCATACCCATGTAAACCCCTAAGAGTTATATGGAACTTATGTGCTGAGAATGTCCCATGTATAATTAGTGTGTTTTGTTACTCAAGTTCTTGTTAATAAGATTAATTTGTTACTTGGTAAATGTAGTTAAACAACACTTCCTTAAAATTAGTCTACAAAATTCACTCCCCGGTGATGTTGGCAAAAAAAATAGGCGTATGTGATACACTACTTCATGCAAGTTGTGTTCCTATGTACTTGAAATGTCAATTTAGTGTTTTAGTATTCACTGAGATGAGGTTGACTCTGCTTAGGAGAATGCATTTTTTCTAGCCATATCAAGACCCGCAATTCCCAAAATAACATCAAGGGAAAATATCTTCCTCAATATATACTCATGAATGAACTTAGCCTTATGCATGGCCCCTAATTTTGCACAAGCAAATGCAGCAGTGACCATTGCTACATTATCAGGAAAAATACCTTCATCCATCATCCGTTCAAACAAAACCATCGGCTCAGCAACATTCCCAGATTTCACATACCCCGAAACCATGACCATGTAAGTAACAAGATCTCTCTTCCCCATTCCATCAAACATCTCCCGTGCATCATCAATCACCCCACATTTCACATACATGTCCATCACCGCAGCCGACACAAAGCAATCCAAATGCATCCAAGACTTATAAACAAGGTGATGAACCATTCTACCCATTTTAACATCCATTGTATCTCTAAAAGTTCTTAAACAACTCTTATAATCCCCTACCTTGGCAAACCCACCAACCATTGCACTCCAAGAGAAATTATCCCTCTCACCCATATTATCAAATACTGAGTAGGTGTCATCCAACACATTGTGCTGGGTGTAAGTGTGGAGGATTTTGTTTGCAACAAAGAGTTTCTGTGTCATTCCAATCACAGTTGCTTGTGCATGGATTTGCTTGATTTGTGAGAGGGTTTGGCAATTGAGTAGAACAGAGATGTAGAACTTAGGGCCGAATGAGGTGGAGAAATGGGGTTCGGGAAATTGGGTTCGTTGGATATCGAGATCAAAGAAGGGTTGTTGTTCATGATGTTGTTTGAGGGGTTTTGCGATTTCTACAGTTGATAAAGGTGATCAGAAGTATGGATGTTTGTAGACAGAGAAGATTAGATGTTTGGAAACAGAGAAGGTTAAATGTTTACGTTTGAATTTGAACAATAGAGGGTTCTAACGTCTTCATTTCGCGATTGGCTTGAACTTCACTGGAAAATTATCAACATCGATTTGTTATTCGATGATGAGACAAATTAGAGGGTGGAAAGATCCTCCTCCTATGGTTTCTTCTTCGGTGGTGGTGGTGAGAGGAGAATTGCCATCGATTTGTTCTTCGTACGATGCTGAAGAAGAAGTACTCGTCGAGACTAGGCAAAGGGTTTGGTTAAGATATGCGAGATTCCACCAAATATACAAATGGAACCTAGCCATACATGTTTACCAATTATATCTTCTAAATCGGCCACGCTAACAATCCACCTTTCTCCCCCAAATGGGGATTTTAGTAAATAACCAAATATAACACTTGGGCTAAGTGCCCAAGTGTCAAGTTGGTTATTTTTCTTACATCTCCTCCTCCAGGAGCCCAGGTATCATATACGCCCCCAAAATAAAGAGCCTTGAGTACTAGAAGAAAAGCACCTATACCAAATAAGATTAAGTTTAGTCTCTGAGAAGAATACAGATGAGCCCCCTTGCAACTCAGTCTCCTTGCTAACATAGTCTCTGAGAAGAATACAAATTTCTCCTCTTACAACACAATCTCCTTGTTAACGTAGTCTTTGAAAAGAATACAAAGTCTAATAACACTGTGTCAAGGATTGGGTTTTGCTGTAGTATGGTTAAAGAGACTTGAAAATTCAATTTTTTTTCCCACTTTCGTTTTTGTTAAAATGCTAAGGTGGATATACACCTCAACATGGCTATGAAACATGGTTATAAAACATGGTTTCCAACCGTTATTGTTGTTAAAAATGCCGAAATTGAAACTAAATTTTTTTATATTGAAAGTTGATAGGGAAGCTTTTACTAACAATCTCAAATTATCAAACAATTCCCTTTTTATATTAAATTGGACGATCTCTTTGACATATTTATAGTCATGCACATGTAAAACACATTTTCCTTTTTACTTAGATTTTACTTGCATCTGCATTAGGGATCAATGTAAAAATCTAAGTGCCCCGCAAAATTTAAAAAAAAAAACCAAATTTGATATATTACTAATAGTTGTTGATGATACATCAAAATAGACCGATTATCACGGTCGTACACTTGGCAAAGGACTTCCATCACGAAGATATAACGTCCAATCTATTGGGCCATCTCATAAAACCCAAGAGAATAAAGACAATCACAGAGGCCCAGACAAGGCCCACTAATGAAAAGATATAAACAAAGCCCAAATCCAGGCCTTACAAAGTTATCTCATAAAAAAAATGAATGTTGCACCAAAAAGAGTCATGGAAGGAGTTACACCTCCATAGACACATCTCCATCAAAGAGAAAAATGTTACGAGAAACATCTCTTTCCGTTGTGCCTCACATGCTTAAGTCATGCAGAGAATTAACCAGAACACGTTATAAAAGGTAAAGGGAACATTTGACACATGTATGCAACTTTAACTGAGTTTTATCTAGATTTACTTCATTCTCAAACAGAGTTGCTAACTTAAGCATCGCAGTGCCTTCGACCACCAAAAAGGTGGTCCTTGGCAGTCTAACATCTATTTTATAGGTCAAACTCACAGGAGGATGATTTTTGGACGCGTCAGTTTGGCGTCGTCCATGGGGAACAACGAGGTTCTTTTCCAAAAAGAAAATTAAGTAACAAAGCTTACTAAGATTTGGTTAACAATCAAACAACTATCAAGATCAATGGAACACTCCACAAATCATCAATCTGGCGGTGAACAAAACGACATGTCGCCTAACATCGATCCAGCGACAACCGTCGAATCAACCGCACTTGTTACAAGAAATCTTCAACGGGTAATAATTCAGACGTCTCTGACATCTTGGGGAATCCCTTTGGATCCCCAAGTAGAGATGTTTATGGCTCAGATGTATCATGTAATCGAGATGGTGGACAGACTCATCTGAGACCCGGAGGGCAGCAAACCTCGAGAAGAAATCGCCTTGCTATAGAAACATCGGGCCAATAACAGTTTCAGATTCAATCAAGGAAAGTTTGAAAAACTACAACCAAAGAGGCCTAAATGCGAGCAAGCAAAAAAATCACTCGCAACCTTGATAGCGAGTCGGAGCGAGATCCTTAACGCTGTGACAGGAAGGGAAAATGTCAAATGGCCATAAGAATTGAGAGAAGATCCGAAAAAGCAAAGCAAACACAAATATTGCCTCTTCCACAACGATTACGACCATGATACTAAAGATTTTCATAGTATGAAGGATGAGATTCAACGTCATATCAAAGAAGGACGACTCAGAGAATTCGTCAAACTCGAGGATGAAACAATCATCTTTGGGGCACGAGCAAAAGAGACAATATACGTCTTGCACAGTGCAGCTGGAGAAAATTAGCAATCCAATCTATCTCGAAAGAGTATACTCAGAGACCTGCGAGCAAATATCAGATACCAAGAACCGTCAGCACAACGTGCAAAAATGATGCAGCGGACTCTAACTTTCTCAAACGAATATGCAGACAGGGTTAATTTCCCGCATACTGATACTTTAGTGATCTCGGTCATGATAGCTAAATGGGAAATCAAAAGGGTGTTGATCGACACCGGTAGCTTGTCCAACCTCCTATATCTAACAGCTTTATGAAGGATGCGGTTCACCAGTGAGATGTTTTCACCTAGCGATCAATCTATGGTGGGTATCAGTGGAGAACAATGTCATCCGCTGGGAATGATTCAACTACCGATCAAAGCAAGAGAGCCAAGAAAGCAACGATTATTATTGACAGACTTCCTTGTCGTCGATGCTCTTGCTGTGTACAACATGATACTCGGGAGACCATGGATACACAAATGAGCGCAGTCTCCTCCACTATGCACCAATGCTTAAAGTACCATATCGACAATGGTATCAGAATAATCAAAGGAGATCAACGAGCAGCCCGTGAGTGTCATTTCACAACGATAAAGACTCCCCCATAAATAACAATTACTGCAACGACCGGAAGAGCCTTCACAACAACTTGATGAAAAGATTCAAACTCTCCGGACGACAATACGTCTCCAACCAGCCTGCGAGATCAACCTAACACCAGACAACTGAAAGAATAAACGATCAAAGTCTACCTAGACAACGAAGCGGAGAAAGTAATCTAAATTGGCACAAAGATTCATCCCGAACTCGTCAAGGAATTGATCTAGCTGTTGAAAGATAAACAAGATGTTTTTGCATGGACAATGAATGACATGTTAGGGATAGACACATCCATCATCTCTCACAAACTACAAGTGAACCCAGACAAGAAGCCGATTTGACAATAAAATATCGATGGCCCCGAAACGTAATCAGGCAATAAACAAGGAAGTGCACTGACTACTCAATGCAGGGATGACGAAAGAAGCTCACAACCCGGACTGGTTGGCAAACACAATGCTAGTAAAAAAATGACAAATGGAGGGTGTGTGTGGACTACACCGATCTAAATAAAGTATGCTCTTAAAATAGTTTCCCACTTCAGCGCATAGATAAGATAGTGGATGCGACTGTCGTGCATGAAATGTTGAGCTTCATGGATGCATACTCCGGATATAATCAAATACAAATGTACTCTTCTGACCAAGAAAAAACATTTTTCATAAGGGAAATGGGTACATACTATTATTGGGTAATGGCCCTTCAGATTAAAGAACGCGGGAGCGACGTACCAACGGCTAGTGAACAGAATGTTCAAAGACCAAATCGACAAAACAATGGAAGTTTACATCGACATTTTCCCAGCTACAAAAGTACAAGATTAAACTGAACCCGGAGAAGTGCACATTTGGAGTAGAATCAGGAAAGTTCCTCGGGTACATGGTCAACCAAAAAGGAATTGAGGCCGATATAAAGCAGATACAAGCACTTATCAATATAAAAGGTGTCCAAAGTCTTAATGAGAGAATAATAGCTCTGAACAGGTTCATCTCCAGATCATCGGACAAATGTCTGTCTTTCTTGAAAAAATTTAAAGGGAACAAAACATTCGAGTGGAATACTGAATGCGAGGAGGCCTTTCAAAGCCTTAAGATGTATATCGAAAGCCCAAAGCTACTTACGAAATCGAACACGGTAGAAACATTGTTTCTGTATCTATCTGTGTCTGATCACGCGGTAAGTTCGTCGTTGATACGGAAAGAAAAATGCGTGCAAAAATCAGTATGCTACATCAGCAAAACACTCGCAGATGGAAAAATCAACCATCCAACCCTAGAGAAATTGGTGCTAAAAATAACCCTAAACTTAATGGTTACTTGGTGATTTGTCACAAAAGAAAAAATTAAATAAAAAGTGTTTTATAGCATTTACTTATAGATATAAATATATTATTTTCTCTCTCCAAGTTAAAATGAAAATACAGTAACAACATTCATCACATCATATCCAAAAGCGCGACATGGCTATTAAAGTAATAAGAAAAATAAAAAAGTGTTTTATTAGCATTTATAGATATAAATTCCCAATTCTAGGCAGTCAGATTTTATAATCATTTTTTAGCTAGATTTGTGTTTTTTACACTTATGCCCCTTCTATAGATAATGTTTGTGATTGTGTTTTAAAGAGAATGGATAAAAGTAAAAAAAAAACACCAAAACTGACCAAAAAGTGGCTTTAAAGTCTGGCTGCCCAAACAAACTCGATATAAATATATCAAAAAATCTAGAAAGCCAGGCCCCTAGCGCCTGGGGGCTCTCTGTGCGTGCGATTATGTGCGATTGGAGCATTATGAACATCTCTAGGATAATGGAGGGTATTGAGCCTGGCCTGGCTTTCTAGACAAGTTGTAAATATACATGGTCATCATAATACTAACAATGTAAGCTGAATAGTTCTCATTCACATGGTCTAGTAAATAAAAATTACGAGCTATTAATTTACAGGGAAAAGGGACATGCACATATGCTGCTTTTTCTTATTTTGTAGATCAAATTCCTCTCCATTTGAAATGATCAGAAGCAATAAATCATGAACAAAGATTAAATCGTTGGTGATTAATCGTTACCATCCTTAAATAAGCCATCTTTCCTCTGGATCTGGCATCCATGAAGACTTAAAATCTTTCTTCTTCTCTTCTTCTTTGATCTTCTCCTTGATCTCCGTTTTCTCCTTCTTATGATTAATTGTGCCCTAATCTCACAATTTTCATGCTCCGTGATTTGAAAGCAGAAAGGATGACAGTCTATCCCAGTTTTGCTTGATTACCCTGGCTGTAGTTCAGGTTCTCAAGGGGTTTTCTGAACATCTTCCTGGACTCCAAGTTTATTTGTTGCAAATTTTTGTTCTTGTCACGATGTAGTAGACTGTGTAAGGTTTTTTTTTAAATGCTCCCAGAGACCAAAACGCGCGCCATAGCACAAACTTCCCTTTAATTTAAGTAATGAAATTTAAGTACGAGTAATTCTACATCGCTTGGTCATCTGTGCCTGTTTTGTGCCAAGATCATGCACTGCTGACGTGGCAGTCAGAATTTATTGGGAGAGAAATCCAACAAATACACATTGCTCCTATATTTATTGTACAATGCTCCTATATATATAAATGTACATTGCATCAATACCTACATAACTTACAATAAGTTTTCACTGCCACGTCAACAATGCATATGTCTGGTACCATCCGGCACAAAAACAGACATAGAGGACAAACACTGTAGAAATACAAAGACTCCCATTGGCAATAAAATGTTATATTCGTTATACAATTCAGTGAAAGTAGAAGACCCGGAAAGTCCCCATATGAGCAGCCGCATCAAAGGTTTCAGAGTTGTGTACTCAGTGGAATTGGACCCAAGAAGTTGTATATGACAAGTTCTAAGTGGCTCAAAAAACTTAAATTTGGCAAAGCCGCTGGAATAACACTTGAAAGACGGTTTCAAGATTATATTGATCTAATATGACCAATGTTCTGAGGAATTTGCCAATCAAATGTTTTCTTGATAGGTTCAAATCATCGCACTCGAATTGTAAAGGCGTCGTGGAATGCTTCCCCCAAATTATTGGGCTCTCAAAGTGACTTGAACTAAGATCAATACCATGTAACTTTGATCAATACCATGTAATTTTGAAATCTCAGATATGAACTTCGGAGTTTGCAACTAAAATGATTGGAAGAAAGATTCATAAATCCCATGTCGAAGGTAAAGCCAAGTTGGATCGCATCTCTAATTGTGTTTTGTAAGCGCTCAAAAGTTCCGTGGCTAGCCTATACACTTGTATTACAACAAGAAATTAATGCCATGAACACTTTTGAATAATGCAACTGTAAGGAGTATAATACATTGAATCTTTAGTAGGTCAAATTGATAATTAGATGAGTAGCATATATAAATCTTAATTGATTAAATAGGTTGAATCTTTAAAATCATAGAGAAATTAAATGATAACATTGAATCTTAAAAATTAGATGTTTCCTCATGTTAGTCACTAGCTTGACATAAACTTAAAAATTTTGTAGAAAAATGTTTGAGGGAACTGAAATTTTCATTTTCATTGCTATCTATAAATTTTCTTTGAAGGGACTGAAATTTTCATAATTGGATGAACTATATTGCACTGATTTACACAAATATGAAAATTTCAGTCGACCAACCATTGAACCATTGGAATAAAGGCATTCAGGTTTCTCTTTTTCATTTCCAAATGGAAGAATCTATACTTCCAGTCCATACCAGCACTTTGATTAATACTCAAGTAACACATGAAATAAACAAACGCTAATTGGATAATTTTAACTGATGAAGCTCTCGAATACATCAAGTTAAATTCAATAATAGCATCCACCTAACATAAAAGCAACTTTAAGAGTTAACATGCTCATTAACTTAGACTCGTTTTTAAATAATATTCCTACTAAATTTTCTATCAATAATCTTCATCAAACTACGATTCTCGGATTGTTTACGCAACTATTAATTACCTACCCATAATCACTTCACTACTACTATTAAGCTGATGGATGTTCTTCTCCATGAAACAAGATATTCAAGTACTACATACTGCTACAACAATTATTATAACAGGATGACGGAGGATTCTCTTGGTGAGATTGTTCTTCATTGACTATAATCATTTGTTTAGATCCTTCGGGAAAGGGGTCAAGTAAATATTCACACAGCTGATAATCATCGTTTGACATTGCAGCTTGTAAAGTGGTTCGACGTTGCGAAAATGTGGTCATTGGTAGTTGCATATCAAGTTCTCTTCTCAGATCTGCAACAGTTTGGCCACTCGAAACAGTAAGTGGAACAACATTACTGAAATGCAATATTTCAATTTCAACAGGCTCAGGGGATAGTGTTCAATGCCAAGGCATTGTCGAGCAACAGAATGAGACTAAGCTGAGTCTCAGGGTAAGCTGACAGAATTTGATCCATAGATAGAACCTTGCGACCCACGAGGATATAACTTCCAGCTGGAACACCGATAGTGCTCTCAATTATAGATTTGACTTCTCTTATATGGTCGCTACTTCGTCGAATGTATGACTTGTATCAGTTGCCACACTACGAAATACAATGGAAGTCATTTTCTGTCTAGTTGTTGCAATAGAAATTACGGCTTAAAACTAATTGGGGTGAAAACTACATGGGTTAATGAACTATTTTTAGTAGATAAAATAGAGAAACTTTAAAGAGCAATGTTTCTCCATGATTTGTGATCAATGAAGAATTGGAGATCATTGCTGTCTTGTGTTTAAACTGTAACACAGTGTGTTTGTTTTGTGAAAATGGTCAATTCCAGAAGTTACTTACAAAAAGATTTATGAGATTTCAAAATCAATTTTTTCTCAAAAATCTGAAGATCTCATAGACATTGTCGAACAGACATTGCCTCTTGATGGTTCTTTAGAGTCAAAACAATTGATTTCTACAAACACTCTTGAATTTCTTAAAAATCAAGATTACAAGTATATCCATATTGGTCTGATCCAGATAGGAATTAAACTTCTTACTAGGACAGGTCTTGACACTTGTGCTCTTATCGCTCTTCGTGATTGTCGGTACAATCGATTCCATGACTCTCTGCTCGGAATTGCAGAGTCTACCCTTGCTATGGGTTCAGTCTATTTCGACTGTTACCCCAATTTCACAGTGTCTCTCAAGGATCTGAATGTCCTTGAAACACTAACCCTCAATATTCAAACATCAGCTGGTTTCGATATGTTACCAGGATCTGAACCCCTTGCTCTTATTTACAAAATCACTTTCAAAGCCATGAAGACTCAATTGAGTCCGAAAGCTTTGATGGAGTCTGAAAAAGGATACACAATCCTCTTTCAGGCTAATAAAGACAAAACTAGTGTAATTGTTCCAAAGACAATACACTGGAATCAGGTTACACTTCCTGTAACTTGACAAGTTCAATCAAACCCTAGAAGGCCTCCCCTTAGTCAACTTAGTCAGGTTATGACTCTTGAAGATGGAACTGTAGAATTACATCTACAGTTCTCTGAATCAAGAATAACTAGGTTACAGCCTCTAGATTTCCAATTAGGACGAAGATCTAAATCATCATTCAGAACTGCTCCTACCCAAATCCCGAGAACTCCTACTCCAGAAGTTCTCCCTCATTTAGATCTTGCTAACCTAAGATCTAATCCTTATCACCCACAAATCCCACAACCAGTTTACAATCCTCCTTCAGATCATTCCTCTGAAAGATCTCCAACTCGGTCTAAGATGGGTGATCCAGCTTAGTTGAATGTTCTATCAACAGAAATCATTTTAGACAAACAAAAGGTTAAAGATGAATTCTTACAAGATTACAATTCTGACAAAAGGAAAATATTTTATGATCAAACTACTCCTAACCAAAGGATTAGTTTAGGGAAAATGTTTTACCAATTTTGTGAAGATATCAAATATCACATGTCATTTCTTGAATGGTATGAGTCTATTTATCTTTCCAAAATTAATGTTATCAGAAATGCTTCTAAATCTTGGCATCTGAAAAACTCTGTTGTTGAATTAGTTTTGCCACCTTTAGAAGAAATTCACATACAAACTCAATGACAGACTATTATAGCCTCTCCTCTCAAATATCCGATTTCCCTCAATGATTCTAAGGGACTTGTCAAATATCATTGAGCAAAATAATTACACTAATGTTTTGCTAAATGAAATTGGCCAACAACTGAATAGTTCCTCTGTTAAGTTATCATCCCCAATTCCCAATCCAAAACCAGTTACTTATTTTAGTCCTACAACGATTGAACATGATGTTCTTTCAAATCCTCCTCAAATCGTGGATGAGATCAATCCTAGATTTGCCGCTTTAAAACTTCAGGCTGCACCTGTCTTGAAAGATCCTTCATCATCTAAAAATCAAATAAATACTCTTTCTCATGCTGAATCTGATAATTCAAAAGATGAACCAGACATTATGTCTGAATTGGACAAACTTCAATCTAATGATAGATTTGAAACCAATCCAATTCGTTCATCTCAAACTCTTCAGGCCACAAATCCTTTGCCTACAAGTAGGAATTTCTATCCTAGGACAACCCTTCCTGATATGCAATATGAAGAGAAACACCTTCATACATTCGGTTCATTTTCTACGGGAAAACATTTATGAATGAAATATAGATGGTTTAACTGAAGAAAATATTATCGAATTAATGCAAAAAATGGTCATGATGGCATCTTCTCATTGCAGTGAGCATAAATCTGACCAAAGTATTGTTGGTGTTCTTATTGTTGGGTTTGAAGGGCAATTAAAAGGATGGTGGGATAATTATCTCACTTTTGCTGAACAGCAGGGTATCCTTCAAACTATAAAAATCGATTACAATGGTCAACCTATCAAATCTGAGATCGAAGAAAATATCTCTGATGCAGTTGCAACACTAAATTTTGCCATTCTCAAACATTTTATAGGTGATCCTTCCAAATTTCAAAATAAATCTAGAGATCTTCTTATGATCCTTAGATGCAAAACTCTTAGTCATTTCAGATTGTATAAGGACGTGTTCCTAAAGAAAGTTATGCTTCAAAATAAGGCTAACAATCCTTTCTGGAAAAGGAAATTTCTTTTAGGATTACCTCCTGTGTTTGCAGATATTGTTCGTGATAAACTTCAAACTGAGTTCAATGGTGACATACCATTTGAAAGATTAACTTTTGGAGACTTGATTGCCATGATCAATGAAGTTGCTTTGCAACTATGCAATGGTCTTCGTCTCAAAGCCCAACTCAAAAAACAAAATATTTTTGGGTCTAGAGAACTTGGATCATTCTGTCAGCAGTGTGGCTTTGAATCAATTCAAGCCCCTCCAATACAAACATCCAGACAAAAGTATCGATCTCGTCCAGCCCGAGCTTTTAAGTCCAAACGGCCTTATGGCCCAAAACAACAAAAACAATATAACAATTACTATTCAAAGCCCAAAAGAGATGGTACCCATAAGCCTCAACAGTTTTCTAAACATAAAGAACCTATGGTTCAAAAGCCCATTTGTTTTAAATGCGGTAAACCTGGTCATTATGCTAAAAACTGTAGAACAACTCAAAAGATTCATGAGCTTCAAACTTCTAAAGATATCAAACAAATGTTTACTACAATCTTGCTCAATTCTGAGACTGATTCTAACTCATCTGATGACCTTCAAGTCTATCAAATGCGCTATGACTCAGATTCTTCTGATCAAGGAGATTCTGATCAGGATCATTGTGCAAAAGCTTGTATCTGCAATGTTTTGCAATCCATTAATATGCTCTCCAAAACAAAAGAAACTACTATTCTTTTAGATTTTGTTGATCGTATTAATGATCCTCAGCTCAAAACTAAGTATTTCACTCATATTAAAAATACAATCACTCAAAAACCTGTTCCAGAGATTGTAAATCCATTTTACAATCATAAATAAATCATTAATAGATTCAGAGCTCCTTCTCAACACTCTGTTTTTGTTCCTGATCTCCAAGCTGAAGTCAATATTATGAAAAAAAGATTGCCCAACTCAAGCAAGGTCAAACTTGGCTTGAACAACAGTAGGTGAATCTTCAGATTCAACCTACAACCTCTCTTCCTGATATTCCTTCATCTTTCAATTTTGAAGAACAAGGAACTAATCCTGCATTTCTTAATGAAATGAATACAATTACTTCTCACAAATGGTATATTAATGTAACTTTGGTTATTAATCAAAATTACAAAATCAATACCATTGCTCTTTTCGATTCTGGAGCTGATCTTAACTGTATTGCCGAAGGATTGATTCCCTCTCAATTTTATAAAAAAACCACACAACAACTGTTTACCACAAACAGCCAATTGAGTGTTCAATACAAACTTGTTGGTGCTCACATTTGCCAGGATAAAATCTGTATCAAACAGGATTTTTTGTTGGTAAAGGATATGACTCAAAAAATGATTTTGGGTACTCCCTTTTTGACAACAATTTATCTGTTCAATGTTACAGATGAAGGTATTTGTACCAAAATCCTTGGTGGTGACATTCTCTTCAAGTTTTTATGCAAAACTAAGTTTGTTGAAATAAATTATTTAAAACAAAAGAATTGTTTCCTCAACTTTTTGTCCCAAAAACAACAACATTTAAACTTCCTTAAGACAGAAATTGTTTATTGTCGAGTTGATGATCAACTCCAAGATACCCAATTACAATCCAAAATTTCACTTCAAAGAAAAATTGTCTTCAGAACTTAGTTCTGATCTTACCAATGCCTTCTAGCATCGAAAGAAGCACATGGTTAGATTACCATATGACCCTTCCTTTCGAGAATCTCAGATTTCTACAAAATCCCGACCCATTCAGATGAATGCTGAATTGATGGAATTCTGCAAATCTGAAATCAATGGATTAATTTCTAAGAAATATTTCACTCCTTCCAAATCCACGTGGAGTTGTTTAGCTTTTTACGTTTGCAAAGTTGTTGAGCTTGAACGAGGCACTCCTCGATTAGTTATCAATTACAAACCTTTGAATAAGGTTCTTCAATGGATTAGGTATCCTATACCTAACAAACGAGATCTTATTAAGAGGCTTCACTCTGCAAGAGTCTTCTCTAAATTTGATCTCAAATCTGAATTTTGGCAAATCCAGATCCATCCTCATGACCGTTACAAAATGACATTCAATGTTCCTTTTGGCCATTATGAATGGACAGTCATGCCATTTGGCCTCAAAAATGCCCCAAGTGAATTCCAAAATATCATGAATGATATTTTCATACCCATTTCCCATTTTTCTATCGTGTATATCGATGATATACTCATATTCTCCAATTCTATTGATGACCATTGGAAACACTTGTATCAATTTTACAAAACCATCAAAGAAAATGGTTTGGTTCTTTCTCCAACCAAAATTGATCTTTTTCAAATAAATGTCAGATTTTTAGGTCACAAAATTCATCATGGAATGATCACTCCTATTTCTAGGGCAATTGATTTTGCTGATAAATTTCCTAACGAAATCAAAGATAAAAATCAACTGCAACACTTTTTAGGATCTCTAAATTATGTTGCAGACTTTTACAAAAATCTCCGTGTTTTACTTAAACCCTTGTTTTCAAGACTTAAGTCTAACCCAAGCCCATGGACTGAAGCCTATTCTCAAATTGTCAGACAAGTCAAAGCTCAGGTCAAGAGTCTTCCTTGTCTAGGAATCTCAAATCCTGTAGCTTTTAAGATTGTAAAAACAGATTCGTCTAACCAGGGATACGGTGGTATTCTTAAACAACGTCTACCCGAGTCTACACAAATACAATTGATCCAATACCATCTTGGTATTTGGAATTCTGCCCCAATCAATTACTCAACAGTCAAAAAATAAATTTTATCGATTGTTTTGTGCATCATGAAGTTTCAAGATGATTTAATTAATCAAAAGTTTTTACTACGTGTTGATTGTAAATCTGCAAAAGAAATTTTAACTAGAGATGTTTTAAATCTTGTTTCCAAACAAATTTTCGCGTGGCAATAACTTTTGCCAGCTTTTGATTTTGAAATTGAATATATAAAAGGAGCAGATAACTCTCTTGCAGATTTCTTGACAAGAGAATTCTTACAAAGATGAGCTCCCAATTTTCTTTTTTCTCCAGACCTCCTCCTACTCCAACAACCAAAGCCCAATATGCTATGAAACCTTCTATTTCACAGCAAAAAACCCCTATTTCTTATGCTTTGTCCCTTACAAATCCTTATCAGCCTTTGTCAACAGCAGAATAATCAAGTTCTGCAATGACAAGTTTCCAGAAACCCCAAATTCCTCCTCCAAATCCTTATCTTACAAAAGCATGTTTGGATCCGATCACAATGATCGAACCATGTTTCTTTTCCCTTACAAAAGATCCTCATTCCATTGCAAAGAATCTTTTCAATACAAATGCCCTTTTTGAGGAACCCGATATCTTCAAAACTCAAGAATTTTATGAGTTCATACAGGTCGATTCTGACTCAGTATTGATCCCTCATCACAAAGATCATTCTCATCCTGAGAAGATTTCCCATTCCAAATGTCAAATCCTTAAGGTTTTGTCTGAAGCAATTGGAAGCAACATTCTCGTTTCCATAAGAAGTTTTCGGTCAATTACCTTCCTGCATCTTACAATTATCTGGATTATAAGCAAGCTTGGTCCAGAGCCTTCTTTCTCTTTTCCCTGAACTGTGCTCATTCATGGTTTTTTTTTCTTTTTTGCAAAAAATTCAATCAAAAATTTGTTCCTCTTTGGTTCCAACACTTCTGGTGGAATCATTTCGGTCCAATTCAAGAAATCTTGCCCCCTGTAGTCAATGAAGGTTGGCAAGTTTTTAAATCAAAGTTCAATCCGCCAATTCCAGTACCCCAACAGGTATTTCCATTTTGGTTTTTTGTTAAGTTCAATCTCTCTTGGATCTGTTGCTGGGACTACACCGTCACATCCCTTACAAAAGAAGCCGTCACCAGGTTCTTCTCAGGCAAAGATCAGTCCCCTGCCCAGCCTAGGGTGAATCCTATTCAAGTTCCTTCCAAAGCAAAGCTTCTTCGACAGTTTATCAAGAAGCAGCTTCAAGGAAAACCTACAAAAATGCAACTTTTGAAAACCAAGTCAAAGATTTGTGCAGAAGACTCAGATGAAAACAATGCACCAACAGTTCCTCTCAATGAAGATGACTGCTATGGCATCTTTTTGGCACCTACATGAGTTTGTCCCTACCAACATTATTGTGTCCATGAATCATCATGATTCTAGAAACAATAATTACAAAGTTACAAAGGCATCTGTCACCTCCACTACAAGACGAAGTTACTTTCGGCCAACCGACAACATCTTCTTTTCAAAACAACCGTGTGCATCCATAGTGCTCGCACTTACAAAGTCAAAAGGTGAACAGTTGAAGCATCTTCAACAGTTTCTCCACCAACTACAATTATGCAAACAACATGACAAAACTTCTTCATTCAGCTTTTCATGATTACAAAGGACAAACGTCCACCCACTCTCCACCTCACCTTCGAGAAGGTTTATCCCTTCTCTTTCAATTCTTGTATCTTTTTTATTTAAGCATGTATATGTTTATCTACATAAGGCAGAACTTATCTCCCATGTAATCCTTAGCTCTCACTCCTGTAAGTTTCTCTCCAGTATCTATTATTTTCATTAAATAAAATCATGCATTGTTCATCTTCTCTTTTCTAAGATCTGAGCACTACTTTACCTAGACAGTGTTCATGGAAGACGCTTCCTTTGGGATGGCACAAACTTAACACTGATGGCTCCCTTCGAAGTGATGATTCTTTGCATGGCACCAAAGCGGGCTACAGTGCGATTCTGAGGGATGAAACAGGAGAAGCAATAGCTGGTTGTGCTGGGGATTGTCCTGGTCTGTCAGTCATTAAACATGAACTCCAGGGAGTTCTTGTAGGACTGACTCTGGCTATGAAGTATAACATAAAGAAACTAGAGTTATGCACAGATTCTACGGCTGTATTCTCTTATCTCACTACTCCCAAGCCAGCTTCTTGGGATGTTAGGCACGTTGTCTGGAAAATAAGAGCAGAATTATCTAAACTAGAAGAGTTTTCCTACAAGCATGACTATAGAGAAGCTAACAGAGCGGCTGATTTACTAGCAAGCACCTTCCCTGGTTATGAATTTATCGAGATAACGCCTAGCTCCTTCGCTGAAAACCTGAAAAAATTTGTATATGAAGATAGGATAGGGAAAAGTTATATCAGAATGTAATCTTCTTTCCTTTTTTGCGGTGTGGGGTCCACTTTAACCCCCACTCATTCTCCAAAAAAAAAAAAGATCTGATTTTGTAGAACATCTCGTTATACTAGAATAAATCCTAGTATCGGCACCATTCTCTCAAACAGATAAAAGAAAATATCTTTCAATATTTTAGTTTTATTTACCTGTGTTTATATCTTCTTGAATATTCTTCTTATTTTGTATATCTTATTCTCTCATGTTTTCTCCTTCCTATCCTCTCGTTAAATTAAGATCTCTTCTCTCTTCTGTTTGGATGTCCACCAAATTCAGAGAAGGGTTGGTTTATCATACTTGCCATATGTAGGTAGCTAGCAAAATCCCATTGCAAATAAGAGATTATTACATCGATTAGTCTACATGACTTCAGTTTTCCTTGTTATAGGTAGATAAATCAATCACCACCTTGGTATCAATTCTAAAATATTGAAGAAATTGGTCGTCTCGTACATATCAGACAACTAATTTGCATCAAACTGTGGGAAGGACTTATAAAATGAATCTAAGTTAATGAGAGTTTATGTACAGCGGAAGTACTAATTTGGTCGTCTTCCTAGTTCCTACAGGACTTGTAAGATTAATACACTGCAAAAGGATGCCTTTATTTATCTAATGTTAATTTAACAATTTATAATCCCCCATGGTCTCTTACAGTATGTGAATGAGTATGACTGTTTAAGCAATTGAATGGGCTGAAGTCCAACGGCCCATTAGTTTTGTCTCTAGTTGTTGCAATAGAAATTAAGGCTCAAACTTGTATTAGGATGAAAACTAGAGTTGTGTTGATGGAGTATTTCTATTAGAGATAACGGAGAGAGTTTGAAATGCATTAGTTCTCCATGATTTGCAAGCATGAAGAATTGGTGAAAACTATAACAGACATAGTATTTATATATGTTTTGTATTCAAAATGGTTGGTGTGGTGTCTAAACTAACTGTGAATGAGGAGGGTTGGTCTATCATTCTTGTTGTTTGTATATCTGAGCTCAAACATAAAACCCTAACACAAGCCATCAATTTTACATGGTCCCAACACCCATCAATTTATACAATATATTACTCATAAGTACTAACACAAGCCGATGGTGCAATTGTGTGTTATTTGAGCCACCACCAAGTTGCGGCTGAGTCACTTCTCATCTTTGTGTTATTTGACTTACTTGGACTCTTTACGTTTGTTAAAAATACTGAAATTGAAACTAAAATTTTATATTGAAAGTTGATAGCCAAAGCTTATACCAACTATCGCAAATTATCAAACAATTCCCTTTTAATTTGAAATTGTACACTCTGTTTTACAGAATTTAGTGATGCACATGTAAATACCCAGGACTGCAAACAGAAAGACTAAGAATTTAGTGATGCGCACTATGCTTCAAAATGATACCAATATTATACCCAGGACTACCAACAGAAAGACTAAGAAGCACAAATTTAAATAGAGGATAGAAAGGAAAAAACAGGAAAGAATAAAACATACAAAATCAGAAGAATACTTGAGAATATATAAACTAAAGTAAATAAAACTAAAATTTCAAAAGACATTTTCTTTGATCTGTTCGAGAGAACTCTGCCGATACTAGGTTTTAATCTAGTATAACGAGATGTTCAAACAAGATCAGATCTTAGAAAAGTTTGAAAGAAATAGGTGATGAACAATGCATGCTTTTATTAATTGAAAATAGTAGATACATGAGAGGAACTTACAGGAGTGGGAGCTAAAGATTACATGGGAGATAAGTCCTACCTTATGCAGAGTTACACACTTGCTTAAATAGAAAAGATACAATAATTGAAAGAGAAGGGATAAGCCTTCTCGAAGATGAGGTGGAGAGTGGGTGGACGTTTGTCCTTTGTAATCATGAAAAGCTGGATGGAGAAGCTTTGTCATGTTGTTTGCATAATTGGAGAAACTGTTGAAGATGCTTCAACTATTCAACTTTTGACTTTGTAAGTGCGGGCACTGTGGATGCATGCGGTTGCTTTGTAAGAAAGATGATGTCGGTTGGCCGAAAGTAACTTCGTCTTATAGTGGAGGTGGCAGATGCATTTGTAACTTTGTAATTATTGCTTCTTGAATCATGATGATTCTCAGACACAATAATGATGTTGTAGGGTCAGACTTGTGCATGTGGCGAGAAGATGCTATAGCAGTCGTCTTCATTTAGAGAAACTATTTGTTCATCGTCTTCATCTGAGTCTTCTGCACAGATTTTTGACATAGTTTCCAATAGTTGCGTTTTTGTAGGTTTTTCCTTGAAGCTGTTTCTTGATAAACTGTCGAAGAAGCTTTGCTTCAGAAGAAACTTGAATTGGATTCACCAAGGGCTAAGCAGGGCTCTGATTTTTGCCTGAAAAGAACCTGGTGACTGCATCATTTGTAGCATGGGAGTTATCAAATGAGGACCATCATTTGACTTTGAATCGGCGACAGAACCAAAGAGGGGGTTGAGTCGATTGACTTGGGGATGTAACTATGTAGTCCCAGCAACAGATCCAAGAAAGATTGAACTTAACAAAAAACCAAAACGGTAATACCTGTTGAGGTACTGGAATTGGCGGATTGAACTTCAATTTAAAAACCTACCAACCTTCATCGACTGTAGGGAGCAAGATTTCTTGAATTGAACCGAAATGATTCCACCAGAAGTGTTGGAATGAAAGAGGAACAGACTTTTGATTGAATTTTTTGCAAAAAAGAAAAAACCATGAATGAGCACAGTTCTGAGAAAAGAGAAAGAAAGCTCTGGACCAAGCTTGCTTATAATCCAGATAATTGTAAGAAGTGGGAAGGTAATTGACCGAAAACTTCTTATGGAAACGAGGATGTTGTTTCCAATCAGCTTCAGACAAAACCTTAAGGATTTGACATTTGGAATGGGAAATCTTCTCAGGGTGAGAATGGTCTTTGTGATGAGTGATCACTAGTGAGTCAGTGTCTACTAGTATGAACTCACAAAAATCTTCCTCAAAGAGAGAGTTTGTATTAAAATGATTTTTTGCAATGGAATGAGGATCTTTTGTAAGGGATTAAAAACATGGTTCGATCATTGTGATCGGATCCAAAAAAGGTTTTGTAAGATAAGGATTTGGAGGAGGAATTTGGGGTTTCTGGAAACTTTTCATTGCAGAACTTGATTCTTTTGCTGTTGACAATGGCTGATAAGGACATGTCTCAACTTAATTAAAGTTAGAGAAATCGAACATTGGATAGATTAAATTTTATTCAATATCAGATCAATCCCATAAAGTATGCTCGCAAAGCAAAAACTTATGGCAATTATCAAAATCCTCTTCCCAAAACTAGAAATTATTATCCAACACCTTCTTTACCTGATATGCAGTATGAAGAACGTTCATTACAAGCATTTGGTTCATTTTCTACTGGTAATCTCTATATTTGGAATATAGATGGTTTATCTGAAGAAAGTGTGATTGAGGTCACCCAAGAAATGGTTATGTTTGCCTCTACTCATCGTAGTGAAGGCAAAGATGATAAAACTATTGCACAAGTTATCATCGCTGGCTTTTCTGGGTTAATCAAAGGATGGTGGGATAATTATCTAACCATAGGTGAACAATATACAATTTTACAAGCAGTTAAGGTTGGTCCAGATGGTCAACCAATGAAAACTGAACAAGGTCTTTTAATTCCTGATTCTGTGATTACTCTTATTGTTAGCATATTAAAACACTTTATTGGGGATCCTGGTGAATTTCAAGGTAAATCTAAGGATCTACTTATGGTTCACAAATGTCCTACCCTTAGCCATTTCAGATGGTACAAGGACATTTTCCTTAAAAAGGTTATGCAACAATCAGAAGCAAGTAATCCATTTTGGAAACGTAAGTTTCTTTCTGGTTTACTGGCTATCTTTGCAGAAACTGTTAGGAATAAATTACAAGATCAATATCAAGGAGATATTCCATATGAACGCCTTACATATGGAGATTTAATCTCATTTATTAATAAATGTGCTCTGCAGCTATGTAATGATCTTAGGTTGAAACATCAACTTAAGAAACAACATATAACAGGGCCCAAAGAACTTGGTGATTTCTGTCAACAATATGGATTTGAAGATTTTAGATTTCCACAATCTAATTCTAAGTCCAAACAGCTATACAGATCTCATCCAGCTCGTCAGTACAAATCTAAAAAACCTTATGGACCCAATCTTCCTAAGGATTTAGATAAGTACTATAGCAAGCCCAAAAGGCATGGAACTCACAAACCCAAGCCTGACTATTTTAAGAAACCTTACAAGCCCAATCCTACTTCAAAGCCTGTTTGCTTTAAGTGTGGACGTCCAGGCCATTATGCAAAGTCTTGCAGAACGGCTCAAAAGATTCATGCTTTAAAAGCCCCTGAAGAAATTAAGAATATGTTTCTTAATGTTCTGATGGACTCAGAAGTTGATTCTTCTGATGAAGAGCTCCAACTCTTCAATATCAATCGCTTCTCTTCTGATTCAGATGTCTCTTTTAATTTTGATGATGGTGCTGAAGCATGTCACTGTAATAACATACACTGTTCTCACAAAACAGTTAATATGTTATCTAACAAGAAACAATCAAGTATCAAGAACTCGTTAACTTCCTCTCAGAGCATTCTTGAGGTCGTTCAACCTTTCTATAGTCACAAAGAAGTTATAGACAGATTTAAATCTTCTACTACTTCATCTCTAGTGAGTATCTCTAATCTCCAACATGAAGTAAACAATATTAAGAAAAATATTGCTTTACTGAAACAATCTCAACTGTATTTAGATCTCAAGGTCCAGAATCTTCATACAGTCCCTCAAGAAGCCTCTTCTTCTGAACCGCCTGTTCTTCAAGAAGAACCTACTCCTCAATTTCTTTGTAATATCAAACAAAGAATTCCTGATCAAGTGACAATCCAGAAATGGTATGTCTCAGTTGATCTCTTCATCAAGAGAGAAATCTTGATTTCTACCATTGCCTTGATCAATTCAGGTGTCGATATGAACTGTATCCAAGAAGGTATTGTCCCAGCACAATACTTTACAATCACAACTCAGAAATTGTATACCACTGACAATTCCGAGTTACAAATTAAGTACAAACTTACAAATGCTCATATTTGTAAAGATAAAGTCTGTATCAAGCAACATTTTCTCCTTGTTAAAAACATGGAACAGAAAATGATTTTAGGAACCCCTTTTATATCTGCAATCTCTCCGTTTACAGTTTCTAAAGAAGGTATTAAGGCTACCTACTTAGGCACTGATGTTGAGTTTAAGTTTTTGTTCAAACCTGAATTATATGAAGTTAATCAGATGCAGAGTAAAGCTCAATTCCTTAACTTCATTTCTCATAAACAACAACATTTAAACTCTCTTAAACAGGAAATTGCTTATAAAAGAATTGATGAACAAATACAAGATCCTAAGTTACAATCCCAGATTGTACAATTCCAAGAACATCTCAAACAAGAGTTATGTTCTAATCTTCCTAATGTTTTCTGGCATAGGAAACAACACTGTGTTTATCTTCCTTATGAACTAGGTTTTAATGAAAGCAAAATTCCTACAAAAGCTAGACCAATTCAAATGAATTCTGAGCTTATGGAATATTGCAAGCAAGAAATTCAGCAATTGCTGAACAAAAACCTCATTCGCCACTCTAACTCCCCTTGGAGTTGTTCAGCATTCTATGTTCGCAAAGCTGCTGAGCTTGAACGTGGCATTCCTCGTCTAGTCATCAACTATAAGCCCCTTAACCAGGTCTTACGTTGGATTAGATATCCTATTCCTCATCAACGTGATCTTCTAAAGAGATTACACTCTGCATGTGTCTTCTCTAAGTTTGATCTCAAATCTGGATTTTGGCAAATTCAGATCCATCCCAAGCATAGGTATAAAACTGCCTTCAATGTTCCCTTTGGTCATTACGAATGGAATGTAATGCCCTTTGGTCTCAAAAATGCTCCGAGTGAGTTTCAGAATATCATGAATGAAATTCTCTCTCCTTTTTTCTTGGTCAAATTCCTGCTCTGTAGGAGGAGGATTGTAAATTGGTTGAGGGAACTGTGGATACTGAGGATTCGGCCTAGTATTCGCAAGATCAAGATGAGGTAGAGCATCTGGTGTAGTTGCTCTAGTGATATGAGTAGGAGCAGTCCTGAAAGAAGCTTCAGATCTGCGTCCTGATTGGAAATCTGAAGGGTTGAGTCGTGTGACTCTAGCTTCAGAGAATCGTAGTTCTACTGACCCGTCAGGGAGAGTAAAAACATGATCAAGCTGACTAGAAGGGAGTCTTCTAGGTACAACAGCGCCTTGGACCTTCCAAACATCAGGAAGGGTGACTTGATTCCAATGAATTGTCTTTGGAACAATAACATTGGTTTTCTCCTTATTGGCTTGGAAAAGGATTGTATATCCTTTCTCAGACTCTTGTAGAGCTTTTGGGCTTAACTGAGTCTTCATAGCCTTAAAGGTGATCTTGTAGATGAGAGCTAAGGGTTCAAAACCTTCGATCATATCATAACCAGAGGTCTGAATATTGAGAGTCAGTGTTTCAAGGATGTTTGGATCCTTTAAGGACACTGAGAAATTAGGGTAGCAGTTGAAATAAACTGGACCCAATGACAAAGTTGACTCTGCGATTCCAAGCAGAGAATTGTGAAACCTATTGTGTCTACAATCGCGAAGTGCAATTAAGGCACAAGTATCTAGTCCTGTTCTTGTAAGAGGTTTGAGTCCGATTTGGATCAATCCTATATGGATATACTTGTAATCTTGGCTAAGTAAGTAGTCAAGTGTTTGAGCAGAAAACAAATGCTTTGAATCTAAAGATCCATTGAGAGGCACAGTCTGTTCGACTATGTCAATTAAATCTTCAGTTTTTTGAGAGAAAATGGATTGAGAAACTTCATAAACCTTCTTGTAAGGAACAGCTGGTATAGACCAGTTTTGTAAATCTTTTTCAACTTCTGGAATTCTACATTCCATCTTGTTTTGTAAATTTGGATTGCTTGTCCTAGAACTAGAAGAACGAGAAAGTCTTGATATAAAAGACATTTTTCAAAATCTTGGGGTTGAAACGGGAACACTATGCCTGGACTACCTACAGCTGGAACACCGGTATGGGACCACCTCACCCTCTCAGACTGCGCTCACCATGGCGACTTACTCAGGGTTCAAAACGGCTGACCAACATACTTTAATTGGCTTACCAACGCTATCAACGGCTGACCAACGACACCTAGGACTCACCACTGTCTCCCCGAAGAAAAAAAAAATGGCTCTGATACCAATTGTTACCCAGGACTGCTAGGACTGAAGAAAACAGTCTAAACATACAAACAAAGCAGGATATAGAACAAGAAGAGAAATAGATATACAAGACAGGTATAATCAACTGGATCAAAACAACTAAGATAAACAAAGTTTCAAGATTATCCTTGATCTAAACCAATCGATCGATACAGCTCTAAGACAGTTTCCTATTTTACACTTAGAGATTAACTGTAAGATCTTATCAAAGACTAGATCGAAGAATAAGTTTTGAAGAAAACAGAAATAGATAATATGATTTTATTGAAAGATAAAATATGTACAGGAGACTTACAGGCTTAGAGAGGAAAGATTACAGTAGCAGAGAACTTAGGGTTACATGAAAGGTTGGGGTTCTAAAGTCGTCTGTCTCATAACAAAGACGAGCGGCTATATTTATACTAAAAGGAAACCCTAGAAGCGATAAGGCTTCTGGAAAGAGATGAGTTGGATGCTTATCTCCTACTTGGCTTCTTGTAATAATTGAAGGAGAATAAGTGAAGATGCTTCATTATTCAACTTTTGACTTTTGCGGATCAGTGGATCAACTGTAGATTCACGCGTCCTCTTGTAAACAGTAAAATAAAGAGCTGTCGGGTATTGTGGTCGAAAGCTAATTTGGATGCTGGCGAGTGCTGGCAGATGCTTGTAATTATGGAAAGACACCATAATGATTGTAGGGTCAAGGTGACGTGAATGGCGGGAAGATGCCATAACAATCATCCTCATTGGAGGGTCCACTGGAAGACTCTGTAGCTTCATCGTCCTCATCAGAGTTTTCTGAAGCTATCATGGAGAGAGTCTCAAGGAGCTGAGCTCTCGTTGGCTTGCCTCGAAGTTGCTTCTTAATATGATCCTTAAGAAGCTTTGCTTGTGTTGGAACTTGAGAAGGTTTCATGATAGGAGCAGCAGGAACAGGCTGTCCAGAGAAGAATCGTGAAACACCTTCTTTTGTAGCATGACTGTGGTCGAAGGTCGGCCACCATTTAATCTTGAAGCGTCTGCAAAACCAAAGAGGAGGTTGTGCTGACTGATTGATTGGAGTGAGGGCAGAGACAGAGAAATCCCAACAGGAGATCCATGTCAGATTGAACTTGATGAAGAACCACATCAACAGAACTTGTTGGGGAACTGGAGCTGGTGCTTGAAACTTGGACTTGAAAATGGACCATCCTTCATTGACATGAGGAGGAAGAATCCCATCTTCAGCATCGAAATGATTCCACCATGAGTGTTGAAACCATAGAGGTATTGAAGCTTGCTTGAATTTCTTGCAGAAGAAGAAAAACCATGAATGGGAACAGTTCTGTGAAGGGACACAGAAAGCTCGTTTCCATGCTTGCTTGTGGTCTTGATAATTGAAAGATGTAGGAAGAAAATTAACAGAGAACTTCTTGTGGGAGCTAGGATGCTGCTTCCAGTCTGCTTCTGTCATAATCTTCAAGATCTGACACTTGGAATGAGAAATCTTATCGGAAGACTTCTCTTTGTTATGAGTAATCACCGCAGAGTCTGTGTCTACGAGGATGAACTCATAAAATCTTTGATTTTTGAGACCATCAGCTTCTTCATAGAGAATCTATGAAGAGAACACATGACGGGCTATTGATTGAGGATCCTTGATGAGAGGATAAAGACTTGATTCGAGCAAGAGCAGAGGCTCGAGACATGTCTTTGTCACATATTGATTTGAATGAACATGAGGGGGCTTCTGGAATGAAGCCATTGTTGAACTTGATTCAGCTTCCAGAAGAGGCTGAAAAGGATTGGAAAGGGTTGTTGCATAAGAAAAAGGGGATTGTATTGTGTCGCAGAAGGCGGCATAGCATATTGGGACTTGAACTGGGGTCTTGCAGAGGGAACCTGCGAAGAAGATGAGCTCTGTGAACTCATTTTTGGATAAATTCTCTTGTGAGGAAGTCAGCAAAAGAATTGTCTGCTCCCTTTATGTATTCGATGTCAAAATCGAATGCAGAAATCAAACCTTGCCATCTGGCGAAAATCTGTTTTGAAACGAGATTTAAAACATCTTTAGTTAAAATCTCTTTGGCAGACTTGCAATCAACTCGTAAAAGAAATTTTTGATTTGTTAAATCAACTTGAAATTTCATGATGCATAAAACAATCAATAAAAGAAAGAGGGGGGGTTTTTTGCTGTGAAGCAGAAGGCTTCATAGTGTATTGGGCTTTGGTTTGGGGTTTTGGAGGAGGAGGGGGTCTGAAGGAAGAAGAGGATTGAGAACTCATTTTTGTAAGAATTCTCTTGTCAGGAAATCTACAAGAGAGTTATCTGCTCCCTTTATATATTCTATATCAAAATCAAAAGCTGACAATAGTCCTTGCCAACGTGCAAAAATCTGTTTGGAAACGAGATTTAAAACATCTGTAGTTAAAATCTCTTTTGCAGATTTACAATCAACACGAAATAAAAACTTTTGATTAATTAAATCATCTTGAAATTTCATGATGCACAAAACAATCGATAAAATTTCTTTTTCGACTGTTGAGTAATTGATTTGGGCAGAATTCCAAATACCAGAATGGTATTGGATCAATTGTATTTGTGTGGATTCGGGTAGACGATGTTTCTACAATCTTGAAAGCTACAGGATTTGAGATCCCTAGACAAGGATCAAACAATTCCCTTTTAATTTGAAATTGGACACTCTGTTTGACAGAATTTAGTGATGCACACGTAAAACACATTTACCCTTACCATAACAAACACTATTTATGTTGTGCACTTGAAATCATTGACATCTTGTGTTTTAAATTGTAACAGTGTTTGTATTGTGAGTATGGGCTTGGTCTTGTTCATGAAGTTCGGACAAGGGTTGGTTCATCATACTTGTCATATCCTATGTAGGTAGGTGGCAAGGTCTCATGTAGGTGGCAAGGTCTCATTACATGATCACCACTTTGATATCGGTTCTAAATGATTGAAGATATTGGTAGTCTTCAACTCCAAAAAAGAGTAATATTGTTGTGCTGTAATAATTCATCAAACAATTCACACAGTTTCACAAATGAAGTGATACAGTAATTGGATCACTATGAATAGTATGATGTTGCAAGTTATACTATTCATGATAATCCAATTTATTGTATCCTTTTATTTGTGAAACTATTTATCAAAATTTTGCTTGAATTTAGTTTTAATTTTAAATTGTTTGGTGGACAGTTACATCACAAAAATGATACTATAGATTGTTACAAAATTACCCATTTGATGTAGCGTTGGTATGACTTTTTTTTTCTCATAATATGACATATTTAACCATAAAATCATTATTCTGTTAGACATGTTAGAGCAGTTGTAATTATTTGGTAATGATCATCTCACCTCAAATCATTAACACAAAATGCTTAACAATTTAACACGCTCTTACATTCGTGTAATCTTGGTAAGTTGATGCGATATAAATCTAAACTATTATAACGCTTGAAGGGAGTCAAGTGTCATCAACTTTAACTTTTGGATTTCCTATTTAGCGCTCCACATTTCATACTTTTTATAATAAAAACAAACCCTTCTCAAACATTAATTAATTATTTCTAAGTTCCTAACATAATTTATTTGAAGTCCCCTAATTATTTATAAATTATAAGCCCTTACAGCAGTGAGAGTGTAATCCTTGGTACTTTGATTTTTTTATTTTACCCTCGAACTTTAGACTTTATAATCGAAAATCCTGTCAAACACTAATACATTAACCCAAGAAAATAATCATCATAGCATGGGTCGATGGCATACCACACCTGTATTTTTCTATTTTTGCCCTCTGAACTATAGACTTAACAATTAAAAGCTCTGTCAAACACTAATACATTAACCCAAGAGAAAATATCGAACCACAGGACATGCAACACTTGCATTGCTTGCTTATTGAGGAGAAAAAAAAGGAACAAAAAAATATATAAATTTCGAAAACTTATTATGATCTCTATATTAACGACGTAGTAGTTTTATGATATTTAAAAAATAAATATTAGTATTGATGATACATAAAAACAGTCATATCCCTGAGCCATACACATGTCATGATGATCTCAAGGAATTACAAGTCCCAGCGTCAGCCCAACACTGATACGACCCAAGCGGTTCTAAGTTCGTTCAATTCAGTCTGTCAGGCAGACTCAAACTCTCAAAGCATGCTAGGCCCACACGTCTCAGATCTATCCTCAATACCCATAAGTCCTACTAAGGCAAGTATCTCGAGAATCAGCTTCGGACGGGAAACTATAGCTGCTATATGCTTCTAACTAGGAAGAAAATGCAAGAGTACCTTCCACATTGAGAATCTTCCTTCTACGGATTGCTCTCACAATGGGAACTATCTCTCACGTATCTAGGAGCACAAGGCTAATAGGGAACTTCCCTCATACAGCGCGACTCCTAATTAGAGAATGATCTCAACGAAGATCTCCTTCCTAAACTAGGCCGACGATGGCCTGGTAGAACCAAGACTCCTTGCACTATAAATAAGACATGAGGTTGGTAAGCTAAGGTACGCTACAAATTCCCTGTTAAAGCATTACAACTTCCTCAGATCCCTATCTGACTTTAGCATCGGAGTGTCATCCGCCACCACAATGATGGTCCATGGCTCACGTGCGTTACTTGTGCAGGTCAACAGGAATTAGGTCAAAGCAGGGAGCAAAAAATGATTGCATCAGTTTGGCGCCGTCTGTGGGGACGACAGAGTTCTTAACTTTTCATTAGCGTCGTTTCCTTTTAAAAACCCAGAGAGATGGTGACCACTAGGTCACTTAACAACGAAAAACAAAGGGACACATCAAACGCTCTGGTTGGCGCAACATCACCGTTTTCAGCGGCTCCAGTCATACACAGATTACAGACTCAAGCCCCCGCGTTGACAACAACAATAGCGAACCCCAAATCGATAGGCTGACATCTCAAATATAACAGATAACCAAGGCGGTGAAGGCTTTCTCACGACCAAATCCACCACCTGCCAATGGAAATCAGGAGCAGCACGAACCTCCGTCTCCAGAAGATGATAGGGAGCAAGCGTCGGAGAGCCAAGCCCCCACTAGTTCTCATTGGACTAAGGGAGGCTGTGTGGCTAACGCTGAGCTCGCCGCCAGGACTGAGTAGATCGGCCCTGGGAACCCCCTTCGCAGAGGGGCGCACGATCCGAAGGTACTATACCACCTCTCGGTCCCGCCATTTGTGGATCGGATCATGAATGAGGCCCTCCCGAGGAAGTTCACTCCCCTAAAGCTCGACTCCTATGATGGGACTACCGATCATTTCGATCACATGTGCCATTACCAACACGTAATGGCCCTTAAAGAAGGATCTGAGTCCGTCATGTGCAGAGCCTTTCCCACCAGTCTGAAAAGCGCAACACTGACGTGGTTCCACAACCTTCCGCCGAAGTCAATCGATTCCTTCAAAATGCTAGCAAAGGAATTCCTGACACGTTTTATTGGGAGCTAGCATTTTTGAAAACGCCCGCACTACATACTCTCCTAAAGCAGAGGTCCGCCGAGACACTCCGAAAGTATGTCACGCACTTCAACAACGAGTTGTCCCTCGTCGACGGGTGCAGCGAAGATACAGCCGTGACGGCCTTCATTGCGGGCCTCAAATAGGGAAAATTCTATGAGGATCTAACCCTAGAGCCCTCTATGGACATGACAGAGCTCCTCGAGAGTGACCGAAGACACATCACCCTGGAGGAGTCAAGGAATGTTAAAATGGACCGAAGGCGAGAAGAAACCCTCCGCTCCTAGGGACAAAAAGAAGGGAAAAAAATGTGAGGATGAGGAACGAAACAAGAGGAAGCACAGTGACAACAAGTCGGACCCTTGTCGGTTCATGCCATAGAAATCATCCAACTATGTTAGATCTATAGCTGTGACACCCCTAAATGCTAGCATCTCAGACGTACTGAACTCCATGAAAAGCTGGGAGGAACTGAAGTGGCCTCCGAAGACACACAGAGACCTTTCCAAGTGTGACAACAACAAGTACTACGTGTACCACAAGGAGAGTGGCCACGACACCAATGACTGCAAGAATCTGAGGTATGAGGTCGAGTACTGGATCCGCAGAGGCAAACTGAAAGAATTCTTGAACTCTGAGAAGCAACCAGAGCAAACCAGGGATATGGGGGAGTCAGTTAAAGAGATAGCGAAGGAGACTCCAAGGATGATATACGTCCTTCATGGAATTGGACCGAATGAAGACAAGTCGTACAGTACAGGTCCCGCAAGCGGACTCTACTGCATATGCAGACACAACCCACGGATGAGGACATACACATCTACCACTCAAGGATTAAGAGCCCCATTCTCACCTTGACCTTTACGGACAAAGGCCTTGAAGGAGTCCAAGCGCCACATAACGACGACCTAGTCATCTTAGTCTCCATAGCAAGGTGGGAGATAAAGAGAGTTCTAGTGGACATGGAAAGCTCATTCAACGTTCTGTTCTACAATGCATTTCGCAACATGGACCTCAAGGAAGAAAACTTGACGTCTTTAGGACACAGGAAGGTCCTATTTCTTGACTTCATGCTGGTAGACGCACCATCATCCTACAATCTCATCCTGGGAAGACCATGATTCCACTAGATGAAAGCAGTGGTCTCTACCCTTCACCAGTGTGTTAAGTATATTGCTAACCACTTCGAAGGAACAATACGTGGAGACCAACCTACGACATGAGGCTGCCATTACACTGCACTAAAACAGATAGAATTCTCAACAGCCTGACCCAGTGCCTGACCAAACGACGGTAGAGACATCACTTTCAAGTGGTACAGGAGCAATAAGCTATTCGACCCTGCAAAAAGAAAAGGCCATGGCAGGCAGGAACACATCCCCCGACATTTCGTCAGCGTGGAGATCCGCCCCTCTACAAGGTTTACTCTTCAGTAACCTATGTAACGCCTCAACATTCCTCTAAGTGATCCGCGATAGCAACCCAAATTCACTTCAAGCCCAGAATCAATTTCTCTTCATCGACAGTTAGTTTACTTTAAGCCATTTGTTTACCTTCCCATAGTCAATACTGAGTTTTAGTTCTTAAAAAGACTTATGTGATTTGAATCAAACTCTATTAATTATTGAAAAGATGTAACAACAAGCACCTTGAGGCAAACACAAAATACTACATTTTACAAGCATTTGAATACAGTGCGGCATGAAGTAAAAGACTTGTTTAGACAACTCTATTACGATAAGCATCCGAACGAAACTCGCAGACCCTCCGAAGTGAGCAATCTGCGAATGACAACAAAAAAGGGATTCGCTTGACCCTTCCCAAGATAAAGACAAGGTGTAAGAGGGGATTGAAAGGATAGAACAATCAGATTGCTCCGTCAACTCAATCCAGGAAAGTGCTCATACTACAGCATTGTAGACCTCACAACGGACTATTGATTTCCTCAAGAGACATCACATCCCCTTTCTAACTTTCGCAAACAACGTGGAAGAAGGTAGATGATCGAGGATGGCCACAAGCAGCGACGCACTCACGGTCTCACGGTGCTATCAAGAGAGACCACTTTTCCCATATGCGACACCAAGAGTGAGTGAGAGATACCACTCCCGAAAGCATCGCACACGACCAATACTTCGATCAGCCATTGGTCAGCATCGGAAGTCGAGCACACGAAGGCACAAGTGGTACGGTGTAACACCAAGGCATCTTCCTTGGTAGGAAATCCGTACTACTTCTCCGCGATGTTAGAAGAAATTACGATACCTCGGCAGATCAACTACGTGCCCACTCATAACGGGTGACCACGCATAACAACAACTAACATTGTGTCTGATCAGTGCAAATGATAGGACATTCGGAGACTCCAGAGACGGAAATCCACCTTCAGCCTTTGGAAAATCCAAAGCATTTACATTCGGAGACTCCAGAGACCGAGATCCACCTTCAGCCTTTGGAAAACCCAAAACATTTATATTCGGAGACTCCAGATATGGAAATCCACCTTTAGCCTTTGGAAAACCCAAAGCATTTTCATTCGGAGACTCTAGAGATGGAGGTCCACCACTAGCTTTTGGAAAACCTAAAACATTTTCTTCAAGCAAGAACATTACAGGAAATTAGCTCTGCGAAAGATAGTGCCTACAACGATTGAAAAATGTCATTATATAGACATGATGGTTCACCAAACGGGCACTCTAACATTAACTGCCAAGCATTAGATACCGTATGGGAAACGAGAAGGCAACAATTTCGAGGAAACTGTGCATACCACATCAATCAGATTGATGGCACTGCACGCAATCCCATCAATTGAGGGGGAATAGCCGATACTCAACCATCACACAGCCTACGCCGTACACGTGTTACCGCGCGATCTATGCTGTACACACAGCGCACCGTGTAGGAAACCCTTTCCTTTCCTATGCGGGCCCATAGGCTCAGCCTATTATTCAACAGTATTCTGTCACATGCTTGGCACGAGCACGAGAAATCCTAGTCAACTCTGACATACGGATCGTACCTACAGATCACTAGCTTATTTAAGGTAACTTCATCCACACCATTCACCATGCTGATGGACTAGGTTCGCACGCCCCCTAGCAGGTGGAACCTCTTTTCAAACCAGGCAAGCTTAGTCAACCAAAACTGACGACAATGGCTTCTGGTCCATCCCGACACCTAGTTCGCTTAGCAGGGATTTTGATAGTTTAGGAAGTGGGAGTCTAATTAGCGCTATCACGCCTGGTGACGACAACTTGCTAGGGATCATTGAACCCTTCGTGGTCAATGATCGTCGAACCTAATAAGGTAAACCTAGATGGTGACGATTAGCAACGAAAGCTTCTGATCAAAACCCAGACCTATAGCCCCCACTACGCGGGTGTAGATGGGTTGGAAGGTGGGAGCCTAGTCAGTCCTGAACTGATTCCGTCGACTCGCCACGGGACCACTACTTATCAGCGTAGCCGCCGAATTACCAACCCTGGACTTGTAGGTCCCACAGCAGGGTGTAGATAGTCTAGAAGGTGGGAGCCTAGTTAGAAGCGACCTGATTTCGACGGCTAGCCACGAGACCACTGTTTTTCAGTGTGGCCGCCGAAAACTCCCAAATTTGTAGTTTGATGTGTACAATTGTAGATGATTTGGAAGGTGGGAGCCTAGTCAGTCCTGAACGGATTTCGATGGCTTGCCACGGAACCACTGTTTTTCAGCTTGGTCGCCAAACCCTTCTCTCAAATTCGTAGCCCACACCGCACGGGGAGGGTGTAGATGGTTCGAAAGGTGGGAGCCTAGTCAGTCTTGAACTGATTCTGACGGCTTGCCATGGGACCACTGTTTTTCAGCCTGGTCGTCAAACTTTTACTCCCCAAATTTGTAGTTCACTTTGCTTGGTCATAAATGATTCGAAAGGTGGGAATCTCTATTAGCTCGTCACGCGACCTCCGCTATCCTTCGAAACAGTGATCGCAAACATGAATCTAGCTGAGTCAGCGTCTTCACGCTCAAACGGACTGACATTCTAATATTAGCAAAGGCCACTCACGCCGATACAAAGATCGTACAGCTAGTGCCCAAATAAAAGCTACTTAGGACGCCAACCCGAGCTTACGGTGCCGACTCGACACGAACGCTCTGACACATACGCTCGGCCATCGCAACTCTCCCATAGCAGCAGCTGCAGCCGACCGATCAGACAAGTGAGGTAAGCCTCAAGCAGCTTACCTTGGGGACAAGACACAGCTCGGGCAACTCAACCCTCAGCTAAACTGTTTGTAACATGCCTACTATCAGACATGACTACACAACAATGACCCTGAGTCATTCGCAACGCAAAACAGTAAAGCTTTCTATCGCAGTCAGACTGGTCGATGTCCTATTGATTCAATCAGCCTATGCCAAAGCAAGACGACAAGGCGAAATGAAAAACATGCAATAGAGACAACGAGCACGGTAAGGATAAAAATGTTTTCATTAAAGGTCAAAATGGAAACGGGTACAAACACACAAAGTTTTCTCCTTATCAGGAGAAGGTACAGAAACAGAATAGTTGAGCCTAATAGAACAAGTAGCGGGAGTTGCGTTCACATGCGCCATGGCCTGGAGATTAGAGCCCACACTATCTTCCTCGTCCGATGACGCAGAGGTAACAGACAAGTCTACATACGACATCTTCTTATAACAACCGATATCCCACTCCGGATGCTTCTCCTTTATCAGCACCAGCAGCTCCAACTTGCCATGTACAACCCAGCGAAACTCGCATTTGCCTTATTCCTAAATAAGCTCCTCCTCACGCACCTTCACGTCAACAAGTTCACACTCCAATAGCTCCAACTTGCCAGTCAACGTGTTGACTTGAGATTGTTTTGTGGCCAGACTGCTCTTCTAGCTCTAAGTTCATTCCACTCTAATTCGAGCTGGTCCTCGGCCTTCATCACCTCTCGAGCATAGAACTCCACATCAGATTATAACTGTTGTTTTTTAGCAACCCAGTCGACCTCCTTCGAAACATTCTCTTCAGCAACAGACCACAGTTTAGAACGCGCCTTAGCCACAACTTCCTGCTCAACCTCTACATCTCGGTGGGTCCGGTCCAACTCCTGTTGAGTCTATCTCTCTCGGACGCCACCTCAGACAGATCATGCTCAAGGACCTTCAGACGAGCCCCTTGAGTCTCAGCGGTCACGGTTGACTAGTCCAGCCTCTTCTCCTCAGCCCGTTTCTATAACTGCTTTTGTAGCCAATCAATTTCATAATGCGCATCAAAATACAACGCTTGCATGTGCTAAAAGACACGCTCCAAAGTGTATACCCTCTCACAAGCCACCTCGACTTCCATCCCAGCAAGGGTCACGTGGCTCAAGTGAGACATACCCAGCATAAGGTATTTCAAGCCCTTGTCCATACACCCTTCTAGCGTATCCTCCTCGGGTTTTGGAGTGCAATCCATTAGCCAGCTGTGACACTTGCTTATATGCTTCCTCGAAACATACTTTACGTCCACCTCTTGGTGCCAGACCTGTGAACTCATCTTCACCAAGTCCGGTGCAAACAAGATTTATCCGTGCATCCGGATGAAGCTTCCTCGGATCAGGAATGATGACAGCGCCACCCTTCGCGGTTGCCACCGTCCTCAGGCTCTCTTATGTGGCCTTCCCCTTGTCACTAATAGTTGACCCTTTGGTGCAAGACAGCTTGATGGGATCCGGAGGGAGAGAAATGAGTGAATTATCCAAGGGACCCTCCAACACTTCTAGTTGTGGCCTAGAGCGAGATGGTAAGCAATTCAGACTAAAGGAGACATGGCCAGTACCATGACCACTCTCAGGCAAAGCAACAATGGGGAGATCGGATTCTACAATCTCAGGCGAATCTTCACGGGAGTCTTCTACCATAACGGTCTCACGCGAATCAGCACCAGCGGAAGCTGCCATTGCAACCCGCAACACAAGACGGCCATTCAGAGCTTCGACATGTGCGTCACTAAGGTTCAACCTGTCTACAACTCCTGCAAACCATAGGTAATCTTTCTCCAAGCCGGAAACATCAGTCTTCGCCCCAATAGGCCTAGCATACTCACGCTCTTCTCTCACTAGAGCGGGTTGTGCTGAGGACAACCCAGCTCTAACACGGGACCTCTTCCTCACAAAAGAGGCAAGCATTTCGGACGGCTCCTCTGCATCAGACAAAACAAGAACTTTGGCACCAACAACCTTCCTCTTCCTTAAAGGGGCCCATCTTCCAGCTTAATTTGCGATGTTCGATACATAGTGGGGGAAACGTGCCAGTTATCCCACAACCTACTACAGATGAAGTTGGAAACTCTTATAACATCGATCGCTTTCCTTTTCAGCAAGAAGCGGAACGTCTCCATGGTGTTTTGCTCCGCTAAGGTAAAAGGAGTATTAGGAAACCTTCCTGCAAAAAAAACATAAGCAATGATCAGTTAGTCTGCCATCAAGCATATCAAAGTCACAAGGAAAGGGTTAAACTTACGAAGCGGCCGGAACTGTCGCTCGAACATATGATCCTTACATCGAAAATTCTTTGAATCCACAGGGGCTAAGAATCAATACTTCTGCCAGAACTTGAAGTCATCAGGCAGATTAACGAAGCAAGTCGGTGACGTCATCTTACAAACAGGGTTACCCTTCAGTCAGAGAGAAGTCAACAACCGAATTACCCGTAGAGTCACGGTGACACCAGCCTCCTTAGGACTGATCAAAATCATGAGGATGATCCTATATCTATTAAGCCCTAACTGGGACGGAAGGATCCCTAGAAGATCCAGGAACTCCCAAATCATGTCTAAAACTGGAAAGCGCACTCCAGTTTGAAGCATCCTGCGATGCAAGCAGATGAAATCGGCTGGAGGCGACATTGGCGTTTGGTCACCCATCAGGACATAGAATGGCAGGTCCTCAGGGACTCTAAACTTTGTTCGGATTTTAGCAAGCCAGACTCGGACATCAACCTGTCTTCGAAAAACTCCAAGCCCTTGGCCAAGATTGAGTCCTCGAGAAGGTTTTGTTGGGCCATGAAGAAGATGAACAATTTTTTCTAATCAGAGCGATATCTTCGAAAGCAAAGAAAGTAAAAGAGTCAGACTCTATACTGCAGATAACCTAAATAGAGGTTGGGTTCCCGCCTCTTTTTCGTTGAACCAACGCACGTTTAATGCAGCGCGTTGCTCAAGCTACGATTCAGACTCAATCATCATGAGCGGCACATCCCTTCAAGAGATGACTTAGCAAACCGATGTGACGACCCACTAACTCGAGGGAGTAGCTGATGATACATAAAAACGATCACATCCCTGAGCCATACATGTGTCATGATGATCTCGAGGAATTACAGGCCCCAACGTCAACCCAACACTGATTCGAACTCTAACAACATGTTAGGCCCACACTTCTCATAGTTATTCTCAATACCTATAAGTCCTACTAATAAGGCAAATATATCGAGGATCAGCTTCGGACAGGCAACTACAACTGCTCTATGCTTCCAACTAGGAAGCAAATGTCAGAGTACCTTCCACACTGGGAATCTTTCTTCTACGGATTTCACTCGCATTAGGAACCATCTCCCGCGTATTTAGGAGCATAAGGCTAACAGGTAACTTCCCTCATACAGCACGACTCCTAATTAGAGAAGGATCTCCACGAAGAACTCCATCCTAAACTACGCCTACGATGGCCTGGTAGAACCAAGACTCCTTGCACTATAAATAAGACATGAGGTTGGTAAGCTAAGGTACACTACAAATTCCCTGTTATAGCATTACACATTCCTCAGATCCCTGTCTTACTAGCATCGGAGTGTCATCAGCCATCACAACGATAGTTCGTGGCTCACGTGCGTTACTTGTGCAGGTCAGCATGAACTAGGTCAAAGCAGGGGGCGTAAAATGACTGCATCAAGTATTATTACATATGGTATAAAGGGCACAATGTTCTATGTTGAGTTTGTTTAAAACTTGATATTTTACTCCATAATATTCTTTAACCTTTTTAATTAATTAAATTACAAGTATAAATATCTTTTATAATTGTTTTGCTTAGAAATCTTTAGTCAAATCGCCTAAAAATTTTATTTTTATTAAAAATTTTTAAAATACTGAATATACACGCACGTAGAGCACGTCCACACCCTAGTTTTCCATTATTTCATTATACATCCCTTACTTTAAATTTTTTTTGAGGAGGCTGAAATTTATATAATTGGTTGAATTAAAGTTACACTAATTTACAAAAATACAAAATTATAAGTCGAAGTCCATACCAGATCTTGTAAACTATTTGGTGTCACTACAACAAAAGAGTATTTTTGTAACTGCTTCCATGTGTAACTGAAAATATGAGTATCACTTGTCAAACCATACTATTCGGGTGATCTTAAATATTGTAACACTTTTGTTATGATACTGTTGACATGATATTGTTTTGAAGATAGTAATAGCTCATAACAGATACTATTTTTAATACTAATTTTTAAACTTTAACTGCCACTGATATCCACTATCTAAATTTAAGCAAAAAAAAATTAGTGATTAAAAAAAACCTGAAAATTAGAAAAAATTAAATCAAAATTGTATTCATTAAAAAAAATGTAATGGTACATGTAAAGGATAGGAAAGCATAATGGTACCCAAGGGTCAAAACTGAAATTACAAACATTTTGTTTCTTTCTTCGGGTTAGTTTCCAATATCATCAGTGAAACAAACCACACAGCTAATGCATAGTTGTAAAACACAGTAAACACAACCATGCCGACACTACTCCTGATACAAACCCGTCCTGAACACTAGTCTTATAAGTAGATTCTAAACACATGTTGTATTTTTCTATAGCCCGCCTTACTCCAGTAAATGATTCATCCTGTGTAGTCAAGTATAAGTATCTTAGACAAAAAAATGAATAAAAACTGATGATACATCAAAACGTCTTCTGATCAGCACCGTATTCATGTCATGATAATCTCGTCAACGGAACAAAGCAGACATGATTGCACGCCCAATCTAGCAAGGCCGAAATAACATTAAGCCCATATTGGCAGGATTCAAAAGGTCAGACCCAAATTGCAACGCACCACTAAGCCCACACATCACGCAGTCAAGCTCAATACTCGTAAGCCCTGATAAGGCAAGTATCTAGGGGATTGATCTAAGACAAGCAGGCCAACAATACATTGGTTTCGACTAAGAAACAAATACCAGAGTATAAGTCGAGCAAGAAAACTTTCTTGCATGGACAACACTAAGAAAATGAAACTTCTCCTGCAAATCTAGGAGCACAAGTCATGTAGGGAAACTACCCTACACGGACAGCTCCCAAATAGGAAAGGATCTCCAGCAAGATCTGATTCCCTAAACTATGCCACCGAAGGCCTAGCCGAACAATGACTCCCATACTATAACAAGGAGATAAGGTCGATGAACTAAGGTACGCTACAGAAACCCAATTTACAGTTTTATGCCTCTCCTAAGTCTTATCTAACTTAAGCATCGGAATGTCATCGACTGCGACACGGTGGTCTTTGGCTCACGTGTGCTACTTGTATAGGTCTAAGTAAAGGCGAGAAATGAGAGCAAAAATCGACTACAACAGTTTGGCGCCGTCTGTGTGGAGCAACAGTAGTACCACCTTTCCCAGATAACCAGAAAGATGGTGACAACAAGGTCTTGCAACAATGGAGATAATGCGAAACCCTCGAACGCTCAAACCAGCAGAGCGCCTTCCGCTCCGGCGCCACCATCGCGGGAGGAACCCTCATAGATCCCCATGCTGGTGACAACCATGGCAGACCCAAGGGTGGATCTACTGTCAACCTTAATGCAACAAATCGCACAAGTGGTGGAGGCACTCAAACAACGAAATCCTTCACCTGCAGAAGAAAACTGTGAGCTGAAGAGCCCAGTCCCCAAAGAGCTTCAGAGAACACGATTAGGAGAGTCGCACTGCCCCAGCGGCTTCTCAATGGATCAGAGGTGGAGGAGCGGCCAACAGAGACCCAACGTCAAGAGCGACATGCACGTCTAGTACAACCCCATCTAGAATGGGGCCACAAACCCAAACGTACTGTTAAATCTCACAGTCCCTCCGTTTATGGATCATATAATGGGCATATAGCTGTCGAAGAAGTACACACCAAAGAAACTGGAGTTTTAAGATAGGACATGAGACCCGTCCGATCACTTGCACTATGTCCAGCATGTTATGGCACTCAAGGAAGGGTATAATGTGATAATGTACCGAGTATTTCCTACCAGCCTGAAGACATCAACGCTGACCTGGTTCCACGGCCTCCCTCCAAGGCCTATCAATTCATTTCGGACATTGGTGACGACGTTCCTCACACGCTTCGTGGGTAGCCAACGAATCAGAAAGGGCCCACATTATCTACTAACCCTAAAACAAAGGCAGAATGAGACGTTGAGGGAGTACGTTACTCGTTTCAACGATGAGTTGACCCTCGTCGACGGATATAATGATGAAATTGCTGTCACAGCTTTCACTTCGGGTCTGAGAAGGGCCAAGTTCTACAACTTCCTTACTCTAGCCCCCCAACCAATATGGCAGACCTGCTGAGGGATGCCCAGAAATATATAACTCTAGACGAGATGTTGATCGCCAAGAAGGAAGCGGAATCAGAGAAGAAACCCTTTGTCCCCAGGGACAAGAAAGAGGGGAGGAAGAAAGAAGACAACAACGGGAACAAGAGGAAAGGCATTGATAGCAAGACCGACTCAGGTCGCACAAGGCAGGACAAGACCTTTAATTTTGTCGGGTTCAAATTTGTCACTCCTCTCAACACCAATCTGTTCGACATCCTTAATTCCATCAAGGATTGGGAAGACTGAAGTGGCCGCCTAAGCAGCAAGGAAACCCCGTTTGGCATGACAACAACAAATACTGCGCCTACCACAAGGAAGGTGAACACGATTCGAAGGATTGCAGAAACCTCAGAGGAGAAGTCGAGTACTAGATCAGGAAAGGCAAACTCAAGGAGTTCCTAGGCTCGAACAGGAGGCAAGGCTAAGAAAAGGAAAGAGTAGACATTGTCAAGGAGATTGAAAAAGAAGCTTCTGGTATCATTTATGTCATCCACGTGGTCGGTCCCGAAGGGGAGCAATCTAATAGGTCCCGCAAAAGGACTCTGACTGAGATGCAGACACCATCTCAGTGTGAAGATCGACAAGTGAAGCATGCACGAGTTCACAGCCCGATCCATCTACATACGTTTATAGAAAGGGATATCCAAGGGGTACATTCTCCTCACAATGACGCCATGGTCATCTCCATCCTCATCACTAAGTTTAAGGTAAATAGGGTCTTGGTGGATACAAAAAGCTCACTCAATGTCTTACTTCTCAATGCATTCCGCAACATGCAACTATAGGAGAAAGACTTAACCCCTCATGGTCAGATTCAGTGGAGAGAAGTGTTTCCCCATCGGGAAGATCAATTTAATGGAGGAGACGGGAGAGCCACAATTGCGGAAGTACCTTGTCCAAGAATTTATGGTGGTTGAGCTTCGTCCACCTATAATATTATTCTAGGAAGGTTGTGACTTCATCATATGGAAGTAGTAGTTTCCACTCTGCACCAATGTATAAAATATATAGCCAACCAGGCACAAAAAACTATCTGAGGAGATCAACCTGCAGCAAAAGACTGCCATTATATATGCAGCCTTGAAATGGATGACTTGTTACCAATTGCAGCTCAGGCCCGCGGAACAACATGTCAGGCACCGAGCCTAGACAAAAGAGGAGAATCACTCTGTGAGGGTGGAGGAGCCTCGAAAACCAAAGTGCAGATATGCAGAGAGCCAAAATTCAGAGCTGGCAGCGCAATCCAGACCAATAAAAAGCTAAGTAATGATACTTCAGCAAACAGGCACCTACTCCAAGAGCTGATAATCAGCAAGGAACTGCCCGCTAGCATGAAGTCCATTATTCAGTAACTTCGCTAGCTTTGGGAAAACAAGACACTTCGCTAGAGGGACTATGCAATCCGAGCCAGGATCATATGCGCCTCCTTTAGAGTCGGGTTAGCTTAATCCTCACTCGGAGTTAAATCATTTTGTTACTTTAATTTGATTTAATTTTTTGTTTATTTTTTTCTCTTTCAATTTAGAAGAATTGTTCGTACCAGACACATTCCAGAGATAAAACAGATTTTATTAATTCCAATGAAATTTATTACAAAGCTTGCCGACCAACTAGAATAGAAGTTATACACTACAAGTATCTATCCGCTGAAACAAGTGTAAAATTCTTTCTTGCTGATAATCACATAATTATAACATTATTACTTCTTAATATATTTTTGTTAATCCTCATATTTATCTTATTTTAGATTAATTATTAAATTTTTGTGTTTTTGTAGAATGTGGAGTTGGATTGAAGAAATCGGAGGAAAATGCAATAAACAATCCCAGATGGTGACTTTAGAGAAAGTGGAGGTGAAAATAACCTGAGCCCTTACTTCAACCCAAAATCAAACCCTTAAACCCAAAACCAAGCCCATAAACTCAAACCAAATAATATTCTCCCAATTATCCCATATTCAGATTTGATTTTACCTTGATTCACTCCATGAATCATCCTTTTATCTCATCTCTATTCATTTTGTTCATTCTCTATAAATACAAGAGAAATTAATGAGAAAGGGGAGGAAGAGAATAGAAAAGAAAACATTACAGAAAATCAAAACCTCTTTCTCACATGTTGTGATTCTCATCACCATCCCAATCAAACAAAACCACCACCACCTCCGGACAGTACATCCGCCATCACCGCCACTAGAGCCACCTCCCACCGCCAATACCCACCACGAAACAGGGATGTAACAACCCTGTTTCATGTCAATTTTAACTTCACCTCGCCACTGTCCAACAACCACAGCCGCCACCATCTCCCTGTCAACGCCATAATCGACGACCACCACCACCGTGAAACAGAGGCGTGACAACCCTGTTTCACGTTAAATCTTCACTTCGCCACCGAGCTTCGCCATCACCACCATCAGTCTTCATCTCTTCGTCTCTCTCTCTCTCTCTAACAGCCACCACCATCACTCGAGCACCACCACCACCACCTCGCGAGCAAAACAGAGGAGAAACAGGGAGCACGTCCCTGTTTTCCTACCTCGCAGCCGCCCTGTCTCCCTCCTCCATTCTCTCCCTATTCCCCTTTGGTCTCTCTCTGTTCATCCATCTCCCGACCTTTTCTCTCTCTTGCAAGGATTCGAGCTCGTCGGAGGAACAAAGCTCACAAGCAGCAGCAGAACCAGGGAGCGCCTCCCTGTTTCACAGCCCCCGCTCCTCTCCTTCTCGTCTTTTCTTTCTCTCGTGTCTCTCTCACCATCTTTCTCTCTCTTGCAGGGGAGTTTCACTGGAAAAGAATAAACCGAACGAAGCAGCAGCGGCGGAGCACAGGACGCGTCGCGCTGGAGACAAAGCTGCGATTGTTCTGGCGGGAGAAAAACTGATTTTTGAATCAGTTTTGGTTATTGGCACACCGAGCTTCTCTCTGAGCAGCCACAGAGCATTTGCAGTTTTTTCTCGGGATTTGTGTTCGGACCATCTGCTGATCTGCTGAGTACCACCACATCAAGTTTGCGACAAACAAAAAGGGTTGCATAATTCATTTTAATTTATTTTACTGACTTAAATGATTAATTGTTAATTACAATTTTATTTCAGAAATTTGATAAATTGCTTTCACCTTTCATGTTCGATTAAAAATTGATATGTTTGGTCGTTAGATTCACATTTTATAAAAATTCAAAGCATGTGTTAAAAATTATTAAGCTTGAACTTTGATTAAGTGTGCCCTAAAAAGACACTTAATGCTTAGTAAGAATTTATTTGCTTGAAATAAATTGTTCATATTTGACAGAAACTGATATGATTGGAATGGAATTTTAATGATCACATCTTCGGTGTAAGAAAGGGATCTTCATCCCTAAAGCTTCTCGTTTATAATTTCAGTAATTTAAATTTAAATATATTTGCTAACTCATCGGTGAGTCCAAACTCCACAAAATCCATCTCATCTATCGTTTCTTTTTATTTTATTTTTCTTATTTTTAATTTATTTTTAGTTTAGTTTTAAAAACACTGTAACCCCATTTTTCTCTAAATTAGTATAAGTAAATTCTAAAATTCAATTGCATCCACTTTCCTCGTGGGATCGACCCGTACTTGTCGTTGTCTACCAGTTAGACACCGTGCACTTGCGGTTATTACAAGTGGGTCAAATTAGCCTATTTATTTAGGTCAGTTAAGCCCGCAACAAGTTTTTCACTAATTAAAAAAATTTTCAAAAAAACAAAATTTTAATTTTTTATTTTGCTAAGTTCTTTTTACACTCATTTCGTTTTATTTGTTTGATTTTGCAGAATACACGCTTCTCGAGGAAATTGGACGATTCTGCAAAACATCAAGCAAATTTTTTTTATTTTGTGAGGAGAGTTTTAATTTTATTTTCACCTCATTTTACGAGTGTGTGGTGTAATAATTTTTGTTAATCGCCAAAAAAAAAAAACCCAAAATTTTCTAAGTCAAAAGAAATTATAGGGAAACAATTTTAATTGTTACCAAATAATTTTTTTTATGATTTAGAAATCCGACTTCTAAGACCAAAACCAGTAATTTGATTGCATATGCTTGTGTGCTGATTGAAACGGATAAAAAGAAGTCGGACATTTTTTTGAATTGTGCTAACTTTTTGTGTAGAACGGAATACGCACACTGTAAGTAATTCTATCACACGCAATGTATTAGCGACCCCGTTGCTTTGTGTAATTGTTTGAAATTGTGTAATTGGTTGTGGATGCTAAACTTTAGTAATTCATAATACGCAGACCCAACTTCTAAATAGAAACTGGTGGGACTTGAAATCCCCACCTCATCACTCCAGCAGTGTGCAACCAATAGCCAAACATAATTAAAATCAATTAGCAAGTTAGATATAGCCATATTTTAGGTACGGTGCTCAATAGACAACCAAGACCAAAATGAATATCCAATAATTTTTGTGTTGACCGCTGCTAAAAGTGACGATGGTTTTAATCATTCAATGAACTCCGAGAGGCCACTGCCACAAGGGTAATTTACTCGGTACGCCGAGTCATAAGTAAGCTACGATCCATAAGAAGGATTGGTGTAACTAACAGTTTTGGGTTACGAACACAAGCCTCAAGTGTACATTTAACATCACATCGTTCTCACATCTATTGGCTTACAGAGCGGTAGCACAAGGAAGTACTTAATTGGATCATTGTGACCTCCTTCTCTTGTGCTATAATCCGGTTTCTTTGAAACAAAACTCTAGCCTACTGATTTTGAACTTTGTGGTGTAAAGTATACACTCTTAGGATCATCTTGTAGCACCCATTGCTCTGATATAAAGATTACATAAGAAATAATCTGTCCCCCAAAGATAAAAAGATAATTAATCTCAAAAACATTGATTGCTTAGGGAGGCATTTTTTCTTGTGCATCAATTGGTTGCTGATTGTGTTCGATTTTGTGCGTGATTTTTTTTTAAGGTTAATAAACATTTCAAACCTCACTTGGTGTAGACCTATTTATGCGTCTTTGGGAACGAGATTCAAGAGGTAGACTAATTTGAGAGGATCATGTAGAGTTGTTTGAAGTGCCCATTGACCTTCTAGAATCTTTCTCCTTGTCGAGTGAGACCATTGAAATGGCTGGGGAGAGAGCATTTAAGGATTATTTCTCTCCACGTTCCAATAACACCCCATCTTGCATTGTGTTACTTGAGACCACTGCAAGTAGCTTTGAGCTAAAACCATCAATTATCCACCTTTTGCCTTCCTTTTATGGTCTAGAAAAAGAGGATCCCTATCTTCATGTCAAAGAGTTTCTTGACATTTGTGCTACTCTGAAATATCACAATTTTTCTGATGATTCAGTTCGTCTTAGGTTGTTCCCCTATTCTTTAAAAGATAGGGCGAAGTCATGGTTAAACTCCTTAGAAACTGGAACCATCGACACTTGGGATGCCCTATCAGAAAAAGTTTTGACAAAATATTTTCCTATTCATAAAACAAATGCCATCCGAAGAGATATATCTAATTTTCAACAGAAAGAGGGTGAGCATTTCTATGAATGTTTGGAAAGATTCAATGAACTCATTGCTATGTGTCCCCATCACGGCTTTGAAAAGTGGCGATTGGTTCAATACTTTCAAGACACGTTAACCCCTCAAAACCATCGAATGATTGACGCCACTAGTGGTGGGTCACTTATGAAGATGAGTGCTAATGAGATTTGGGAATTCTTTGAAGCTATTTCTGAAAATTCTCAACAATGGAATTATTTAAGAAAATACTCGGATAGGCGAAAGGGTGGTTTATATGAAGTAAGGGATACATCATCTACTCCTCATCTTCCTCCTTCTTCAAGGTTGGAAGAAGTTGTAATGACAATGGCACAGCAGATTGATGCATATCTGAAAAAGTCTCAGCCATCAGTCCAAACCAATGTTCCATCTGCGGTTTGTGCTGCATGTTCAAGTTCTAGTCATTCCACATCAGACTGTCACTTGAAAAATGAGTACCCTGTTTATTTTGCTGAGCAAGTCAATGCATTGAATACCTTTAGGCAATCTGGTTATAATCCACACTCAAATTTTTACAATCCAGGTTTAGCCAAACACCCTAATCTCTCATGGGCCCATGGTCAACATCAAGGAGGCCCAGTTGTTATCCCTCAAGCTCCTCGAGCTCCAATTCTTGCTAATAGGCCTCAATTTAATCAAGATGTACCTCCCTCTAACACTCAGAGTTTTCAGGATACATTGAACCAATTTATGCAGAGAACAGGAACCATACTCGAACAGAACTCTCAGGCTATCACCGAACTAAGAGCTACTTCTCAACAACAATCTCAAGCCATCCAAAAGCTTGAGATCACTGTGAGTCAAATAGCACACACCTTTCCTGAAAGAGAAGCAGGAAGATTCCCTGGTCAACCCATTCAAAATCCTAAGGGCCAATTCGAAATAGGCAGTTCATCTCAGCCACGCAATGAAGATGTCAAATCTATCATCACCCTTAAGAGTGGAAAACAAGTTGACAACCAAATTAGAATGCCTAATCTGATTGATCCTGAATCCCAATCCACGCCAAAGCAAGTCACACCTCCATCTAAGAAGGAGGCTGATAAAGCCTCATCTTCTCAAGAGGATCATCATCTTGACTCTGATCCCACCAAGGCATCCTATATGCCTAGAGCACCATTTCCATCGCGGTTAGCTCCGGCAAAGAAAGGAACAAATGCCAACGATATAATGGAAATTTTTAAACAAGTTCGAATCAATATTCCATTACTCAAGGCCATTAAGAAAGTTCCCTTTTATGCCAAGTTTTTGAAGGATTTGTGTACACAAAAGCGAAAAGTGAATGTGCACAAAAGAGCCTTCCTAACTGAGCAAGTTAGCTCCATCCTTCAACACAAAATCTCACCTAAGTACAGAGATCCTGGTTGCCCGACTATTTCATGTGTGATTGATGATCATTATATGATTGATAAGGCACTGTTAGATTTAGGGGCAAGTGTTAATCTATTGCCATATTCAGTATATGTGCAATTGGGTCTTGGTGAGTTGAAACCAACTCAAGTGACACTGCAATTGGCAGACAGATCTGTCCGAGTCCCCCGCGGTGTGATAGAGGATGTGATCATTAAGGTTGAAAAATTTTATTTCCCTATGGACTTCATAGTCCTTGACACACAACCTGTTCACAATCCCTCTAGTCACATTCCAGTTATTTTGGGTCGTCCATTTTTGGCCACATTCAATGCTATCATTAACTGCCGAAATGGAATCATGAAATTATCATTTGGTAACATGATCGTCGAACTCAACGTATTCAATGTAAGTCAACAACCTCCCGAGTCTGAGGATTCCTTTGAGGTTAACATGATTGAGAGATTAGCGAAGCATTCATTTCCTCAGTTTAATGATCCTTTAGAGGCTTGTTTGACTCATTTTAATTTAGACTTCGATATTAATGATTCCATCAGGGAAGTCAATGCTTTGCTTGACTCTACCCCTATAATAGAAACCAGTTATAAATGGAAGCCTAGGGTGGAACCTCTTCCACTTAGTGAGTCAAAACAGTCCCTTCCGTTGAACAACCACCCAAGCTTGACCTAAAAGTATTACCTGACAACCTCAAGTATGCATTTTTTAGGTGTTGACAATACCTTACTTGTTATTATTTCATCTGCATTGACTGAAGAACAGGAAGGAAAATTGTTAGATGTTTTAAAAGAACATAAAACAACACTTGGGTGGACTATCGCAGATATTAAAGGAATAAGTCCAATCGTTTGCATGCATCGCATTCATATCGAAGATAATGCCAAAGTATCGCGTGAAATGCAACGTAGACTTAATCCTAATCTAAAGGAAGTTGTCCGAACTGAAGTGCTCAAATTGTTGGATGTAGGTATAATCTACCCAATTTCGGATAGTCCTTAGGTCAGTCCTGTTCAAGTTGTCCCAAAGAAGTCAGGGGTAATGGTAATCAAGAATGAAAAGAATGAATTAGTACCAACCCGCATGACCACGGGGTGGCGAGTATGTATTGATTACCGTAAGTTGAACTTGGTCACAAGGAAAGATCACTTTCCTCTTCCTTTCATTGATCAAATGCTTGAAAGGTTAGCCGGACATGATTACTATTGTTTTCTTGATGGGTATTCCGGTTATAACCAAATCCCCATTGCACCCGAGGATCAAGAAAATACCACATTCACTTGTCCCTTTGGTACTTTCGCATATCGGAGAATGCCCTTTGGATTATGTAACACACTCGCTACTTTTTAGCGGTGCATGCTTAGTATTTTTTCCGATATGGTTGAGAGGTTCCTCGAGGTGTTTATGGATGATTTCTCAGTATTTGGTACGACAGGGCATTGTTCTTGGACATGTAATTTCACACAAGGGAATTGAAGTCGACAAAGCCAAAATTGATTTAATTTCGAGTATTCCGCCTCCCAAAACGGTTAAGGAAATTAGATCTTTTCTAGGCCATGCTGGATTTTATCGGAGATTCATCAACGACTTTAGCAAAATTGCTCGTCCTTTATACAATTTACTTCCTAAAGACGCTGTTTTTTTTTTTTGATGAAGATTGTTTGAAAGCTTTTGAGAAGCTTAAACAATTATTGACTTCAGCTCCAATCATCCAATCTCCTAATTGGAACTTTCCCTTTGATCTTATGTGTGATGCTTCTGACTTTGCACTCAGAGCTGTCCTAGGACAACGATTGGACAAAAAGCCACATATCATTTATTACGCTAGTAGAACTCTACAAGACGCACAGCTTAATTTCTCCACCACTGAGAAAGAGTTATTAGCTGTAGTCTTTGCTTTAGACAAATTTCGGTCTTACCTTATAGGATCCAAAGTAATTATTTTTACTGATCATGCGGCGTTAAAGTATCTTTTCTCTAAAAAAGATGCTAAACCTCGCTTAATTCGATGGGTCCTATTGCTACAAGAGTTTGATATTGAAATTCGGGACAAGAAAGGTTCGGAAAACGTTTTAGCTGACCATTTATCTAGACTTATGGTAGAGTCATCTAGCGAATATTTACCATTGAATGAGTCATTTCCTGATGAGCAATTATTTGCTCTCTCCCAATTACCTTGGTATGCAGATATCGTGAACTATTTTGTTACATGTCAACTTCCTTTTAAGTGGTCTAAACAAGATAGATCCAAATTTCTTGCTGAGGTTAAACATTTCTTCTGGGATGATCCATACTTGTTCAAGTATTGTCCTGATCAGGTTATCAGGAGATGTGTTCCTGAGAGTGAATTTCACAGCATCATGTCATTTTGTCATGAGCAAGCTTGTGGTGGTCATTTTAGCTCTAGAAAGACAGTTGCAAAAGTTTTGCAGAGTGGTTTTTATTGGCCTACCCTTTTTCGAGATACTCATGCCTTTTGCACCACTTGTGAGCGATGCCAACGAATGGGTTCCATTTCTAGTCGCAACATGATGCCCCTTACTAATATTCTTGTGGTTGAAATCTTTGATGTTTGGGGTATTGATTTCATGGGACCATTCCCGCCTTCGTTTGGCAATCTTTTCATCCTTGTTGCTGTGGATTATGTGTCCAAATGGGTAGAAGTGATACCATGTAAAACGAATGACCACAGGGTTGTGGTAAGATTCTTGAAAGATAATATTTTTTCTCGTTTTGGTATTCCGCGTGCCATTATAAGTGACGGTGGTTCTCATTTTTGCAATAGAACGTTCGAGCTATTAGTAAAACAATACTCCATCACTCATAAAGTTGGCACCCCCTATCATCCACAAACAAGTGGGCAAGTTGAGATTTCCAATCGGGAGATTAAAAACATTCTAGAGAAGACAGTTAGACCATATCGTAAAGGTTGGTCTCAACGTTTGAGTGATGCTCTCTTGGCTTATAGAACAACATTTAAGACCCCGATTGGAATGTCTCCATATGGCTTGTTTTTGGAAAAGCATGTCATTTGACTATGGAATTGGAACATCGTGCATATTGGGCCATCAAGACGTTCAATTTTGATATGGTCAAGGCTGGATCGCATCGTAAGCTTCAACTTAATGAGTTGGAAGAGATCCGAAATGATGCGTACCACAATGCCAAAATCTACAAAAAACGAACGAAGATATTTCATGATAAATCCATTCTTCGTAAGTCCTTTGAACCGTCTCAAAAAGTTTTGTTGTTCAACTCTCGGTTTCGACTTTTTCCTGAAAAGTTGAGATCTCGGTGGTCTGGACCTTATATTGTGAAAGCAGTGTTCCCACATGGAGCTGTGGAGATCGTTAACCCTAAGGATGGCCATGTATTTAAGGTAAATGGTCAACGACTTAAGCCATTCTTAGAGTTACCTCGATTAGAAGTCGAGGTTGATGTGATTCTATTAGAGGACCCTGTGGATCAGAATTGAGGATCTTTTGGGTTTTGTCGGGCTGATGACGTTAAACCAAGCGCTACTGGGAGGCAGACCAACTTTTGTTGTAAGAATGAATGTTGAGTGTGTATTTTATCTATTTCTATTAACTAATCCACAATTCTTTTGTCTCTGAGATCTCATCGGTGGATTACTTGTGGAAATTGGTAAAATCTTCACCGCGGTAATACTGTTCTAACCTCCTCTCATGTACTTATTTCATTCATTTGTAAGAATTATTTTGTTAAACAATGAGGACAATGTTTGGATTAGGTTTGGGGGTAGGGTTCATGAGTCGGTGAATTTTTTGTAGTGTTTCTTTTCTTATTCTTTTAAAAAATGCTTTTCTGTCATGAAAACTTGGTCTTTTGCGATTATGAAAATGGATTTTAAATGTTTTATGCTCAAGAAAATGCAAGCCAACTTGACATATTGGTATATTGATAAAGACTGAAAGTTTAGTATGATCCTTAAGTTAGACCTAGTTCATGAGATTTTTCAACTCGATTATCTTTGCACCATGAGCCATGTTAGCATAACTTGAAGTTGATGAGTGAAATATATACTAGAAAACCTTAGAATAATAGTGGAGACTTAACCCTGAAAGTTTTGAACCTTTCTATTTTTCCGAGGGTTATACATAAACTCTGATTTTTCTTGAGTCCATATTATCTCGTTGATGATCTCATTATTCTCATTTTTCTGATCAATTACTTTGGGAATGACATCAAAATTGAATTATTACACTAGAACTTCTTGGCTTATTCAATTGAGATGTCATAATACTGACCCGAACTTAAGAAATGATCTAGGCATTTCTTTCTTTAGACCATTAACTAGCCTTTTAACTTACCCATAACATTAACCTTTTTGTAGCCTTTTGAGCCTTAGAATAACTTTTATTTGTTAACCCATTAACCTTTACCCAACGTTTTTGGGAATGTGTATGGATGGTTATACTTGGTGTAAAAAGGGCATCAAAAAGCAAAATATGAGATATTTCATAAATCCTCTATGTGAAAAAAAAAAAGTGTTGAAGAAAAGAAAAATAGTTAAAAAAAAAAGGGCAGAAGAAGAATGTCAAATGAGGATAAAGATGTGAGAATGAAGATAAAAATTGATGGTGCGCAACATCGGTTTATTCTTGACAGCACTAATTGTTCGTGAATTGGTGTATACATTCCTAGAAATTTTTGTTAGAATCCTTTGACATTCCTTATTAATCATTACCCAAGCCCCGTTACAACCCAACAAAGTCCTAGTTGATCTTAGGTAAAGGTTGGTTCCGTAGATGTGGAGATTTAATAACCAAGACCTATGGTGTTTTATTCAACATTCCCAAAAGTAATTGATATTCCTGTCCATGGGATCATGTTTATTCTATTATTGAAAAGTCCGTTCTTCACAATATTATATGTGAAATGATTGTTTTCCATTATTTACTCTTTCCTCACATATAAACTGAGTGAAATACCAAATCTCTGAGTGTTTTATTGTGAGTGACATGAGAGGTTTGAAGTCAAAACAAACTTTCTACGGGAGATTTAGTCATTGTTTTACTCTAAAATGAAAAGTTATGTTGATAGTGCTATCCACACACACACATTGAGTTGAGGATGATTATGAATTTTTTCTAACCTTTGGAGAATATTAAATTATTTGGAGATTTGTTGATACACTAAAATGACACTGTTGGTTTCCTGCATTTCTTGAAGTTTTAAAATGAACATTGTTTGACCAAGTTTTGTTGAGTCAGTAATGTTTGTGGGTAACATTTTCTGGAAACCCTCACGAGACTATAACTCGTCTCCTAGAGGTAATCTAGGGGTTCAAAGCCTTGTTGCACGTTTTCAAAGGTAAGTGCAATCGACGATCCCTGCGAAAGTGAGTTAGGATATTCTTTTCGTTTTTTTTCTTTGTTTTGCTCGAGGACTAGCAAAATATAGGTTTGGGGTATTTGATAATCACATAATTATAAAATTATTACCTCTTATTATATTTTTGTTAATCCTCATTTTTATCTTATTTTAGATTAACTATTACATTTTTGTGTTTTTGTAGAATGTGGAGTTGTAATGAAGAAATCAGAGAAAAATGCAATGAACAATCCCAGATGGTGACTTCAGAGAAAGTGGAGGTGAAAATAACTTGAGCCCTTACTTCAACCCAAAATCAAACCCTTAAACCCAAAACCAAGCCCATAACCTAAACTCAAAACCATAAACTCAAACCCAAATAATATTCTCCCAATTGTCCCATATTCAGATTTGATTTTACCTTGATTCACTCCATGAATCATCCCTTTATCTCATCTCTATTCATTTTGTTCATTCTCTATAAATACAAGAGAAAATGATGAGAAATGGGAGGAAGATAAGGGAAAAGAAAACATTACAGAAAATCAAAACCTCTTTCTCACATGTTGTGATTCTCATCACCATCCCAATCAAACAAAACCACCACCATCTCCGGACAGTACATCCGCCATCACCGCCACCAGAGCCACCTCCCACCGCTACTACCCACCACGAAACAGGGGCGTGACAACCCTGTTTCATGTCAGTTTTCACTTCACCTCGCCACTGTCCAACAACCACAGCCGCCACCATCTCCCTGTCAACGCCATAACCACCGACCTCCACCACCGTGAAACAGGGGCGTGACAACCCTGTTTCACGTCAAATCTTCACCTCACCACCGAGCTTCGCCATCACCACCATCAATCTTCATCTCGTCGTCTCTCTCTTTCTCTCTCACAACCACCACCATCACCCTAGCACCACCACCACCTCGCGAGCAAAACAAAGGAGAAACAGGGAGCACGTCCCTATTTTCCTACCTCGCAGTCGCCCTGTCTCCCTCCTCCATTCTCTCCCTATTCCTCTTCGGTCTCTCTCTGTTCATCCATCTCCCGGCCTTCTCTCTCTCTTGCAAGGACTCGAGCTCGCCGGAGGAACAGAGCTCGCAAGCAGCAGCAGAAACAGGGAGCGCCTCTCTGTTTCACAGCCCCCGCTCCTCTCCTTCTCGTCTTTTCTTTCTCTAGTGTCTCTCTCACCATCTTTCACTCTCTTGCAGGGGAGTTTCACTGGAGACAAAGTTGAGACTGTTCTGGTGGGATTGGCACCCCGAGTTTCTCTCTGAGCAGCCACAGAGCATTTGCAGTTTTTTCTCGGGATTTGTGTTTGGACCACCTGCTGATCTGCTGAGTACCACCACATCAAGTTTGCGACAAACCAAAAGGGTTGCATAATTCATTTTAATTTATTTTACTGACTTAAATGATTAATTGTTAATTACAATTTTATTTCAGAAATTTGATAAATTGCTTTCACCTTTCATGTTCGATTAAAAATTGATATGTTTGGTAGTTAGATTCACATTTTATCAAAATTCAAAGCATGTGCTAAAAATTATTAAGCTTGAACTTTGATTAAGTGTGCCCTAAAAAGACATTTAATGCTTGGTAAGAGTTTATTTGCTTGAAATAAATTGTTCATGTTTGACAGAAACTGATATGATTGGAATTGAATTTTAATGATCACATCTTCGGTGTAAGCAAGGGATCCTCATATCCCTAAAGCTTCTCGTTTATAATTTCAGTAATTTAGATTTAAATATATTTGCTAACTCATCGGTGAGTCCAAACCCCACAAAATCCATTTCATCTATCGTTTCCTTTTATTTTATTTTTCTTATTTTTAATTTATTTTTAGTTTAGTTTTAAAAACACTGTAACCAAATTTTTCTCTAAATTAGTTTAAGTAAATTCTAAAATTCAATTGCATCCACTTTCCTCGTGGGATCGACCCGTACTTGTCGTTGTCTACCAGTTAGACACCGTGCACTTGCGGTTATTACAAGAGGGTCAAATTAGCCTATTTATTTAGGTCAGTTAATCCCTCAACACTTGCCAATCTAAATCCAGAAGAGAAGGTGGTGAAAGTAGAGTGTCTGAAAAAGGTCGAAAGAGAGCGATCAATTCATTGCTCCGTCGAATCACCTTACAATCATGATTTGAAGATAGTAACATGAACCTCGAAACGAAATGCAGACATCTGCCTCAATTCTTTTCTCCGCCAATCTGCCTCTTGAAGAGGAACATAAGGGAGCAACAAAAAGCAAATGAAAATATCCCTGAACAACGGGATCATCGAGGTCTCACAGTGCTGTCAAATAGGGACGACTCTCAAATACGTAATGCCGGAGATGACGCAGAGATACCACCCGAGGAACGAAAGTCACGTCTGCCAACGCTCCAATCAACCATAAAGTAGTTGTAGGAATGATCCCCCAACAGCAATGCAGATGAGAGGTCGTGGGAGCATCGGAAGATGGAAAACAGACCTGACCTCTGGGGTGAGTTCGTAACTCTTTTTCGTAATATAAAACGATATTACAATATCTCATGAAATCAATCAGATGTTCACCCAGATCCGATGGCATCGCATAAAAGCAAGTCTTATTGAGACTCATCGCTGCAAATGCCAGAACATTCGAAGACTTCAATAAATAAGATATTCCTTCAGCCTTTGGAAAACCCAAAGCATATTCTCTTGTAAGATACATTTGATTAACGTGTTCTACTATTCTCATTGCAGTGCTTGAACACTGAACAACCAACCTATATATAGGTGTGATGGTTTACGAAGCAACGTCAGCCAATAGTTATGTCGGCATTAAATGTTGTACGGGAAATCGAGAAGCGATGGTTCCATTGCAACTGCACGAGTCCACATAATTTGAATTAATGACCCTACACGCAACCCCATTAACTGAGATGAGTAACTAATAATGAACCATCTCGCAATATGCACCGTACACCTAGCACGCCGATCTACAAAGATTTTTTCTAATTGGGCCCTTCAACTAATGGGCCCAAGCTTATGCCCTGTCAAATCCGGCCCAGCACATGCAAAGGTACAAACAGCAAAGGACTTGAGCACCCATGGAATAAGGAGCGCGCCTACAGAGTATTATCAGTAAATCCAAGGCATCAGCCCTATTGTTATTCCGCTGATGTTCATTAAAGCTGGTCAATCTATTATTTGTCTGATCAATCGATCTGACTCTGGAATAAGACCACTAGGCGAACTAAGTAAGTCGGGACACCCAAGTCAGAATTAATACTCAAAATCTTATTCAGACCAAAGCTTAGTTAGCTTCGACTGATTGCAATAGCTTCTGGTCTGCTCTAACACCTAGCCCGCCAAAAGCGAATGACGATGGGATAGAAAGTGGGAGCTTAGTCAACGTTTTTAACACTTAGTCGATGGCTTGCCATGGATCATTGTCCAACTGTAGATAATGGTCGCCAAACCTAACTAACGCTTAGTCGATTTAGACCTATGATGATAGCTTCTGGTACGCTCTAACGCCCAGTCCGTTAAACGGGTGTCAACGATTTAAAGAATGGAAGCTTAGTCAGCACTTTTATGTCTGATTGAGATGGCTTGCCAGGGATCATTGTCCAAACATGGACAATAGTGACCGAACCCGACCAAAGCTTAGTCGGTGACGACCGACGACGATGGCTTCTGATCTGCTCGAAGCCTAGTCCGCCATCCGACAGCTTAGAAAGTGGCAGTCTAGTCAACGCTCTCAACATTTGATTAAGATGGCTTGCCAGGGATCATCACTCGTACGCAGACAATGATCGCCAAACCCGACCAAAGTTTAGTCAGTGGTCACTGATGGCGATGGCTTCTGCTATGCTTGAAGCCTATTTCACTGTGCGTGGATTCCGACAGCCAAGAAAGTGGGAGCTTAGTCAGTGTGACGATGTCTGACTGCGATGGCTTGCCAAAGATCATTGGCCAACTATAGACAATGATCTCCAAACCCTGCCAAAGTTTAGTCAGAACGACTGAGGATGATAACTTCTAGCTCACTCCAGTTCCTAGTCCGCCAAGAGCGGATCTAGCTGGGTTGGAAAGTGGGAGTCTAGTCAGTGCCCTCGACGCTCGATTAAGATGACTTTCCAGGGACCACCATGGTCGCTGAACTTTACCCCGGTTTAGCCAGTTATTACTGGCGATAACAACATTTGGTCCAACTATTCCATAAATAATAGGTAAAGACGAGTCAAAATCCGGGCAGAGCTCTGGAAGCTCAACTCAGATCACTCGCGAGGACTATTGCACGTGCTGGGACCACAGTCTGACTAATTCTCTTATAATAGCAACACTAACTGTTGGTTCAACATATAGCCAAGCCGCTAGACAAATGGTGAATTACACTCCTCGATTTCTAAAAGGATTCTTACCAGAATTGCACGAACTATCGCAGCACAAACAATCATAAATCTCACCAACAGATCAATCATTAGGCTTCCTGACCTAGCAAAGCCTATCATTTGACAATTAATGTCAAAATAAGACAAAGCATGTAAAAGCTAACAGAAAAGCAAAGGAAAAACGAACATGTAGAAAGTACTATTCATTTGCAAGCCAAAAAAAAAATACAAGGTTCAATCCTCATCAAGAGGAGAGTCGGATACAACGGAGCCAGACTTAGCAGGAGACACATCTGTATGTGTTGCATCTCAATCACCCTCATCAAGGTTGCCTTTTTTTTTTTACGGATCGAAGGCCACTACGAACTTTGCGTATGCAATCTCTTTATAATAGGAGAGATCCCATTCGGGATGCTCATCCTTCATCAGATACAGCAAATCCAGCCTTCCATTCACGACTCTACTAAACTCAAATGTGCCCTGGGCCTTGAGAAGCTTCTATTCATGCACCCTTGATTTAGCAAGCCCCTGCTCCAATCGCTCCAGTTTGCCCGACAACATGTCAGTCTTGGACTGCTCGGCACCCAACTTATCATTAATAGTACTTAGTTATTCTGTGCCAGAATGAGCTGTTCTTCATAGGTCCTCACACTCTTGGCATTAAAATCAACGTCAGCCTCCAACTGCTGACATCGAACAATCCATTCAGACTCCTTCTTGACCCTCTCAGTGTGCACAACTTGCAGTTCAACCTGCACTCCAGCCACAGTTCACAGGTAAGCTACCAGTTGCGACGGACAAGGTCCAATTAATTCTCAAACCGATCCTTCACAGATACTGCCCCCGCCAAGTCGAACTCAAGCGTTTCCAAACGAATCTTCTGAGTCTCCAATGTTGTGCACTAGGACTCCACTCCAGTATCTGAGTAAGCTTCAATTTGCTTCCTCAACGACTCAATCTCATAGAGAGCGTCATAGTATGACTTCTGCAAGTTTGCAAAGACTCATTCCAAAGTATACACTCTCTCACAAGCGACCTCAACTTCAGTTCCAGCTGCGGCCACTTGATTCAAGTATGACATCCCCAGCACGAGATGTTTATGATCTTTATCCATACGCTCTCCCAGCGTCTCTCCCAATGGCTCCAAACCACAGTTCACCAATTAGTCATTCCACTTACTAATATGCTTCCTTGAAGCAGAAAAAATATCAACCTCTTGATGCCAAGCTTGATTGCTCGTCATTACTACGTCCGGAGCATACAGGTCGATCCGCGCATCCTGATAGAGATCAATCGGGACCGGAATCACCCCAGCACCGCCCTTGACTGTCTTCACTGCATCAGGGCCTCATTCACAGCTTTCCCTTTGCCCGCAATAATCGACTTTCCTTCACGCGCCGATTCAACATCAATTGACGGGGAAGAGGGAAGCGAGTTATTCCTTGGACCCGTGGTCAATTTAATATGGGGACGGGAACGAGATGGAGGACAAGACTAGCGACGCAGAGGGACCCTTCACCATAAGGTCAACAATCGGATGACTTTTCAACGGGTTCATGATCTAGAGAAGAGTGGAGCTCACAATCCTTTATTGAAAAAAAAAACGACCAAACGAAGCTTCCACACATGCCTCCCCACCTGCAGCAGAGTTTTGTTTAAAACCTTTGCATGCTTTGTACTCAGCTTGGTTACATCCTCCACGCCCACCATTTGCAGATACTCCATCTCCAAGTCAGGAAGGGAGATAGGGGCCTTGGACCAAGCATAACGCCCCCCGAAAACAGTAGTCTCCACCCTGGCGGACGAATCAGGCACTTGCCCGACAGCATCACGTCCATCGAACGAAGCCAAGCTCTTGCAGACAGGTCTAGACAAAACATGTGGCCTCTTCAGACACACATGAAAAGGAAGCGCCTCATCTATTCCTGCCTTCCTTGAAGGGCTTGGAACCTTAATCTTAGGTTCCTCGAAGCAGACACACCTTCAGGATTGGCTTCGAAACCCTAAATAGAGTGGGAGCCCCATGCAAATGAGCCCACAATCCGTTACGCTTGACATTAGAAGACTCGATGACATCCTCTATCTTCAAACGAAACATGTCACGAAATGCAACCAGAGTTGTTTTATCCTAAGCAGAAAGTGGTGAAGTTGGGAATTTCCCTACGCAAAACGCAAAGGTCAATTTGATATGTAGTTAACACAAGCAAGACCAGAAAAAGAATTGAACTTACTCAGTTGTCTAAATTCCCGCTCGACCGGACAACAAACAAGCTCAAAATACTTCAAGTCCGCAAGAGCCATGAAACAAAACTTCTGCCAGGATTTAAAATCGTCAAGCAGATTGCCAAAGCAGTCCGGCGACATTAGCACACACACATAATGCTCATTTAGCCGTGGGGAAATAAGCAGTTGGATCGCTCTCGAAGATACTTGAACATCAGCGTCCTTAGCCCTAATCAAAATGGAAATCACAGTCCTATACCCGTTCGATGCTAGTTGAATGGGTGCAATGCCGAGGTACACCAGGAACTCCCAAATCTCCTTGATAACAGGAAAGCGAACATCCGATTGAAACATGCCTCGGTGAAGACAGATAAACCCCTCAGGATGGGACAATGACGTCAAATCGCACCCAGAGTGCAGAACACCAGATCATTAGGAATCTCGTACGTTTTATTAAAGACTTCTAGATCCGATTCGGAGAGCAACCTCTCCTCAAAGAACTTGCGACCCTTAGCGAACAGTTCATTGAAAAGTTGATTTCGGCCCGCCATGAAAGATAGTACAAGTTTTCGAATATGGAAGCTGAGCAAAGTCAAAAGCACAAAATGCAGTACGACAAAGCAGAGTCTCTGAGATCAAAAGAATAAATCAGCCAAACTCCACATAGATGAGATATGTATAGGAAACAAACTCCCGCCTTTCTTTCTTTCGAGCTGACGCATGCCCAATTAATGAAACTCGTCGTTCGAGGAAACAACTCTGACGTAACCATCATGACTGCATAGTTGCTTCATGAAATGACTTGATGGACCGATGAGATGGCTTATCAACTCGGGGGGAGTAACTGATGATACATCAAACCGTTATCTGATCAGCACCGTACGCGTGTCATGATAATCTCGTCAACAAAACAAAGCAGACCTAATTGCACGCCCAATCTAGCAAGACCCAGACAATGTTAAGTCCATTATTTTCAGGATCCAAAAGGTCGAACCCAAATTGCAACGCGCCACTAAGCTCACACGTCACGCAGTCAAGCCCAATACTCGTAAGCCCTGATAAGGCAAGAGTAAGCCCTGATAAGGTAAGTATCTGGGGGATCGACCCAAGACAAACAAGCTAGCAATACATTAGTTCCGACTAGGAAACAAATACTAGAGTATAAGTCGGGCAAGGAAACTTTCTTTCATGGACAACACTCAGAAAATGAAACTTCTCCCGCAGATCTAGGAGCACAAGTCGTGTAGAGAAACTACCCTACATGGACAACTCCTAAACATGAAAGGATCTCCAGCAACATCTTTTTCCCTAAACTATGCCACCGAAGGCCTAGCCGAACAAGGACTCCCACACTATAAAAGGGAGATAATGTTGATGATTTATGGTATGCTACAGAAACCCAATTTACAGCTTTAAGCCTCTCCTAAGTCATATATAAGCTTCTGAGTAAGTAGCTTCCCCATGAATTGCCAACTTGTTTATGATCAGACATGAATGCCCTAGAAATCACAAGAAAAGAAACAGTAGCTACCATAACAAGGGTAAGAAGCCAACCCCGAATAAATGCTATCACAAAGCCACCTACAAGTGTTGGTAATAGTTGAATAGACTTGATGAATCGGTGTTTCATTCAACATTTTAAGGCACTAGGTGGTTTTTTTAAGTGGTTAGAAGCTAACTTCTAATTGGAGTTAGAAGTATTGAACGAGCTTTTGAATGAATTTTTATTAAGCACTCGGTGTTAAGTGATCGATCAGCGCCCCCATGGCCCTTACTCCAATCAGAACTTCACCTTCTGATCAGAAGTAAAAATAAACACTTTTTTTTAAGTGGCCCACTTCTTATTAAGACTTCTGAGTCTATTCAGAACAAAAAACAAACACCTTCTTAGTGTTTCATTCACCAAGAAAATACTAAGTAACTCATCAGACCCAGACATGAAGGATTTTAATTCTGGTTAGCTGGAAATTGTCGAAGAATCTGTAGATATCCAAACTTTCTAGTACCTGGCCACGACCTATAAAAAATATAGGCCCCTGCTAAAAAAAATCACCACTTCTACTAATGGACACCACCACCCACCTTTTTTTTTTTTATCTACTAAAGGACACCACCACTATATAAACAAAAAAAACCCTAATCCCTCTTCTCTTCTTTTCCTTTCTTCTCCACCACTCACAATCGTCGCCTACTACTCGCCACCGCCATATCTCATTTGCCTCCTTCTCCTTCCATTTACCCCACCACCTCGCCACTACTCCTCCTTCCCTTCACCCCACCACCTCGCCACCGCCAACACTCCTCATCCTCCTGTCCTTCACCACCAACACCTCACCACCGCCAACTCTCATCTTCTTCTTCTTATTTGATTTTTTTTATTTTTTTTTTCTTCTTCCCCTTCCTCTTTTTTTTGCCCTATTTTTTCCCCTTCACCGTCACAGTGGTTCCTGCGAGTGGAGAACCCACACTCGCCGAAACCTCAGCGAGGGCAAAAAATTTGTCAATGGTGTAGCAAGAACACAGTTACCATCTCAGTTTGTAGAAAGAATGCAAAAGAAAGCACTAAGATTTCTTATATCGATGGTGCAACAAAAACATGGTTATTGCCTCAATCTATAAAAAGAATGATATAGAAAATATGTCAATGGTGCAGTAAAAACACAGTTACTGCCTCAGTTTGTGAAAAGAATGCATAAAACACTATTTTCAACTGTAAATGTTGACCTTGTTGATAACCAATTGTAAATGTTGATGTTTGATTCAAAATGCCCATATGTTTAGTTTGTATATATAGAAATTTTGGGATGTTTGTTAAATAATGCAGTTAGCTTGTGAATTAGCTTTCTATTAGCCTTCTCTTTAGACTAGCTGTCAAAGCCTTTTGTGAGTATTTGCAATTGCATTTTCGTTACTTATAATAGTTACAAGTATAATATATAAAAACACAACAAAAACACTTCCATTTGTAGATTCGCTTCGTAAAATATTTTATTTTTTCCTTCAAATTCAAAAAATAAAATTTTGCCTTTTAATTCTTTCTCAAGACTTCAGCTACCACAGTGAATAAAAAAAGGGGAGAGGGGGTCTCCCTATCTAAAACCTCTTGAGGATTTGAAAAAAACCCTTGCAAGTGCCCTGAAACATAACTGAGTAGTAAGAGTTTGTACTCAAACGCAGTAGCTCATGCAAGCCACATACTCACATTCACAAATTAAAATGTGATTACAATAAAGAAAATCGCAACGGCTCATGCGACCCCAACCAAAATGCCTAGAAAGACCCAAATGCAAAGGAAAGTGCGAGGTTAAGACACATCCTTGCAGGAGCCGTTGGGTTTGGGTAAAAACCAGACTCTGACCATTTTTTATTTTTTCTATTTGAATTTTTTTTCATTTTTTCAATTCATATGGGTTTGCGATAGTATTGACATATTTGATTTATTGCTAAACCCCATTTTTTAACACCTCAACTTGAGAAGGTCAAAAGTGAGGTTTACCAATAAATCAAATATGTCAATACTGTAGCAAACTCATAGGAATTGAAAAAAATCAAAAAAAAAATTCAAATACAAAAACTCAAAAAAATGGACAGTTTGTTTTCTATACAAACGTAGTGGCTCCTGCGAGGATGTGTCTTAACCTCGCGCATTCCGCTTCATTTGGGCAAAAACCTGACTCTATTTCACTTAATCGCAGAAAATCTATGATTTTTACTATCACATTCACATCCTAGTTTTGCGATTGTGATTATTGGGCTGGCATTTGCCGCTGCGTTTGGGTATTTTAGGGAATGATTGGTCGTTATCCTCCTATTATTTTCACTTTTTCCTTTGTCTATGAGATTAAACTAGCCTTTTAGGAAGTGCTAATGCCTACATGGAAAAATCACCATGGTTGAATAATTACAAGAAAATTACTTGGGAAGACAAATATAATTGCTTGGAAAGACTTATAGTTAGTTGTTTGGGAAGACAAATGTAATTTAAGTTGAGCATTATAGAAGAGGAGTAGTCTATTAGTATTCATCACCAATTCAAGAGAAAATGAAGAGAAAAATGTCAATGTTCAAAGAAGAAAACTCAGACGAAGAATGGGATGAAATGGGCGATCTGGAAGATGACTTTGTCTAGTATGAGGACCCCCACTCATCATCATCTTCAGATGACGAGTTAGAACAGTCAGATGAGGAAGATGACATTGAATCATCATCGTCCTCTGATGATGGTGAGAATTCGTTAGTGGACTACTACTCCTCAGACGAAGAGGGTCGCGAACGTCACCCCCTTAAGAACTTTGTTGAACATCTCCAACACAATAATGTATTTTTTTGTATTTTGTTTTCTATATTTAAAAATATTAATGTTTAATGTTTGTTTTTGTACTGTATTATTTTTTTAGTATTACTAAAATTCCAATTTGTATTTGTTAAATCATGACATTTTTTTGTGAATAAAATAAGAGAAGGATAAAATTAGAAATGAAAGAATTAGGAGATACTTAGGTGTAGCGCCCATAGAGGAAAAAATTAGAGAAAGACGTTTAACTTGGTTTGGTCATGTGCGAAGGAGACCAAACACGGCGCCAATTAGAAAATGTTTAGATTGGCAAGTTAATGGAGGGTATAGACGGAGGGGAAGACCGTTGAAAACTTGGATGAAGACGGTGAATGAAGATATCATTGAGCTTGGATTAGGTGAGGAAATGTGGGAAGATCGCATTGCTTGGAGAACCAAAATTCATGTAGCCGACCCCGAAAATCTCGGGAATGGGCTTTGATGATGATGATGATGATGATGATGATGAAAATAAGAGAAGGAGAAAAATAAAATAAGAGAGGAGAAGAAGAAAAGTCACATTAGAGGAAAGAGGAAAAGAGAATGAGGTGCAGGTCGGTGGTGTAGTGGTGCGGTTGATGGTTGCGGGGTTGTAGTGCATCGATGGTGGCGGGGTGGTGATGGTTCTTGATGGAAAAGAGAGGGAAAGAGAAGAAGAGAAGGAGAAATGAGAAGAGATGAAGAGAGGGAGAGAAGAGGTGGAGGAGGAGGCAGGCGGTGTGGTGGTGCAGTTGATGGTGGCGGGGTGGTGGTGTGGTCGGTGGTGGCAGGGTGGTGATGACTCTTAATGGAGAAGAGAGGGTGATTTTCATAAAATTACTAGACAACTCTAAGGGAGTGTACTCAACTAAGGATTTTAATGGATTGTGAAGGATTTTACATCTCATGAATTTTAAAGAATTTTACAAAATCCATGGAGATTTTGATGGATTTTAAAGCATTGGACTTTGAAAGATTTTAAAGGATTCTTATGGATTTCTATAGATTCTTATGAATTTGTTATTAGTCAAAGAAAATCATGAAAGAACATCATTTACATTGTTTTCAATAACCACACAAAACATAAAACATCTCTCAAAACATCAATTAAACAATCATTTATGTACTATGAGAATTATATTTCAAACTAAATATAAGAGTTCACAACAATAACAAAAAATAATAATAATAATAATAATAATAATAATAATAATAATAATAATAATAATAATAATAATAATAATAATAATAATAATAATAATAATAATAATAATAAAATAAGAACAACAATATCATCTCAAGAACCAATGATAAAACTCACTAAAAAAATTACATGAAACAAAATTGAGAAAAAAAAATACACAAAATTTTGTCTCAATTGTTATTTATTTATTTATTTTTTGTCCTTGTAATGGTTGAAATTTGTAATTATTACTTTCCTTGCAAACAACTTTTGAACTAGTATGGCTGGTTGAAATACGTTCAATTCTTTTGTTTAGATTTGGTCTAAATTTTTCAAGAAACCTTTTTATCACAACTTGATAGTATCTTTTTTATCTTTGACTCTGAAAAAAGATTTTATTCCATTAGTTTTTGTTGCTATAATTTCTGTAATTAGGAGGGGAGACATTTGCTCTAAACCTGGCTTTACCATTTCTAAATATCGACTAGTCCAAAACTGCAACCATTCAAAAACTTCTCATCCCATAATGAATGATACTCTTATTCAAAACTTACATCCATGAAAATAAAATTTTAATCAAAACCAAAAAGCAAAGTTCAATCACATGTTCACGAAACAATTTGCAACATTCACTAAAAATTCCCTTGAAAACCTATCTTTGCAATATCATCTCAAGAGCCAATGATAAAACTCACTGAAAGATTACATCAAACAAAACTGAGGAAAAAAAGGAATATACACAAAATTTTCTCTAAGAATTGTCTTCCATCTCATATTACTTTTCCTCTTCTTCTGCTCTTCGTAAAAAAATGTAGTACGACCACCAAGTCTGCGGCCCCATCAATGCAAATCCAATTTTCTCAACCTCCAAAACACCATCAAAGCATAAGAACAAAACGCCAAGGTCCAATCCTTAATCCTCTTCTTCCAATCCCTATCCAAAATAGTCAAAACAACCATACCCATTGCTCCCAATCCTAAATTAGAGTTTGATGTCCCATCTTCTTCTTTCAGAAATCCTAACCCTAGCAAAAGTTGTAGAGATAGAGAAGGAAAAAGAGAGAAATTGAATGATCGATTGACAACTTAGACGAAAGATCAACTGGTTTGGTTTGGTTTGGTTTGGTTTTGTGAGGTTCGGGTGGGGGTTTGCAGCGGTGGTTGAGATCGGATGGGGGGTTTTAAGCTGTGGGGTTAGAACCACTGAGATGGGCAGAGAACATCGGTGTAATAATCTCCAAACTCATCATCGTCATCCATTAGAAAGAGAGAGAGAGAGAGGTATTTGTGAAGGTTATTTGTGTTCTCAAAGAAAAAGAAGAAAAATAGCATGATGAAGGAAATAGATAAAGAGATTGAGAATCTGAGGGAAAATGTTGAATTTGGAAGGGGTTTTGTTATTTATACATCTCACTAAAAAATCCTTCAAAATCTATTAATTTGACAAATCCATTATCAAAAGCCACCATATTTTGAATACACCTGATTTTGGTGAACTTTTGAAAATCATGAATTGAATGCCCCTTAATTTTGATGAATTTTAAAACAATCATTCACAATCCATATTGAATATGTTTGGATTTAAATGTATTTTCTTAAATCCTTAATTGAATACCCTTGTATTTTTTAAATCGTTCGCAATCATTCACAATCATTAATTGAATACACCCAGTGTTCTAAAAAGCGGCTTAGGCGGTAGAGAGACGCCCAGATTAATGGCTGGGCGGAGTGAAAAATTGGGTAGGCACCTAGGCGGGGTCTGAGCGGGTCTAGTAATTGACAATTAGTTAATCTAGAACCAAATATTGACAATTAGTTATTTTAGATATTATGTCGGTACCATCAAGTATGTAATTCTTTTTCTCTCTAATATCTATGAAACTCTATGTTATGCAACTTATGCTATTATAAATTTAAGCTTAATTTTTCATGTTTATAAATTTTGCATATGTATCTTGGCATTAAATTGAAAATAATTGATAAGGTATTATGCTTAACTTTTGTAAATTATAAAAGTTATAATACAAAACCTAAAACCGCCTAGGCGTCCTCCTAGGCACCTGCTCACCGCCTAACATTTTTTAGAACACTGAATACACCCCCTAAAATCTAAATAATGAACTTATAACCATAAAGGTCATATTAAAATGAAGTGTCTTTATTCTAAGTGAAGGGGTCTTTATTCTAATGGGTCCGAATATCCCATTTGACTGAAAATGAAAGTTTATAATCTTATTCAACAGAGAAATAATTGCAAATAAAATAATTCCAAAGGGATCCCAATTCCAAATCAACTGTAATTTAAGTTGCTATATAACAAGCAGGTTACAACTTACAAGAAATGACATTTTTCGATATGAAGAGTCAATAAAATAGTAATGTTTGATTCACTACAAAAAAAAGCAAAATTAGCTACGGCAATTAGCGACGGTTTTTTAAAACCGTCGCTATTTAAACGGTTTGCGACGGCAAAAAACCGTCGCTAAAATTTCTGCTACGGTTTTGGGTACATAAATTAACTTAACCGTCGCTAACCGTTTTGCGACGGGTAAAAACTGTCGCTAATACGAACATTAGCGACGGCATTCCGACCGTAGCTAATGTTTAGAAATTTTTTCGCTAGCTACGGTCCAAAAACCGTCGCTAACGTGATTTTTTTTAAAAAAAAATTTAAAAAAACAAATCAGCGACGGCCATACAACCGTAGCTAATGTTTCTGTGATTTTTAAAAAAAAATATGTGAAAACACCTTAGCGACGGCTTGAAAACCGTAGCTAATGTGATTTTTTAAAAACAAAAAAAATTAAAAAAGAGGTTAGCAACGGTTTTCTAACCGTAGCTAACATGATTTTAAAACAAATAGTAAACTAATTAGCGACGGCTTGAAAACCGTAGCTAATGTGATTTTTTAAAAACAAAAAAATTTAAAAAAAAGTTTAGCGACGGTTTTCCAACCGTAGCTAACATGATTTTAAAAAAAATAGTAAACCAATTAGCGACGGCTTGAAAACCGTAGCTAATGTGATTTTTTAAAAACAAAAAAATTTAAAAAACAACGTAGCGACGGTTTTCTAACCGTAGCTAACATGATTTTAAAAAAATTAGTAAACCAATTAGCGACGGCTTGAAAACCGTAGCTAATGTGATTTTTTAAAAATAAAAAAATTAAAAAGACGTAGCGACGGTTTTCTAACCGTAGCTAACATGATTTTAAAAAAAATAGTAAACTAATTAGCGACGGCTTGAAAACCGTAGCTAATGTGATTTTTTAAAAACAAAAAAAAATAAAAAAATTAGCGACGGTTTTATGACCGTAGCTAACGTGATTTTAAAAAAAATATATAGTAAACTAATTAGCGACGGTAATACAGCCGTAGCTAAGATTTTTTGTGATTTAAAAAAAATATTAAAAGACATTAGCGACGGTTTAAAGATCGTAGCTAATTTGATTTTTTAAAAACAAAAAAAATTATAAAAAAACTTAACGACGGCATTGTGACCGTAGCTAAGGTTTAGAAATTTTTTGTTAGCTACGGTCCACATACCGTCGCTAATGTGATTTTTAGAAAAAAAAATATTATAAGAAAACAACGTACCGACGGTTGTAGGGTCGTAGCTAATGTTTAAAACTGTCGCTAATGCATTTTTTAAAAAAAATTATAAGAAATCAATATAGCGACGACACTAGGGCCGTAGCTAACGTTTACAATTTTTTTTTTGTTAGCCACGGTCAAAATATCGTAGCTAAATGTGAATTTTTTTTAAATTATATATAAATAAAACTCAGTAGCCACGGTTCTCTACCATAGCTAATTCTTTTTTTTTAATTATATAAAACAATAGATATATATTTATAAACTGGATAAAATCACCAATAACCCATTACCTTCTAGTCCGGTTAGGAGAACTGGCTTTTACTCAGGCGACCCGGGTTCGAATCTCGCCAATGAAACCTTTTTTTTTATATTAAAATTTTTATCTTAGCGACGGCAAAGTGTCGTGGCTAATGAGTTTTATATTTTTTTTTATAAAAACCAATTAGGCACGGCAATTGGCCGTAGCAAATAAGATCATAGAAGATCAAGGAAGATCAGATCAGATCAAAGAAGATCAAAGAAGTTAAAAGTAGATCAAAGAAGATTAGATCAAAGAAGATCAGATAAAATAAGATCAGAGAAGATCAAGGAAGATCAAATCAAAGAATATCAAATAAGATCGAAGAAAATCAAAGAAGATCAGATAAAAAAAGATCAAAGAAAATCAAAGAAGTTCAAAGAAGATCAAAGAAGATCAGAGAAGATCAGATCAAAGAATATCAAATAAGATCAAAGAAGATCAGATCAGATCAAATCAAAGAAGAACAACGAAGATCAGATCAAAGAAGATCAAAGAAGTTCAGAGAAGATCAGATCAAAGAAAATCAGATCAGATCAAAGAAGTTAAAAGTAGATCAAAGAGATTAGATTAAATCAGATTAGATCAGATCAAAGAAGATCAAAGAAGTTAAAAGTAGATCAAAGAAGATCAAAGAAGATCAGATCAAATAAGATCAGATCAGATCAAAGAAGATCAAATTAGATCAAAGAAGATCAGATCAGATCAAATCAAAGAAGATAAGATCAAAGAAAACCAAAGTAGATCAGATAAAAAAAGATCAAAGAATATCAGAGACGTTCAAAGAAGATCGGATAAAAAAAGATCAAAGAAAATCAAAGAAGATCAGAGAAGATCAAGGAAGATCAGATCAAATCAAATCAGATCAGATCAGATCAGATCAGAGAAGATCAAAGAAGATCAGATCAAATAAGATCAGATAAAAGAATATCAAATAAGATCAAATAAGATCAGAGAAGATCAAGGAAGATCAGATCAGATCAGATCAAAGAAGATCAAAGAAGTTAAAAGTAGATCAAAGAAGATCAGATAAAATAAGATCAGATCAGATCAAAGAAGATCAAATAAGATCAGAGAAGATCAAGGAAGATCAGATCAAAGAATATCAAATACGATCGAAGAAGATCAAAGAAGAGCAAAGAAGATCAAAGAAGATCAGATAAAAAAAGATCAAAGCAGATCAAAGAAAAATCAAAGAAGATCAAAGAAGTTCAAAGAAGATCATAGAAGATCAGAGAAGATCAGAGAATATCAGATCAAAGAATATCAAATAAGATCAAAGAAGATCAGATTAGATCAAAGAAGATCAGATCAGATCAGATCAAATCAAAGAAGATAAGATCAAAGAAGACCAAAGTAGATCAGATAAAAAAATATCAAAGAATATCAGAGACGTTCAAAGAAGATCAGATAAAAAAAGATCAAAGAAAATCAAAGAAGATCAAAGAAGATCAGAGAAGATCAAGGAAGATCTGGGAAGATCAGATCAGATCAGATCAGATCAGATCAGATCAGATCAGAGAAAATCAAAGAAGATCAGATCAGATAAAAGAATATCAAATAAGATCAAATAAGATCAGAGAAGATCAAGGAAGATCAGATCAGATCAGATCAAAGAAGATCAAAGAAGTTAAAAGTAGATCAAAGAAGATTAGATCAAAGAAGATCAGATAAAATAAGATCAGATCAGATCAAATAAGATCAGAGAAGATCAAGGAATATCAGATCAAAGAATATCAAATACGATCGAAGAAGATCAAAGAAGAGCAAAGAAGATCAGATAAAAAAAGATCAAAGCAGATCAAAGAAAAATCAAAGAAGATCAAAGAAGATCATAGAAGATCAGAGAAGATCAGAGAATATCAGATCAAAGAATATCAAATAAGATCAAAGAAGATCAGATTAGATCAAAGAAGATCAGATCAGATCAAATCAAAGAAGACCAAAGAAGATCAGATAAAAAAAGATCAAAGAAGATCAAAGAAAATCAAAGAAGATCAAAGAAGATCAAAGAAGATCAGAGAAGATCAGAGAATATCAAATAAGATCAAAGAAGATCAGATTAGAAACAAAAAAAAGAGCTAATGTGATTTTTTAAAAACAAAAAAAATTAAAAAAGAGCTTAGCGACGGTAGTCTAACCGTAGCTAAAATGATTTTTTTTTAAAAAATATAGTAAACTAATTAGCGACGATAATACAGCCGTAGCTAAGATTTTTTTGTGATTAAAAAAAAAATATTTTAAAGACCTTAGCGACGGCTTGAAGACTGTAGCTAATGTGATTTTTTAAAAACAAAAAAAATAAAAAAAAGAGCTTAGCGACGGGTTTATAACCGTAGCTAACATGATTTTTTTAAAAAAAATATAACAAACTAATTAGCGACGGCAATACAACCGTAGCTAAGATTTTTTTGTGATTTTAAAAAAAATATATTAAAAGACCTTAGCGACGGCTTGAAGACCGTAGCTAATGTGATTTTAAAAAAAAAATAAAAAATTACAAAAGAGCTTAGCGACGGTTTTCTGACCGTAGCTAACGCGATTTTTTTTAAAAAATATAGTAAACTAATTAGCGACGGCAATACAGCCGTAGCTAAGGTTTTTGTGATTTTAAAAAAAATATATATGAAAAGAAGTTAGCGATGGCTTGAAGGCCGTAGCTAATGTGATTTTTAAAAAAAAAAAAAATTAAAAAAGAGCTTAGCGACGGTTTTATAACCGTAGCTAACATGATTTTAAAAAAAATATATAACAAACTAATTAGCGACGGTAATACAACCGTAGCTAAGATTTTTTGTGATTTTAAAAAAATATATATTAAAAGACCTAATTGGTTTTAAAAAAAAAAAACATTAAAGATTTTAAAAAAAAAAAACTAAAGAGGTTAGCGACGGCTTAATTGCCGTCGCTAATTGGTTTTTAAAAAAAAAAAAAAACTAAAAAATTATCACCGATCCGCGTGAAATCTCATCTCAACCGTTAATAACACCAAAAAATTTAGCTCAATCCAACGCACTAAACCAAACCACGTCATCGATCCGCGTGAAACTAACACAACCAATCCCCTTCAATTACCTTTCTCTATATAAATTTCAATTTTTTCTACAAACCAACCTAAACAAAAATTTTCTCTCAAAATTTTTTTTCTCTCATCTTCCAGAGAAGAAACCCACTGAGGAGAAGTCCGCCGCTTCCTCGACACCGATCTCGGCCGCCTCTCTCCCCTCCCTTCATCCGCCGCCGCTCTCTCGGAGATCTGAGATCTCTCATCTCGGACATCTGAGACCTGAGATCTCGGAGATTTGAGACCTCAGATCTCTGATATCTCGGAGATCTGAGACCTGAGATCTCGGAGATCTTGGAGATCTGAAAAATCTGAGTTCTCGAGATCTGAAATATATATATATTTTTTAAAAATCTCAGAGATCTCGGAGAAATCTCAGATCTCGGAGAAATCTAATCTTTTAAAAAAAATCTCGGAGAAATCTCAGATCTCGGAGAAATCTGATCTTTTAAAAAAAATCTCGGAGAAATCTCAGATCTCGAAAAAATATATATATATTTTTTTAAAAAAAAACCATTTAGCGACGGCCAAAATGCCGTCGCTAGAATAAAAAAAATTTTAATTTTTTTTTAAAAATCAGTTAGCCACGGCTAAAATGCCGTCGCTAAAATAAAAAAAAATGTTAAATTTTATTTTTAAAATCAGTTAGCCACGGCCAAAATGTCGTCGCTAAAATAAAAAAAATTTAATTTTTTTTTTAAATATCAGTTAGCCACGGCCAAAATGCCGTCGCTAAAATAAAAAAAAATTTAATTTTTTTTTAAAATCAGTTAGCCACGGCCAATATGCCGTCGCTACAATAAAAAAAATCCGTTAGCCACGGCCAAAATGCCGTCGCTAAAATAAAAAAATTTTAATTTTTTTTTTAAAATCAGTTAGCCACGGCCAAAATGCCGTCGCTAAATTAAAAAAAATTAAATTTTTTTTTTTTAAAAATCAGTTAGCGACGGATATGTTACACTTTAGCGACGGTTTTATCCCGTGGCTAATTAGCTACGGCAGTTTTGCCGTCGCTGAATCAAATAGCGACGATAAATCTAGCTACGGGACATCGACGGATGTTGTGCCGTCGCTGATTCCTTTTAGCTACGGTTTTAGCTCAATCAGCGACGGTTTTTAGCCGTCGCTAATGTCCATTTTTTTTGTAGTGATTTTCTAAAAAAATAGTTCTTATTGTACGTCAAATATATCTCGGTGTACTTATAATGGTATATTCTTAATAAATTATTAGCATTGATACTGATGCGTCCAAAAATAGTCCTTATGTGAGTTTGACCTGCAAAACAATTGTTAGACTGCCAATGACCATATTTTTTGTGGCCAAAGGTACTCTGATGCTTAAGTCAGTAACTCTGTTGGAAGAATGATGTAAATTTGGACAAAAATCAGTTAAAGTTGCATACCTTTGTAGAATGTTCCATTTACCTTGTATAATGGTTGTGGTTATCTCTCTGCGTGATTTAAGCATGTGAGGCGCAATGGATCCGAGCTTTGATTTGTTAGGGTCTGGATTTAGGTTCTGTTACATTTTCTCATTGATGGGCCTCGTCTAGGCCTCAGTAGTTAGCTTTATTTTTTCTGGACTTTATAATCTAATCCAATAGATTGGACGTTGTATTCTCGTGATGGATCTTTATGCCACGTGATGATTAGTCTATTTTAATGTATCATCATGTACCATGTAAAATGTATAGTTTATGCTAAATAACTTGGTTTTGATAACCAAGGTGACGTGGTATTCATGGGGAGTGTGATGACTTTTTTGAGATACACTCAAAATGAACGAGTGTGCCTGGAGGAAGCTATCATCCTCACCAATGAGCACGACGACCTAATTATCAAAATCTTGAGCAATATTGGAGTAGCTAGGACTAGGATAAACCATGGGGTTCCGAAAATAAACCATGGAGATCCACCTTGACTCAATGAGACATTTACCACCAACCTACCTAAAGTGTATAACAAGTGTGGTAAACCAACCATTCTTACAATTAGTTTAAACACACAATACATAACATATAAACTGTTAAGAGTTTTCACCGATTCTTCATGCTACCACTTATCTCTGTTATAAATACTCCATCAACACAAATGAAGTTTTCATCCCAATTACTTTTTAGTTTCTACTGCAATAGATATACTTAATGGCTGGTAATGGTGCTAATGTTATTCTAGTCAAAGAATTACCTCCGGCAGTGGCTACCGTAAGAGAATTGAAAGCCGAGGTCGAAATCAGATTTGGATATCAACCGGGGAGCTATCTCCTAGTTGGTACCCCATTCTCAACGCTGCTACGGGAAGACGACTTCATGTTGAACACCATGACTGAAATGATATTTGTCCATGTGTTCCCAAAATATGAAACACGTCAACTTTTTCATTGTTGGGTAAGTCACAAGGGCGAGATTCTTGAAAATACACTTCACATTCGAACTGACCAAACCGTTGCTGAGCTAAAAAGAGCCATTAACAATATCCTTCCTTCAACCATATTTCAACGACGTCTAACCACTTTACGAACTGGATTATCAGGCGACAAAGCTTTAGTGTCCGACTATTTACTGAAACCAGTAACCCCTTATAGCCCACCGCAAGTGATCTATGTCAAAGAAGAGTTGTTACCCGCAATGTGCAGCGTCCAGTGACGAGTAAATCTAAAGTTGATGAGTGTTAAGTTACACGAGTCTTATGTTTTTTATTATATGGGTGTCCGGTGATGAATCTTATGTTTTTATTATATGGGTAATATGAATTGATTATGGTATGTTAAGTTTGTTTTTATGTTAAGATTGATGCTACTATTGAATTTAGTTTGATGTTAGGTGTCCAGTAGCATGACGTGATATGAGATGACTACTTTCAGAAAATTACTAGACTTCTCTAAAATATCTAACAAAATAAGATAAGTTAATCTATTTGTCCACAATTTACAAATAGGATTTGTTTATGAAGATATATACTCTCATTAATTTAGACTCATTTTACAAATCTTTTTGTCCACAATTTGACGCAAATTAGTTTGTCTGCTTTATACAAAGATAGACAAATTTTTTCATTCTTTTAGAATTTATACCACGGTGGTGACTAATTTATTTGTAATAAGGAAAACTGAAAGTCATGTAGACTAATCTTATTGTATTTGCAATCGGACCTTGCCACCTACCTACATATGACAAGTGTGACAAACCAACCCTTCGAGGCCAAGCTCATTATTCACAACACAATCACTGTGTTGTAGTTTAAAAACTAGAAACCAACGATATTACACAAAATATACACTGTGTTTGTTAGAATCATCACCAATTCCCATATCAGCATGAGTATTTTCCTAACAATGCAAGGTTCATGATTGAGATTTGCTAAAGCCAAATCCTATATCGACTTCTCCAAATTTTCTATTTCACTCCCATCGCACCCAATGAAACTTGCAATCAACCCCAGTGACAAATGAAGGCTAGTTTGCATGACCGATTGCTGAGCCAAAACCATAGTCAACTCGAGATGAATGAGACACTCGTCTTGGCCAGGATTTGAAAACCTTTAGTTTTTTTTCATATCGATACTTATTCTCGTCATGAAGAAAACATAATCAAAACATTTTTTTTCACGAGATCTTCATAATAACTAATCATAATTAGGGTGATAGCTGATGATCATCATTTTTATTTAAAATTGCAAAACAAATACTATGAAGAAGAATCATACTGCATTATTTCAAGAACACCCAAGGCACGGACACGATGTATGAATACTAGTTTCTAGTTTTTCCGGCTCTTTGGTAAGTTGAAGATGTTGCCGAATACTTGAATCTACAGGGGTATTCAATTCGGGATTTGAATGGATTATGAAGGATTTTAAATTTCGTGGATTTTAAAAGATTTCAAAAGATTTTACAAAATTCACTGGATTTTGATGAATTTTAAATGATTGGATTTTGTAGATTTTATAAAGGTTTGTTATCAATTTCTATGGATTCTTATAAATTCAATAGATTCTTATAAATATGTTATTAGTCATAGGAAGCAATGAAAGAACATCACCTACATTGTTATCCTTGCCAACACAAATCATAAAACATCCTCTCACAACATCAATTAAACAATTGTTTGTATGCTACGAGAATTTTACTTCAAATTTAAAAAAAAAAAAAAAATACATTGAAGATGGTTCAAAAATAATACAAATAACTATTTTCTTTTCTCTTTTGGAAAAGAAAAGCAATGCAAATAATTCTCCAATAAAAATAGATAGATAAACCAGAAAACAAAAATCATCATCTTCATTACTCATCGTTGACTCCTGACACTCATCTTCATTAGCTTTCTCTCGTTGTTGATCTTGGGTTTGAAAAACTTCTTCTTCTGACAGTGATGAAGGTTCGTCGTCTTCTTCAATTGGAAATTCATCAGAACGACACTCTTTACAAAGAAAGTTAGGCAAGGCTACACACGCTAGCACTAACTCCACTTGTGTTTTATATGGAAATGGGTTCAATTGAGATTGAGATTGGAGAGTTTGTTGATCTTCGTTAGAAAAACAAGAACCCTAGAAGAAGAAGGGAGAAAGAGGGAAAGGAAGGGGAAAGAAAAATAGGGGAATGAGAGACAAACAAAACAATTGTTGCTAAATAACACCACTATTTCTGCTGAAAGACACCACAAACCCCTTACTTTCTGAAGGACACCACCACCTTTCATCTCACCTCCTCCTATCTTCATTTTCTTATTTTCCTCCTCATCCCCCTCACATCTTCTTCTCTATTTTTTTTTCTCTTTTCTTCTCCTCCTCCATTTTTTGATTTCTGTTTTTTTTTTCTTTTTCTCCTTTCTTCTTATTTTTCTTCTTCTTCCTTTTGCCCTCGCGAAGGTTCTGGTAAGTGGAGAACCTCTACTCGCAAGAACTTCGCAAGGGCGAAGGAGAAAAAGAAGATGGGAGAAAAAAATAGAAGAAGAAAAAAAAATTAATCAGAAGGAAAAATGAGAAGAATTTGACAAAGATAAAGATAAGAGAGGACAAGATAAAGAGAAAATAAGAGGAATAAAATGTAAAGAATAAGAGTAATAATAACAAAAAATAAGAACAAGAACAAAGGAGAAGAGGAATGCGGGTGGTAGTGCAACCAGCGGTAGTAAGGCGTGGTGGTGTGGCCGGAAGTTGTGGGGTGAGGTGGTACTGCTCCTATTAAGATAAGAAAATGTAGAAAAGGGAAAGTGGTGGTGTCCTTCAGCAGATCCCAAACAAAGTGGAGTGGTGGTGTCCTTACAAATCCGTTGAAATATGAGAGAAAATATTGGATTTGGAATGACTCTTGTTATATATATTTTCCGCTCACAAATCCTTCAAAATTCACAACTTTAACAAATCCATTAAAATCCACTACTTCTTGAATACCCCCTGATTTTGGTGGACTTTTGAAAAACATGAATTGAATACCCCCTGATTTTGATGGATTTTAAAACAATATTTTAAAATTCGTATTTGAATACTCCTAGATTTACATGTATTATTTTAAATCCTTAATTGAATACCCCTGAATTTTAATAGATTTTTAAATCCTTCACAATCCATAATCGAGGATGCAACTTGCTTTAGTATTTATCGTATGTCTGCTTTTGCATGTTTTACCACCTTTTACCCATGACCCTAAAGTATGTCTGCTTTAATAAATATTTTGCCTTACAAAAATTAATGATATAATGTATAATACAATATGAGAATTGTTTATTCAACCATTTTTATGTGTTTCTAGTTGTAAAAGACTCAAGTTCGATACTCTTCGAGCTCGCCTTTGTTTTCATTGCAATTTTATTAGTAATTGCAAATATTAAAAATTTGTTAATAAAAACTTATTTTCGGTCATCTTGGAGCGTATAATTTATTTACGACGATTGACAATTATTATTTATTATTGTGATCTACCCCCTACTTTTTTGTTTTCAATTAATTTTATATGTACTTTATGACGATTGACAATTATTATCTATTATTGTGATCTGCCCCCTACTTTTATGTTTTCAATTAATTTTTAATACTTAAAATAATAATTATATAATTCAATGAAAATATATACCATTAGCCAACTCATTAAATTTGAGGCTCCTCTAAACTATTTTTTTTTTTATGAAATTGTAGTAAGATTTTATTATGTTTGCAAATTTCAGATTTTTTAAACTTCAACTAGATACTTCTCCTAATTATTTTGTGATTTTAATTATACATTTTAGTTATTATGCTCATTTGCTCTTACTAAGGTTATTGATATTGTGATCTTATTTTGGTTTAAAATTAGACTACAGTGGATTCAATTTGGTATATGCAATGTACTTTTGATAGTTGTATTTTCTTTATTATTTACTAGCTTGGGTAGGAAAAAAAATTGGTTAAAAATTGGTTCTGCCCTTAATAAATATTACTATTATCAACTAATAATTATTTGTCCATTCACCCCTCCTGACTAAATTTCTGGGTCCACCACTGACTATGGCCCAAGCCAACATTATCACATTTCATCTCGAAATCATTTATTTATTCAATTTTTAAAGATACTTCACTCCACAGAAAATAAAAACTACAAAGATCAGTCCCTGACCTGGCTCATCCTTGCATCATTCATCATTAGACTTGCTCGGTTGTGCCACTCATGCAACATGTGAGTTCAATCCCAAATAGAAAAATGAGTCCTTCTAGGAAGCGAGGGAAAGAACGAGGAAAAGGGGATCCATTCCCCTCAAGATGAGCAACGCTGCGCATCTCAAAGGCGACCCATCCCTCGCTCCCCGTTGAATTCCTGTGGAAAAATTGATAAAACAAACAACTTGTCAACTTTAACTCCACTTTTTTTTTAATACCCTTAACCCTCCCCACCCCATGCCGCTAGGCACGGATTCAGGTGGGGGCACTTGCCCCCACTGACTTTTGAGATATATATATATATATATATATATATATATATATATATATATATATATATATATATTTTTTTTTTTTTAATAATTTATTTGTCTCTCAATTAGTTTTTAATTTGCTCCTCTATTCTCACTTTCACTTCAACCAGGACTTCATTCTTCAAATCATGTACATATCAAATTCAAACTCTACTTTTAGAGTTAGAGATAGAGGTTAAATCCCTCAAATCTCTCAAAGAATAGAAATTCTAGTGGACCTGGGAAACCACTGCCTTGGGGGCAAAAATATATTTTTGCCCCCCCTCTTTAAACACATACTCCAAAAAGGTGTTTTAAATAGGGGGGCAAAAATGTATTTTTGCCCCCCAAGCAGGGACCAGGCTGATTTCCCAGGTCAGCTAGAATTGCTCCTCAAAGAAATCAAAATCCACAGTTTCTTCTTCACACTCCATCGATTGGAAAAGATGAGGGAAACCCCCATATTTCATCATCTTCAAAGATCTATAACTATTGAGTTATTTGAGCTCATCTTCACAAGATCCAGTAGGATTCAAACCATCTTATTCTTCTTCTTCTAGGTACCAGGTGCCTTCATTAATCACTGTGTTGGTCATCTCCACAAAAAAAATCGTAAGCAACTCAATCTCTTCCTCATTTCCTTCATGTAGTAGCAATCAATGACTCAAACCCTTCTCTTCTGTTGTGTTTCTATAAGTAGTAATCATCTTCAATGAATATAATAGTAATCATCTTCAATGATTGTCTTTGTTGTACTCCCATTTTTGCTATAGTAGTAATCAATGAATATAGTAGTAATTCTACAGGGCCTGGGTCCCCCTGCTTGGTTTGCTGCCTGGGGGGCAAAAATACACTTTTGCCCCCCTCTTTAACAACTTTTTTGGAGAGGGGGGCAAAAGTGTATTTTTGCCCCCCTATTTAAACACATTTTCCAAAAAGGTTGTTAAATAGGGGGGCAAAAGTGTATTTTTGCCTCCCCGGGCAGCAACCTCACTGGTTTTTCCAGACCAGGAAGAATTTCGAATTTAAAAAAAACATTCATGTTAAAGTAACTAATTTTTATATTATATTTAATTAATTATGACATCACTCCGCCCCCCCTCGACAAAAATCCTGACTCCGTCACTGCATGCCACCAACTACACTTGAACATTATGCATGTAGGGTTAATTGAAGAAGTAAAACAATTGATGCTTCAATTATATATGACGACACGATTTATGATTACTCCTTGTTTGCGGGATGATGAAATATTAATGGCCGTTGTGTTAGTTTTGGGTGATAGGAACACGTGACTAGAATAATATAAACTCCATAAGTAAATACATAAATATAAAGTTTTTTTATCTGATAATATATTCAAATAACACATAAAATAAACACTAATTACATAACTTTGACTGATAAAATAGTACGTCAAGCCACTACACCAAATTGACATTTTTGTAACAATCCAAAAAATAGTAACACTTTTGAGTTATAACAATCCACAAAGCAATTTTACACATTTTCACAAACAAAGTGATTCAATAATTGTATCACCACAAATAATATGGGCTTACAAGTGATGTTATTTATAGTGATCTAATTTTATTGTATTACTTTTTTTTTATAGCTATTTTTCATTTTGTTGACTAAATTTAGTTTTGATTTGAAATTGTTTGGTGGATTGTAATAGCTTAAAAGTATTACTATTTTTTAAGTTGTTACAAATATGTCAATTTGGTGCAATGAGCTAATTAACTCGATAATAATATTATCGACATAACATAGAAACAAACTTAATAGTTAACCAACTCTCGTCAACTTAGTACCTGTATTAATCAAATCAGTTTAGTCACTAAGACTCATAATAATAATAATAATAATCCTCATCTTCACTGCTAAAACTCATTATCTATTCCACTATTTATTACCTACCTATAGTCACATACTACTGAGTTTGATGGAGCTTCTTCTTCATAAAACTTGATATTCAAGTATATTGTTTCAACTACATATTCGAGCATCATCATCTGACATTACAGCTTGTAAAGTGGTGAGACATGGGTGACATGGAGATATTCCGAGGATCCTGTCAATTTCTCCTTTCAGATATGCAACAGTTTGGTCACTCGGAACAGTAAGTTCATATGTAAAAAAGAGTAGCCATATAAATTATTTCAATATCAACATGATGAGGGAGAGTCTTGGTGTAGATTGAGTTTGGCCATTGCGGCAGACATGGATTTGCCTCTCAGATGGAACATTCATAGCCTACTCTATTTCAGATTTGACATCTTCGATGGTATCTGATAATACATTAAAATATACCGTAATCACAGTCATATATGTGGCACAAAACATTCATCACGAGGATTTAGCATCCCATCTACTGGTCAGCTCGTAAAATCTAAGAAGGTAAAGGCCCAAATAGAACTCATTAAAGAAAGACGTAATTAAAAAACCCAAATCCAGACCCGCACGAATCCTCTCTTAAAGAAGATGAATATTGCATAAAGTCGTGGAGAGAGTTACGCCTCCACGGACGACGCATCTTCATAAAGGAGAAGATTGTTACGAGAAACATCTCCTTTCGTTGCGCTTCACATGGTTAAGTCACGCTGAGAATTAATTGCGATCATTATAAAAGGTAAAGGGAACATTCGACAAAGGAATGCAACTTTAACGGAGTTTTGTCCAGATTTATTTCCTTTTTCAAACAGAGTTGCTGATTTAAGCATCGGAGTACCTTCGGTCACCAAAAAAGTGGTCTTTGATAGTCTAACATCTATTTTGCAGGTCAAACTCACAAGAAAACAAGATTTAAACGCATCAGTACCTACTCCCACCAGCGTACGATCTTCGCAGTTGTAGCCATTTTATGTCTAGTTGTTGCAATTGAAATTAAGGCTAAAACTAATTAGGATGAAAATGACGTCTTGATGGAGTATTTCTTATAAAGATATAGAGAGTTTGAAATGCATTAGGATCTCTATGATTTGCTAGCGTGAAGAATTTGTGAAAATTATAACGGAATGAGAAGCTTGCTTTATCATTCTGGTTGTCTGTAGATCTGAGCCCAAACATAAAACGTTTCCAACTCGAAATTATTTAATAGATTTTACGTGGCCCATTAATTTGTATACCATCAATTAATAGAATATACTGTAGTAGTTGCACAGTCATATAGTTGATGCAAAATGTACTACTTGTAACTTGACTGTTATAACTTTAGTTAGAACTGAATTAGAATAGTTTTGTCAGGGTTTTTGTCAATTTGTTGCAAGGGCATTGGCTCGACATAGCCAATTGTTCGACCTACGGGAATTGTTCAGTAACTTACTATTCCATTGGCCATAGAGCATGCTACCCAAAAACAAAAGAAACATTCCTGCATACATGCATGCAAAGTTTTACCTTGAGAAGCTACTACTACTGTTTTGTACAACTAAGAGAAAACAGCATTGTTTGTAAAGGTCGGGATGAATTCACAGTTCCATAATCAATTTTGCCTTAGTAGTATATGTAATGTAGCAGATACTCAATCCCCGTTTTGGTTCGGGAATTATGTCAAGGACGTTGGATATTTCTCGCTTTCTGTGAGAATTTGATAATTGAACAAAATTCACTGATTGTTGCTTGATATGATCGACTTTCTAACAATTGAATAGGTCACCATTATCTTTCAGAAATGCTAAGAATAGCACTGATTCTAGAAACTTTTCATGCAGCTATGTCACAGATGAGAACTATAAGGACTGAGAGAGGCACCAGTCCGTTAAGGAGGAAATAGGGTGTGATTCGGGTTTTTGAGTTGCTTAGGACAATAGTATTATTCTGGAACACAGAAGATAGCAATCAAAGAAGCACTTAGAACAAGCACATCCGGCTAAACATAAAAATAAACTGTTAACTATATCTCTTTACTTTCTGTTGGAAGTGGTGGTAATGCAGTCTCGCCACTGAAGCAAGTAAAATCATGACGATAATCAAGAACAAACACAATGCTGCCCTTAAAACATTTGTATTCCTTTGAAGGTTTACTGTGGAAATGGAAAACATGAAACTGGTTTCAAGGTGAAACCAAGCTGCTTACAACTTTAAACCAAAGGACCTAAGATCTCATTATTCACAATTCATGTCAAAGTAAACACTGTACAACGAGGGATCAAATACATGCAGGCAGGGGAGACATCCCTTCCCCTTGTCAAAGGGAAAGGAATCAATTTCTGCAGATGCTTCATGTGTTTTTTCTGCGGCAGCTTCACGCTTCAGTACTCCTTTTGATAAACCTATCAGGCCTAATTGAGCTACAACAAAGCATTTTAATAAAATGGGTAATGGCATTTTCACTTGTCCCCTCTCGAACACAACCCGAGATCACGATGTTTGACGATCTCAAGTTGGGTTCAGGTGCTTTGGAGAAGAGCTCCAGGGCTTCATCGATTCTACCAAACTTGATGAATCCTGGGTGTTGTAAGAGATGCAGTTGGGGTTTGGTATGACGGGAAAATAAGCTTTTGAGCTTCGGACAGGGATTTGGAGACAGTGTAGGATTGAAGGAGGAGGCTGCAGTGGTAGACATCTCCATATCCACCACGTCTCTTCCATTTTGAAATGTAATGTTGAATTATGATGATAAATTGTGCAAGTATTTAATTGCACCTCTTCCTAAACAAACTGACCAAGAGATTACATTTGCCAAAGAACGTCCAACTACTGTCCCCAAAGAAACTAACCAAGTGATTAAGGTCAACAATTATGAGTAGGTAATCGAAGGACTATTAATATTCGTGATCAGGCTTGATTATTAAGTATTCGACATATCTAAGAATAGCCAAAGTTAAGATAGTAAACATAGCTGTTCCTTATCCAGTTTTGAGAGTAGAAAATAGCCAAAGAAACTCCTGATACCTTTTTTTTCTTCTGTACAATTTGCTAGATATACATTTAGCCACTAGGACTCGTACTCCAGAGAAGCCCATCTCTCTTCAAACCTTCCAAATGAATACCCCATTGATGGAATTTGAGCAAGATGGAGAGGATCTGGCTCTATCCCATAATCTGTCAGTGATCTGTGCTCAAGAACATCGCCATGATCTTGCACAAATTCAGGAATCTCCACCTCTCCTTTTTTTATATCTTCCCAAAGATATTGCAAGCGACCAACATATTGTATCTTTCAATACAAACTGCAAATCAAACATCTAAGTGTTAAAACCTGATACAGAGAACATAGCATATCCAAATACAAATTATTACAATAAGCAGTACAAAATATTTCAGAAAATACTCACCCTTCACTTAGGAAAAAATGGCCAAGTGTCCCAAAAAGTAGCCTTGAACGAAGACCTCGATGAAGGAAGTATACAACCTGAAGCCTGTCCTTGAAGTCAGGGGGCAGCTCTTCATAGATCCATCTCAAGATGGTCACACCAGGAGAATTGCCTTCTATCTGAACAGTAGTATGCATGTAGAGAATGGAAAAAAGGCCCTTCTGGCAACTCCGTGAAAATTTTGTAGAAAATATACCTCTTCAACTGTTCTGGACTTATCATTGGAGCTGCATTTAAGTGAAAACAACAGATCGCATCAGGGTATCTTCATTATCCCTCATATTTCAATGAAAATAATGAATTTTTAGGAAAGAACAAGAGTTCCTCGCTTACAACAGTAAGTTCCATAACACGCCATAATTCAATCTGAAGATCTCAATGATATGCTTTTGCCAGTTGGGGGTATCTCAGCTCTGACAATATCCACAACAGAACAGCATGGCTTATGCATCCAAATAACTCAAGCTTTGTCAAGGAATGTATTAGAGATACTAGCCTAGGTGCACATATGGGATGTTGACACCATGGGAGTATACATTCAGACATGCGAGTACGAAATGTTCACACGTTGTGGTTCAACTCCATAGCTATAATGTGCTAAAGACAAATGATTAGGTATTTCACTATAAGAAGCTCTATAGGACAAGATCTGACAGAAGAAATATAAAATAAACATCATAGGGATAATGAAAGAGTAATATACTAATATCACAAAAGATCGAAAAAAATAAAAATAAATGGTGCAGTTTGATCACCACCCGAATAATGCTTCCTTGAATAACAATAGTTGTGACAACCATTACTTGTTGTTGTTGAACACGTTATTTTCATAATTTTTTTTTTTAAATGTTCAACCTTTTGTACTAAAATTCCATTACTTTTAAAATTTATTGATGTGTGGTTCCCGATATATTCGATTCATTATAACCATTGTGATAAGGAGACACTGAACAATTCCCACTGATAACTATCCAATTAACCCATTGATATTGGCATTCTTTATGATGTCTCTAAAACAATTTTAAAGCATAATATTCCTTTTAGGTGTTTGATATTAGTAGTGGGATATTCTAATGTTTTGTGAAAGAATAAAATGTATTGAAAAAACAAAGAACAGCCATATCAGGGTCTCCCAAGAGAAATTACAGAGTAATAAAGGTCCCCCAACTTTCTAAGAGTGATAAACCCAACCCCTTGAAATTCGGCGTTAAGGATGTCAAATCCCAAGCTATTACATCCACAATGAGCCTACGAAGCATCACTTCCTACCAATTTAATCAGGCTCTTCTCTTGTTCTAAATCACACAAAGAATGGCGTAAGGAGAAAAGGGACATACAACTTTCATCTTCACCAATAACAATTTAAACTTCTCTTTGGCAAACGCCTTGCATTTCCAGAATTAAAATATCTCCAAGCAAAAATTTGGCATGACCCCAAAGAATTGAAAAAAATGGCCATAGACCTTTTGAGTGAAATGATGATCCCTTGAACCAAATCCACCGTTGCAAAGCATACATCAGTTCTCAACTTACATGCTCATCTCAATAACATATCCCTTGTTGCTTTCCAAAAAAAAAAAACATATCCCTTGTAGGAACTCTATCCCACCCCAATCGTACATAAAAATGATTTTAGGTCCCCAACATTCAGACTACCCTAAAAGGAAAACTAGGAAAGGCTCAGCTGAGGTATAAGGGAGAGGTGGAGAACTAAAGATTTCATAAAATTCATAAAATAAGTAACCCGAGAATAGTCTACCCCATTTAATATGGGTAAGTAAGTCTAACCCCTTTTTAAGAGGAGCTTAGACTTCCGGGTTAAAAGACTTTTCTCAAGGGTTTCTGATTGGATATCAAATGTCTAAGGATCTCGAACTGGTACCCGAGGAAGGCCAAATTAAATGGAAGAAAAAGTATCAACTCTACACCCTGCTAGCTCCCTCCTTCCACACTCAACCACCCCATGCATCACACTTAGATGAGTTGATTTTCAAACTGGATGCATCACTGCAAACATTGAGGATGGATTATAATACTATTGAACATGAGGTTCTTTCAAGGTGTTAGTATGATCCTCATGGACGAATTGGGGAATTGAGATAGTAGCATTTGGGAGGATTGGTATTGGCACCTAGATGTACCGTTAGATTCTATTAAATAATTAGTTTTCCGCTCCTTGACTGGCTTGAGCTTTTGAAGAGTATTGGTTGGTTCTTAAGATTTTGTATCAGAGCCAACAACCACATCCAAAGTTTGATTCTTCAAAGGTTGGACTTAGACGCTAGATTAAAATGGTTTGTATGGAGTAGGCTACATTATGCAGGGTCTTCATATGATGTCAAGTCACTAAATGACAATACCAAAGAGGAGGGGACTGCCATCATGCCATTGTCCATACAGGAGGCCAACAAGAACTTTGACATTGAAAGTGTGATGGAATGCTACGATTCTAGTTAAATAATTAATTATTCACTCCTTGACATCTCAAGCTTTCAGGATTATTGGCCAATTCTTAGCCGGTGTTGAATTCCAATCCTTCAAAATTCACTACCAAGCTAATATTTGAGACATCAATGAGAATCCATGATCATTTTACTAGTAAGTTCATCAAGGTATCCACTTTCTCATAGGACTTTGGCAAAAAATTTGACGTCATGAAATGAATTCAAAGAATTTAACAACCACATCCTATGTTTTACTTATCTCTTCTCCTTTTTCCTTATTCATTTTATCAATTTCAACAGAAATGGGAAATGAAAACAAAAGAACAAGCCATACTCTACCTAAAGATAGAATGATTGCATTATGACCTAATTTCTTACATCAACTAGTCTGACACCAATAGAGTGGCCTAATCCTATGCATACATCCATCATACTAGACTTAATAGTAATTAAATTTCTACATGAGTATTAATCTATAGCTTAATATTAAGCTAGGACTCCATCAAAGCATTTTACCAATCCCAAAAGTTTCTCAAAAACAGAGCAGATTGAACTACCCAGACAGTGAATCACTGAGAAAATTCTCAAACTCAAACACCCCAGACATCAAATCCTTCAGAATTAAACAAGAACCCCACAAAAGGCTCAAAATTAAGCTAAAGTTGCAATTTTTATAGTCAGGGTGGAGATGGGGTACCTGGGAAGAACTTGCCAACGATGCGGAGAATTCGTTGCCCTGCTTTATCAGATCCTTGAAGCCGGAAGATCTACAACTCCTCGAGATCCCAGAAGTCTTCGTAGGCGTCAGAAAGGTGGGAAGGCGCGTCGTGCCAGTTCTCTTCGGCTTCATTACGCTCTGAGCGAAAAAGGAAAGGGTGGATACCCAGATCCGAAGCTAATGTTGGAGTTTGTACAGGAAACAACAAATATTGAAGAAAATATACGTAGGAATTAAGAAAGAACGTGTCTTTTGCACGCGAAGCCTTATTTTGATTTTAGAAGATCAAAAGATGCATATTGTTCAAAAAAATGAGTTATTCAATACATTAATTTTTTCTAAAATTATTCATTCTTTTTCACTTTTAAGAGAGATTGTATTTGGTAAATTCGTCAGAGCCAACACCTACTTGTATTACAGTGTTGGTATTACATAATTGAATCCTGGTAGTCACACGCCTAAAGAACTACACCACCGAGTAGGGGCAAATTTTGTCTATATGACAGCGTATCTGCTAGCCTCTATCTACAAATCAAGACGAACCAACTTCGCCAATTCAAAATAGTGATTTCACAAGCCTCTATCTGCAATACAAATTAGTAGATTTATTTATTTTATTTCGTTATAATCAATTTATAATGCAAATAGTATTTGTATTGTTATATTATTTATTTCAAATAAATTTATACATTGTTCTGATTGTTCTCCAAAATCTATAGACAGAAGTATGGAACAATCAGTAAATAACGTCAAAACCCATGTTGAGAAACCAGACAAGGTCAAGGGTATGGATTTCAAACGCTGGCAACAGAAAATGTTGTTCTATCTAGCAACTATGAACCTTGCTCATATTGTCAAAGAAGATGTTTCTGTCACTGAATGAGATGATATTTCTACAGATCAGTTTAATGCAATTGATGCATGGAAACGTAGTGAGTTTTTATGCAAGAACTATATCCTGAACAGTCTCGATAATACGTTGTATGATGTGTATAGATCATACAAAACAACAAAAGAACTTTGGAATTCCTTGGAGAATAAATATAAAATTGAAGATGTTGGTTCAAAGAAGTTTATTATTGAAAAAATTTTAAAGTACCATATGATAGACTCGAAGACTGTTGTGAACCAAGTGGAGAAACTCCAGATTATGATCCTAAAACTTGTTGCAGAAGGAATGAAATTGTCACACCAATTTGCAGTCGGGGCTGTCATTGAGAAACTGCCTCCATCTTGGAATGATTTCAAGATTCATTTAAAACATAAGAAGACTGATATGACAATGGAGGATTTGGTTATCAAATTAAGGGTTCAAGAAGACCACTGCAAGAGTGAGGGAATGAATACTTCTAAGTTTGACGCCAAAGCCAATGTTGTAGAGGATGGAAACATGTCCAAGCCTAAGTACAAAATTCAGAAGAAAAAAAAATGTATGATGGAAAATGTCCACACTCACATACACTTGCTCCAAAAGGGAAAAATTTCAAACAAATTAAAGGTGCATGTTGGGTATGTGGAAAGTTTGGACACAAGAAGGAGAATCCTACTCTCCTATCAATGGTGAAGAAAAGTTATTCATGGGCAATGCATCTACTACAAGTGTTGCTGGCAAAGGAAAAGTGGTCTTGAAATTTGCATCTGGCAAAGACCTTACCCTGATCGATGTATTGCATGTGCCCCAAATTACTAAAAATCTTGTCTAATCTTGTTATAAGCCAAAAGGCTTTAAACTTGTATTTGAATCTTTTTGTTCTCACTAAAGGGGGGACATTTGTTGGAAAATGCTACTTGACTGAGGGGCTTTTTAAACTCAATGTATTATTTTTGGATGTCAGTAATAATATAAATAATAATTATATTTATTTGTTTGAGTCTTCTACACGGCATGATAGATTAGGACATGTTAATTTTAAATCTTTACATATAATGGTTAATCCTGGTTTACTACCTAAATGTATAATTGACAATTTACATAAGTGTGAAACTTGTGTAGAATCAAAATTTGCTAGTAAATCTTGTAAGTCTATAATTGAAAAATCAAATGAACTGTTAGGATTAATTCATACAGATTTGGGTGATTTCAAATCAAACCCAACTCGTGAAGGAAATAATTATTACATTACTTTCATAGATATTTACAGTAAGTATTGTTATGTTTATTTACTACATACCAAAGATGAGGTTTTGAATATGTTCAAGAAATATAAAGTTGAAGTCAAAACTCAATTAAACAAGAAAATCAAAATTCTAAAATCAGATAGAAGGGGAGAATATGACTCCAATGCCTTTATAGAATTTTGTGCTTCACATGAAATTATTCATCAAACGACTGCACCATACACTCCCCAACAGAACAGGGTTGCAGAGCGTAAAAACATAACTTTGAAAAACACGATTATTTTCATGTTAAATAGTTCTATGTTGTCATTAAAAATGTAGGGTGAAGCCTTGCTCACTGCAAACACCATCTTGAATAGAATTTTACCAAAGAAAAGCGATGAAACTCCATATGAAAAATGGAACAAAAGACAACCAACCTATAAAATACTGAAAGTGTGGGGTTGTCTAGCAAAGGTTCAAGTACCATTTCTAAAAAGGGTTAAATTTGGACCTAAAATGGTTGACTGTGTGTTATTGGATATGCTAATAATAGTGCAGCATACCGCTTTCTAGTCATTAAATCGAGAATTTCAGATATTCATATAAATACTATCATTGAATCCAATGATGCTGAATTTTTTTAGAATATCCTTCCTTACAATGATAGGCCTACTGAAAATAAAATAAAATAAAAGCACATTATTGTAATCATGCTAATGATGCTTCATCATCCGGTATTCAAGACAAATACTTGAAACCGAATGAATCTACACCGATTGTCCAAGAACAACAAGTAGAGTCAAGGAGAAGAAAAAGAGTCAAGATTGCTAAAGGTTTTGGACCTGACTTTTTAACGTTTCTCACCGAGGATGAACCACAAACCTTCAAAGCAGCTATCACCTCTCCTGAATCTATTTATTGGAAAGAAGCAATAAATAGTGAAATTGATTCTATCTTACAAAACCATACGTGAAAATTAGTAGATTTACCTTCAGGTTGTAAGCCAATAGGTTACAAATGGATTTTTAAAAGAAAGTTAAAGCCTGATGATAAAATAGAAAAATATAAGGCTCATCTAGCAGTCAAAGGATATCGTAAAAAAATAAGGGCTAGATTTCTTTGACACTTACTCATCAGTGACTAAAATTACATCCATTAGGATGCTAATTGCAATTGCTTTTGTTTACAATTTGGAGATACACCAAATGGATGTAAAAACAACATTTTTAAATGGTGAATTAGATGAAGAAATCTATATGGAGTAGCCTGAAGGTTTTGTGGCAAAAAGTCAAGAGAAAAAAGTTTGTAAGCTTGTAAAGTTTCTTTATGGACTTAAACAAACACCTAAACAATAACATGAAAAGTTTGATCATACAATAATATCACATGGATTTCATATCAATGAATGTGATAAATGTGTTTACATCAAACAATTTGACAATGGTTTTATTGTCATTGTATGTATGTATGTTGATGACATGCTAATCATGGGGCCAAACTTGGATATAATAAATTTAACTAAGAAAATATTGAACTCGAATTTTGATATGAAAGATATGGATAAAGCTCATGTAATTTTGGGAATAAGAATTCTAAGAAATAATGATGACTACATACTTACCCAAACACATTATGTGGAAACAATTTTGTGAAAATTTGGTCATTTTGATAGCAATCCGGTTAAAACACTTTATGATCAAAATTGTCATCTCAAGAATAATAAGGGAGAAAGTGTCCCTCAATTGAGACCGATTCTTAACCTCATCAAAACACAAAAGTTGTAGTATTATGAATTATCTAATAAACACGACTTGAATCGCTTGAAAAAAAAATTAAATGAGCAAGTTATGGTCATTTTACTAAAGTCGCGCAAATCCGTCTCGCAATGAAAACAAGATAGTGTTCCCGACTTTCGGCCAACTTATGTGCTCGATTGAGACCGATTATCAAGTTGATCAAAACACAAAGTTGTAGTACTTTGAGTTATCTAATAAACATAACTTGAATCACTTGAAAATGTTTTGAAATGAGCAAGTTATGGTTATTTTACTAAAGTCAAGCAAATATGTCCGAAAAATAAAAATAGGATAGTGTTCTCGACTTTCAGCCAACTTATGTGCTCAATGGAGATCGATTCTCAAGTTGATCAAAACACAAAAGTGTTAGTACTCTGATTTATCTAATAAAAAGTTGTAGTGCTCTGATTTATCTAATAAACACAACTTGAATCACTTGAAAATATTTTGAAATGAGAAAGTTATGGTCATTTTACTAAAGTCACGCAAATCTACCAAAATTTTTTTTTTTTGCAGAGTACACTGCGGGGTGTCTGAGATAAAATTTTCTGTTCACATTGTGCAATGTGAGATATCCCACAGTGTACTCTGCGGACAGAATATTTTTGGAACAAATTTGCGCAATTTTAGTAAAATGACCATAAGTTTCTCATTTCAAAACATTTTCAAGTGATTCAAGTTTTGATTATTAGATAACTAAGAGTAATACAACTTTTGTGTTTTGATCAACTTGATAATCGGTCTCAATCGAGCACATAAGTTGGCCGAAAGTCAGCAACACTATCCCACTTTCATTGCAAGACAAATTTGCGCGACTTTAGTAAAATGACTATAACTTGCTCATTTCAAAACATTTTCAAGTGATTAAAATTGTGTTTATTAGATAACTCATAGTACTATAATTTTCATGTTTTGATGAGGTTGAGAATCAGTCTCAATTGAGGGTTTAAAGTGGTTGAAAAATATCTTATTTTGCATTTTTTCGTTTTGAGTTTGGGTTTCTCTGTTATGTTAAATTATGCATATTTATTGAGTGTGGATTTAAGGGTTTAGACTTTAAAGGGATTTCAAGAGTTTTCGAGGGAAAATGAGGAGATTTGCAAGAGATTTGAGTGTGGGGAGAGATTTGAAAGAGATTTACAAGAGATTTCGAAGGGGGGGGGGGGGAACTATTGTCGATTTGAATGGTGAGGGGAAAAATGGATGGTTTTTGTTTATATAGGTGGTGTGAGAAAGTATGGTGGTGTGAAAAAAATTAGGTTGTGTGAGAGAGTAGAATGGTGTGAAAAAAAAGAAATGATGGTGTGGAATAGTCGCTGCCTTTGTTTTTCTTCTCAATGGAGGAAGCAGTCTTAATAGGAAGTGAGAAACCTTGTTTAGAGTGTTTGTTTTTAGTTCTAATAAACATTTTTTATCCAATTGTAATATTTTTTTTTTATCCGATTGTATATTTGCTGACAATAAACAAAAATTTCAATAATTTGAGAAATTTCATCTCATATCTTCTATGTAAATGGAGAAATAAAATTAATCAAATTTACAGAGTTCCTTCACTTCTAGAGGAAAAAAAATCTCACATCTTCTATATACACAAGCAAAATAGAGAAATAAAATTTACAGAGATCCTTCACTTTGAATTAATCTCAACGAGTACAAAATGCCATTCAAACTTCCACCTTGTTGTTGTTACTATTCTTGTTTCTGGTCATTTCTAGAAGAAGACCATATGGATAGATGGACCTCGGGTGCCTAGAATGTTTGTGTTTGGGAGTTCATTTGTTGACAATGGAAACAACTATAGGTGTGGGCATCCCATCTCGTGATCCCAGTCATGTTCCGATTTTTTAGTCTTTTTGGGATTGATCAAACCCATCCTATTCCGATCTAGAGTGGGATGGGATCGGAATGAAGATTTTCAATCACACATATCCAATCTCTAACTTATTTAATATTAGTTATTATTAATTTTAATATTTATTAACTCAAAATTTTGTGTGTCAAATTAAGTATGGTACATGAAGTTTTGAGGAGTTGTGCGAACTTAACATCACAAATAATTGTCTTATAGTTTAAAACAATAACACTTTCATAGATAACTCCTTAATATGTATGATGATAGAAAACTATAGTATTCTTGAATTGATAATGTAAATAAGAACATAAAAGAAACTTACAAAAATAAAACCTAGCATATTGTGGAACAAATAAGTAGATCTAATTATAATGTTGAAAATATAGTAAATTATAGGATTATAGTTTAAATATGTACATACTAATAACCTAGTAATTACACAAAAATTCAATCATGCTCATCTCGTCCCGTCCCGAACCTGTTTGGCATGGGACGAGATCAGAATGAGGTTTGTCCCGTCCCGAAGATAAAACAAAGGGATGAGTCCATCACGTCCCGTGCCGACCTCTAGAAACAACCATTTTATCAAGGCAGCTAACATAAAATGTTGCAAACGATGATGAATTTGAACCTGGAACTAACTAATATCATGTCCTATATGATGTTGTGGATCAATTTTACTTCTGAAGAAGAAGAAGAAAAAATAAAGAAAAATGGAAGAAGATGAGGAGGACACGAACGATAAGAGGTAGTCGCTTGCCTGCTTGGTAGTCGATTGATGGTGAACGGTCAGCATTGAGCTGGAGGTGGAGGCAAGGGGGAGGAGGAAAGGGACTGAGGGAGAGAAGGAGAGGTGAGGGAGAGGAGTTAGAGGAGGAGAAATGAGAATGAGATTAGGGTTTTTTGTTGTACTTACTTTGCTATGGGCTTGGGTTTGACGTAGAACAGTTTGGGACTGCAATTCTAGAAATGGTCTCATCCCAATTCCAACAGGTCCAGGATCGGAACTGGTAAGAAAATATTAGAAACCTTTTTAGCATGGTTTGAAACGGAACATAACCATACCCGTCCGAACCGGAACATGATGGATCGAGATTGTTGCCACCCTAGTTTATTTTGTTTCTAAATGAGCTGCTGATTAGAAGCTATAAAATTAAATGGTGTTTATTTTTTAAGTGTTGACTTGAATTTTATACATTTTTACCTACCACCACAACTCCCACCACCTACTACAAACCACCAACATTAACTCCCTTTTACTTGTTTTCTCTCCTTTAAATACCATTGAAATTACTTTCCACCACTACCAGAAATCACCATATATCCATCTCCATTCGTCATACAATCTTTAATAGAGAGAAAGAAAAAAAAAAACATGAATAGGAGGAAGAAGGTGAGGAGGAGGAGGGGAGGCCAAGCAGAGTGGTGGCATTGCTCGCATGATAAAAAAGAAGTTGAGAAAAGAGGGTATTGATGGTAGATTAGAGGGGTAGTAGCAATCATTACGAATTTATTGTGAACTTATAATTGGAATGAATTTTCCTTAAGCACTCAATGTTAAATGATCAACACCATCATGATGCTTACTCCAATCAGAACTTCAACTTCTAATCAGAACAAAAAAACAAGCACTCTTTTTAAAGTGTCCCACTTCTTATTAAGACTTCTGAGTCAATTCAAAACCAAAGACAAACACCTTCTAAGTTCTCATTGGACTAAGTAGTGTCCATCCCACAATCTCGATCCTGTCCCATTCCCATCCCACCCCATATCGAATTTTGTAGGTCCTTTTGGGTTGATCAAACTCATCTCAATCCCGTACATTCCAATCTAGAGTAGGATGAGATCAGGATGAAGATTTTCAATCTCATTCATCTCGTCTCGAAATTATTTATTTAATAGTTATTATTATTAATTTTAACCAAACCACTCTTCTAAATGAAAGTTTATGATATGTTGAAATTAAATCAAAACATTTATTGTTTCAAAACTTATTTGCTTGATTTGATACTCTTTTGTTTAGATAGAAACATTAGTTTAAATATTTTAGGTCAAATAGAGCCTATGAAAATTTATGTTTTTTCACAATTAGATTAGTTATAGGAAAATTATTCTTGTATCACATAGAGAATGCTTAACATAAAAAATTTGTAACTTTATTGGATCATAAGTTTTATATGACATTTAATATTGTTATGATGAAATTTATATGTACATAAGTTATGCATTATTGGTGTGTGAGCAATGTGAGAATTTTTTTTTTTATTATTATTCTTCATTAGAGGATTATTTAGTACATGTCCATCCCATCTTGAACCCATTTGGGATAAGATGAGGTTGGGTTGAAGTCTATCCCGTCCTGATACCGAATGAACGGGAAGGGATAGGGATGAGGTCCGTCCATCCCGTCTTGTGCCCACCCCTAGTTTGTCGGGTGTTAAATCAGTAACTCCATACAAATGGGATTTCATTTATCAAGTTTTGGGTGGAAATTTATTTACACTAGAACTTTTCTCATTTACCACGATGATAAGCGTAGAAGCTTCCTGCATTGAGTTTTATAGTTTTCAATTATCAAATATTGTTTTCAAACCATCTATTGACATAGTTTTTTTTTTTTTTAAATTCATCCACAAATTGAAAATGTTTATGACATTGTTTACGAAACTGGTGGACAGTATTGGCTGTACATTCATCATTATATTATTGTTGCTATCATACTTATGCAAATCACGATGATTGATCTATTTGGTCTGAAGTCAAAGTCGGCAGCAGCCATTTCAACCATACCACTCTTATTGTTCACTCTATTCTTAATGAGTATTGCAAGATCCGCTTCCTTCCTACATTCTTCAGTTACTCTATCTGTCCAGGTAACTCATTTTATAAATTAGACTTTTTTTTTTTTTTTTGCTTCAATCTTCTTTCAATGTTTAGGGCTAGTTGATTGACTTAATGTAGTTAGGGATTTGTTGCATCAATGCTCCAGAAGCAATCTGGGACAGTTTGAACTATCAAGCATGCATGGCAAATTGTATATAATTTATTAGCTACATGGTAGACTGGTATGAGAACTGAAATTTTCGTTGCTACGGTTTGAAACTGATACTCAATTGTGAGGTAGTTTAATTAATAGCTTAATCAAATTAGCTTTATGATGAGTAAACAAATATGATCAACTTCGGATACAGTCAAATTAAAAAGAAAAATAAAACAAAAGAGTCTAAAGAAAAAGAAAGAAAAAAGTCTATATACAGTAATATAAGTTCAATTGTCCCAAACTTAATGCTGAAAAAATATAGAAACAATTATACATGGGGTTCAGTTTTTGTTGCAAGATCATGAACCTGCATCCACTAGCATGAATTGTACACTAGAAACTAAAACTGAGGGAGTACAAAGGTTAATCAATGACTTAAAAATCATTAAACAAGATCTACACAAAGAGATCTGCATCTTTGAACTATTCATCCTTCCTCTTTACGATGTCTCCAACTTGCTGCGACAAATTTTTAAGACCCCTGTGATCACTTATTCAATAACCCAAGAAACACACTTTGTAGTAGTGATGTGTGTTTGTAAGCTGCGAAATCTTGAACTCACTAGCCAATAAGCCCATGAAACCTCTCAACGCGTGTTAAAGAATTCAAATTGGAAATCCTGAAAAATCCCTGAGAACTCTTCCATAAGCATTAAATCCTATGTCTCAAATACACTTCAAATAGATTTTGAAATCCTTGATTAAGAGGGGATTAAAGGATCCAATTTCTATTTTGTGTCCCATTTAGGACCCATTTACATTTCATATATAGTTAAGAACACTACAAACACATAACTAAATGAAAATTGTATCATATCACCTCCCTTTGAGTTGAAATTCACATAAAAAAAATGTTAAATTTTCAACTTCTTTCGACATACGCTTCTTGAGATGCGCATTAAAATGTAATATAGTTGGATTTCTCTACCATAATCACAAAGCGGGCGAGGGGCCACCTAGGCAGGCCAACCAATGTCCATACCTCCCAAAGAAGCAGTCCTTAAACACCGAGAAAGTTTTGAGCTTGAATGGCTGAGAATTACATGTGACTATAACACTAATTTTTAGATCTTTTTTATGTGGTTATTTTGATATATAGTTTCGCGTAGTTTCAACTTACAGCTGAAAGCTAACATTACACATTTTGTCAATTAAATCAACTTTCAAAAAATTCCACATTCAGTTAATATTTAACCATTAAACAAGGAAGGACTTTATTTTTGCCATTTGCCGATTACCTGTCGAAGTTATACACGATATTCACCTCATTACAGATATCCACTCAACAATTCTAAAACACTTTTAACTTGCTTTTGAAGAAAATGGGAACTTAATTTAATCATCCAAACATGGAAAGGGGATTCATAGAGAGAACAAGTTGAAGGAAGAAAAATATTTTTTATTTGACAGAGATGGAGAAAATACATTTATATCAGTTGAGTTGGCAGAGACCGATGAAATCACACGTCACAAATTTGAACCCGGCATGAGGTGGATAGGGTTAAAGGTATGGAAAAAAAAAATACATTTAAAAGCACAGATATATTGCAATTAAGTTATGGAAATAAATATTAGCCCCCTCTTTGGTGCTTATCATACGAATATAGCATTGGATTGCAAAGTGATGACTTTTTGGGGTTTACCCTGCAAATTGGTAGTGATAAAATTCATTCAATCTTTGGATGAGATTGGCTTGAATTACATGGCTACTAGTATTGTTGTTTACTGAATTAGTTCCAATTTGTGTCATAAATGTTCAGAATGCAGAGGAAAACGATGAACATGACGAGGTGGAAAGTGTGATGGAGGTTATCACTGAGACTGACAATAGATGCCTACTGGCCACCTTCACTTAATTTGCTCCTCACTTTTCCACTAAAAAAAACCCTAAGGGCTCGTTTGGTTCCTTGATGGAATGGGAATGAGAATGGTAATGGTAATGGGAATGGGAATGGGAATGGTAATGGTAATGGTAATGGGAATGTGTATGTTTGGTGTACCTATAAATCACAATGGTAATAGCATATGACATTGTTTGGTATGTGAATATATGGTAGGAATGGAATGGGAATGAATTGTATCTTTACCAAAATGCCCTTGGTTATTATAACAATGGATTTTATGTCATCTACTATTTGTGTTCGTAACTAATCGATCACATTTTTTGAGCTTTCATTGTGTGTGTATTGTGTGTTTTGAGGGATTGATGTTATATGTATCTGTACCAGGATAATTCTGTTGTTGAAGAATGTTTGATTAGGTCTTACGGTCCTAACTTTTATGATTAACTTAAGTATTTAACTAAATGGTCATCCAGTATGATAGTCAATAATAATTTTTTCTAGAACATACGGCATTTTGATTCTATCAGTCTAGATTTTCTAATCTGGATTTGAGATTCTGGTTTTGATAATTCCTTGAGATATCTCCATAGGTTTTGTTATACAACCTTGTGGTATGTTTGGTTGATTTAGTGAAATTTTGGTTTTACAAATGTGATGATTAGATAGGTTTTTTCATTACAAATTACTTAAATTCTATTACAAAATCAACATGACTGTCAGAAGATGCGAAAATAGAATCTGAAAATTCATGTTGACTGGACAATATTGAGGTATATACAAAGATGTCTATGGTAGTTTTGGGTGTACTACTTCCATGTTATGATACATCATCTGTATAGCTTATCCTAGATAGTAAATAGAGAGATCTTTTTAAGGCATGATCATAGTTAATCAATGTAGTTCATCTGTAATAACACCTTTCATGTTTGTCTCTATTTCATTTATACATTCGATTTTCATTATTCCAAAAACTGTATCAACAAATCTTCCAAGGAACTAGCCCGGTCCTTCGAAACGAATGTAGTCATACATCAAGCCTTCAAATAATTGAGCACCTTGGCTGTGAAAGAAAAATAGTTCATTGACATTGTCTCTTCCTATTGGTAAAGTGAGGTGGATTTGTTCCTAGATCATTGACTCAAATCTTAGCATATCCCATCAAGACAAATACATTCATTGCATTAGTATGACATAATTAATGGGAATATAACACAGTTAGTTATGCTTAGTAGTTGCTACAATACCTGCAATTCTGCGTATGTGGCGGCTGCAATGGCTGAGCAGAGTTTATATAATCCAGTTTGTCTCACATTGTTTAATTGAAATACAATTTACCATGTGGTTTCTTCATATGTATTGTTTTCGTTCTTCTTGTATATGTGTACACACAAAGAGAACTACGAAGCCTGTTATTCAATAAGAAAAGCTAAACCACCTCACTTATACGACCCGGATCAATAGTAATGTTAACATTGTATTTGTAGTCTCCAATATAGCCAGTCACTCATGCATACAGATTGTAACTTCCAGGGAGGATATGTGGAACAAAGAATGTTCAATTTTCATCAAATTTTGACCAAAATTGATATCCCTAAGAAGGATACAGCTTCCAAGAGTTATTAGTGTTTCTAAAAAAACATTGCAAATTAGGAAAATAAAATTTTACTACAAACATCAAAACTTTAATTTAACCTGATATTATCTAATAAACATGTGTGCGGTTGATCATTTTGTAGAATGTAATCTATTATTCCTACATTCATTACCAAATAGATTATGATGAGTTAGTTAGCTGATACAACCGACCTTGCATTCGGTTTGCCATGAACCTGCATCTCCTGGCAGAGCCAATCCTACATAAGTAGAATGGGCTGATATATTTTCTTCAGCATTCCTGCAGCAAATAAAAAGACTAGTAAAATTCTGTCGACATGACATGGTTGGGTAAAAGAAATTGATATAATAAAGGGAAAATACCCATCCTTGATCAGCAATGGCTTGAGACCTGATAATAGAAGCAATGAAAATACCAAACTTAAAGCAAGCAACTGAAATCAGGTCACAGTTAGTTCCCAGCATCCCGGATAGCACTAGCAAAAACTCAACCGAAGAAAACGCAACACCCGAGCGTTTCTGCGACAAATCCCGAATTTACACCGGACTGTCCAAAACAACCGGCATACGCACGCGCCAACTGCATGACGCTGCATCTCAGCATGTCAACGCTGCGACAAAACACAGCAATGCATACCAGCAGCAGCAACAGCAGTGCAGGGCAGTAGCAGCATCAGAGAAACAAAAAAGCAGTGCAGCCGCCGCGTCAACGCAGCGCTGCAACAGCAGATCAGCAACAGCAACAGATCAGCAACAGCAGCAGATCAACAGCAGCAGATCAACAGCAGCAGATCAGCATCAGCAACGCAGCGCAGCAACAGCAGCAAAGGCACTCTGTTTTGCGACAGAGAGCTCTGCCTAAACCGCACCGCAACTGCCCCTGCAAACAGCCGTGTGTCTCGTAGTATATCGCCATTTCCAGGACTTCCACTCTGTTTATCCTGCTTTTGTTTTATCACAGAAAGGAATAAACCCATCAAGGCTTACCCTACCAACTGATAGAGACTCGCAATGGATGGATATAATATGGCACTCCTTGCCAAATACAGTGCACAATGCATCAAAATGTTCTAGCTTTTTGTTTCTAAACCTAGCAGCCCTCTTGTGACTCTGCATATCCATATCAATAAATTAATAAGAAAAATACAAATTAAAAGTAACAGAAAAAACCAGAACAACAAATCATACCTTCACATACTCATCCCACACAGCATTTTCAGCAACCACACATTTACGCACAGAATCCCAGCCAAATCCACTTGAGCATGAACCATAAACCATATCGTACACAACGCAAAAGTCCTTTTTCATGGTCCTCAGTCTGGACTCAATGTGTGGCTTACTCTTTATGCCAGCATCAGGGATTACAACATGAATTGCTTGCTCTAAAGCAGTCAGATATCCTGGTTTGAAGCCATTATCTGCATTCAATGTGCCTTTGTTGTACAATTCCAGCAGAGCAACAACCAATACATCATCCTCTGCGTCGGTCCATTTATGCTTCTCATATTGAGACATCCCTACAACTTTTTTTTATACAAAGGATACATAATCCATATTGGTTCTGTAAACTGAAATTTTAATACAATATACAATATTCATACACAAACTTAAATATACAACAATCATAAACAAAATACACACATATTTCAATATAATAAGTCAAAGTAAACTGAAATTTAAAATTAACAAGAGCATTTTCAAACTATGACGGAGCTCCCCTTTCATTCTCATACATCTCTTGCGCCAACTGCAACCTCCAATCACTCCATGCATCACTAACTTCTATTGTTGTAATTGGTTCATCGGTTGGTTCATCGGCTTGCACATACTCGTTATCAACATCCTCACCTCTTACAAAATTCTCCAAAGGATCATAACACATTTGTTTTCTTATGAGATTATGTAGAAGACAACATGCTATGATTATGCGATTATGTGTCCGAACTGGGTAAAATGATGGACTCCTCAATATACCCCACCGCATTTTCAGCAAACCGAAACATCGTTCAATGACATTTCTAGCAGATGAGTGCTTGTAATTGAATAACTCTTTTGGAGTGATTGGTTGATGTCCTTCTCTCCAATCATTTAGATGATATCTCTGACCTCTAAAAGGTGCTAAGAACCCCTCACAGTTGGTGTACCCCGCATCAACAAGGTAATAACAACCTATATGACAGATTCATAATTTTAGTAAAGGAAATATTATATGAATATGTTGAATTATTTCGCTTTTGATGAAAAATAACACAAGCTCACCGTGTGGAACTCTCAAACCATGTGGTCTACTAATTGCATCACGAAGTATCCTCCCATCAGCAGCAGAACCCTCCCAACCAGGTAAGACATAAATAAATTGCATATCTTTTGAACAAACACCCAAGGTGTTAGTACTTATCTCATTCTTTCGATTACGGAATCTAGCCTTGTCAGCTACCGGGACTCTTATCCAGATATGAGTGCCATCTAAAGCGCCAAGACAATTCTACAACATGTATAACAGTTATGTTTAAACCAGCTAAAACATATCTTACTTTTTTCTTAGATATATGACATAAAGAAAATACCTTGAACCATTTCCATCGCTCATCATGAGAGTCATTAGGCACAGGTTCAGGCCTTTTTAACAACTCTTCATGTAAGAACATGAGGCTTGTCAACACCTTGTTGAACGTCCTACTAATCGTTTCTCCCGATCGCATGAACCTAAATATAATTACTCGGTTCTTCACATGATGGGCAAGGATGTGTAAAAATATAGCAACTTGTTCTGGGATACCCATATACTTGGTTGGTTTTAGCCCACCTATGGTTTCTATCATGGAACACAAATTTTCAAAGGTAGACCTATCCATCCTTAATTGCGCAATGCAAGTGCTATCACTTGCATACACCATTTGCGTAAGGTGTTGTCTTTGCAATGCAAAGTCTAAAACATATGACTTAACCTCGGGTCTAATACTATTCAAAGATACGGCAATGCAAACATTGTAAAATAGGCTTGTCATGCTAAGTATCTGAGTCCATAAAGATGAAATAATGGCTTTCTTTCTCATCCGTTTCATTTTGATTGATGTTATACTCGATGAAGGCATGACTGCATAAAGGTAAGTTGGTAACAAATTAATACAACAAGCATAGAAGTTTAAAATATGACAGTTTCAATAGAGGAATATAATAGAATTCAAGACTTCAGATGAATTACAAGAAGCATAAACAACGAATGAATTCATCTAATATTTAGTGATTAACAACTCAAATCCTAGGATTTCATGTTAACCATTCAGAGACTAAAAGTTGTTGATTTTGAAAGTCATAAAGAAACCCCCAAAGTATTGCCTGGCCTTTGCTTACTGACAACAAAACTGCATTCAAGGGGCATTCAGCAAAACTGCATTCAAGCAGTCATAGTATGCACTCAGTATCCTGCTTGGGTTTGGGTCTGATAGCTATAATTACCCAGCAAAATGTTTGTTATAAGCTGACTTTTGCACCATAAAACAAATTTTGGCAGGCTGACTGTAAAGCTTGAAATGATCTATTATAAGCTGACTTTTGCAACTGTTAAGGGCGTCAAAAAAAGTTGTGTTTGTTCTGGGAGTATTGCAGTTCAAAAATTTGTTTCTAAAGTGTAGGACTGCCCAAACTCCTTGTTGTTAGAAATATTTGCTAAGTGCAGCTTAAATGTATTAGGTGAAGGAACTTCAACCTAAGTGCAATTGTAAAAGGAAATGTAAATTATAAGTGAAGGGAGAGTCTAAAGTGGAGGGGGGGAGATCCATGGTGCTGATACCCAAATTCATCTGAATTGTGAGATCCATGGTTTTCAATTATTAACAATCAAGTGTGTTGATTGAATGTAGTTGGCTAATTTAATTGTCAGTAGGGCAAGGGGGGATCACTTGGTCCCCCTTATCTAGAAGAACACTTCCTTAATTCTCAGCCTTTAGTGCTTGCTATGTGCTAGCACACTGGGTATGGTGGTACAGTTAGTATGAGAACCAAAGCCTTTTAAGTGCTGTACACTTCAACTCTGTTTAATTGTTTTTTCGAGCAAACAATGATAAATATACTTGCAATTTGAAAATGCATAATTGTTGCAATTGGATGCCAAATGGTTGATTAAAAATTCACACACTACTAGTTCATCGAAATTTCTTCTGACGCAAATGCTGCAACCACCCAAAATTTAGTTGAATGTAAGTTTTATATCAATTATATGAGCACACGGCAAACCAGGTCAAGATGATGTACCATTAACAGAGAATAGCAGTGAGCACGCAGAACAATCAAGAATGACAAGTTCAAGTGAGAAAAATAAACAAATAATGACGGTCAAAGTAGCATCAAGTGTCTTTCTCAAGCAACAGATAGTGGTCATCAGTGTTGCAATCACAATCTTTTATCCTAATCTAATGGATGGTTTGAAGAGGAAGGAGATGGTTTTGAAGAGACTTACCTGAATCAAGAGGTGTGTTGTTCTTCCCTCTACACCTAGCCCTTCAAGTTCAAGAGGTGAGGAACAATATGAAGTCGAATAGGGTTTTGTTGAGAGGGAGGGTAAAATAGTCTTTTCCAATGGCATTGACCAATACACCAGGGAATGTAATCCCCATTCATATGGGTTAGGGTCGGAATGGCTATTACAATAGGGAATGTAATCTCCATTCCCATTACAACACTTTTTGGGCCAACCAAATATGGGTTTGCATTGGACCATTGTATTGACCATTACAATTACAATGGTCAATGCCCAACCAAACATGCTGTAAGTTTCCAATTTTGATGATCTAGTGCAAATTTTCTTTGGGATTAAACTACATAATTAAGAGGCAAGAAAGAAAATAAAACCCCTTTCTGGTTCTTTACATTTCATCCCTATACATGCATCAAGAACAACCTTTCTCTAGTTACATGTCATCTAGGGGTTGAGAAGGGAACAGAAGATGTTGGATCTCTGTGACCACCATGGAACACACCCTGCAAACCAACCCAATCTGCTCATCCAGATATGTCTCATGCTCACCTTCAGGACAACAAGGGTTTGGCCAATTCCAATCCTTTTTAGCAATTGCTTCACTTGTTTCTTCCTCATCCTCTTCCATTGCCATGATTTCCAAGGCCACATCCATTTCTGCCCATAGCTCTTCCATCACCTCCTCCTCATTTGAAACCTTTTCTTGGGATTCAACATTCAAATTGTCAAGGGCTTCAATTACTTCCTCATCCTCTGAATCCATTTCTTGGAATCCAATCTTCAGCTTGCTTAAATCTTCAATCACTTCCTCTTTCACCTCATTAACATCCATTTGTGAACTTGAAGAGCACTTGATTGTTTCTTGCTGTTACACGAGTGGTTTGGTAGACCTCTAGGGCTTTTCATTTCCTCCTTCTGAACTTGACTGTATCATGCCTTTTAGGCTGAGAAGCCCTGGACGTAAGAAATTCTTAATAAGATGTGGATCACGTTGTTTGAAGTCGTCTATTTTTTGTTTTGATCAGAAATTCTACTTTTGATTTGAGTAGTAGACAGTTGCTAATCATTTAACACTGATTACTGAGTAAAAAATTATTCTAATAATAATTTTAACATAATTTTGTAATAATAATTGTTGTCCTCATCTTCTTAAAAATAAGTAAAGTTAAATTTTGATAGCACATATTCATTATTTTTACCAAGCATTGTGATTCTGCCTACCTTCATAAGGCCTCGATAAGAAACTTATCTCATTTTTTTCATTCAGATTTGTTTTCTTTCTCTGCATTTTTAAGTTTTTCTTCATCTCTCTAACTCTCTCGAGCAAACTGATAATGAACAACTACAATTGTCTCAAGTATTTGGATTACGTGAATAAATCGATATGGTTTGTGGTTGGTTTAAGGATAGCTTCACAATCCCATGGCATTTGGAGAACATATTGAAGGAAATCAAGCTGTTGACAGAGAAGATGATGATTTACTGTCAACATATCTATAAAGAGGCAAATGCGGTCGCATCTGCATTAGCCGATAGAGCTTTTCATGTTCTTGGGACAGGTTCTTTTATTGGGGCTGATCTTCCCAGGCGAATAGCTGGCTTGATAGAGTCCAAACGGCGTATCTTCGTCATGGGGAAGACTAGAGGCCGCTCATGCTGTTTTGGTTTTGGTTTGACTACCTGCGTGATGAGTCTTTGGCTGGTGATTGCGTTCACAAGCGGTTTTTGTGTAGTGCAGGCAATGGTCAGAATAGTTTGCCATCATGGGGTCGAACAGGAGCGTGGCGGGCTCTGTGACGCTGTGATCATACTTTTGGCTGTTTTGGTTTGCCTGGCTGGGTTTGGGGAACTGCTAGGCGAATGCGAATGGAAGGATCATATGGTGTTGATGTGGCTCGATATGGCGGGTAACAGCTTTGCTGCTCGGTCCGGCGTTTGCGAAGTGCTGCATTCAGCTGAAATGTGGTTTCATGGAGCAGATCTGGACGATGAACCAGCACCTGCTATGCGGGAGCAGATCTGGACGATGAACTGCTGTTGCATCTTTCGGGCTTTTTAATTTTCTAGATTGCAGGTTATCGAACTTGGCGCTACACCGATGCAGGAGGCTGATTTGGTGCTATGCGGTGGTGCTCTGTTTTGAAATGTAGGCAGGAGACAGCAAGTGGGAGCTGGGCTCTGTTTCTGGTTTTGCGAATTATGCTGCTGCTGCACTATGTGTTTGATGCTTATGCGGCTTTTGCGCAATGGCTTTTTCTTTTCTTTTTGAGTTGTGTTTTATATGTATGAGTGTGAGCTGGCTGTCTAGGATGGCTTCGCGTGTTCCTTCTGTTTTTGGTCTTCGTCCTTAGAGGTCTTTTACTGTTTTGCTATTTTCTTTCGGACAATTGCTTGCAAGATGTTTAGATTATTTTGTTTGTTGACTTTACGCGGGTAACGTCGTAATGTACCCCCGCATCGATTGTAAGTTTTTTCTGGTTAATTAATAAAGGTCTGGCATCCCATAGTTGCCCCTCCCCACTGGAGGTTAATTTAAAAAAAAAAAAAATCGATATGGTTAATTTACGAGATCGTATTGCAAACGAAATATTAGTAAGAAATTTGATTTGATAATTTTTTTTTAAATGTACGTGGTCATACTTCGATATTCTTGTAATGAAATGTATTGTAACATTTTCTATGATTTGAATAATTATTAGGTATAATTTTAAGCACAATATTTATGTCATAAATTTTTTCAGCTCAGTAGAGCAAAATTGTTAAACAGTTTTCATCCAACACCTAAAAAATAACACATTTTAATTTTATAGCTTCTAATCAGCAGCACATTCAGAAGCAAAACAAACAGTTCATTCAGAAGTTCGTTCAAAACTTCTAACTCCAGTTAAAAGTTAATTTCTAACTAATTTCTAACTCCAGTTAGAAATTAGCTTCTAAGCACTTAAAAAAAATAAACGCCCTCTAAGTTACATGGGGAGTATAAGAGATTTAATTATGTGTATCCCCGTTGTTAATAGCACTCACTAATTGAAGCCACCATCGTTTAGGGGAGATTCAGTGAATATGATTTGTCTATTCTATTTTACAAGTTAGGATGCGTTTAAGATTGAAGATAAAAGATGAGTGAGATTTATTCAAATATAAGAATCTAACGGATCACATAAAACTTAAAGCATCAAGAGTGCATGGATTCGATTCTCATACCTAATATTTTAATATTTATTTATCTTAATATTTAAAGTAGACTAAACTTTATTTATCATGTTAACTTTATCGTGCCAATGACACGGAGAATACTCTAGTTTTTTTTTTTACATTTCTGCAGTGTTTTGCCCTAGGATTGTGATTTCGTTTTCAAAGTAATTTCGGTATATATTCATATAAAGCTCAAAAAGTGCCATTATGGCCAAAACATTTCTTCATTTTTTTTTGTAGATTTAAAATGACGTGTAAAACCCTAAAATTATAAAGAAAATTACATTTATAGGAATACTTGGGTACTTAGACTTTATTTAGTATATTTAATATATTTATTAGATTAATTTAATTGTATCTTACATTTCACGTATTTATATATACGTATCTTACATTTGACGTATTCATATATATTTTATTATATCTAAGTATATTTATTGTATCTTACTTCAAAAAGATGAATCACTGTCCTTGCCCAAAATGCAATGAGAAAATTTTGCAAATCAATGTATCCACCCCCAGTGGTGTACCAAAAATCAGATTAACTGATGGCTACAAAAACAGAGTTGAATTGATTTGAGCCATGCAAACTCTCGTTCATTCTGTCTCTCTTTCATTTGCTATTGGATTGGAAGAGCCGTCCTCACTCTCACTCCACTTGTACCAAGCATCCCTCCTCTCCTCCTTACTCTCTGTGAACTCAAATTCCAAAGCCACAAATGTTTCTCTCTGAACTCTGTCTTCAGCTTCCCCTGGTTAAGTCCTCTGTCCGGTCCTAAAGAATAATCTGTTTTTGGTATATCTCATCTTTTTTGGGATTCATCTGGTACAATTTCATTAATTATCACATGATTCTGAAGAACACATTTCAGATTTGTATGAATTGATGTTGTTTCTGTAGCTTTTATGTTCAAATGTTGCAAATTTATGAGGTTTCTCAAAGACTCAGAGGGCGCGTTGTTTTTTTTTTAAAGTGTTTAAAAGCTAATTTTTAACTAGAGTCAGAAGTTCTGAACGAGATTTCGAATGAACTGTTTGTTTTGTTTCTTAATGGGCTGCTGATTAGAAGCTGTAAAATTAAAAGATGTTTGTTTTAAGGTGTTGAATATGAATTATTTAACCATTTTGCCCCACTGAGCTAAATAAAATTATGACATAAATATTGTGCTTACTCAATAATTATTCAAATCCCAGAAAATGTTACAATACCATTCATTACAAGAATAGCAAAATATTACCAACTATATTTAAAAAAAATCATCAAATCAAATATCTTACTAATATTTCGTTTGTAATAGGATCTCGTAAATTAATCATTTCAGTTTGTTCACATAAGGCATAAAAACTACATATTGCATACTGAAAACTTGAAAATATACATGAAAGAGAGAGTTTGAGAGATGAAGAAAAACTTGAAAATACAAAGAAAGAAAACAAAGTTGAATGAGAGAATTAAAATAAGTTTCTTACCGTTGAAGAGCCCTTGTGAAAGTAGGTTGAAGAACAATGATTGGTGAAGATAATGAAGGTGCATCGTAAAGAATTAGTCCTACTTGTTTTTAAGAAGATGGGGGCATCAATTGTCATTACAAAATTATTTTAAGGTTATTATTGGAATAAATGTTTCACTCAGCACTCAGTGTTAAATGATCAGCACCTCCTTGTTGCTTACTCCAATCAGAAGTAGAACTTCTAATCAGAACTAAAAACAAACGCTCTAAACTCCACTTCTTATTAAGACTTTTGACTCAATTCAAAAGCAAAAACAAACACCCTATCAGTTTCGGTCTGATTATCGATCAATTCGCACCCCTTTTGTTGTTTCATAGAGTTTGGTGAGACCAAGATCTTGTTTTTAAGAGATTATCAAAGAACCCCTTTGAAGGTTTCAATGGATACTCTAATGAGAACCCATAATAAGGTTGAATTCCTTCGCCCACTTAATGGGTTTTCAGGAAAATACTACCTTTTGAACTCTTCAAAGGTTCAAAACCCAGACTTTAGATTTGGAACCAAAACGTGTAGTCAGAAATGGTGTAGAATTGCCAAGGCTAGTAGTAGTAGTGCTCTTTTGGAGCTTGTTTCCGAGACCAAGAGGGAGAATCTTGAGTTTGAGCTCCCCATGTATGACCCTTCAGAGGGTCTTGTTGTAGACCTTGCAGTTGTGGGAGGTGGACCTGCTGTTGCTCAGCAGGTCTCCGAGGAAGGACTTTCGGTTTGTTCGATTGATCCATTTCCAAAGTTGATATGGCCGAATAATTATGGTGTATGGGTTGATGAGTTTGAAGCTATGAACCTGCTAGATTGTCTTGACACAACTTGGTCTGGTGCAGTTGTGTATGTTAATGAGCAGTCTAAGAAGAATCTTGATAGGCCCTATGGGTTACTAGGAAGCAATTGAAATCTAAGATGATGCGTAAGTGCATATCGAATGGTGTCAAGTTTCATCAAGCTAAGGTTATAAAGGTTATTCACGAAGAATTCAAGTCTCTTTTGATCTGCAATGATGGAATCACAATTCAGGCTACTGTGGTCCTCGATGCTACTGGCTTCTCGCGATGCCTTGTTCAGTATGATAAGCCTTATAACCCTGGATAACAAGTGGCTTATGGTATATTAGCTGAAGTCGAAGAACACCCCATTGATGTGGATAAGATGCTATTCATGGATTGGAGAGATTCTCATTTGGATGGAAAACCAGAATCACTACACCAATTTGACACTTTTGTAACAACTCTCAAAACAGTATCACTTTTGAGATATTACAATCCACCAAACAATTTCAAGTCAAAACTAAATTTAGTCAAAAAAATGAAAAACAGTAACACAAACAAAATGATACAATAAGTTGGATCACCATGAATAGTATCACTTTTATAACCATACTCTTCATGGTGATACAATTATTGTATCATTTTGTTTTGTATAAATGTGTAAAATTGTTAGGTGGATTGTTACACTTCAAAAGTGATACTGTTTTTGGGGTTGTTACAAAAATGTCAATTTGGTGTAGTGAATTGAAAGAGAGAAACAACCAGAATCCCACATTTTTGTATGCAATGCCTTTCTCATCCAACAGAATTTTCCTAGAAGAGACATCACTGGTTGCTCGATCCGGGTTATCCATGGAAGATATTCAAGAAAGAATGGTGGCCAGATTGAAGCAGTTGGGTATAAGGGTGAAAAGCATTGAGGAAGACGAACGATGTGTAATTCCAATGGGTGGCCCTCTTCCTGTTCTCCCTCAAAGGGTTGTAGGGATCGGGGGTACTGCAGGAATGGTTCAATACATGGTGGCAAGGACTCTTGCAGTAGCTTCGATAGTGGCAAAAGTAATTGTCCAGTACCTTGGATTAGGGGTGGGCATTTCATCCCGAAAACCCGGACCGAACCGACAACCGGACCAATCGGGTCGGTTCGGATCGATTTTTTATTTATTATTAAATTTTCGATTTTAAAACTCGCCCCGACTCTGGTCCGGACCTCGGTTACCCTTTCTGAAACCCGTCGGGTAACCGACCCGTCCCGGGTATGAATGAATAGAAAATTGTTTGGGCTATAGCAGCAGTTTGGGCTTTATCAAATTTTTAAACGGCTTGTGCTTTATCAAATTTTTAAACGGTTTGGACCTTTATAGCAGCAATTTTTGTAAAAACAATTTGGACTTTATCAAACTGTGTGCAATGATCTCAATCAGAAGATTAGTCTTGTAATGTATTTGGTGAAACTCTATGAGCCATACATATTCTTCAAACAAATGTAAGTTATTATTATTTTTACATTATATAAAACTTTCTAAAAATATCAATGTTTACATTTTATGTGTTTTTTTTCTTCTTCGTCAGATTTGATGACCTCAACACAGAAAGGTTAAGAGTGGCAACAAGTAGGGCTGGGCAGGTCCGGGTAACCGGCCCGATTATTTTAAGCCCCCAATTCTGAGGCCCGAGACCTGACCGAATTGGGTCAGTTAACCGAGGCCCGATTAACCGAATTTCGGGCCGGTCTCGGTCCAAACTCCAAAGCCCAAACAGTTTTTAGAAAAAACTACTGCTATAAGGGTCCAAACTGTTTTTACAAAAACTGTTTTTAGTTGAATGAACACTTATATATCAAGAAATTAAATTAGATACAATTGTATACACAATCATGAGATTAATTAAGACCTCCTCATAATTTTGGTTTCTCATTTAAGACATATTTATCAAAGCCATGGAAGTGAACGTTCAAGAAATAGTCATCACAATCAATCTTCTTTGGATCAAAATAAAACACCTCACCTTCTAATTTGTTGGCACTTGTTGCCACTCTTAACCTTTCTGTGTTGAGGTCATCAAATTTGAAGAAGAAGAACAAAAAAACATAAAATGTAAACATTGATATTTTTAGAAAGTTTTATATAATGTAAAAATAATAATAATAACTTACATTCCTTTGAAGAATATGTATGGCTCATAGAGTTTCACCAAATACATTACAAGACTAATTTTCTGATTGAGATCATTGCACACAGTTTGATAAAGCCCAAATTGTTTTTACAAAAACTGCTGCTATAAAGGTCTAAACTGTTTAGAAATTTGATAAAGCCCAAGCTGTTTAAAAATTTGATAAAGCCCAAACTGCTGCTATAGCCCAAACAGTTTTTTATTTATTCGTACCCGGGCCGGGTTTTAAAACCGAAAATTTAATAATAAATAAAAAAACTGATCCGAACCGACCCGATCGGTCCGGTTGTCATTTCGGTCCGGGTTTTCGGGCTGAAATGCCCACCCCTAGCAACAATTGCCAACAAATTAGAAGGTGAGGTGTTTTATTTTGATCCAAAGAAGATTGATTGGGATGACTATTTCTTGAACGTTCACTTCCCTGGCTTTGATAAATATGTCTTAAATGAGAAACCAAAATTATGAGGAGGTCTTAATTAATCTCATGATTGTGTATACAATTGTATCTAATTTAATTTCTTGATATATAAGTGTTCATTCAACTAAAAACAATTTTTGTAAAAACAGTTTGGACCTTTATAGCAGGGGTAAAAAACAATTTGGACCTTTATAGCAGCAGTTTTTGTAAAACTGTTTGGGCTTTGGAGTTTGGACCGAAATCGACCTGAGACCGGCCCGAAATTCGGTTAACCGGGCCTCAGTTAACCGAACCAATTCGATCCGGTCTCGGGCCTCAAAATTGAGGGCTTAAAATAATCGGGCCAGTTTTCGGTTTTTAATATTCGGGCCGGTTACCCGGACCTGCCCAGCCCTACCTTGGATCTGAAAGAAGCCTTTCAGGGAATGATTTGTCCAAAAAAGTTTGGAACGATCTGTGGCCTATAGAGAGGAGGCAGCAGCGAGAATTCTTCTGCTTTGGTATGGATATTTTGCTTAAACTTGATTTACAAGGCACAAGAAGATTCTTTGATGCATTTTTTGATCTAGAACCTCTTTATTGGCATGGATTCTTGTCATCTCGGTTGTTTCTTCCCGAGCTCCTATTTTTTGGCCTTTCTTTGTTCTCGCATGCTTCTAATGCCTCTAGTAGGGGTGGGCATCCCATCCCGCGATCCCGTTCCCGTCCCGATCCCGTCCCGTCCCGATTTTTTCGGGTCTTAATGGGATTGAATAATTTCATCCCGATCCCGTCCCGTCCCGTCCCGATCTAGAATGGGATGGGATGGGATGAATATTTTCAATCCCGCCAATCCCGTCTCGTCCCGAACTAATTTATTAATATGAATTATTAATATTTTTATTTAATTATTTATTTTAGAATTGTGGATGCCCATACAAATATACTGATGTATATAACATTTTTACTATTTTAGCATCTCAATGAATCTCTCATACATATCTCTAAATTTGTAATACTTCAGTTCTCACTTTCTCAGTTCTCCTCTCTCTGATAAAACATTGATTCGGTCATTCTTTAGTGTAAAGTAGAGCAAAGGCTATACTTTATCATCAGATTCTCAAATCTACGAAGACAACAGTTCAACCAACAGTTAGGTATTGAGAATCTGAGCTCACACTGCAAGTAACTAACACTGCCAGTTCCACTGAGCTTTAGGCATTTGCACAAATCTAGTAAAATTTCAAATTATGAATCTTTGAGCTTCTTACATGAAAGTATTAAACCAAGATTCTGAGTTTTTAATGATTCTGTTGTAATAAGACGGTTTCTAGTAAACTTGAAAGCCAATAGAGCTTTTTAAAGATACTGAACAATAAATGAATAAAGACTGTGTCACTTGGCAAAAACTAAGATTTCTCCAATTATATTTTCTTTCCTTCAAATGATCTCTTCCTTTCATGCAACCATAATTATATTTTCATACTATAAAAGGTTAAAATTGGGGATCTAGGGGCTAGCATGTGCAAAGTCTGAAAATAAAAAGAGAGATTAGGATATGTGACAAATCATATCTTCAGCTCCTCATATTCTCTCAAGGTATTGTATCTGCTCAATTATCATCTTCTCAGACACGAGGGAATGAATGATCTTCTTGATTGGAAGCAAATGTATTCTCCAGATTAGCACGCTGATCCCGTCCCGTCCCGAACCCGTTTGGGATGGGACGAGGTCGGGATGAGGTTTTTCCCATCCCGTCCCGTCCAGATCCCGTATGAACGGGATGGGATAGGGATGGGTATATCTTGTCCCATCCTGTCCCGTGCCCACCCCTAGCCTCTAGAATAGAGATAATGGCCAAGGGCACTCTTCCTTTGGGTAAAATGATCAACAACTTAATAAGGGACGTAGATAGATAAGATATTTGTTTGTTGTGTGTAAAATGTAATCTTTGATCTTCCATTTAAAGTTTACATGTTAATGTCTCTAGCTAATAATTGCCAATGTAACCATTTTGAAGTAGCTTATCCATTCTTCTCTTTTACATCACAAGATGGGAGGAGTTCAAACATATGTTCTTTCTCTATAATTAAAGAATATTTATTTGAGTTCTGTAATGAATATTTCGTGTTATTTAGGCTTTTTTCTGACTCTATGTGCAAAATGAAGGCATCGACTTGTGTTATTCATAGACAACATAATGTTGATCAACACATGTAATCAGTTAAAGGCAAAGGCCTGCATATGACACTCGGGATATAATTACATATTAGGCAAGAAATTTTCTTCGCCTTTCAGGACATCAAAAGCTCATCATTTTAAAAAAAAAAAAAGTCTTAAAACCATGAGGACCTATGATAATTTATCCATCCTTTCACAGATTAGTATTACAAATTTACATCATCAAACAGTTCGAAAGTTTCTGTCTGGTAGGTTGTTGAGCTGTCTAGCCCTGTGGAGATTTTGGAGGACCAACTATCCTTTCTTCAATGGTCATTCCTCCAGAACTCCCTCTTCTCATGTTGTCCCCGATGATATCAGTGCATACTTCTAGCCCAAGGAACTGTATGATGAAACACACATTTGGCAACCAAACTTAAAACACATTATCCATCTAGTCTCTGCCTTATTTTTATTTTGCGTAGTTTGTTGATACAACATGTTTTGGTTATTACCTTTTGTCTATGTGAGAGAACCCTCTCCTATGGCTGACTATAACACCAGACTGGCACATGGGTTATCTTTCTTTCCCTCTTCAGAGTGTTGATGCTGAGTAAAAAAAAAAAAAAAAAAAAAAAACTTCATTTAATTTCAAATTCAATTCGAAGTTATGATGCCAAGGGAACAATGATACCAAGTTACTAAGCTGACCCATCCTAACCGAGCCACAAAACATATTATGAAAGAAAATATTCAATAATCTGGACCACCATTGATGGTCCTCACTCATCGCCCAATTAAAGGAGATTCTATGAAAACAATCAAAGTAATATATGTTGAATTAGAATAAATAGAGAAGATAGGCTTGCTGAGGATCCGAAGAATGGCCCCCTTAGACAAAAAAAATAAAAATGGGAAGTGGACATATTATAGAAGAGGAAAAGAGCAGTTTGCATCTCTTAGTAATCATCTTGAAATGAATAAATTTCCCATACCATCCATGTTGATTAGTAAAACCAGATCGAGATAAATTCCACCTTTTTTCCAAAAGAAAACATTATATACATCAATGAATGAAGTACAAAACATATGTAAGATCGTTGTATAATGAGTACATGAGAAAATTATAGAAAGCGGTATATTTTAATTATAGATTATAGAAATATGTATATATTTAGGATATTCTAATTTCATATTTAGGTAATCTAGAATATTATTGTTTCTATATTCTGTAAGATTGTTTCTTGTAAGACAATAAACACTATTGTATATATACCCTTATTGGGGATGAATCAAATACACAAAAAATTGAAGTATTTCTTTCTACATGGTATCAAAGAAGGTTCAATCCTGAATCCATCACCCACCACGAAACCGAAAACAACAATCGTACATCTAGACAACAATCGATCAACAGAGAAGCAACAATCGTGAACTGAAATTGAAAACCCAGAATTTCGAAAACCACCAGAAATCGATCAACAGTCCTTCGACCAGGCACTATTGGATCGATCGACTCTACTAACTGATTCGGAATAGCCTTACCACTCTCATACTCCTGCACGACCTGCGTCCGTTCATTGATCTGTTTCGCCAACTTGGCCTTACTCAGCTTCTTTTCCAGCCTCGCCTTCTGGATCGCCTGCCTCACCTCCACCGAGACCCGGTCCAGTGCCGCAGGCTCCGCTGCCTCGCGTTCACTACCGGTCCTGACGTCGTCTTCTTGTTCGAACCCCTGTCGAACTTCTTGATCATTTCCACTGCTCCGCCAGCTCGCAAAGCTGGTTCACCGCCTTTGGATTACGGAAATCAGAGAAACAGAGAGAGAGAAGGGAAAATAGGTTTCAAAGTAAAAAATAAATAAATAAATAAAAAATTGAAGTATTTCTTTCTACATGGTCAGAGCAGGTTCAATCCTTTGAAGTTGTTTTGCATATTTTTCTTTCTTTCTTTTGAATCCAGAATCCCGAATACCTCCACTCCTTGGCCGATTTGGTACCCTGGCTTGATAATATCAAGAGGTCAAGGGTTCGAGGGGTGGTATCTTTGCTTTCTTGACCAATTCGGTATCCTGGCTTGATAATATCAAGTGGCCAAGGGTTATACACAACGCTGTGGAATAGATTATGAGGAGACTTTCGCACCTGTGGCGAAGATTAATATTATCCGAATTTTACTTTCACTTGCAGCAAATAAAGATTGGCCATTGCATCAACTTGATGTGAAGAATGCATTTCTCAATGGAAATTTGGAGGAAGAAGTGTACATGGATATGCCTCCAGGCGTGAAGAATAACCCAAGAGACGCTGATAAGGTGTGTAAATTGAAGAAGTCTTTGTATGGCCTGAAACAGTCTCCAATAGTTTGGTTCGGAAGATTTTCGAAGTCCATGAGAGTTTTTGGGTACAAACAAAGCAACTCTGACCATACCTTGTTTATCAAACACAAGAACGGTAAGATTACACCTCTAATTGTGTATGTTGATGACATGATCATTACAGGAGATGATCCGAAAGAAATAAATGATTTGCAAAAGTATATGTCGAAGGAATTTGAATTGAAGGATCTCGGGCAACTGAAGTATTTTCTGGGTATTGAAGTTGCAAGGTCGAAAAAAGGGGTTTCACTTTCACAAAGGAAGTATGTTCTTGATTTGCTCGCTAAAACAAGGATGTTGGACTGCAAACCAATAGAGACACCCATTGAGATGAATCATGGACTTGCTATTCTTCCTGATCAAGTCCCTACTGATAAAGGGAGGTATCAACGTCTTGTAGGAAGGTTAATTTATCTTTCTCATACTAGACCTGACATTGCTTATGTTGTGAGTGTTGTTAGCCAGTTTATACATTGTTCTAGTGAAGAGCATATGAATGCAGTCTTTCGTATCTTAAAATATCTGAAGATGGCGCCTGGTAAGGGATTATTGTTTGAAAAAAATGAATTGGAAATTGTTGGATACACAGATGTGGATTGGGCTGGTGATAAAACTGATAGATGTTCTACATCAGGGTACTTCACTTTTGTTGGTGGGAACCTTGTAACTTGGCGTAGTAAAAAATAGAAAGTTGTTGCTAGATCAAGTGCAGAAGCTGAATTTCGAGGTATGGCACATGGAGTTTGTGAAATGTTGTGGATCCGTAATGTCCTGAAGGAATTGGGTTTCAAGCTACAAAGGCCTATGGATTTACATTGTGATAATACAGCTGTCATTCAGATTGCACATAATCCAGTTCAGCATGATCAAACAAAGCATATGGAGGTTGACCGCCATTTTATTAAAGAGAATCTTGACAGGAAAGTTATTCGCTTTCCATTTGTAACATCAGATGAGCAATTAGCTGATGTTCTTACTAAAGGGGTATCTCAGAAAGTGTTTGACAGCTCAGTTGACAAGTTGGGCATGATAGACATTTATGCACCAACTTGAGGGGGAGTATAGAAAGCGGTATATTCTAATTATAAATTATAGAAACATGTATATATTTAGGATATTCTAATTTCATATTTAAGTAACCTAGAATATTATTGTTTCTATATTCTATAAGATTGTTTCTTGTAAGACAAGAAACTCTATTGTATATATACTTCTATTGGGGGATGAATCAAATACGCAAAACATTAAAGTATTTCTTTCTACAAAAATATTTTGGTTCTGCATTCTTTTCAATCTCCCTACTCGTTACACTACTACTCACCATTTTCTGTTCTACATCTTTCTCTATATTTGTTGCTTAATTTTCGATTCTTTGTGTTTGTTGGTATTTATAGATGCCAGAATGAATGAATTGACTGTATATTTTGTGTGTTACCTATCAATTCAACCTAACAAAAAGTTAGGAGCGGGTTGCTTCTTTTGTGACTTCACCATCATACATGATGTGTTATGGAATGTGATCCTCCTTTCCTCCACTTGTGACACTGATGAACAAATGGTTGGACATCTCGTTGCCTTTGAAATTCACATTCTGAATCAAGGGAGTTACAGTACAAATGTGATTGTTCCATTCAGATGGTTTTTAAGAGGTATACATACTTCCCATTCCATACTATCCTCCGAATCGTTTACATAGAGTTTGGTTTAAAATGGTTTAGATCTGCTACAAGTTAACTACATAGATGCCTGTGAAATGGAACCTTGAAGATTTTCGGTTTTTATTAAGGAGATTACTCTCAACTATTTCAAAACCTTTAACAGTGGTAAACTATGGGCATGTAAGCAATGCGATGTACATCGATTGTTAAGATAGTTATCACTTCTTGTTACTGCATTGTATTTAAGTATAATTTATCAATGTTTAAAGTGGGCTAGTTTAGATTGTAACTATTATGAAATGTGGAGGGCAAAATGAAAAGTCCAAAAATTAAATATAATGGCATATTTATAATTTATATATACTTGGAGGGTTTCAAATAAATTATTTAAGAGCTTAGGTATATTTAATAAATATTTAGAGGGTCTGAGTTTGATTTTAAATAATTTGAATTTTAGAGGGCAAGATTATAAACAAATATATTAGTGTTTTTTGTTCAAAGATACAAACACCCTTGGACACTTTTACCCACTTTTGATTTTTTTTTTTTGAATTTGAATATTAGTGTTTTTTATTCAAAGGTCGGGGGAAAATGATAAAAAAAAAAAAAAAAGTTGAAGACACACACATTCACTATTAATAAGGAAAGTTGTTTTTATATAATTTAGCTATATGTGATGCTCCTTGATTTACCCCAGCACTTCCCTCTTATCAACAATAAAGTTTTACTCTTTTTGTGCTTGTGGGGCCATCCCATCACATTTTTAGCAATTAAAGCTTAGCAACGTAAATGTAAATATTAAACTGACAAAAAGCCCCTTGGTAATTCTATTGATTTTTTTTTTTACTTTTAATAGGTAAATAACGATGAAGGCGGAGGCAAAATGGGTAGAGCGCTGGTGTGACATATTTGTGCACATCAACAACTCAATTCTCGTTTAGCAAGTCTAGCCAGCCTTGTTTGGTAGCATTTTTTAGCATTTTTTATGTTTTTAAAATTTTTACTCATTCTCTTTAAAACACAACCACAAACACTATCTATATAAGGGGCAGAAGAGTAAAAAAAACCAAAAAAAGCTAGCAAACAGGGCTGGTTAGAATTGTTGATTTTCGTTATAGTAGTAGATTTTTTAATTTTATTTCTTAAGAAAAAAAAGAAATGAACAAGCCAAATGTATACCAGCTGAGTTGGTAGAGGTGTGGCGGATGGAATCACATGACACGGGTTCAAACTCGACCGACGGCTTGGGAGCCAGGCCTGGTGCGCCAGATTTACGCCAGGCCTAGCTCTCTACCATTCAATATTCTCGAGATGTGCATAATCCCTTATCTCGAGAATTGGGAATGGTAGAGAGCTAGGCCTGGCTCCCTAGACTAACTCAATTATCTACTTCTAACGACAATTCAAACGTTCAGCCGTATGTGTGTGGTGGCTTGGAAATCTCGATAACGCCCCTAATATTTTTGTTATTTACAAGTGTACCCTACGTCTTAAGTGTGGTTTTTACAACAATCTTAACACTGATTGATTATACTTAAATCTCTAATGATGCAGTCATTTTCCTCTCACTGTTTTGACCTAGTGTCGCTGACCTACTGACTTGCACAAATAATACACGTGAGTCAGGACCACCGTTGTGGTGGCCGATGACACCCCGATGCTAAAGTCAAACAGGAATCTGAGGAAGATGTAATGCTATAAACATAAAATTTGTAGCGTACCTTAGCTTACCAACCTCATGTCTTATTTATAGTGCAGGAGTCTTGGTTTTACCAGGCCATCGAATGTGTAGTTTAGGAAAGAGATCTTCGTGGAGATCCTTTTCTAATTAGGAGTTGTGTTGTAGGAGGGAAGTTCCTTGTTAGCCCCGTGCTCCTAGACACGCGGAAGATAATTCGCAATATGAGAGCAATCCTTAGAAGGAAGTTTTCCTGTGTGGAATGTACTATGGTATTTACTTCCTGGTTGGAAGTAGAAAGATGTTGTAGTTGCCCGTCCAAAATTGGTTCTCGAGATACTTGCTTTAGTAGCACTTACAGGTATTGAGGATAGTTGTGAGACGTGTGGGCCTAGCATGATGTAAGAGTTCAAGTCCGTCTGGCGGACTGAATTAGGCAGGCTTAGAACTGCTTAGGCCGGATTAGTGTTGGGATGACAATGGGGCCCGTTCTGCTGCTTGTCAATGAGGAACGTGATGGATGTCATAAGCGTCCCCAACTTCATCCGTAATAGGTTGTGGGACAACTAGCACGTGACCCCCACTATTTACCGAGCGTCGCGAGTTAAGTCGGAAGATGGGCCCCATCTAGGAAGAGGAAGGTTGTTGGGGCCGTAGATTATGCTCCATCCGACATGGAGGAATCCTCTGAGACGTTTGCCTCCTTTGTGAGTACGAAGAGGTCGCACGTCAGAACTAGGTTGCCTTCAGCACGACCCGCTCCAATGAGAGAGGCACGTTCTGAACTGCGGTCTCTTGCTGAAGAGAATGCTTTGAAGGAGGCTGACTGGGATGCTCAGAAGCAACATTTGGAATCCGATGTGGAGTTCAATACTTGGGAGGCAATGAATGCCAAAGACCAGTTTGAATTGGCATGGCATGAGCTCAGCGCTGTGAAGAGTAGTCTGACTACAAAGCAGTCTCAGGTTGACGCCCTGACAGGCAAGTTAGAGCTGTTGGAGCGTGAACTTGCTGACACGAAGGCGTGAGAGGAAGAGCTTCTGCAGGAACAAGGCAAATGTGAGTTCCGTTGGGTCATACATGGCAGGATGGAGTTGCTGGCGCTGATAAAGGGGGAGCATCCGGAGTGGGATCTTGGTCACTATAAGAAGATGTCGTATGTAGACTTGTATGTTGCCTTTGCGTCATCGGACGAAGAAGACAGTTTGGACCCTGATGCCCAGGCCATAGTTCGAGCGGACGTGACTTCTGCTCTTTCCCTCACTAAGCTTAGCTCTTATGTTTCTGTACCTTCTCCTGATAAAGAGTGAACTTTGTATTCTTGTACTCATTTTGTTTGACCGTTAATGAAAATAGTTTAATTCGTTTTGTACTCGTTGTCTCTGTTGTATGTTTTTTGTTTCGCCTTGTCGTCTTGCTCTAACATAGGCTGGTCGAACCAATAGGGCGTCGAGTGGTCTGCTGCCAGGAGCTTGACCGTTTATGTTGTGAATGACTCTGAGTCATTGTTGCATAGTCATGTACGATAGCGGGCGTGTTTCAGACAGTTTAGCCTGGGGTTGGTTTGCCCGAGCTGTGTCTTGTCCTCGAGGTAAGCTGCGGGAGGCTTGCTGTCTGATTGGTCGGTTGCAGTTGCTGCTATGGGCGAGTTGCAATAGCTAGCCAAGCGTATGCGTCAAAGCGTTTGTGAAAATTCAAATGTTGGAAGCTCGGGCGGACACACTATGCAGCGTTTATTTGGACATTGGTCGTACGATTTTGTATCGAGCGTGAGTGGCCTTTGTTTGTAATAGGATGCCAATCCGTTTGAGTGTGAAGACACTGACTTAGTTAGATTTGGCTTTGCGACCATTGTTTTGAAATAGAACAGTGGTCAAGTGGCGATTTGCTTGGGGCTCCCACCTTTCGAACCATCTATGTCCGAACTATGTGGACTACAGGTTCGGGGAGTAAGGATTTGGCGACTACGTTGAAGAGCAGTAGTCTCGTGGCGAGCCGTCGGCATCAGTCTGGGACTGACTAGTCTCCCACCTATCAAACCATTTATACCCGCGCGGTGGGAGCTACAAGTTCGAGTCAAAATGGTTTGGCGATCAGGCTGAAAAACAGTGGTCCTGTGGCAAGCCGTCGAGATCAGTTCAGGACTGACTAGGCTTTCACCTTCCAAATCATCTACACATGTGCGCATCAAGCTACAAATTTGGGAGTTTTCGGCGACCACGCTGAAAAGTTGTGGTCCCGTGGCGAGCCGTCGGAATTAGTTCACGACTAACTAGGCTCCCACCTTCTAGACTATCTACACCCGTGCAAAGAGGGCTACAAGTCCAGGTTTGGTAATTCGGCGGCCACGCTAAAAAGTAGTGGTCCCATGGCGAGCCGTCGAAATCAGTTTGGAAATGACTAGGCTCACAGCTTCTAAACTATCCACACCCGTGCAGTGGGGGCAACAAGTTCAGGGTTGGTAATTCGATGGCCATGCTGAAAAGCAGTGGTCCCGTGGCGAGCCATCGAAATCTGTTCGGGATTGACTAGGCTCCCACCTTCTAAACTATCTACACCCGCACAGTGGGGGCTATAAATCCAAGGTTGGTAATTCGGTGGCCACACTGAAAAACAGTGGTCCCGTGGCGAGTCGTTGGAATCAGTTCAGGACTAACTAGGCTCCCACCTTCTAAACTGTCTACACCCACGCAGTGGGGGCTACAAGCCCATGGTTGGTAATTCGGCGGCCACGCTGAAAAACAGTGGTTCCGTGGTGAGCCGTCTGAATCAGTTCAGGACTGACTAGGCTTCCACCTTCTAAACTATCTACATGCTATAGTGTCGGCTACAAGTCCAGGGTTGGTAATTTGGCGGCCACACTAAAAAGCAGTGGTCCCGTGGCAAGCCATCAAACTCAGTTCGGGATTGACTAGGCTCCCACCTTCCAAACCATCTATGCCCGAGTAGTGGGGGCTACAGGTCTGGGCATTGATTAGAAATTTTCGTTGCCAATCGTCACCAACTAGGCTTACCTGATCGGGATCAGCGATCATTGACCTCAAATGGGGCAACGATTCCTGGCGAGTCGTCGTCACAAGGCGTGATAGCGCTGATTAGACCCCCACTTCCTAAACCATCGTGATCTGCGATGGGCAGACTAGGTGTCAGGATAAACCAAAACCCATCATCATCAGCTTTGGCTGACTAAACTTTCCTGGTTTGGAGAGAGGTTTCACCTGCTAGAGAGCGTGCGAACATACGTCCACACGCTTGGTGCGTTGTGTGAATGAAGTTACCTTATATCAGTTAATGATCCGTAGGTACATTTCGTATGTCAAAGTTGATAAGGATTTCTAGTGTTTGTGCCAGGCATGTGGTAAAATACTGCTTGAATAGTAGGCCGAGCCAATGGGCCCACAGAGAAAGAGCTAGGGTTTCTTGCACGGCGTAGATCGCACGGTAACACGTGTATGACATAGGCTATGTGCAGTTTCCTCGGGAACCCTCGTCTCCTCGTTTTTCATACGGTATTCAATGCTTGACAGTTAATGCTAGAGTGCTCATTTGGTGAACCTCATGCCTATATAATGGTGTTCTCCAATCGTTGTAGGCACTATCTTTCGCAGAGCGTATCTCTTGTAATGTTCTTGCTTGAAGAAAATGCTTTGGATTTTTCAAAGGCTGAAGGGAGATCTTCATCACTAGAGTCTTTGAATGTTCTGACATTTGCACTGATCGGGCACGACGATAGTTGCTGTTATACGTGGTCACCTATTCTAGGTGGGCACGTAGTTGATCTACTGAGATCTCGTAATTTCTTATCGTATTGCGGAGAAGAAGTACGCATTCTCTTCCCATGGAAGAGTCTGTCATTCATGTGATGGTGCCTGTCGTTGTTCCTAATGAATGTTTAATTTCAAAAATAACACCAGTAGCCATTGTTCTAGCGTCTGCATCCACCAGTTCTCGATTAGTTTCGTCCCCTTGCCTTGCACTGGAAGTCGGGATCTAGGTTGGGGTGGAGTTGGACACGGCCTGTCGAAGTGGGCCATCGACTCTCAAATGCTCCTGTCTTTCTTGCCGCGGGAAGGTCCATGTGTTTCGAGGCCACCTGATACTTGTCCCAAGTTCATCTGGTTGATCGGATTGAGTGTGTGAGTTGGCCGTAAATTTTCCTGGTGCTCCTGGTTGCAGATTTTGTACCACTTCAGACCATATTTGAAGGGTATGTCTACGGAGACGTTGAACATGATGTTTTCATCCTGCTCTTGCTCGTTCCAGTCTTCACGGAGAGGATGAGAAGTGGAGTCTTCTTCGGATACCTTACGTAGTTAGATCATCTAAGCGAGTCTTTACTTCATGTTGGAATGTACTTAGATGTTTGTAGTATGTAGTCTTTAGTATCCACCTCAAGGCGACTGTTGTTGCATCTTTCCAGTAATCAATAAAGTTTGTTTTCGTAATTCTTTCTTTATTTCTTAAATGATTGAAAATTACATAAGCCTTTAAGAACTAACACTCTACATTGATTATAGAAAAGGAAATAATTAATCGAAAAAGACTAACTGTTGATGGAGAAGAATTAACCCTGGCTTTGATGTGACTTCGGATGGCCTTTGTGATCGTCGGTATCATCGGATTGTTGAGATTTGTTGGCGTTACAGAGTTTACTGAAGAGTAAACCTTGTATAGGGGTCAATCTCCGCACCGATGGAAGGTCGGGGGATTGTGTTCCCGCATGCCTTGGCCTCTCCGTTCCACTTGGCGGAAAATCATATCATTCCTGTACCGCTTGACAGTTATGCCTCTGTCGTCATTTGACCTGGCACAAGTTCAGGCTGTTTCGCATGATGTAGTTGAATTTGGGAGCATTCTATTTGTTTCAGTGCAGCGTAATGGCAGCTTCGTGTCGTAGGTTGGTTTCTACATATTGTTCCTTCGGAGTGGTTAGCAATGTACTTAACGCACTAGTAAAGGGTGAAGACTACTGCTTCCATCTAGTGGAACCATGGTCTTCCCAATATAAGGTTGTAGGTCGATGGCGCGTCTACTACCATGAAGTCCAGAAATTGAATTTTCTTAGTTGCGGCTTTCCTGCCACTGTCGCTAACCTTATCTTTCTGATGGGGAAACATTTTTCTCCATTGAATCCAATCAGCAGGTAGTCTGTAGATGACAGGCTCTCCTCTTTGAGGTCCATACCACGAAACGCGTTGTAGAATAGAACGTTGAGTAAGCTTCCTGTGTCCACCAGAGGTCTCTTTACCTCCCACCTTGCAATGGATACTGAGATGACTAGTGCATCATTGTGCGGTGCTCGGACTCTTTTGAGGTCATTGTCTATGAAGGTCAAGATGGGAATGAGTCTCTGAAACCTTGAATAGCAAATACGTCTATCCTCGTCTGCAGGTCATGTCTGCATCTCTAGTAGAGTCCGCTTGCGAGACCTATACAACTGATCTTCATTCGTTTCGATTCCATGAAGGACATAGATTTTCCCTAGAGTCTTCTTCTCTATTTCTTTAACTGACTCCCCCGGTCCTTGGTTCGTTCCAGTTGCTTCTCAGAGTTCAGGAATTCTTTTAGTTTGCCCCTGCGGATCCAATACTCAACCTCATACCTCAGACTCTTGCAGTCGTTGGTATCATGGTCATCTTCCTTGTAGTATGTGAAGTACTCATCATTGTCATGCTTTGAGGGGTCTTCGTGCTACTTTGGGGGGCCACTTCAGGTCTTCCCAATTTTTCATGGAGTTTAGTACGTCCGACAGACTGGAATTGAAAGGTGTCACGACTCTAGATCCAATGTAGTTGGAGGTTTTTTTTGGCTTGGACCGACTAGGGTCTGACCGGTTGTCACTGCGCTTTCTCTTGCTCCTTTCTTCATCCTCGCATATTTTTCCCTCCTTCTTGTCCTCATCAGTGGAGGGTTTTTTCTCGCCTTCGGTTTCCCTCTTCATGGTCCTCAACTCCTCCAAGGTAATGTGTTTCTGGGTACTCTTAAGGAGCTCTGTCATGTCCATAGGGGTTTCCAATGTGAGGTCTTCGTAAAGCTTTCCCTCCTTCAAGCCGGCAGTGAAGGCTGTCACGGCTGTGTCGTCGATGAGAGTCAGCTCGTTGTTGAAGCGCGTGACATACTCTATGAGTGTCTCGTTGGACCTATGCTTTAGAGAGAGTATGTAGTGTGGGATTTATAAAAAATGCGGGCTCCCAATGAAACGTTTCAGGAACTCATTTGTCAGCGTCTAGAAGGAGTCGATCGACCTCAGCAGAAAACTGTGGAACCACGTTAGCGGTGACTTATTCAGGCTAATGGGAACGGTTTACACATCACCGACCCAGATCCTTCTTTGAGAGCCATTATGTGCTGGTAATGGCGCAGGTGGTCGAATGGGTCAGTGGTTCTGTCATAGAAGTTGAGCTTCGAGGGAGTGAATTTCCTTGGAAGGGCCTCATTCACGATTCAATCCACAAATGGTGGGACAGAGAGACGGTACAACACTAGTCCAATGAGAACTAGCGGGGACTTGGCTTTCTTGTGCTTGCTCTCGGCCATCCTTCAGAGACGAAGGCCCGTGCTGCTCCTAGTTTTCATTAGCAGGTGGTGGATTTTGTCCCGTGAGAGCCTCCACCGCTTTGGCGATCTGCTGTATTTGAGATGATAGCATATCTATTATGGGATCTGTCGTTGTTGTTGTCAGCGCGGGGGCGTGAGTCTACTGCCCGTGCATGACCGAAATCGCTGAAAGCGGCGGTACAGCGCCAGCCTAGGCGTTTGACGTGTCCCCTTGTTCTCCGTTGTTGCGTGATCTAGTGGTCACTATCTATCTGGGTTTTGAAGGGAAGCGGTGCTAATGAAAAGTTAGGAACTTTGTTGTTCCCCACGGACGGCGCCAAACTAATGCAATCGTTTTTCGCTCTCTGCTTTGACCTAGTCTCGCTGACTTGATGACCTGCACAAGTAACACACGTGAGCCACAGACCACCGTTGTGGTGGCCGATGTCACTCTGATGTTAAAGTTAGACATGGATCTAAGGAAGGTGTAATGTTGTAAACATGAAATTGGTAGTGTGCCTTAGCTTACCAACCTCATGTCTTATTTATGTGCAGGAGTCCTGATTCTACAAGGCCATCGAAGGCATAGTTTAGGAATGAGATCTTCGTGGAGATCCTTCTCTAATTAGGAGTCGTGTTGTAGAAGGGAAGTTCCATGTTAGCCATGTGCTCCTAGTAGTGTTCTAAAAATCGGCCTAGGCGGCCGCCTAGGCGCTAGAAGGTGGAAAATCGCCCAGATTAATGGCTGGGCGGGCAGTCTGGGCGGTTCTGGGCAGTCTAGGTGGGTTTGGGCGGGATCTAGGCGGGGTCTAGGCGGTCTGGGCGAATTTTAATTTTTTTTTATTTTTTATTTTTTTAATAAGGCTGATTGTGTTCTTATTTTATTTTCTTTACTATTTTTTAGAAATAAACTATTTAATTGTTTTTTATTCAGTATATGTCTAAATGTAGCAAATGATGATTACTTAATGGAATTCTCAAAGGATCTGCCGATACCAATTTTACTAATGTAGATTTTATCAAACATAACTGAGTTCATGCAATTTGAAGAAAAATAAAAGAGTACACAAATTCAAATTTATATAAAGTACCCATCATGGCCAACTTCAGTCATTTGAATTTTAATAAATTTTGTTCACGATTGTTAATTTTTCATGTTTTTAAATTTTGCATATGTATATTGACATTAAATTGGATGTAATTGATAAGGTATTATGCTTAACTTTTGTAAATTATTAAAATAATAATACAAAACCTAAGACCGCCTAGGCCTCTGGGCGCTAGGCACCTGCTCGCCGCCCGCCCAGCGCCTAGCGATTTTTAGAACACTGGCTCCTAGATACGCGGGAGATAGTTTCTAATACGAGAACAATTCGTAGATGAAAGTTTCTTTGTGTGAAATATACTCTGGTATTTGCTTCTTGGTTGGATATAATGGCCTATTTATAATTTATAGATACTTGGTGGGTTTCAAATAAGTTATTTAAGGGCTTAGGTATAATTAATAAATATTTAGAGGGTCTGAGTTTGATTGTAAATAATTTGAATTTTAGAGGGCAAGATTATAAAACGAATATATTAGTGTTTTTTGTTCACCCTTTGACACCCTTTGAAAGTTTCTTTGTGTGAAATATACTCTGGTATTTGCTTCTTGGTTGGATATAATGGCCTATTTATAATTTATAGATACTTGGTGGGTTTCAAATAAGTTATTTAAGGGCTTAGGTATAATTAATAAATATTTAGAGGGTCTGAGTTTGATTGTAAATAATTTGAATTTTAGAGGGCAAGATTATAAAACGAATATATTAGTGTTTTTTGTTCAAAGATACAAACACCCTTTGACACTTTTACCCACTTTTGATTTTTTAGTTATTTTTTATTTAAATATTAGTGATTTTTGTTCAAATTTGGGAGGGCAAAATGGGGAAAAACAATTGGAGTTGAAGACACACACATTCACTGTTACTAAGGAGAGTTGTTTTCATATAGTTTAGATATATTTGATGCTCCTTGAGGTACTCCAGCCAGTTTCCTCTTATCAACAATAAAGTTTTGCCTCTTTTTGTGCTTGTGGGGCTAGCCCATCACTTTTTCAGCAATTAAAGCCTAGCATCGTAAATGTAAATATTAAACTGACAAAAATCCCCTTGGTAACTCTATTGATTTTTTACTTTTAATAGATAAATAACGATGAAGGCGGGGACAAAATGGGTAGAGCATTGGTGTGACATTTGTGCACATCCACAACTCAATTCTCATTATAGTAGTAGATTTTATAAAAAAAAATTATTTTTCTCAAGAAGAAAAGAAATGAACAAGCCAAAGATGTACCAGCTGAGTTGGTAGAGGTGAGGCGGATGGAATCACATGTCACGTGTTCGAACCCGACCGGCGGCTTGGGTGGGGAAGGTTAAGGTAAAAAAAAATGAACAAAACTATTGTAATTTGATCAAATATTCACGTATTGTTAATAAAGTTCATTTGATCAAGTACTGTTAATCTCATTATGTTATATCCATCTTAATTCTCTTCATACTTTATAAAGAAAATTTAAAACCTATTTATAGGCAAAGCTAAGTAATGGAAAACATGACACCTAGCAATACAAATGCTTACTTTATGCCACCTCATGGGCATAGGTGGACATCCACAAGTTTTTGTAACTTTCTTTTTTATTCTACAATACTCTCATTTGGATGTTTACTGTATGTTGCCTCATTAAAAACCCAGTGAAAAATCTTGAAATCTCGTTGTATGAGTGAAACACTGCCTCATCAAAACCTTGCTAGAAAAAATCCAGTGGGACAAAACCTCAACAAAGGGAAAAGAGTAAAAAAGGCAAATTGTCAAAAGTCTTTGGCAAAATCATATCCCTCTTATGTAATATTCCCCCTGATAATCACATAAGATGGATGAGATTGTAAATTGTCTTAGTCTAATATCATGCAAGGATTTCTGAAAATGGCATTCAAACTCACGTCTCTTCTGGAGTATATGAGTATATTCTTATGTAATGAAGGTAGTATTATCACCATTGTTGCCTCGTGGATGCCTCATTAAAACCTTAACAGAAAAACCCAATGGGATAAAACCATGTTGAAGGAAAAAAAATACAACCACCAATTTTGCATACTTCAGGATGCTTAATGCGCATAATGTTGTCTCGTTAAAACCTTGACAGAAAAACTCAGTGGAAAAAACTTTGTCGAAGGAAAAAGAGTACAATGCGCATAAATCAAATACAACATTTATTATCTGTAGCATACTTCTGGATGATTTTGTAACATACTTCTGAATGCACATCGGGGGTTATACTTCTAGATATTGTTGTCTCATTAAAACCTTGATGAAAAAAACCCAATGGGATAAAACCGCGTCGAAGGAAAAATAGTACAACGTACCCAAAATATAGTATACTTTAGGATACTTTCAAGAATATATATGTCATGATACTTAAGGATATTGTCACGAATATATTTCTAGATGCTCTTGTGGATCCTTCTAGATGCTCCTCAGGTGGTATACATTCGGATACTCCCTCTTATGTAAGCACAACTATTGACTAAGTTTACACATTAATCTTGTAAACCAATTCTGGAATATTGATGTAGACAATGCATTGATGAAGAGATCTGCAAGGTTGTCATTACACTGAATTTGTTCGATTTCAATCACATGGTCTTCGTGTAGGTAGAAGAATTGTGTTTTGTTCATTCTCCGTTGATGAAACCTTATCGTATTTGATCAATGCATGCAACATTGTTGTTATATTTTGTAGTCGACTAATCAATAAGTTTGTGTAATAGACTCCAAGAAATAACTGTATTGCAACTCATAAATACATAATTTGCCTGTGAGCAACCTTTATGAGGGTCAAATAAATAATCTGAATCTGCATAACCAATTAGGCGGGAATGATTAGATAAATCACAAGAATAAACTCACATAAATTATCCCACAAAGATAACATGTCATGCAAATATCTATAAGTCTGTGCAAAACTATACATTGTTAGTAAATGCACAGAAAAAAAAACTATCAAGTTATGTACTTGGTGCCAAATATAACAATGCACCAAGGATATTCACATATGATACTTCAGGACTGAGTATCTTTTAATTGGTTGATACAAGTCTTTCTTGAGATCTAAAGATCGTACGACCATGTTACAAATATAACTCGATTAATAAACTAATCTTCTACCTTACTTGATCTGCAGGCCGAGACAAAAGTTGTTCTTTCAATGTCTTTAATTGCAAATTTGTTGTTATATTTAGCAATATTTTCAAGATCCAATAAGTGTTATATTATTGTCATAAATTGTTAGTATGACAAAAGCAGACAACGATTTCTTAATAAGTACGCATGAAAATTTTGCATAATCTTCCTTATACTTAAGATAATTATATCACATTCTTCTGGAATAATTCAAATCGTATAAAGCATGTCCTGGATATACTAAGTAATTATTCCTTTGCTTCACGCAAAGTAAATTCTTCAAGGATTTATAAATATCCATGTCTAAATTTTCACATAAATAAGTAGTTACAACATTCAAGATTCGCATATCAATTTTTAGAAACTACAAGACGTATTAAAAATGAAGTTATATTCCTAACCAGGGAATATTTTTCATTAAACATTAAACGTTAGGTTTCTGCAGGAAACCTTATGCCACAAGTCTTGCCTTATATCAAACTATCTCATTTTCTTATTTGTTTTCTTACAAACACTCATTTACAATATGCATGTTTAAGTGTTTGTACTATAGGTCCAAATACACCACGTTTTCAAGGGAACCCAATTTCACTTGGATAATATATTTCCATCGGTGGACCTAATACACCTTGGAAAATATATTTTCATTTGGTCAATCATTTATTTGTCGATATTTATAAATGTGGAATGTAATTTTAGTATCATTTCCCTTTGATATTTCAGTAGCTACCATATATGTGAGTATGTCATCGATGACCATTCATTTGGTTCCACATTTCTCGTTAATATATTCAGATCTCATTATTATCAAGTACTTGAGCCTCTTCCAGGGCTTTTAAGTCACTTCAGGGATATAAATAACCACTTCTAGGGTAATGGAGAAAGTGAAATGACCTCTTCTGGAGCGTCGTTTAATGTTGCTTCCAAAGTTTTATGACTTCTTCAGGAGCGTCATGGCCTCTTCAGGAGCGTTGCTACTTCTGGAGTTTCATGACCTCTTTAGAAGTGTCATGTTATGCTCTCGTCTGGAGCTGTATGACCTCTTCAGGAGCGTCATGTTATGCTCTTCTTGAGCTTTATATATAACTTCTTCTAGAGTCTATACAACTTCAAGAGTTTCAAAACATTTCTTATTCGAAACCATTAGGGCATTATTTTTTTTTTTTTCTAATTCTCCTTTCCGATGAGTGAAATCTTTGAAAACTATATGTCTGCTACGCTTCTGGCGTACAACAAATTCACTGGCTACCTTATTCGAACTTTGTCCTTCAAGAATACAAATTCGAGTAGGTGTATTTATAGCGGACACATCTGATTTTAGGGTCTAGATGAGGCCACATTAATGTATTCCACATCGTTCTATCTGTATATCTCTCCCTAAGGGTGGGAATAAAATGACACTATGCAATGTTGTAATGTGCAATATGAAAATCACGATGGGGTAGTCTAGACTACACAAGTAAAAGTCTTTCAAACAATGTAAAACATATAACGGTAAAGTTACCCTTCAGAAGCTTCTGATATGTGATATAACAACTCTTAAGAGTTTTATAATCTCAGTATGTTAATGAAAATTGTCTCGAATGTAAGCTTCAGGCTTAATGCATGATCTCTAATGCAAGCTTTATGCATCCAATATTATATGTGATGCAATAATAAATGGCAAGCTCTGCCGGAGCCTAAACAAATTGCATATGTCCAACTATGATAAACACCCTTTGCGGTCATTTGCATTGTATAAACTATGTTATAAAAGGAAAACAGATATGCAGTAGATAAATAAAACAATTAAGAAAATGTCGGTATACTGCATATGTTCCACATGTAATAGGAAATGTATAAGTATATTGATCTGATATGATATGAATCCTTGAGCGTAGTGAAAATTTGTACGAAATACTCATGTTCTATAACAGGTGTTATAGACCACTTCCGGTGGTTCCTAATATAAGTATTAGGGCAGTGGCTACTGCTGCTGGAGTTGCCACATATTTGTTGCATGTGCAGATATATTACTTTAGCTAATGGTCATCTCTGCTGGAGTTGCATCATACTCGGGGGTAGTTATGTTTTGCATGACTTAATCAGGACTCAATAAGTCCAAATGTTATATGTCTAACAGACCCAATTTACTTAATTTTAGTAGGAAAAAATAAAGGGGCCTAACCTGTGAACATCAATAAGGCCTAATAAACACAATAGTACAACAAGACTGATGCCAATGGCATGACAGCTCAACGGTTAGAGCTTGGCGGATGGTACCACTAGGTCATGGGTTCAAACTCAGCTTGCGGCATCTTTATGGATTCTGGGATCCTATAAAAACCTGCTTGCCTTTCAAAAAAAAAAAAAAAGACTGAACCAGAGCAGCAAACCAATTCATGTAGATCTGAACCAGATCTAAGTGATACAATATACAAAATTTCATAATCAGACTCTAATGTATCAATCAGGCTCAGTAAACAGATGCCCGATGAATTCAAAATTACCAGGCCTAATTGAATTCAAAGTTTAAGCTTATGTAACTTATGCATATAAACTAATTCAATCTAGGTTTTAATTATACACCCCAAATAAATTCATTGGCATTTTTAGCAATGCTCACACTATTCAAGGAAGGATTTTGATTATTGTCGGGGCAGGTGCTTTGGATCATTGTCGGCTAGGATTATGACGATCTCTTATGAGTATAACCACCTTTGCTAGAGTAATTACCACTTCAAGGGTAACTACCTCTATGAGAGTAATTACCGCTTCGAGGGTAACTACTTCTCGAGAGACATTAGTCATGTTGGACTGACGCTGTGGCCTGTAATTCATCGAGATCATCATGACACGTTTATGGCTCAGGGATGTGATCGTTTTTGTGTATCATCACCTAACATAATTGATTTAATCCCTCAATTATTTATAAAGCATAACTACGCCCTTATATCGAATTTTTAAATTTCCCGTTTTGCCATTCATATTCTATACTTCTTACAATCAAAGCCAATCCTTCTTAAACATTGATAATTACACCTAAACCCATGTAATGAGAATTCAAAATGTGAAATCTGTGTCACCAAATTATGAAATTGCCCATTCCATTGCTAAATCCTAAAAAATGCCCCTATCCATCCCAATCGCCAAATTACTTTAAAATGTCACTTCCCATTTTCAAGATCCCCCAATGCCCTTCCCCCTCACCCATTCAACAAATTACAAAAATACCTCTCCTCATTTGCCAAATCCCAAAAATGCCCCTCCCCATCTTCTACTGTGTCCACATTAAAGTTCCCAAAGTAGCCCCCATATTTCAATAAATGCAAAGCCAATCAAATATCTACTTTTATGCCTCCATGTATCACTCTCATATCCAAGCATATGTTCATCGAGCCTACTTCACTCAAAACCCATTAAATTATCATTGGACATTATATTTTGGGTTAATTGCTATTTGCCCCATACTATAAATAGCTAATTGATAAGTAGACCCCTCATTATTCACAATTGCATTTACCCCCTTGACTAGCAGTCAACGTCCATAGACCGTATATATTTAAATTAAATGACCAAAATGCCCCTAAGAAATCAAATGTTGAGATTGAATCTTTGGCATCTCGAACATCTCATCTCAAGGAAAATCCTAAGGGCGAACTGAAATCTTAATCGTATTTCGAGAAAAATCCAACTATTGATTTAAAAATATTATATCTCAAATAGCTCATCTCAAGGAAAATCAAACGGTCCAGATTTAATCTTATACAGCTCATTTTGAGGAAAATTTTATATCTCAAACCAACGCATCTCGAGGAAATCCTATGGTCCAGATTTAATCCAACAGTCCATATTTTATACCTCAAACAGCTCATCTTGAGATGAATCTAATGGTTCAAAATATGATCATGTTCGCATTTCAAGGAAAATCCAACAGTCTAAATTTAATCATGGATTCATCTCGAGGTAAATCTAACGTTTTGGATTAATTGTGCACGCATCTCAAGGTAAATCTAATCGTTCGAATTAAGTGTACACACATCTTGATAAATGAGATGTGCGTACGATTGAATTTGGACCTTTAGATTTTCTCGAGACGCGCATTTAATTATTTTTGGTGCATCATTTTTTTCTCGAGATGCGTGCTCGATTAAATGTGGATGTTAGATTTACCTCGAGATTGTGTGATTAAATTTGACCGTTAGATTTACCTCGAAATGTGCGATTAAATCCAAACCGTCATATTTACCTTGAGGTGTGTGTGATTAAATCTATATCGCTAGATTTACCTCAAGGTGTGTGCACAAATTAATCTGAACCGTTAGATTTACCTCGAGATGCATGTGATTAAATCTGAACCGTTTGATTTACCTCGAGAGTATGTGATTAAATCTGAACCGTTAGATTTACCTCGAGATGAGTTGTTTGAGATTCAATTTTTTAAATCAACCGTTGAATTTTTTCTCGATATATGATTATGATTTCATTTGGTCCTTAGGATTTTCCTCGAGGTGAGATGTTCGAGATACGAAACATTAAATCTTAGCCTTTGGTTTGTGAGGGGCATTTTGGTAATCTGCTTTGAAAACTGACGGTAAATGGACGTTGACCGCTAGTCAAGAAAGGTAACTGCAATAGTGAATAACGTGGGCGTCTACTTATCAATTAGTTATTTATAATAGGGGTCAAGTAGCAATTAACCCTAATACTTTTTAGCCCCAGTCCAACATCTTACCAGATTAGCAAACTTGGTCTGAGGCATCTTAATTCTCCAATATTGTGACAAAATTATGATATTTCAAGAATGCCCTCACACTTTCTTTTACTTACAACAATCAACAGTTCACCCTGTTGGCGTCCTGATGTTTCTAAATGTGTCAAGATTTTGGTTTTCCAAGAATGGCCACATTTTCCTTTATAAGGAATAAAGCCCTATCAAAGAGAAAGTGAAGATATATTATAATGATGATGCGTATCAATAAATTATAATAGTAGGTCGACGAGAATGAAAAAATATAATTAATCAATGTTTTGGTAACCATAATTTATTTTTATATTTGGTAATTTAATGGCATATTTGAAGAGTGTCGGGGTGTCATGCCAAGGCATGACATTGTACCCATGCCAACGGCACGACTCTTGCTATGTGGAAAATAATATTCAAAAAATCGTTAGGCGGTAGGTGGGCGGCGAACAAGGGACTAGCGCTCAGAGGCCTGGGTGAAGCCTAAATTGGGGATTAAAGCGAATTTTTCTGTATTATAAGATATATTTTATAAAAGTTAAACATAATAGCATGTAAATTACTTCCAATTTAATCCCAAGATGCATATGCAAAAAAAAAAGAAAAAAAATACAGTTTAATTTTTTAATATTTTTTAAATTAGAAATAAAAATAATTCAAAAACCCACCTAGCCCATTAATAAAAACGTAACAAAAATGTAATAATGGGGCATGAAATTTATTATATTTTTTTGTGTAATTTAAAAAAAAAATAACATATTAATTTATGTCTCATTGTTGATGTGGAATTGAACAAATTTTTTGAATGGATTATAGCAATGGAGTCTCTACAATGATAGAAAGAACAAGTCTAGGGAGCCAAGCCCGCTTCCTGCCCTTCATCATCCTAGAAATGGGAAATATGATCATCTTCAAGATGATGGAGGGTAGAGAGCCGGGCCTGGCGCGCCTAGCCTGGCTCTCTAGAATTTGGGTGATATAAAATCTCTGGATTCGGTTGGTGTTCCACTATTCTACCTTGCTTTATAGCTTCGTTCAGCCCAATAAATTTTCGATGCCGAAAATACCATCTACATATGCTCAAATCTTTTATTTATGGTTGTTAATTAACTACTATTAAATACTTTCCATAATGCAATTAGTCACGCCACTCACATATGCGTTCATCCTTTTTTTTTTTTTTTTGAGATTTTTATTTGAGATGAGAAGATAAACAAGATACAACCATCCCTATATCAAGGAATGCCAAGACATCATGAATGTGTCAAAAAACAAGTCTCTAAAGAGATTACAAGCCGAACCCATCTTTCACAGCAATTCCCTAATCTCGATAAAGATAGAGTGTCCCGATTTGTTCAGCCCTTCAAAAAGCCTCATATTTCTCTCTTTTCACACACACCACACGAGCACATGCCATAACCACTCCGCGCGCCGGGGTGAATTAGCTTGGGATCACCAACTTAGTCAATCCAAAATGGAACCTTGAAACATCAAACTCATACCAAATTCTGACAAAAAAACTGCTCCAAATGGATTTGGAGAATCTGCAATGAAGCATCAAGTGATCCAGAGTTTCATCATTTTCATTGCAAAGCACATAAAGGCTTCCTGTGATGATTCATCTCTTCTTCAACCTGCCTTTAGTCAGGATCCTCTCATGCAAAACTGACCAACCGAATAAATTAATCCGAGAAAGAAAATTTTTCATCCAAACCAGATTCTTGCGCGAGGAAATATAGGGATTGAAATGGGTCTCATAATGAAATGCAACCAGCATATCATAAAATTCTTTCACCGAGAAACCTGCACATTTACCCTTCCACATCAAACTATCAGATCCCTCCGAGAGCATCTAAATATCCAACAAATTCATTAAATTGGCGACCTCCTCTAGCTCCCCATCATTTAGCGTCCTCCGAAAAGAAAGATCCCAGGAATCGTCAATGGACAAAAATTGCTATTTCTCCCATTTTTTTTGGTTGTTAATGAAAAACAACATTGGAAACATGTCCTTCAGAGGTTGGTTGCTACACCAAGAATCATGCCAGAAAGATATGAGATTGTCATTGCCACAGCGGAGCGAGGTGTGAGGGTAGAAAATACTTACACACCGAGAGATGGACTTCCACATAGAGCACCCATAGGGAGTGTACTTGGTTTTGGTATCTCAATCCCATCTATTACACCCATATTTATCAATGACGAGAGATCTCAATAAATTGTCATCTTCTTCTATAAATCGCCAAAACCACTTGAAAAGTAATGCTAAATTGAAAATACTCACTTGGCGAATGCCTAATCCACCTCTAGTTTTTGAACAACAGATTTTCTCCCAACCCACTAGATGCATTTTTCTGGAGGTTTGAGTGGAACCCCAAACCTTCACTTCGCATATACCTTCACAAATTATCCAAATGTATAAACATACAGTTAACTTACTGGATTTAATTTTGTAAGTACTAATTGATGTTTGTTAGCTGTTTTTTTTTAATTAAACCAAAAGCCGGTTACTCTACATCAAATGGACATTATAATATAATCATCCAAAATAAAAACAAAAAAATTAAAATTGATCTCCTTACTGGAGATAAAATAAATTTTATAAGGGAAATAATAATATCACTTAAAGCTTTGTTAAAACTTGTGTCTGAATTTTACATTTGCATATATACTCAAAATAAATCTTACACAATCGTGAAAGTAAGGTCAATAACGAACACTTTTTAGACGTAGGGAAAAACATTTTTTTTATTGTATCACAAAACACATGATAATATGGACACATGAAATATATATGTGTAGAAAGTTGTTTTGAAAATTTAGTTACATTAAGAGTAGGGGTGAACATGGGATGTGATGGACCTCATCCCTATTCCATGTCATTCATTTGTGATCAAGATGGAACAAATCTTATCCCGACCTCGTCCTAACTTAAACGGATTCGAACGGGATAGGATGAACATATACTAAATTGCAAAATAGGAAGAGACTACGTTACATGGGAAGCCTAATATGAAAGACTTGCTGAAATCTTTCAGATTTTGTTTGTTACATTCATTGAAGAGTTCTTTGTTCTCCTGTATTCGACATAAATTCATGTCCAAGGCTGAAATCTTTCAGATTGTGTTTTTTACATGAGCCCTTCTAGGGGTCGAGGGAGGGAGCGAGGGTGGTAATCACCATCTGCCTCGAGATAAGTGCATCTGCATCGAGATGCACGATGTCACTTATCTCGAGGCGGATGGGTAGCTTCCACCCATCCCTCGTTCCCTCCCTCGACCCCTAGAATTTTCGTTTTTACATACATTGAAGAGGTTCTTTGTTCTCCTATACTTGACATAAATTCATGTCCAGCAATGTGATATGTTTCAATTCCTATTTGCATATATATGAATTGAAACAGTGGCATGCACATGTTTCAGAAGCACATGACAAGTCTGAGCAATGCAGTTAATCAGGCGCCATGAAATGGAGAAAAAACAATTGTGCACTTAACATTCAACCACCCAAACTAACCCCATTGGAGAAGGCATAAATTGGTCCCAAGAATATATAATGATTTGAGACTAACATACTAACTTAATTTTGGAATTAGTGGAATTGATAATCTTTATTCCAATGCCATTCCACTCTAGATCGGAACGGGATCAGGATCGGGATGGGTTTGATTAATCCCAAAAGGACCTGAAAAATCAGGACGAAACAGGATTGGGATCGCGGAATGGGATGCCCATCCCTAATTAAGAGTGATTAGAAAAGAATAAAAAAAAATTAACAAAAAAAATGAATCCATTTTAAGTTGTTTACATGCCAAATGCAACTATTATCAGTGGTTTTAGTTGGTGAAATTATTAGTTCAAAATATAATTTTAATGGCAATTTGATTCCTTATAAGAGTGTTACTGGCAATGGAAGGTAAATGTTTTTGCTTGAAAGGTATAAAGTTAAGTAAACAACTTACCTTCAATAAGAATCACGGTTGTCTTTCAATTTTCTCCGTTTTTATAATTTTCAATGGGAAGAGATGAGTGTGTCAACGCTTTTGTTCTTGAAGAAATAGCATCTGTAACCTTAGTTTTATGCTACATTGGAGCATCGCCTTAAGAGCCTTTCTCGTCACTTAAGCATTTTCTTTACCTACCTCTATCATCTATAATGTTGTCATGCTTTATGAAACTTTGATTCGCACACGGCATATTTAGAATCAATGAGGAGGAAGAATATGAATGGTTAAAAAATTTTGTTTCAATCTTTTGCATTTTCCTTCTTTTAATAAAGAGGTTATTTTAATCAAATAGTAAGTAATATTATTAATCGAGGAGAGAATAAAGGGTTGTATTTCCATTGTTGCAGAGATTTAGATATCGATGGACATTTGTCATTAGAAGAAGAGAGAAGGTGGAAAGGCGAAGATGATTGGAGAACGTAGCTAGCATTCCTCTTAATTATTTTTTCCCCAGTTAAGGTCAATTTATTGCTGAATTCCCAGTAGTCTTTTACCCCTTTAATTATTTTTTCCCCAGTTCTTTTTTTTTTTGTGAGATGCCCAGAGCACCCCTTTGAACATTTCCATGGATGATATAATCTAATGAGAACCCACAATAAGTTTGAGCAATGTGAATCTGTTATTGGAATGAGTAAACCCCAAGGGCTCTTCCAGCACTAGCTTCATTGTCTTGGATCCACTGAAACAGAAAGAAGAGAAGGCGGGATGACAATTTTTCCATTTCAGTATGGACATTTTGCTTAAGTTTGATTTAGAAAAAGCACAATAATATCTTTTATTTGGATATTTCATGCTCCTGCATACAAGTTCATCTTGTTTATAGACCAGTATGTTGAGAGTAGTTTTTAAACCATGTCCATATCTGAATATTACCTAACAAGGTTTTAGTATTTTCCCAGATTTATGCCTGTTTCAAAATCAAATCACAGAATAGCTGACATTTTCGAATTAAGTCTTTTAATAAGCTTATGCAAACGTAGATACTATCAAGGTTTTAATAATAATCATACATATACCAACTTTAGTCTTATTATGCCCACATATCCCCCTCAAGATAATACAAGAAAATTTATGTCCATCTCATAAATTAAAACATGGATGTTGACATGATTCGAATTAGGTCAGACCTTTCATAGGCGAGTGCATGCAAACATAGATACTAACAAGGGTTTAGTATTCACGCATATACCAACATTAGTCCCAGATGCTAACATGTCCTCAAGATCCTACATAAGAATTTATGCGTAGCTCATAGTTTAATCAGAGACGTTGACATGTTGAGAATTTGGACTATGCGAACATATATGTTTGCAAATGCTGAGGTCAACCATGGATAACTTTAGGATATCTCCTCAAGGAAATCTTCCGGTAGGTACTTTAGACTAAACAAACAACAAGAAAATAAATCCATGATAACATAGAATCAACTCCTTGAGCAACAAATTTCCATACCAACATAACATAAAATAAATTTTCCAAACCATCAGTTTGGTGGCTATCAAACATTCCTCACTAAATATCATTTATTTCTCCCAACATAGTACAAAGAGAAGCATGAACCATTTGAAAGGTTACTCAATTCATTTCTTCCGATGAAGGCTCCATCCATGCTAAATGCTATGAATAAAGTAAATGGGAACATGGTTTTTCTCATAAGAGTTATAGTTTTGGTTATCAGCCTAATTAAGTACCTGATCCGCATATAAATTTTTTAGAATCGAAAATCTTTATTATGTTTCAATTTATCTTTTCAAAATCATAATAGGTGTGAAACACAATAAAATGAAAAAATCCAAAAATTCTCTTATCCTACATTGAATCATCTAGAGGAGACACAAGCTCTTCATTTTTCCATGTTATTCAGGCGAGTTTCATCTGAAAGACACATTGTTAGCTGAATTAGATTTTTAAAAAAAATGTTATTGTATATTTTTAATGTTTCCGAACTACCATGTTATATTCTGATATCCAGTTCTTCGTTAGTTGAAAAATGCATGCCAAAACTAGTGTCATCAGCTCTAATAGGTGCCTGAATGTTACCAAGAGCTGAAAGAGAGAGAGAAGAGATACAATTTAAGAATTTGGGTGAAAGCACATTTTACTGAAAAAGAAGATCTATAATGGGAAGACTGTTAAAAGTCGAACTGTCAGTTTTTTTTTTCCCTCAACCAAAGTTCATTTGTCTCCAAATCTAAACAAAGCCAACAGATTGTATAAAAGAGCGAAACAATTGTAGATTTGTTCTTCATCATGAATGTCCCATCCATAGTTGATGCTTGCAAATTGCAATAGCCAAAAATAAGAATGAAGAATGTTATATGCGGACAAAACCCTTGCTTTGGATAGTAGTTACACCTTTGCCTTCACTGATAGTTTGACCAATACTGTCATTGATGTAGATCACAAGTCGATGCCTTCATTTTGAATATAAAGATTTAGAAAGAAGCCTACATTACCTCGGCAAAGTCATATTTTGTATTGATACAAAACAAGAATGCTCATATGTCTACAAGTTGAGACTATTACAATTCAAATACATGCTCTAGTGCTTAATAGAGCACTTGAAACAATGTCGTGCAATCGGCAAACAAAACAATGATACAAAAGGAAGAAAATAGACAGCCTGGATCGGATGTACATCAGTAGGAGAAATGCCATCATCTGCTTTGGAAGTTCAGAACGCGAATAGAGTAGGCAAAAACAAATGCAAAGAGCACAGCAAAGCCAACTACCATGCAGGCTACAAGAGGCAGCATGTCGTGATCAAAACCAAACGTGGTGCTCAGGAAATCCTTGAGAGGGACTTCCTCTTGTGTGAATGTCAACATCTTTGTTGTCATATCCCCAAACTGAGAAGTCACAAGACCGTAGAGTGTCCATGAAACAGGGCAGCCCCAGTAGTACCATCTCCACCAAATAGGAATAGCCTGTGTGACGAGATAATCACTTGTCAGTTAATCACTGTTTAAGTAATTGAAGATATGTAAAAGTGTGTACATGTTAGTTTGCACTCACAGTTCTTGGGACCAGGAAACCAGCAAACAGCATCCAGACTCCATAAAATGCTGAAGATACTACGGCAGCAAATGGGGCATTTGGTGTCAATGCAACAGTCATCATGCCATAGTATGTGTAATACAGGAAGGTGAAGAACATGAAAAAGAAAAACCACAAGAACTTGGCTACATTAAATTGAAAGCCTAGAGTTGTGTAGACAATGAGTCCATATAATGTGGATTGCACAAATGTGTATGGAAGCTCCATCAACACCTGCAACATTGCTTAGTAATTTAGAAAATATCGCTTTGCACATCTTTGAGATTGAATTGATTGAATGCATAGAGTTGACAGTGGCTTGTTTTTGTAGGTTCATATTACCTGAGCTAAAGCATATGGCATAGCAGAAAACATTCCCGCTGCTCTTTCTCTATAGAAAACACTCCTCTCAATATCCACGACTGGCTGAACTGACGATGCATTACTGACACCTAAGAAGATCACTGCAGCGTACATTGACCCCATGGCGTTCAGGAAATCTTGTTCCTTATTTCTGTTGAATCAATGACAGAAAACAAGTTAGACAAATAAAGTATTGAAGTCCCTGGAAATCATGCTTTTAGAGTTTTTTTTTTTTTTTTTTTTTCGAGGATTCATACATTTTGCTACCCATATTCCAAAATATGCTTCCAAAGAGTAGAGCACAGACGAAAGTGAAGAAAAAGCGGACAACATTGTATGGGGGATTCCTCCAATAGGACCAGTGTTGCTTCCATAGGCAGGCTTTGAGCTGAACCCAGAAAGATTGTGAGAACTGGGTTTTAAAGTAAATATCTTCAGAGCCAGGATCTGGCTTCTTCAACTCATCTATCAGTGCTTTGTTCCTCTGATGAAGAGAAGAGTTGAGATAAACTTCAGCGAAATCTATCCCAAGACGATTCTCGGCAGCTGCAGAACTGGCTTCTAACATCCATGTTGCGGGGTTGTATCCAGGAACTATCTTTGGGACACCTTTAACTGATTCGAAGTAGTTGACAAGCTCTTGAGACTGTTTTCCAAGTGGACCTCCGTAAATAACTCGTCCTCCACGTTTCATGAGTAGTAACTGTTGCCATAAGAAGCCAATATTAGTTAAAAGAAGACTTGGAGGTTTGATATTGGGTGTTAGTAGTTAGTACAATGGTAGAACTTGAGATCTTACCTCATCAAAAGACTCAAAGATGTCAATGCTAGGTTGGTGAATGGTGCAGACCACGGTTCTTCCTGTATCAACTGTGTTGCGAACAGTTCTCATAACTATTGCTGCAGCTCTAGCATCTAGACCTGAAGTAGGTTCATCCATGAAAATGATGGAAGGATTGGCTACAAGTTCAACAGCAATCGTGAGACGCTTTCTTTGCTCAGTTGAGAGTCCAGTGACTCCCGGTACACCAACAAGAGCATCCTTGAGATTGTCTAGTTCAACTAGATCCATCACTTCTTTCACAAAAACCTGCAATATGAATTTGAAATCTCATTCAATTTGGTGACATGAACAAGTAACATTATGTCTTGTTTTGTCAGTGTCAAAAGTTTTACCTCTCTTTTCTCGTCATCAACTTCAGCTGGTAAGCGGAGCCAAGCAGAGTATAGAAGGGACTCGTAAACTGTGAGATTGGGAGAGTGAATGTCATTTTGTTCACAATAACCACTAATACGAGCAAATGTTTCTTGTTTCTTTGGATACCCAGAGATTGTGATTGATCCCTCAATGTATCCGCCAGTTTTCCTTCCGGCTAATACATCCATTAGGGTGGTTTTTCCAGCTCCACTTACACCCATCAAGCATGTCAAAACACCTGGTCTAAAGGAACCACTCACTCCATGGAGAAGTTGGAGTCTGTCCTGTGCCTCTCCTTGTTGCTTCATTTCCTACAGAAACAAATCCAATCACTGGTGATTTAAGTTTTATTTCTCTGAAAAATCTTATTGCCAAAAGGGTTTTAAATGTTGGTCTCTGTTTGTAAAAACAAACTAAAATACTTACAGGAGGCATATTGACATAGTAATTCAGGGTATCAAATGCCATTGCAAGGGGTTTAAATGGAAGCACCATCCCTTTCTTCTTAATCTCACTAGTTTCACCTGAATTAAATAGTAAATATTCATCTGTATATCAGTTTTTGTTTAATAAGTCAAGTATTTTTTTTTAACTATTCTTGTTCTAGTATAAATATTTCAGTACCAGAGTTTTTGAGTTTGGTGCCTGGTTGTTCCTTCTTTGAGCCCTGGTCTTCGTTAGAAACGGCATCAGCTTCAGTAGTAGATGCTTGGGTGCTACCAAAAGCTGAAGATAATAAATAGGCTATATATTAGTTATAAGAGATATTTACTCAACTCAAAGGCTAATAGTGAGGGATTATTTGCTCACGATTTAGATACGAAAGAGCAACTGTGTATAGGATGTTGAAGAGGATGTTGTAAGCAACAAGTGCTCCATTGCCTATCCAGTACCAATTTGCATTTGTAGGCATCCCCTTTAGCTTGAGAATCATCTGACCCGTCTGCAAAATATGCCCGATTTCGTTTACTGATATTCATTTAGGTTGTTTAATACATAATTAAACATGAAGTCACTCCATACATACCGGGTTCCATACATTTGCTAGGAATTCATTCCCTGCAATTGCATTTTGAGCATACATTAAAGGAGATGACCAGTATCCCCATAGCCACCAACTATAGATGTCATCTGCGAATTTGAGGAAACAAGGTTGTTAATACAATGTAAGTACTTCATGGAACAAATAGCTGGGCAATGATGAGTTGTTGATCCTACCTTTGGAGACTATGAAACCACCCAGAACAAATATAACTAGTAGAGCGAATGCCCCAAATGTGTTTGTAACAATCATATTCCTTCCAAGTGCAGCAATGAATCGGAAAAGAGAGAGTGACATTTGATGCAAATTGAACATCAGGAGCAACTGACGGAAGAATCTAAAGACCATGGTATCAACGGTCAGTAATAGAAGAAACATAATAAATGACGACATGAACCATTTTTTTCGAAATTGATTGAGACAAACCTTGCAGGGCTGGGTGCTAGTCCTATTGTGTAGTAAGTCAGGAACACCCATACAGAAGACTCAACCAATGACACGGGAATTCTTGATATAAACGTGGGAAGTGAGTATGCCCAAGGTGGAAAGAACATGGCATCCCTCTGCTTGTAAAATACCGGCAATCTAGCAATGGTCATTTGAGCCTCAGCTAGCCCATTAAACATGTTGTTTACCAGACCAAAGAAAAGTACACCCATATATTTCTGTCCACCTAGTGCAGAAGTACGATCCATCTCTGTTCTTAGGAAAACTGTCATAGTTAATAGTGCAATAATTGAGATCTGCACAGGAGAAATTATTTGTTAGCTTTACAAAATACTAGTTTTGATTTCTGAGTACCAATAGCAATATCAATTCTAAATTTGTTCTGATGGGTTTTCTTTTACTCACTTGTACAGACTTGAATATAAAGATGAAAGCAGTCCTCTTCATAAGTAGCATCTCTCGATCGAAGCAGGCTTTAAAGAGCTGCATCTTCGAAATACCATACTTATTTCTTACGAGTGCAGATGGATGGCTCTTTGATTTGTCATAAGGAACTTGAAGCTCCGCTTTTAGATCCCTCCCCACATGGAATGACTTGAAAGCTTGGGCGAATTCTTCGACAGGGATGTAGCGGTACGGCTTTTCCTTGTCATACCAATATTGCTTCTGATCTTTCCTTGATGTCACCTAATTATCACAATCCTTCCAATTTAGTTTGCAGAGATTAAGATAATTGCAAAAATCTAAAGTAAGCTCTAATGTAGAGGAAACAAACCTCTTGTAAGAAATCTGCTGCGCCTTTCCTATCAGGACATCGAAAGCCCATTGTCTCAAAAAAGTCTAGAATGAAACCCCGGGGGCCATGATAAACTATCTGTCCTTCACAGATTAGTATTATGTCATCAAACAAGTCGAACGTTTCTGGTGCAGGTTGTAGGAGAGAGATGACTGTGGTATATTGTAAGACATGGACGATATACTTTAAGCACTTAACAATCTGGTAGGTTGTTGAGCTGTCTAGCCCTGTGGAGATTTCATCCATAAAAAGAGCCTTTGAAGGACCAACTATCATTTCACCTGTGGTCACTCGTTTCTTTTGTCCTCCAGAAATCCCTCTTCTCATATTGTCCCCGACCATTGTATCGGCACATACTTCCAGCCCAAGTAACTGTACAACCAAGACACTACTTTTCTTAACCAAACATCCTAAACAACCACATCTGCCTAGTCTAAGTAAGAACTTATGCCATCTACCATACCTTCAACATGTAATCGCTGACAATACTGGATTTCTGTCCTTGAATAACTGCTGCCTGAGAAGGGGGAAAGCCTATAAGTTGGTTTGCTACAAATCTATGTTTTGTAATGCTTGCTATTAGTACTATTATTTGCTTCTTACCTTCATGAAGAAATCGATGTCAGGGTCTGGTTTAATTTGTTGCTGTTTCTCCCTTCTAGCAAGTTCAGTGAGGACATCTGCAAAAGTTAAACAAGAAGAATGATCAAGGCTATCTATACGAAAACTTATCTAGATTTATTTAGTTATCATTTCAAATCAGTAACTTTCCGTCTCTAGATACCTAGTCTATGTCCAACGCCCTGACACCGAGCAGAGAAATCCAAGGTTTCCCTCACAGTCATGTCACCATTGTGCAGATCATGTTGACTGATGTAGGCGGAAGTTCTTTGCGGGACAAACTCCCTCATGGTATGTCCATTGTATGTAACATTCCCGGAGACCTACTCAACCCAACATAAAGAACAAATCAATGACTGAATTGAATTGACCATGAACAGAGGAAAACAGAATCTAAGCAATTGTATTAATGTGTAACCTTGAGATCCTTTCCAAGCTTCCCAGAAAGAGCTAACAGTAGAGTAGACTTTCCTGCACCAGGAGGACCAAGAAGGAGCGTAAGCCTGGCCAGAATAAACGCAAAACAGAACAAACAGTTAGTACTTGGACTGTCAGCTAAATAACAATTACTTAAAAACAGAACAGAATACTCAAAACGGAAGTAGCTGAACTTGTTTACCTTCCGGGTTTGATGATACCGCTTATATCATCAAGGATTACCACTGGTTTTTTCTTGCTTTTGAGAATCTTAAGAGAACTCAATAAACTCTGATGAATCAAAATTAGAGCCGATTCAGCAAAAAATGTTTACTTAGATAGATTGCAAATAGGATTCATGTTATTAATCCTAGTAATTGAGAGGTTTCATTTTTTTAATCTTTTTCCCACTCACCTCTATCATGTTGAAGGTAGAGTTCACTAGTGTAGGCATCGCTCGCCCTCCTACATGTACATCTGCACCAACACTAAGATCTTCATACCTTACTTCAACATGCGGTAATGTTATACCAACCCGTTCCATTCTTTCACTGAGCTTTTGAACAAAAGCCTCATTATCATGATCTACAATGTGGACTAGCCGATCGAGAAGTTCCTGACGGGCTTCGAGGCCTATATTTCTTACATCAACTTGGTCATGGTGAACATGTACACTATTGTTTTGATCCCTTTGTAACAGAGCTACTGTAAGCCTATTATATGTAGGTAGCTTCTCCAAGGCAGCCCATCTGAGGTCATCTTCATCATCAAAGCTCCTTCTTGTGGTTGCTGATGCTGTGAAAATGCTTTCACCTGTTTCAAACAACCTTTTGCTTGTCGACCGTATGCTTGCAGCCCCAGTTCCCCACATATCAACACCACCATCTGGTAGCCTTCTCGATCCTGCCATGGCTGATCAATCAAAGCTTCAAGAAGAGTGAGTAGGTAGGTAGGCTATTGGATTCAAACCCAGTACCTTGCAGATTTCTTGTTATGTTTCAGTTTGCAAGGAAGGCTTCTATATATCTGCATGAAGTTTATTAAAAACAAGAATAACATTTTTTCCAAAGGTCAGAATCTAATCCCCATTGAACTGACCTTACAACTCTTCTAACTTCCAAAAGATTTCAATAGTTAATACACACAAACTATACCATACTTCCGTCAGTATTATAATTGTAACAAAGCGTAGAAACCTAATAACATTTCGAGGTTGGAAACCATCTAAGGGGTTATTAACCTTGAGATTAGTTATACTACTGTGGACCGATATGATATTAATCAGAGGGAAAAAAAAAATTGAAACGATAGTCAACACAATCATATTCTTCACCACATTGTTAATCAACTTATCGAGATTGAACTACTCAGCATGAGGTACGGTATGTGTCAAATGAATGTTTTTTTTTTTTTTTTTTTGAAAGCGAGCTGGGTTTTAAGGACCCCAAAACCTTTATACAAATGAAACAAAAGCAAAAACAAAAATAAAAAAAGAAACAAACTCTCACAAGAAAGAGAATTCTAGTGAGAGTGAACATGGTTACCAGGCCTATAGAAATCTTCAATTAGTATCGGCCAAAGAAGAAACCTCTTGTTTTTTATCCCTGTCTTCTTTGTTAAGGAGAAAATGATTCAACCTTTGTACTTTTTATTTGCTTTCTTAGCCCTAAAGGATCTTCGAGGGCAGAGACTAAATCTTTAGTGCAAGATTTTGAAAACAAATCACTTGCAACCTCTTCACTAGAAGGATTTTGCTCATGTTCCTCGTTACTACTCTGCTCATCTGTTGTGGTGTTCTCTTTGTCCTGAATCTGTGTGTGTTGTTGTTTTGTATGGCCAAAAACTACACAAGAACTGCATTTAACAGGAATCCATGCATACTCAACTTCAACTATTTTTTTCTTATCTCCATTGATAATCACAGGGATGTCTTTGGGTAATTGATTGTTTACATCCACCTCCACACACACCCTCGCTGTCACGAACTAGTAATCCGTGCGGCACTAGCTATCCAATTCACTAGTAAGCCTATGAGTAGTTACTTTGACGGGCACAAATATTAACTTGAGAATGCACAATATCAATCTGTAGACAATATAACAATGCACAATAGTCAGTAAAAGCTCTCATTCACATTCAATAGATTACAATGGGGAGGAACGTTCGGAAGGACGTTGCTCAAGACTAGTTCGATCCTATCGATCGATGAAAATACAAGTTTGAAGTTGAAAAGCAATGCAAAGAAAACAATAAAAATGCTAGCGGTACAGTCTGGCCCGACTATGCAATGGAGGCAACACGTCCTCACAGTCAAGAGCTCAAACCTTCTCCCTATAATATAGATGTTAAGCATTTGGGCACTTTTTAAAAGGGAACATTGAGTTTTGAGACCATTAGGAAAGTCTTGAAAGGCCTCTGAACCTTGATTTCCCTGACCAACGGTACTAGTCCTGACACTCTCCCACACTCAATTCGCTGACGCCCTCGCAGCGAACTTTTCCAGGTACTCTTCCAGCTTTGAGAGGTATGGCAGCAAATGCTCGACTGGCTCCCAACTGATCTCTGAAGGAGGTTCATCCTGCCACTTGACCAAATACTCTCTATCCGGGCCTGTGTTGTTGATGAGGCGGTCAGCTAAGATTTCTTCCACTTCTCGATCTGGCTTAGTAGGATGCTTAGGCAATGCTCAAGTAGATACATTTCTTGTGGGATCAGCGGCATCTGCATGGTAGGACTTCAAGTTACTTGCATGGAAGACAGGATGGTTGAAACGGAGCCAATGTGGTAACTTGACGCGATAGGAGACTTTGCCTACTTTCTCAATAATCTGTACCGGTCCCTCATACTTGCGAAACAGATTGTTGTGTGCTCTAGCTGTCCGTTTATACTTGTTGAACATATCTAGCTTCACCAATACCAAGTCCCCGACTTCGAAAGGATCGATCCGTCGTTTCTTGTCGGCCCATTTCTTCATGTGACAGGAGGCTTTCTCAAGATAGGCTCGAGCAACTTCAATGTTTTTCTTCCAGGCTTTGACAAATTCAAGAGCTCTTGGGCTGGGTCCTTGGTATCCAGTCAGCACTGTATGTGGTGTCAATGGTTGTTGACCAGTGACTAACTGAAAGGGGCTGGAGTGAGTAGCTGAGCTCTTTTGTAAGTTGAAACAGAATTGTGCAACATCAAGTAGTCCCACCCAATTTTTCTGGTTTGCACTTACAAAATGACGAAGGTATTCTTCAAGCATAGAGTTAAAGCGCTCAGTCTGTCCGTCAGATTGGGGATGTTGGCTTGTCGACATATTAAGTTTGGATCCCAAGAGCTTGAACAACTCCTTCCAGAACTTTTCTATGAATCGAGCATCACGGTCGCTAACAATGTTTTCGGGCAGTCCCCAATACTTCCTTCACTACATGCTTGAGGAACAATTGCGCCGTATCTTCGGCTGTGCAAGTTAGTCCGGTCGGCACAAAGGTCACATACTTTGAGAATCGGTCAACAACTACAAGGATACTCCTGAAATCCTCCACTTTCGGTAACCCAGTAATGAAGTCCATGGAAACACTTTCCCAAGGACGAGTTGGAACAGGCAAGGGCTCTAGTAAGCCTACTGGTCGATCTCTTTCAACCTTATCTTGCTGGAAAATAAGACATGTTCGAACATAGGCCATTACATCCTCCTGTATCTGCGGCCAATAGTACCCCCTCTCTAGCAATGCAAGTGTTCGTCTCCAACCTGGATGTCCCGCCCAATGGGTGTCATGGCATTCTCTCAAAAGTTCTTTCATTAAACCAGAAGTTCTTGGAACATAGAGGCGATTACCAGTTGTGAGTAGTGCTCCATCTTTTATCCAGAACCGTCGAGTTTTGCCCTGCTTGATCAACTCTGTAATCGCCTTCGCTTGTGGATCTGTCTGTAGGCCTACTTTGATCTTCTCCAAGATGGTATGACTCGGACCAGTATGGGTTAGCACTGCAAGGTCTGCCCTTCTACTGAGTGCATCAGCTACATTGTTAGTGCGCCCTGGCTTGTATTCCAATACTAAGTCAAATTCTGCTAATTTTTCCTGCCATCGAGATTGCTTGGAGGTTAACATCTTCTGAGTAAGGAAATGGCTTGCTGCAGCATTATCCGTTTTAACAAGGACTTGAGATCCCAAGAGGTAGTGTCTCCACACCCGTAAACAATGTACAATGGCTAGCAAATCCTTTTCCTGAGCTGAGTAACGAGACTCTGTATCATTCAACTTTCGACTCTCATATGCTACCGGGTGACCATCTTGAAGTAAAACTCCCCCTAAGGCATAATCAGATGCATCTGTTTGTACTTCAAAGGGCTTGGTGATGTCTGGCAAGGCCAATATTGGATCTTTCATCACGGCCAATTTCAAGTCTTGGAATGAAGCTTCACACTGCCTATCTCATTCCCATGTTCGGTCTTGTTTCAACAAATTTGTCAGGGCAACAGCTCTCTTAGAGTAGTCCCTTATGAAGCGACGATAATAGTTTGCGTCTTTGCGAGTCCAAGGAAAGAACGTAGTTGAGACATGTTCTTAGGAGAGTTCCAATCATGGATTGCCTTGACTTTCTCCATGTCCATCCGAATCTTGCCATTGCCAATAACATGACCCAAGAAATTGATCTGGGTCTGGCCGAATGAGCACTTTTCCTTCTTGACAAAGAGATGATTATACCTAAGGATTTGGAACACTTCTCGCAAATGATGTAGGTGTTCTTCTATAGTCCCACTATAAACCACAATGTCGTCAAAATAGACAACCACAGACTTGTCCAGAATGTGACGGAACAGGCCATTCATAAGGGTGCAAAATGTAGCTGGAGCATTGGTCAAGCCGAAGGGCATTACTAGGAACTCATATGACCCATATCTAGTAGAACAAGCAGTTTTGGGTTCGTCACCAGCAGCAATGCGGACCTGATGGTAACCTGATCTCAAGTCGAGTTTTGTGAAGTATCTGGCGGATCCAAGTTGGTCGAATAAGTCTGCAATGAGCGGCAGCGGGTATTTGTTCTTTATAGTGACTTTGTTCAAGGCTCTATAATCAACACAAAGGCGAAGACTGCCATCATGTTTCCGCTGAAAAAGAACAGGTGCCCCATAAGGTGCTTTAGAGGGCCGAATGAATCCCGACTCCAACAAGCCATCTAGTTGTGTTCTCAATTCGGTCAGCTCTGGAGGGCTCATGCGATATGGACTACGTGCGGGTGGCTTGGCACCAGGGACTAACTCAATTTCGTGATCAATGAACCTTCTGGGAGGTAGATTCTTTGGCAATTCACTCGGCATCACTTCGCTGAAGTCAGCAATAACTTGGGCAACTTCCTCAGGGATTTTGCTAGTATCATCTTCCATCTCTAGCTTTGCCACAGCTAAGTATGTATCTTCTCCTTTGGCCAAGCCTCTCTTGACTTAGAGCGCCGACAATATTCTATCATGAGTTGTTGGTCGAATTGAGGTTGGTACAATGTGTAGTCTGGGTCCGAAAAACCCCAAGGAGTCCATGAAAGGTAATGGTCCTGCTGCAGCTCCTCGAAAGAATTCTTGGCCAAGAATCACCTTAAAATCATCAAGTGGAACGGCCAAGAAGTTTGATCTTCCTTCCCATGGACCAACCTGTAGTGGCACAGCTCTAGCCATACCATTAATAGAGATTGCCTCAGAGTTGACAGCTTTCAACTTACCCACATCTCCTTCTAAGTTCAGACCCACACGTCTAGCTTCATCTGGGGCAATAAAATTGTCTGTCGCTCCGGAATCCAACAATGCTTGGGAAGGGAACCCATTGATAGTGATGTCGATGTATTGCAAAGCCTTCTTGTGTGGGTGCTCATACATTTCTCCTTTGACAGCATTGAGCTGGCGTAGAGCTCCCATCTGGGAGGTCTCACTGTTGGTGGGGTTCGAGCTCGATGCGGTCGAGTTAGAAGGTTCTGCTTGAAGCAAGGACATTAATGAGTGTAGAGCTGGTTTGGATGGACATTTGCCTGTTGGGTGATCCCTGCTATTGCAAAGAATGCATGGGGCAGGGGCAGATGGTCTCCACTGCCCAGAGTAGTTTTACCCTCCTTTGTTGTTGTAATTTGAGTTGCTAGAGCTGGCATTCCAATTTTTGTTGAAACTCCAATTCTGGTTGGATGGCCGGGAATTGCAGTTTTCTCGGTTTTGACTTGAGTTTCCCCAGTTTTGGTGAGGTGAGCGAGCATTCGACCCTGAGCTTGAATTGGTACTGCCAGTTCTAGCTGTGGAGTGATTGAGCGAAGTGGATCCAGTCATGGGCATATAATCGCTAAACCTTTCTGCTGCCGCAATAGCACTTGTAATATCTGTCACCTTCTGTCTTTGCAATTCTGCTTGTAGAAGCGGCTGAGCTTGTTCCATGAAACAGAAAACTTTGTCCTTCTCAGACATGTCTCGAATATCTAGCAAGCAAGTTGAGAATTGTCGGACATAGTCTCGAATATTGCCTGTCTGTTTGATGGTGTGGAGCTTCCTCCTTGCTAAGAAATCAGTGTTCTCAGGCAAGAATTGATTTCTGAGTTCCTTCTTGAGGTCTGCCCAAGTTCTAATAAGGATGCGACCTTCTTCCATATCTGCATATTTGGTTCTCCACCATAGTTTCGCATCACCTGCTAAGTACATGGTCGCCATGGTAACCTTGGCTTCTTTTGATTCAGGGTTCACCGCGCGAAAATACTGCTCCAGATCAAACAAGAAGTTTTCTAACTCCTTCCCATCTCGTGCCCCGGCATATGACTTTGGCTCAGGCACTTTCATCCTAGGGTGATCAGTCGTCCCTGTGGCCTTAGTCAGCAAGCCAACCCTTGCAAATAAGTCCTCCAACTGTAATTGGAAGTCACCCATCACCTGAGCTGTGGGGTGAGGCGACTCTTCCATAGCAACTGTCCGCCCCTCTAAGTTATCAACGTGCTCAGCCAGCGAATCCACTCTGTCTGCCAGTGAAAAGAGTCCATCCAACCGACTAATCTGTTCTCCCAAAGTGTTCAACTGGTCCATTCTGCTTTCTACTCTATGCATTCGACTAGCCTGTCGTTCCTCCATAGCGCTAAGGCGCTCATTTAGTTCATGCATCCTGGTTTGCATTCAACAAGCTCTGGCTCTGATACCAACTGTCACAGACTAGTAATCCGTGCGGCACTAGCTATCCAATTCACTAGTAAGCCTATGAGTAGTTACTTTGACGGGCACAAATATTAACTTGAGAATGCACAATATCAATCTGTAGACAATATAACAATGCACAATAGTCAGTAAAAGCTCTCATTCACATTCAATAGATTACAATGGGGAGGAGCGTTCGGAAGGACGTTGCTCAAGACTAGTTCGATGCTATCGATCGATGGAAATACAAGTTTGAAGTTGAAAAGCAATGCAAAGAAAACAATAAAAATGCTAGCGGTACAGTCTGGCCCGACTATGCAATGGAGGCAACACGTCCTCACAGTCAAGAGCTCAAACATTCCCCCTATAATATAGATGCTAAGCATTTGGGCACTTTTCAAAAGGGAACATTGAGTTTTGAGACCATTTGGAAAGTCTTGAAAGACCTCTGAACCTTGATTTCCCTGACCAACGGTACTAGTCCTGACATACGCTAATCTTGTCTTTTCTTCAGTAGCTTTGTCAAGCATGATAGACACTCTAATAAAACTAGCAATCCTTTGAATACCCTCTGAATTTCATAGGAATAAAGGAATTTTCTTCAGTGTAACCCAAATAGGTATCGAGGTAAGCAAATAGGTATAAAGGAATGTTTAGATTTATGGTAGGGATTAATCAGATCATAAAAAATTGATCTGTATGGGAAATGTCAACAGTAATCTAAGTATAATACTATGTGTAGCATTCAACATTGTCTCTCAGTCACCATTGATGCCCACACTAGTCTTTTCCTTGAAGACAAACAGGTACATCAAATAAATACAGAAAAGAGGGTTGTTTTGGGTTGCATTCTATTGCTATGTGATGATTATAATAGAGTTTGAAGTTCTAAACTTATTAGATATCCCTTTATTTGTTTTATGTGCTTGGGGTAGAATTGGGTTCATGGGAAGGTAGGGTTTGGCTTTAATTAGCTCAAGCGGTTTTTCCTACAAGTTTATACCCAACTTCATTGAGTTTTAAAACCTGAGAAAAAACTAATCCCAATAATTAAACATCATTAAAGACGTAATCGAAAGAGGAATTACTTAACCCAGTAACTATGTGTATTCGTTAGTACCGCCTTGCACCACCACGATAACATGGACTACTACTACCTTGATCAGGGGTTTAGTGGCTATGTAGGACACACCTGCTTAATTTATGCATTTCTATTCCCTGTATATATCTGGCACATGTTAGGCATTCTGTATTGTACAAAGCATGTTCTTTTTGGTTCATCACTTTGTTTGAGCTGAAATTTGGTGTAAATATATAAAAGGTTGGCTAAACTTCCTCGTTCATCTCATTCTATCTTGAATTCATTTGAGATGGGACAAGGTCGGAATGAGGATTATCCCATTTTCATTTTAAGTAAATAGGACGGAAAAGAAATGAGGTTCATTCCATCCCGTACCCACCCGGTACAGTGTGGACGAAAATTTTGGTGGGTCACTAGTCCCAATCGCGTCTCTGGCCTCTGGTCTATTCGTTGATGAAATAGACATACGCGTTTGGTTGGAAAACTGTGGTTGGAAAACTTTTTTGTTAGTTAAGCTTTTAGAATGAACGACACAAGAAGATTTGACTTTATCAAAACCATCTGAGCACTCAACAATGACAAATTGATGCTTCACAAAATTCAGTTTAATTCTCTCTATTTATCTATAACGTCTAAAATACTTCACTCGGCAATTTTCATTCTTTCGCGGTAAATGCCTTTGCAATGTTCTCTCTTTCAATAAACCCAAATCACAACTTTTTCAATGCAATTTTTATCATCTCCTGTGATTTCCATCAGACTCAATCTCAGTGTCGCCTCATTGAAAAGTAAGGAAAAGGAGAATGACAAATGAAAAATGAGAAAGAAAATAGCCGAAATGAGATTGAAGAGGGAGGTGGTTGGAGTGAAGGCCCGTACAAAGGAGGAAGAATGAAAAAATATATTTAGGAAATTAAAATTTGACTTTTGTTGGCTTATTTTGCAGTGTTTTTATACCCAAAAAAAAACACCTAATGATAAATGATTCGGTGGTAAACAAGGAATGTGATTTCATTTTTCTAGTTAATTTTAGTCTCCTGATTTTAAGAAATATTTCGGTAAAGAACAAAACGTAAAAATTTCAAGAATACGTGACATATATGTAATGAATTTCGAAGATATATGAAATATGTAGAAAAAAAAATAAGATGCAATTAAATAAATCTATTAAACACATTAAGAAATGAAACAAACATGAAATCAATATATAATTAGAAAATCAATGAGTGGTTTCAAAATCAATATATAAGTAAAAGAAAAGATAATTAGAAAATTAGGTGTAGTATAAAAAGCAATTAAATAATTAGAAGAAAAAAACTCAAAATTTATGAAAAAGACCCGAAATTTTTCGAAAAAAAATTAATTTTTGCTAGCCGGTTTTTGTATTTTTTACGAAAAAAACGAAATTTAATAAAAATCCCAAATTTTATAAAAAATTCTTGAAATTTTTCGAAAAAAACCCTCGAAAAAATGTAATTATTTCATTTGCCCTTTTTATTTTCGTAATTTCAAAAAACCGAAATTTTCGTTGAAATTTCGTAAGATTTTTCGAAATTTGATTCATTGGTGGTAACATATTGATTGCGCCCAAACAGTACACGCGGTCAATTGCAGTAAAGATTAGGGTGTCGATCCCACAAGGAAAAGTGATCTACAAAACAAGGTCAAGGAAGAAAAACTACGCGAAACTAAATGTAATAAATTCTAGCAATTTTAAAATATGAAATTGAACTTAGTTTAATAAAAATCAAGTTTAGAAAAGTCACAAGGTTCCAAGAATCCCTCCTAGATTTCACGCACCAACTAGTATTGATTCGTTATGATGACTCGATTACGTGTTTCACATCCCAAACAACATAATCGAAAAAATAGTCATTAATGCACTAATATATTCTAATGTAAATGGATTTTAGATTTTCCTTTTTCTAGAAAGCACAAATGTTGGTCATATATGATATCATAAATTTACGATATATCCGGAGACAATAACGTAATAAAAGACAATCACATATAACTAACCTACCGGAATTAATTGATCCTTAAAAATTTCACACATAAGAAAAGCGTGACTAAACTTATATGGAGAAGAAAAAGACAACCACCGGAATAATAATTTACGAAGAAGTTGATGAAATCTTTGTCACTAAAATAACATAAATTCTTATATTAAATAAAAGTGAAAATCATAAACACAATTATTCATCGTGGAAGCATAAAATGAATCAGATACTAATTAAGTGTGTTACATCTAGGAGTTCACATCTTCGCCTTGCATGGAGTTTAGTAACACATGGTGGAGGTGATAACAGCAATAGCAGTGTGGAGCTTCATCGGCATGGCAGCGCGTAGTGGATCAGCGATGCACACTCTGCTGGACAGCGTCTTCACTGCTATTCTAGACAGTGTTTCCTGCTGTTCTGGACAGCGTTTCCTCCTGTTCTGCTACTGCGTTTCGGCTGTTGTCGTTGTATTCCCTGATGTCCTACGCACTCTACTTGTTGTTCCTGGACAGCGTATTGCCCCCTCTTCCGTCTTTGGCTGTTGTATTTATGGTCAAGAGAAACACCTTCTTTGTTGTCCCCCTATTATCTTTTTTGTTGCTATATTTATGGTAAAGAGAAGAACCCTTATTGGCAACTCAATTAGAAACCAAATACTCAATACAAATGGAAACCAACTACAAATTGGAAACCCAATACGAAAGGAAACAAAATGGGTCCATATACGATTGGAAACCACCCCTTTTGTTTAGATTCTTTTCTAGGAAAGGTGGGTTTGGCTATGTTCATCCATATCACTTCTTGTTCGACCAAAATTCAAACTAATTTCCTTTATTTTTTCATTGGTTCTCTTAATCTTTGGCTTGAGTGTCTCCCGCTCCACTTCGTCAATTTGTCTATGAATTTCTAAATTTGCCATGCTTATGCACTTTTGTCATTTAAACTCCAAATCCTACAAAAATACAAAAATAAAATAATTAAAATAAAATATGTTATTCGAAACACTAACAAATATAAATTATGAGGTATATTATGTAATAATTATGTAAACATCAAATACCCTCAAACCTATATTTTGCTAGTCCTCGAGCAAAACAAAATGAAGAATAAAATTCTAACTCATTTTCGTAGGAATCACGGTTGCACTTACCTTAACGTGCAACAAGGCTTTAAACCCCTAGATTATCTCTAGTGGACGAGTTATAGTCTCGTGAGGGTTTTCAGAAATGTTACCCCCAAACATTACTGACTCAATAGAACAAAATCTATTTTCTAAAAACATAATACAAAAACATGGGCATTCCCCTTTATTTTCCTTAGAGTAATTTTCTAATTGCTTAAAAATCAAGAAAAACAACAAACTAAAAATGTCACAATAGTATATCAATAGAGTACAATAATTTAATAATATCTAAAGGTTAAATAAATTTCATAACCATTCTCAACTCGAAGTGTGTGTGTGAGAAACCTTATCAACATAACTCTTCATCTCATAGTAAAGATGTGACGAGATGACCTTTAGAAAGTACGCTTCGACTACAAATCTCTCATGTCACTCATAAATAAAACACTCAGAGATTGGGCACTCAGTTTATATGTGAGGAAAAATGATATAAATTATGGAAAATGCAAACGTCTCACATATAATCATCATGAAAAACGGAATTTTCAAATAGTGAAATGAATATGATCTCATAGACAGGAATATTGATTACTTTTGAGAATGTTGAATCAAACACCATAGTTCTTGCCTATTCAATCTCCACATCTACTGAACCAACTTTCACTTAAGATCAATTAGGTCTTTACTAGGTTGTATTGAGGCTTGGATTATGGCAAGCAATAATGGGAAAAATGATACAAGAATTTCCTAAGAATAGCTACACCCTTGAATAAACACATAGGGCATTGAAGAACAAATCAATGTTGTACACCATTAACTTTTTCTTCATTATTTTATTCTTCAACCATTTTTTTTTACATGCTTCTTTTTTTTACATGTTTTCCCCGTTTATACAATCAAACACTTTTACTTTGAGGGCGCATGAAATATCTATTTTCAACTCTTTCTATTTGCCCATTCCATAAATATATCTCACCGTATACATTCTCAAAAAATTGGGTAAGGATAAAATAATAGAGGTATTACTCCTTGATTGGAGTAGGTATTGGGAATGGGGATAACAAAGAGAATGTTATTTAAAAGCTCAAAGGGCTGCAAATGGATATTTATTATTGGGTTGGCTAAAAAAGCTAAAAACAATGGTTTAAAAAAAGAAATGCCTATATCACTTCATGAGTTCTAGTTAGTACTAGGACATCTAAACTAAATAAAGCAAGAAGTTCTAGTGTAAAAATTCAATTTTTATGTCATTCTTAAAGCAATCAATAAGAAAGTCAAGAATAATGAGATCATCAACGAAATAATGCGGACTCAAGAAAAATCAGAGTGTAATTAATAACCCTCAAGAAATAAAGAATGGCTCAAAACTCACAAGGGTTAAGTCTCCACTATCATTCTAAGGTTTTCTAGTTCAGTATCTCACTAATCAACTTCAAATCATGTTGATTTGGCATATAGTGCACGAATAGTCGAGTTGAAAAGTCTCACGAAATACATCTAACATAAGGATAATATCAAATATCATGTTTTCTACTAATATAACTATGTGACACGTGTTAGTATGTGTTTTCTCAAAATTAAAGGCAACAAAAATAGTCTAAAATTAAAAAGGACTCAACACCCCTTTTTTTATTAAATTTTTTTTTTTAATTCACTAAGAGTTCAGATTTCGAATGCATTTTCATAAAGATTTTGCACAATTACCGTAATCATCTAAGTACTCAATGGAGATTGAGTAGAACACAAAAATGATTCGGTTTAATTGTAAAATACGTTTTAAGCTCAAAGATTTTGAAAATTGCACAAAAAATCTAATAAACCACCATCACCCCCAAACCTAAATCAAACATTGTCCTCAATGTATAAAATAATAATCATGACAAATGAAAGAAAAAGAAAATAGGAGGGTTAGAGTGATATTACCATAGTGAAGCTTTACCAATTTCAAATAGACAATGTCCTCACAGTCACCAAAATATAAGAAAATCATACCGTCAGGAGAAAGGAACACAGTCTCCGAGTTGCTCCAGTAGCAACACCTAAAATAACCTGAAACACTTCAAGAAAAACATAAAAGCAAAAAGCTAAACTAAAAATAAATAAAATAAAAACCTAAACTAAAGATAGGGTGGAGAACATCAAATCAAGTAGACAGGGGCAACCAGAGAGATCTCCTCTAGCACCTCCATGGTACTTGAGTAACGGCGAATAGGTGTTCATCAGGGAAGTCATCACGGATGGGTGGGCCATTGGCAGAGTCATTGAACTCCAGACGAGACAAGTGATCCGCCACAACATTCTCGACCCCCTTCTTATCCTTTGATAGTTAGATCAAATTCCTACAGAAGTAAAATTCACCTAATCAATCTTGCCTTAGCATCATTTTTAGAAAAAATGAACTTAAGAGCCGCATGGTCAGTAAAAACAGTGATAGGTGTACTAATCAAATAAACACGAAATTTATCTAAAGCAAAAACTACAGCTAGCAACTCTTTTTCAGTAGTCGAATAATTCCTTTGAGCATCATTAAGTGTTCGACTAGCATAGTAAACAACAAAGGGCTTCCCTTCCCTTCGTTGTCCCAAGACTTCCCCCACAGCATAGTTATTTGCATCACACATTATCTCGAATGGTAAATTCCAATTCGGTGGCTGCATGATGGGGGCAGAGGAATGAGTGTTCGGAAGGCGTCCTCACACTCTTATGTCCATTGAAACACGACGTCTTTGACCAGGAGGCTACTTAATGGTCTAGAGATGGCAGAAAAATTTTGTATGAACCTCCTATAAAAACCCGCGTGCCCTAGAAATGATCTCACATCCTTGACACTTTTAGGTGTAGGTAATTTAGAAATCAATTCAATTTTAGCTTTATCAACCTCGATTCCTTTATCAGAAACTATGTGTCCCAGAACTATTCCATAGGAAACCATGAAATGACATTTTTCCCAATTAAGCACTAGACATTTTTCTTCACATCTACTTAAAACAGCCTTCAAGTGAAATAAACATGAATCAAAGGAATCACCAAAAACAGTCAAATCATTCATGAATACTTCCATATATTTTTCAACCATGTCACTAAAAATACTCATCATGCATCTCTAAAAAGTAGCTGGTGCATTACACAAACCAAATGGCATACGCCGAAAAGCATAAGTACCAAAAGGACATGTGAAAGTGGTCTTATCCTGATCATCTAATGCAATCTCAATCTGATAATATCCTGAATACCCATCTAGAAAGCAATAGAAAGGATGACCATCTACTCGCTCTAAGATTTGGTCTATGAATGGAAGTGGGAAGTGATCATTGCGAGTGGAAGAATTAAGTTTCCTATAATCAATGCACATGCGCCACTTTGTCACTACCTTAGTAGGAACAGGCACCCCCTCATCATTAGTCACCACTATTATTCCAGATTTCTTGGGAACCACTTGAGTTGGACTAACCCACTTGTTATCGGAGATGGGATAAATGATGCATGCATCTAACAATTTTAAGACTTTCTTTTTCACCACCTCTTTCATAGTAGGGTTAAGTCGTCTTTGAAGGTCTCTATGGGGGTTAGCTCATTCTTCTAAGTGAATCCTATGGGAACATATTAAGGGGCTAATACCTTTGATGTCATCTATAGTCCAACCTAATGCAGATTTGTGCTCACGTAACATATTAATCAATTCTTCTTCTTGTGAGTTATCAAGCACGGAAGAAATAATAATAGGAACGGTATCACTTGGTCCGAGAAATGCATGTTTAAGTCCCTCAGGCAGTGGAGCTAGGTCAACTTTCGGAGTTTTCACGGTGGATGGTTGTGGTTTCTGTCTTTCCTTTGGCAACTCCTCAAAGCATGGTTGCCATTGTCGTCCTCCTTTATCCTTTAACCCTGAAACAACAGAAATATCAAAAGCATTGTCAGGATAAAGTGAACTCTCTGAATCATAAATAGAAATGAGGTACTCTAAGGTTTCAGAGTCTGCGCTCAGGAGCGCCTCCTCTGATATCAGCGTGTCTATCATGTAGGTATGATGACACTCATCATCATCATGTGGTTGCTTGCTAGTATTGAATATGTTGACCTCCATAGTCATGTTCCCAAAAGACAGTTTCATTAGACCGTTTTTGCAATTGATAAGAGCATTAGCTGTGGCAAGAAAATGTCGACCTAAAATAATCGGAACTGTAAACTCCATATTAACCGCAGAATGAGTATCTAAAATAAGAAAGTCGACGGGATAGTAAAACTTATCAATCTGCATTAAGACATCCTCGACTATTCCTCTTGGCTTCTTAACCGATCTATCGGCCAATTGTAGTACCACGGATGTGGGTTTAATCTCTCCTAGACCTAGTCGCAAGTAAATAGAATATGACATCAGATTTACACTTGTTCCTAAATCCAACAAGGCTTGGCCGAACTCATGAGTTCCAATCTGGCAGGTGACTGTAGGGCACCCTGGATCTTTGTACTTGAGTGGTGTCTTCTGCTCAATCACCGCACTTACTTGTTCTGTCAAGAAGGCAGTCTTCTTGACATGATGCTTCCTCTTGATGGTACATAGATCCTTGATGACCCTCGCATAAGTTGGTATCTGTTTAATCACATGCAGCAAATGTAAGTTAATTTTAACCTGTTTCAAGTGTTCTAGAATCTCACCATGCATTTCCGATTTCTTTCCAGTAGGTTGTAGTGCTTGAGGAAAAGGAACTGGAACTATAACTAAAATGTTCTCGTTGGGCTCATCCTCAGGGATGCTCTCCTTTGCACTTGGGGAGGTGCCTATAGTCGTGGACGAGTTTGATCCATCTAAAATCTTACCACTCCGAGTAGTGATGGCATTAACCTCTTTGACATCCTGAGAGTCTGAAGTAGAGGTTTGTGCCATAAGTTGGCCCTTCGGATTTGCTTGAGGCTGTGACGAAAATTGGCCCCGCTATTGCACTGTTAATGAACTTGTCAGCTTGGTTATCTGGCTTTTGATCTCCTTGTTCTCTTCTGCCAACTGTGTCAATGCAACCTCAAATTTTTTATTAGTTTTACCTTGTGTCTCTATAAATGCATGTAATGTGTCTGATAAAAAACTTTTGTTAGATTGCGCATTGTATGGAGGCGTAGGGTATGACCTAGGTGTTTGTGCCTGTGAGTGTGTAGGTTGGTCTGCTTCGGACTTCCAGCCTAAGTTAGGGTGATCTCTCCAGCTAGAAGTGTAAGTGTTAGAGAATGGTGAGTAAGGCTTCTTGTACATCCCTAAGGCGTTACGTTGTTCCTCATAAACTCCTCTCATCTCAGTCAAGGTCGGGCAATCCTGTGCTAAGTGTTCAACTCCCCCGCATATAAAACAGGCGTCTTGTAGCTCAACTCTGGCAACAGTATGTGTAGGCCTACCATCATTGGTCTTAAGTGCCTCTAACTCCCTAGTCACTCTATCCAATTAGGCTCTAAGGTTGTCCTCTTCCCTAAGTTGATAGATTGGCCGTGTTCTATCCGTGCTCTCAGTAGCACTTGGACCAGTCCAAGTATGAGCCTTTTCATCCAGGTCACTCAGGTACTCAATGGCCTCGTCAGGGTCCTTATGCAAAAACTCTCCATTACACATCATCTCAACGAACTGACGCTCTCTACTGGTGAGCCCCTCATAAAAATAACTAACTAAGCGCCAACTCTCATACCCATGGTGTGGACATGTATTCAAGAGATCCTTGAACCTCTCCCATGTTTGATATAATGTCTCGCTATTCTTTTGGGTGAAGGTAGAAATATGTCTCTTTAGACCGTTGGTTTTGTGGTGAGGAAAGTATTTATTAAAAAATGTTTGGGTCATCTCCTCCCACGAACCTATGGACCTTGGTCGCAAAGAGTATAGCCAACTCTTCGCTTTTTCCTTAAGGGAAAAAGGAAAAAATCTTAGTCTAACCGAGTCTACAGCCTCAACTTTGTTGTGGAAAGTGGCCACAACTTCCTCGAATTCCCTAATGTGAATATAAGGATTCTCACGCTCTAGGCCATGAAAAGTGGGTAATAATTGTATCATACCCTGCTTAAAATCTAGCTTTGGTGTATTTGGTGAAACATGATACATGATGGAGTAGCAGTGCGCGTGGGGTGGAGATAGTCCTTTAGCGACCGAACATGGTCATCGTCGTGATTACTCATGATGTTAGAAGTAGGACTTAATTTGGTCTCAATGTAAATTTGTGGGTGTTCTAAATTTGGGACCATAATTAGTCTCCCTAAGTGGTCTCTATTCCAACTCACACTCCCCCAATTTCCTTTTTTGTTTTTTTTTGCAATTTTTTTAAGAAAAAAAAAACTGAACCTAAAACCTAAAAATAAAACAATGAGCAAGAAAGATAATACCTGAAACCTCCATTGTAGAATGACGCTTGTTCCTCGGCAACGGCGCCAAAATTTGATTACGCCCAAACAGTACACGCTGTCAATTGCAGTAAAGATTGGGGTGTCAATCCCACGAGGAAAAGTGATCTAAAAAACAAGGTCAATGAAGAAAAACTACGCGAAACTAAATGTAAGAAATTCTAACAATTTTAAAATATGAAATTGAATTTAGTTTAATAAAAATCAAGTTTAGAAAAGTCACAAGGTTCCAAGAATCCCTCCTAGATTTCACGCGCCAACTAGTATTGATTCGTTATGATGACTCGATTACGTGTTTCACATCCCAAACAACATAATCGAAAAAATAGTCTTTAATGCACCAATATATTCTAATGTAAATGGATTTTAGATTTCCCTTTTTCTATAAATCACAAATGTTGGTCATATATGATATCCTAAATTTACGATATATCCGGAGACAATAACGTAATAAAAGACAATCACATATAACTAACCTATCGAAATTAATTGATCCTTTAAAATTCCACACATAATAAAAGTGTGACTAAACTTATATAGAGAAGAAAAAGACAACTACCGGAATAATAATCTACGAAGAAGTTGATGAAATCTTTGTCACTAAAATAACATAAACTCTTATATTAAATAAAAGTGAAAATAATAAACACCATTATTCATCGTGAAAGCATAAAACGAATCAAATACTAATTAAGTACGTTACATCTAGGAGTTCACCTCTTCGCCTTGCGTGGAGTTTAGTGACACATGGTGGAGGTGATGACAGCAATAGCGGTGTGGGGCTTCATCGGCATGGCAGCGCGTAGTGGATCAACGATGCACACCCTGCTGGACAGCGTCTTTACTGTTGTTCTGGACAGTGTTTCCTGCTGTTCGGGATAGCGTTTCCTCCTGTTCTGTTGCTGCGTTTCGGCTACTGTTGTTGTATTCCATGTTGTCCTGCGCACCCCCTGTTGTCCTGTGCACTCTACTTGTTGTTCTTGGACAGCGTATCGCCCCTCTTCCGTCTTTGACTGTTGTATTTATGGTCAAGAGAAACACCTTCTTTGTTGTCCCCTATTCTCTTTTATGTTGCTATATTTAAGGTAAAGAGAAGAACCCTTATTGGCAACTCAATTAGAAACCAAATACCCAATACAAATGGAAATCAACTACAAATTGGAAACCCAATACAAAATGAAACAAAAGGGGTCCATATACAATTGGAAACCAAATATAATTGGAAACCACCCCTTTTGTTTAGATTTTTTTCTAGGAAATGTGGGTTTGGCTATTTTCATCCATATCACTTATTTGTTCCACCAAAATTCAAAACTAATTTCCTTTATTTTTTCATTGGTTCTCTTAATCTTTGGCTTGAGTGTGTCCCGCTCCACTTCGTCAATTTGTCTATGAATTTTCAAATTCGCCACGCTTATGCACTTTTGTCATTTAAACTCCAAATCCTACAAAATTACAAAAATAAAATAATTAAACTAAAATACGTTATTCGAAACACTAACAAATATAAATTAGGAGGTATATTACATAATAATTATGTGAACATCACATATACACCCTTTAGAATCTAGGGTTCATTTGAAAAAGTAACTACATATTAGCACTCAAAATCATATACTTGACTTGATTGACTCATGTTGACAAAAACCAAGGAAAAAAATTTCATTTGAGATAACATTTCTATTTTATGAAGGAATTGTTGAGAAGAATGGAGGAATTTGTTCAACGACGCTTTGAATGTTCGGCCGAGTCTCTTGAGGGCTTTGAGTAGAGGAGGGAGTCGTCGGTGAGTGAAAGATCAAACACGGAAATGTTTTCTACTGGGGAGCCTAAACAAAGTTTTTCCACTTCAAGCGGGAAAACATTTCACTCGTGGAAAATTTTTCTTTGTCATAGAAAAATCTAATGCCAAAAAATTCAGTTTTTGGAGGAAAGTTTTTTTTTCCATGAAACACCTAAAAATCAAGCACACCCTCCTATGTAGTTTTTATAAATATTCACTAGTCACTTACGGACCATGTGTTTGGGGTAGTCTATCTAGTGAAGATGCGCAAACATGAAAGGAGGCGAAACCCCCTATTTGCAACCCCTTAGCTCCATGTAAGGGTATTTTAGTCTTCAAGTTAGCTAAAATAAGTAAATCAAGTTAATTATCTGATTTTGATTATTAGACTAAATTAATTATCAAAATGAACCCTAAACTCTAATAAACAATAGACTGAAGGGACTCAATCACCTTAAGGGTGTGTTTGGTTGCATTGAACCATAGGGGACCGTTTGGTGTTTAAGGCAAAGTTGATCAAGATATTGTGGACCATGGTTCCTATATTCGTGGGAGTTCAACTTTTATCGCAATCCAGATATCATAATTAGTTGTTCAGCACATTTTGATCATATTTCCCTCAAATATAAGTAATATGATCCATGTATTCCATGCAACCAAACACACCCTAAATTGCAATTACTATATAAAACGTAAATCCAAGAGTTTAGTATGTATTTTGTGTTTCGAATAACTTGAAAAACAAATGAGTTGATCTCGAATCCTTCGTGCGAACAACTCAACACACTAAAACCAAACACAAAACGAATTATTGATAGGGGTGGGCACGGGGCAGGATGGGACGGGATGGACTTCGTCCCTATCTCATCCCGTTCATTCGGGATCGAAACAGGATAGACCTCATCCCGACCTTGTCCCATCCCAAACAGATTCAAGACTGGACGAGATCAGCAGACAATAAAACATTTTGTTTATTTCACATTGATGTTATTTTTTGTTTTCAAATGTAAATAATTGTATTAGTTTTACTAGTACTTACATGAAAGGTTAGATCCATATGATTATATATATGAATTTGTTTTGCTATGCATTTTTAGCATGTGAACTTCTATAAGAAAGATTTGGTAAATTGAGCTTTCAGCGAAGGAACATTATTTGGTACACAACTTGTGTTTTATTTCGGTTTTCGGTTTGCAGAGTCTTCTTCTCCTTAATTGGGTCATTGCATATAGTTTTTTTCTTGTATAAATTATAGGTTGAAACTAAGCAGGCAATTTACTTTCTTGGTATTCTTTGACTATCAGATATGTTGTGGTTCCTTCCCCTTGCTTTCTTGTGTAATTCTGTTATAATTTCATAATGCAACTATATATTAAATCTATATGTGTTAAACTACAGTTTGAGAGATTGGAATATCAGTAGATATTACCAATTGGGTAGCCACCCATTATAATATATGTTATAACTTTTTTTTTCTTGCATACGCTATAGTAGATATTATCTAAAATAGAATCCATGAGTTATTATATTCATGAATAAGACAACAATAAAAAATAAAAAAAATTAAATCAGTTCCTACTAGAATAGAATCCATGTATTATTATCCATGAGTTCCTACTAGAATAAAATCCATGTATTATTATTTTCAGGAATAATATTAAAATTATTAATATAAATATTAAAAATCAGTTCGGGACGGAATGAGCAGGATTGAAAATTTTCATTCCGATGGAATGAGATTGATCAATTTCATTAAGACTTGAAAAAAAAGGATGGGTTCGAGATCGCAGGATGGGATGCCCACCCCTAATTATTGCGATTGGTCATGTGGGTTGACCTATGATTGTCGATAGGTCTCATTCGTGTCCAGTCAACCTTAGGTATTAGGGGTGGGCATCCCATCCCGCGATGCCGATATCGTCCCGATCTCATCGCGTCTCAATTTTTTTGGTACTTTTGGGATTGATCAAACTCATCTCAATCTCGTCTCGTCCCGTCCTGATCTAAAGTAGGATGAGATCGAGATGGAGATTTTCAATTCCCCTATCTCGTCCCATCCCGTCGCGAACTTATTTATTTAATATTTATTATTAATAATTTTAATTAAATTACTCTTCTAAATGAAACTTTAGAATGTGTTGAAATTAAATCAAAATATTTATTATTTGAAAACTTGTTTGATTTGATACTCTTTGTTTAGATAAAAAATTATTTTAGATCAAATAAAACTCATGAAAATTTATACTTTTTCACATTTTAGATTGGATATAAGACAATTATTCTTGTAGAAAAATAAAGGCAAATGATGGTTTGGTTTAATTTTGCACTATGAGTTGTGTAGTTTGTAATTTGGTCAATGAGTAATATTTTTCAATTTTGAACTTATATATTGACAACTTAAAAACTTATATCATTCAAGATACAATTAGGAGTAATATGAGATGAAAATTTATATGACATTTTATATTGTTATGGTAAAAGTTATATGTACATAAATTAGGCATTATTGATGTGTGAACCATGTGTGATGAAATATTATTGGTATTCTTCGTTGAAAAACTATTTAGTATATCTTCAAGACGAATAATTCTAGAGAGCCCGTGTTTGTAGTCTGGGAGACTGTCCGGACCCTCCTGGGCACGTGCCTGGGAGAGTGTTTGGCACGTGAACCCAGGCCCAAATTTGGGCTCCAACACCCCGGCTCCAAGAAGAGGAGAAGAAGAAGAAAATGAATTACGTAAAAGAGAGTAGAGTATTAGCATACAAGATCATGGGTTCTACTCGCAGCAATTTTTACAAGAATATTTCTTTTGCTTACAACAAACATTTCTGTATCTCCTCTGTCCTTCAAAACCTCAGTGGTGCGTTGTTTTTCGCCTCTCTTCGTTTCCAATTAATTACCAAAAAAAAAAAAAAAAATCTCTTTTATTGCATTCTCATCTGACTAAGTTGGGAGGTTTTTTTCTTTTATTTGATTGTCTCTCCAGCATACAACGTCGCAACCGGGAAAATCTCTTTAATCGAAGAAGAACCAAATACAATCAACGAGGAGGAGGAGAAAGTAGTTCCTAATCGTGAAGGTCCTCCGAATCAAAGGCGAAGGTCAAAGCGAAAGCCAGACCATTGTGATGATACAATTGCAGTAGAAGAAGAGGGCAATCATGGGCCTCTAACTCATCAGGACTATGTTGAGAAGAGAAGGAAAGAAGTGGGGTCAGCTCAGACATATCAGGAATTGATCCCAGATATACTGGTTGGAGAATCTAATTAAAGTTTTCGATCTTTGCTACAATATCAAAATACTAGTAGTAGGCCTTGGAGGGTGTTGGAGCCCAAATTTGGGTCTGGGTTCACGTGCCAAACACCCTTTCAGACACATGCCTAAGAGGGTCCAAACAATCTCCCAAGCTACAAACACGGGCTCTCTAGAATTATTCATTCAAGACATAAAAGAAGTTCATTCCGTCCCGTACCCACCCGGTACGTTGTCGATGAAAAGCTTGGTGGGTCACCAGTCCCAATCGCGTCTCTCTCTTATCTGGTCTATTGGTTGATGAGATAGACATACGCGTTTGGTTCAGATAAATAAATTGACACGAAAGAACATCACCGCTTAACATAACTTAGCAACCAAGCTCAGCCATCTTCTTCATTTCCTCCTTTCTTTTTTGCTCTCTCTCGATCGGTTATTGAAACGTGTATGGAAGCAAAGATGAACAAGTTTTTTGATTCGATTGGCGCCTTCTTCACCGGTGGAGATCAGCTTCCTTGGTGCGATCGCGATATCATTCTCGTAAGTTTTCCCTCCCAACATTTGTTGAATTCGTTGAATTAGGGTTTCGATTCGTTTCTTTCTCTTGTATGTATTATTGAAAAATCTAGGGTTAGTGGATTTGGAATTGTACTAGTCCAGTATAGAGTTTATGAGATGATGATATATTCAAGTTGTTAGAGACTCTACTTTCATGTTAAAATAAAATTAACGATTGCATTTTATTATGAATTCCCTTTTTATACATACTTCCGTTTCAACTCTCTTGTGATTATTATCCCGTCCGTCTTTCTTTTGGTGGATTGGTAGGAAAAAAAGGGACATAATTACTAACACAAGATAGATAGGTGAGACCGTGCGCGCGCACTAACTCTCCTTGGGTGGTATATCTCTCTGTGAACCATATCATTTATATATGGATTATAATATTGATATTGATTGTTATGTGCTTAAATGCTTTGGTTTGGTTTGTTGGATCTGTTTTTGAAATTCACACCAATATTTCAACATGGTTTGTATTAAATTTATATTTATTGTATGGATTATAATATTTCTCAGATAGAGGATATAGACATATAGTAGTTTGTATCATATTTTTGGGAGTTGGGACTGCAACCTTGAAGCTAGCCTAGACAGTCGTGACTCATGAGGTGTGAGTTGTGATGAAAAGGATGAAGCACCTGATGCCTTAAACTACCTAGATTAGGTGGTGTAAGTTTATAAGTCAGTTAAGCTTCTCTGGTAAAAATTGCAAACACTAATGAGAAACGTACAACATTGGAAAATTCTACCCATTTTATTTGTGCTGTCTTTTTTTTTTTTCTGTCAACACGTTAAGAGTGATCAGATTACTGTAAATTTGATAAGTTGTACTTGTTCTTAAATCATGATGTGTACTGATATAGTGGTTCAAGCTAACATTGTACTAGGAGCTCATATCATCATAAAATCTGAATAGAAGGTGATAAATAACGTGTCCTTTCTCGATTAATGTTCTGCACATTACATCTCAGTCTATCACTCCCTAGCTCATTTCATGGTTGAGACTAATCACACTCATGAGATGGATGTTGGAAGTAGGCTACGCAAGCCTGTCATTCCCGATATATATGCTAAGCATATTTTAAAAGGTAGCATTGAACTCCACATTGCACCCCACCCTAGTTCAAAAGAATGCTTGAGACTAGTCACAACGAGAATTGATGTGGGAGTAAGGCTAGGCAAAGGATGTTGACTCAGTGCAAAGGATGTGGTCCGATTCATGCTTTGCACTATAGTGCCTGATGATAGGTCAGGGGACACTTCATAGCTTCCCTATCATCCATTGCATCCTGTACCACTTCAACAATTTGATGCCTTTGTCAAAATTAATTTGTTGCTTACTTGCTACCCAAATTTCCTATCAATCGCCCAATCTTCCATATTGAACTTGGTGAATACACTACATGCTAACAAAGCATCCCACCGTCCTCTTTAGTAGGACTCATTGACCAGACCCTCCTCTTTAATAGGCTTGGACTACTAAGCCCCAGCTCTAGATTGTGGGATCCTTCACAGTTGCTCCAGCTTGGGCCCCGGTTAGGCTGTATTTGATTTAAAAGAAAAAGGTTCACCTCTTTTTTACTAGTCTTTCAACCTCAAAACTCTCTTCTTTTCCTCTCCCCTCCTTCTGTGTCCTCTCTTACCTCTACATATTTTGCAATCGGTCAGATTGACACCCTCACAAAAATTGCAATGAATGCCAGCCACCAAACCAACAATTGCCAACATGTATCCTCACTTGAGACCTGTCTGAATTTTCATCGATCCTCACACATTACCCACAAGCAGTGGCGGAGCCACATACAAGACATGGGGGGCAACTGCCCCCCCTATAATTTTCAAACTCTTATTTTCTATAGAGAATTGTAGTCAGATTTGTGGGTAATAGTTATGTATTTAACTAATTGCCCCCCTTGAATTTTGCTATTTATTTTGTGCCCCCTCCCTTGTGAACATCCTAGCTCCGCCACTGCCCACAAGCAAAGCTATAAAAACAATTATTAGGCTGGCTACTTGTTCCTATTGATAAGTCAGAAAATCAACAATTACCTTCCAAGATTAACAAGTACAAAAAATAACAAAATGAAATGGAAAGCACAAGGTATTGGAAAAATGAAACCATTTGAGATTTTTTATTTAAGCAAAGGTAAATCTTACAGTAACGGTGTATTATTTGTTAATGGTGCTCCCCTTACTAATCCAATGATGTCTACCAGATCATCCAACCTTTCATGGATTCCGATGTTTTTGTGTATGTACCTTTGTATATGCACTCTCTTATGTTACTCAATGTTCTCTCTGTCTACAAAGCCAATTTTCCTTTTCTAGGCTAGCTAATAAACTGGTTCAAAGGTTTTGTATCCAAAAATGACGTCGGCCCCCGCCAAAAGGAAAAAACATGTAAAGTATACCAAGGTAAGAGTGGGAGGGTAGGAGGGCGGACTAACATTTGAACTAGCGAAACTCTTAAATTGGCCAACTTGGGGTGAAAATGAATGAAGATTGCAAATGAAATGAAGTTGTCTCCCTGGGTTCATCTACTATTGGCTATATCAAACTATAGCAGGTTTGGAGGTAGACTCTATATCCTCTTATGAACATTGGGAAAGTAAGAAAAGAACAAAGGTTTTAGAGAAGCTTCCCCTTTGGGCTATGGTTTCAATATCATGGCATAGAAGGACAACAGTGGCACGGATCATGGTTTCAATTCATGTTTGGCACTATAATGCCTAGTGAGAGATCAGGGGACACTTCATAGCTTCCCTATCGTCCATCACATCCTGTCCTACTTCAACAATTTGATGCCTTTCATCGTCGTCATCATCAAAACCCATTTTCGATACTGTCGGGGTCGGCTACACGTATCCTCGCCTAATCCAAGCTCAAGGATGTCTTCCTTCACCGCCTTCGTCCAAGTTTTCAACGGTCGTCCCCTCCGTCTACACCATTAACTTGCTAATCTAGACATTTTCTAATTGGCGTCGTGCTTGGTTTCCTCCGTATGTGACCAAACAACGTTAAACGCCTTTTCTTGAAATTTGTCCTTTTATAGGCGCTACACCTAAGTATCTCATAATTTTTTCATTCCTAATTTTATGCTTACAGGTTTTATCACACATCTATCTTAACATACGCATTTCTGCTACTATCATTTTATGCGTATGTTGTTCCGTAGTAGCCCAACATTCAGAACCGTAGAGCATGGCTGGTCAAACAATTGTCTTATAACATTTCCTTTTTAACCTTGCAGGTATCTTTTTATCGCATAATACTCCTGATGTCATTCTCCATTTCATCCAACCAGTTTTAATCTTATGGTCTACATCTTCTTCAATAGCTCCATTTTAATAATTATAGATCCTAGTTATCGAAAAGTCACACACTCTGGAACCTCCACGCCTTCCATCTCAATTGAGTTACTCCTCCCTCGCAATTCACATACAACCAAAGTTGCACACTAAATATTCTGTCTTTGAACGACTAATTTCAAAACCCTTACTCTCTAATGTCTCCTATCACCTATCTAATTTTCGACCTAAACCTTCACTGGTATCATCAATTAAGACAATATCATCTGCAAACAACATGCACCAAGGTACATCTTTTTGAAGAGGTCTCGTTAACTCATCCATGACCAAAGCAAAGAGTATAGACTTCAAGTTGACCCTTGATGTAATCCTATTGATACTGGGAATTCATTGGACATGCCGCCTACTGAGCTAATACCTGTTACAACCCCTTGTATATATTGTTAATGATATCGATATAACATTGAGTCACTTTCTTCCTTCCAAGCACCCACCAAATAAACTTCCTGGGGACTATCGTAGGTTTTCTCCAAATCAATAAAAATCATATGCAAACTCTTACATTCCTCTCGATATTTTTTTATAATTTGCCTAAGCAAGATGGCCTCCGCAATAGACCTACTCGACATAAATCCAAATTGATTCTCCGAAACAATGGTTAAACTCCTAAGTCTTCGGTCTATAACCGTTTCCCAAAGTTTCATTGTATGACTTATAAGCTTTATCCTTCTATAGTTCGAGTAGTTCTGAATATACCCCTTATTATAAATTGGTACCACAATGTTGTGCCTCAACGAATCTGACATTTTTCTAATTTTTAAAATCCTATTAAAGAGCCTAGTTAGCCATTGAATCTCAACTTCTCCTAGACATTTTCGCGCTTTAATTGGTATATCATCTGGTCCAACTGCCTTCCTTGCCTTCATTCTTTTCAAAGCTTCTCTTACTTCTTTGGCACTAACTTTGCGATGGAACACGCGATGACTCCCTTCCTGTGAAGCATATCCCTCCAAGTTTAATTCCCTTACATGTGTCCCATTGAGCAGGTTCCAAAAGTAATCCCTCCATCTATCTAAATTAGTTTTTTCCTACATTAAAACTCTTCCATGCTCATGCTTAACACTCTTAATTTGTTGCTTGAATTTCTTTCATCAGTATCACACCCAAATTTCCTATCAATCGCTCAATCTTCCATATTGAACTTGGTGAATACACTACATGCTAACAAAGCATCCTACCCTCCTTTTTAGTAGGACTCATTGACCAGACCCATATGAATATTTGAAATGGTCATGGAACAATGATTTAACATCGACCGTATAAGCTGGCAATCATGTGTCCGTTTTGGACTTTTGGCTTCATGTTGCCTTAGAGTGACATGCCAGATCTCTCAGTCTTAATCCAAGCTGACCCTCAAGTAATCATCTCAAAGCAACCCAGCTCAAAGCTAACCTCTTCATGTAACTCGCAGGTTCATCATTCTTTAAACTCGTCTAATTAACATATCAAATCAATGCTGCCATAAGTAACTCATGTAAAGCATCTTGATTTATTTATTTATTTTTAATTTTATTGATTAAAGCTATTGCTTAGTAAATATAAAATCAGTTGTGGTATTTAACTATTTGTTGTATCCTATTTTTATGGCATTGTATATAAATAATAAAGCAAATTATAGTATTTAACTCATTTATGCAGGTTATACTTTTTTAATTTCGTATGGTATAATTAAACGTATCCAATAGACTGGATACATGTCATCAAACACAAACCCAACATATTTATTTCGCGTGTCTATGGCGGTATGGCCCCAACACAGTGTTCATTCTATCCCACCAATGTACAAGAGTATCCTCACCCTACTCATGTACAAGAGGTGTCATTAGTGAGAACTTTGTTAATGAATCCATCACCTTCGTAAGTAGCATCATGAAGAATGTACTTATAATGTCTATTTGTAATTGCTTTACATTTCCTGTTTTATAATGTTTGTTTGTAATTGGTTTACATCTCTGTTTTTTTACTTAACTGTTCCTTTTCAATCTTACAAAACACCGCATGAGGAATTATTCTCCACCCGTTGCTTTCTTGCTGCACACAGGTCCTCACAAAGTTGTCTTTCTCCCCCAACCTTTTCAACAACCTGATCAAGATACTTCCAACATCTTCCCATCAGGTGTATTGATCAACAAATTAATAAATAAATAAAAAACCTACTTTTCTCAAATCGTCCTACCTGTCAACTGATGCTAACCCTATAATTCTTCCAGGACTCTGTAAAGGCATACATTTTTTAAAATTCTAAAACCCCAACAACCCCCAACACACACACACACACACACACATATATATATATAAACCAAATGCAGTATTTGGGTTTGAGCTGTTGAAGGTTTGCAGAATGCAGTGTTTGGGTTTAGGTTATTTAACAATGTTTAGCTGGTTAGTTCTGTCATAGCAAAAAAAGTGTTGCAGGTTCACATGGATTATGAAATTGTTTTGGTTGAAATCGATGGCCAAAAATATGGTGATTGAAAACCTTAACAAAGGTAACTACTTTGGTATTTTAGTGCCACCTTTATATCCATAGCTGATAAGAAGATAAGGAGGCAAGTCAGCTTCTACTTCATATCTGCAACCTTTTTGGAAGTTACATATCTGGTTTCTAAAATTTTCAACAGACAGACTCCCTACTCCCCAGTGGGTGCTTATTGGTTTATCCGTTTTCCTTTTCTAGTGGGTGGCTTACTCGTGTGATTGCTTTATATCTATTTCTTTTCTTGCTCTCCATGGTCATCTAATGTTTCTTGAATACATTTTATCGAATAATAGCAAAAATAAAATAAAATAATGGCAATTCGATTATGTTTCTTTTTACTTCCACTATTTGTCAACTTCTGATGACTAAGCATGTAAACAAGCTCACACAAGTCTTACAAACTCGTGCTATGGAAGCTTCTCTATTATGGACTCTCCTGTCATTATGAAATTTTTGTTCGTTTGTTTGGGTCTCTCTCTTCTTCCTTAATTTGGTTTTTTAAAGCTGAAGTTATTCACGTGTCTCTGATACCGACTATTTTCCTCTCCTGAAAACCTTCTTTAAATGTCTGCTTGTTTTTTTCTAAGACGCTTTTCTCTGTGGTTGAAAACTATCTAATGGATTCACAGGGTTGCGAGAGAGAAATTGCAGAAGCTGGAGATGATGCTTCAGAAGACACTAAGAAAGAAAGCATCATGAGATTATCCTGGGCTCTTGTTCACTCTAAACACCCAGAGGATGTGCAACGTGGGATTGCTATGCTTGAAGGTTGAATGAAGTCATTACTTGTTTACTTCATTTCATTAATTCTTTCTGATGTGCTGCTGCACTCAAGTAGCACACCATTACTCGTGTTCTGGTACCCAAGTTTTAAGTGATGCATCTTTCTTCTTGATCATATTATAACTGTGCATCTCACTTTTGCAGCTTCTTTATCTAATGAAAGCAGCCCATTGCAAAAGAGAGAAAAGCTTTATCTTTTGGCAGTTGGACAATACAGAAGCGGTGATTATGGAAGGAGTAGACAGCTGTTAGATCGTTGTTTGGAGGTATGATCTTTTTTTCTCTCTAGATATTTGGTAAATTGGCAGTCACCTCTGTAGCAACTCTTCCACCCTTAGGACAATGATCTCACTTGAGACTGATAGGAATTTAACCTTTGAGTTATGGTGACTAGCTGGAATTGTTATGAAAATCTGATACTTCTAAAACAGTGGTTATTTTGAAAACATTTTGCTATGCTATTAAGGGACCCTATACTATGTAAGTTTTCTGTTTTGCTACATTGTGCATTGTTAGACTGAATGAAAGTTGTTCTGATTAGAGAACTATAGTTGGGTTTCGGAAAAGAGGATACGGAGAGAGAGAGGAATAAGAGTCACTGGGGAATATGATCAGGTGAAGACTCTTATAACATAAAGGAGATCAACTTTACCCTGAAATTGAAAATAAAAGATAAAAATAGTGGTGGCGACTCTAAAAAAATTGGTGCCGGGTCTAATAATATTGTCCTAAAAGAAAATTTAAAACGAAGTTGATGGTTCACATAAAACTTAAAACACTGGAAAGGTTAAAAATTTGAAATCCTGGCCCCTCCACCGATTTTACAAATCAAATCTGAAAATTTCCTATAGGTTTTGAAAACCAATTTCATAAAGCTTTTATCTTCTGAATTGATTGCTGTCTCGTGGTTTTGCACAGTATAACTAGTTTTTTTTTTTTTTTTTTTAATCTTTGTAGGCCTTTTTTCTGGAGCTAACAACTTACAACCTTTGTTGAATTTGATTTTGTAGATTGCACCAGACTGGAGGCAGGCCCTGACTTTGAAGAAGACAGTTGAAGATAAAATAGCTAAAGGTGACAATATCAGTACTTATTGACGTACTTGAACTGCTTACATATTTTCCTTCCATTTCAACGAGACCTGAGATTCTCTTTTATGCTGCAGATGGTGTGATTGGCATAGGCATTGCTGCAACTGCTGTGGGACTTGTTGCTGGTGGAATTGCTGCTGCATTGGCTCGTAAGAAATGATCTTCATCTCCTTCTCAATATCGTTGTGCGTAATATATCCCCGAGGTTTGGATGTGTTTAGCCTTGTGTGTCCTCTCTAACAGTCTTACTTTGTTCTGAATTAGTTAAAAAAAATTGTGGAGCAAGTATTAAATCTGTGACAGTAGTAGTATCGATATCGATATCGGTACTTGATAGTTTTGTTGCTAGATGTTTGAATCAGATATATACATTCCTTTAGATAACATGTGAAGTTTCTTGATCTTTTTTTTCCCTCGTTGGTAAGAAGCAAAAATACAGAGCCAACTAATGTGCAGTCAATACTGTTTAATGATTTGACACAATTTACTTGGGAAGATTTGCTAGAGACCTCCTTTGGAAACTGGACTATAAGATGCCCAATGCTACTAGACAGCGTGAAACTTCTAAATTTTAAGTTGTTGAAAACTCTAGCTTTCTTCTCTTTTCTGAATTACTCAACAGACTGCACAGTGCATAATCTTCTAAAGGAATGTCTGACATTCTGGGCGTACTTTTTCGGGGAATGTAGGATGATCTGACCTGGACAAATTAGTTGGGCATAATAGACCGAAGCGGTGGAAATTGTACTTATGATACAGGAATGGTTGGCACAACCCATAAACTCAACATTGTAGACATAGTTGGAAGGGTAGTGATGTGAAATAGGGCTGCAATTTGGACAGGTTAGCGTACAAAGCCAAGGCCACTGAAGCCTAAGCCCAACTCCACATAGGATTTGAAGTGTTTGGCCCAAGCCTGCCCGTTAGTTGGGTTGAATGGATTATTGGGTTGGTCTGCTTGTTTCTGACATTATATTGTCGTTGTTTAAGCCACAGTTGTCAAATGATGTAGTGGATGTACCCAAAAAAATGAGGAGTAGAAATAACGACCTCCTTACAAAAGTAGACACAATTCCAAATGACAATGAAATTCTCTTTTCACAAAATTTTATATCCTAGGAATTTGTTGAAGACTCCAGCTTTCTTCTTAACAATTCCTTATCAAATAGCATTACTAACCGTTGGAAGGAATTTGTGGCGGATTTTATAGGGTGCTGAAAAGGAATTGATGGCACAACCTAAAATTGAACAGTCCCTCCCTACCAACTAGACAGCGCTGTGTAGGTAGTGACGTGCAACAGAACTGGCACTTGTTGGAGGTCACCAAAGCCTTGACCCAACATCACATTATGTTTGAATTGAAATGTTATCCCAAACCTGATTGGGCGGGTTGGTTGGTTTCTCTTTTTTTGACAGAATCATCCAATATATTCAAATTGAATCAAATGAAGAACATGTATTTTAAAGCCTCTATCACTATAAAGTTGAATCTTAACTTCGACTGCAACAAAGATTCTAAAACAAAGACCCTTTGTCATACAGTTAATATGGTGATATTTGTCAATAAACTGATGTTACCCTTTTCTTGCCCTACAACAATCGGGTTAGGCTTAATGGCTAAGCCTTTCTATCCAAGTTGCAGCCCATGTGGCCTTGTGCAACTCTTTAAGTAGAGCCTTCGTTCAATGGTTGTCTAGCAAACAGCATTCCATTTTCACTCGAAGAACTATGATAAGATTGGTAACTTAGGACACTGTATGTGTGGAGGTTTTGCTTCTAACACAGTTGATTTCATAGTCAGGTTATTAACTTTCTTTTTGGCTTGCCATAGCTGGTGAAGAAACTGAAAAGAGTGGAACAAACAAGGAAAAGAACCAACCCAACTGATTCTCCTTGACCTGCAGCAAAGAAATAAATGAACAAAGAGGAATCCATTGCCCGAGTCCATTCCATATTTGTATTTCTGGCCAAAACTACACTGTTTGCAAGAAACAACACAACAATAATGCCCCCTTCGCATAGAGATGGGGAAAGGCTACTTGTATAGAGGAAATCCAATGGTTTTTTGGATTGGAATTCCCTCTAATTGAATCAATAAAATGGCAATCAAACATACTTTCAATAACATGTTCCAGCACTTTTCTTGGAATGGAAATAGTTTAAAAACGTGTATGGTTCATTGCCTAAAAATATGTATGAAAAACATTTTAACTTTGAACACACACATTTTACACTCCTTGTAAACAATGCATGCTTCGTTGGGGTGTTTGCACCACTTAGCTTTGTGAGTAGCAAATTGCTGAAAGCCATTAGCAGCGCCTTCTCTGAAATTTGTTCGTCTTCGGCAGTAAGCGGTAACCATTCATCAATGGGGGGAAGGGGATATATGGCTTTGGAGCTTTCAACTAAACTTTATTACTAAAATTTAGTCTTCATCTCAAACAAGCATACTACTTACTAATCATGGTTTAGCATGTATCTGAGGCAAGGCAACTTGTATACTTAGCTGATTTTAAATGGCTGATAAGTGCTAGTTTCCTAAAAAGGGGCTAGTAATGAGTCGTGGTTGTTTTATAATCATAAATCATCAAAGGTGTAAAAACATAGAGAAAATGAATACTACTAAAAAAAAACTTGAGAAAATCAATAAATCCTCAAAATGCCTCTAAAATCTTTAACACCAATAACTAAATTTGAAATAATTTTATTCTAATGAAATATTAGGAAACTGAACTTGTTAGTGGAAACAATTTCTACTTGTGGCTGTAGTTTAGTGGTGAGAATTCCACGTTGTGGCCGTGGAGACCTGGGCTCGAATCCCAGCAGCCACACTGCTTGTTTTTGCCAATGCCTAGTTTATCCAAGGGTGTTTGAAGCTTTTCGATTAGTTTTTTGGATGAACTTCTACATATGCTCACCTCTGCCTTCTCCTTCTCTAAGTTCCGGATGTCATGGTGATGGAGCTGGGGTCTATCTACGTGAATCATCTTCTTTCTACATGAGTGTTTCAATTTCCCCTGTATTGAATCCTACATTCTTAACGCATTTAATAATGCCTCCATCTGCCCTTCCAAATTTACACGATTCTTATATCACAGGGGCTTATATAAAGGATTAGATGAGTCCGCTGACACCTTTATTTAGCGGTAGTCACCACATATGAGATGATCAGATAATAATAAAGCACAAACCCTGACAATATACTTCAATAGAACATGCATAAATGCTAATAACACATATAGTTTGAAACATAGAAGATAGTTCAACACGAACTCAACAAGATCCTAGCAACAAACCAACAATATCCCAGACAGCTAAAACATCGATCACACTCGCAGACAAAAGAAGAAAAGGAACTGGGTCCCTTTACTTCCTACACAACACCAACAATAGTCTAGACAACTAAAACATCAAATAGTAACTGAAGCACTGGCTATGGCACTCTAGTATCCTTCAATTCCCAATTAAAGCAAGCAGAAAGTCCTTGTAGTCCCCTGAAGTTTCGTTAGCTACAGCTTCAGCAAGAGGCACACTGTTCTTTGCATAGTACAACTCTTTGATCACATGCAAATCCCTCTCAGCATGAGTGACAATTATGCGAGTCAGAGCATCCTCATCAGTTCCCACCTTGTTAATCGCATTTCTCAGCACCTGTAACAAAATACCTCTTCTTTACAATAATGAAAATAGTAAAAGTTTCAAAAATTGTTTTTTGAAACTTTGTAATTTGCTATCAAAAAATATTGATTGTTACTTTACCTTCTCAAAATACTTGGTAGGGTCATAGATGCATTGAACTGCAGTACGCAATATCCCCAAGAGCTCGTCATCAGCAGCTGCCTCCTTGGGCTCATCCACTAAATGCTGAAAATGTATGTCAACGCAGGTTATGGACAGAATAGGCAAGTTTTATAATGGTTAATAAGGAGCGTGTAGAACTATAAAGAACAAACGTTAACGTACCTTGGTGATGGAAGCACCATATTCATCTTTGTAACGGTTGAAAATTGCATTCAGCTGTGCTTTGCTCCTAGTAGTGAGGATACGGATAATCTCTTCATGGTTGAAGGCCTTCCCTTGAATTGCATCGTGAAGTATAGCTGCCTCATGCTCTGCCAAGCTCATCTTCACCTCATCCCCATTGTACCTATATGTGCTCACAAGACCAACAAGAATCTGCAATACCCTCAACACACATATGCATCATCTACTAATTGATAGATATGTCAGAAACACAACTATTTCATTTCCATGTGTATGACTTGCCTGACGGATATCTCCGGATGTATGATAGGCGACTTCTTCTTCCAGTGAATGCTTGTACCTGTGCAGATATGCGCGCTTCACTGCCAAGAGCTCCTCTGGATCTAGTACGCTTGCAATCTCAACGATCACATGGTAGTTAGGAAAGGTACTCTTCAATTCCGCATAAGCTAAGATTGCATAGCGTTCTTCTGGAGTTGGAAGCCAACGATACACCGCTTTCTATACACGTTAAGTTGCAAATGTTAGTACTGAAAATTAAAAGAAACATAGATTGTGATTTAGGGGATGAGAATAAACCTCAAAGTTCCCAGAGAGCTCTGATTCAAGTCGCTTAACGAGATCCTCTTCATAGAGGTCTTGATAAGCTTCCCTTATAAACTTTCTTTGAATTGCATCTCTGTGTGCTAGAATGTGAATAAGCTTCCCCTCCTCTGTTCCCCATCCTATATACAAAAAAGAAGGAAAAACTTAGGACCCTTTGAGCCTCTTGTAAACACATCAAACCAAACTAAGACTCGGACAATGAAAGAGATATACAACACTACAAGAAAATTATCTAATCTTTTAGAAACACATGGTTCATCACATGTATTGAAAAAAAGAGAAAGGACTACTCATGATGAAGACACAAAATAGAAAAGAAAATGCATACCTTGAACAGCTTTTCTGATCTCCTCAGCGTCCAATACAGGTGAAGGAACTGAATCAGGAATAACAAGAGTTGCCATTTCTCTCTCAAATGCTGCTTCTTACAAAAACAACTTTGTTGCAAGTTTGTGCAAGGAAAAACTGTTGGCCTTTGCTCTCTATTTATAGTGCGAAACCTTCACATATCAAACTGTAACCCCCCTGGAAAAATATTTCCATCTATGGTTTTCCATGTGACATTACTACTAGAAAGTTCTTGCCACGAAAATAATATCTCGACCAGGACACGCTGCCAGCAAATGCTCTTACAAAGATCTCAAGGATACACCGCGGTGTACACATCAGGATGACTGGACTTGTTCTAGTTTTATAGGATGATACCATACTTGAAGGATTGTAAATCTACACCAGTGATGATTAGTTTCCTCATTTGAACGTATATACTAGCAAATGCATTCAATTATAAGATTATGTTTGTAACAAAGTATGGTATTTATTCCATAAAATGGACTTTATATTACTTTATATATATTGAGTTGTTCTGAACATGGATCACATACTTTTTTAAGTAGATAGGATTGGGTGAATACAAAATAAAAAGAGACTAAATTTAGAGTATTTATATTGGACTTTTGATGGAAAAAAGGAAAAAAAAAATAATGAAAATTCATTAGTGTTTAGGAAGTAGCTAATTATTATTATTGACTGATTAATTTGGTGTAAATGTGCTGATACCTGGGTTTTGATTCCTGTGAGCGCCCATGGCTATACAAGAATGTTATACGTGATTTGGTAATATGTGCATTTCATGTGAGTCGTCTACCCTACAAGAGCACTACATACGTTTACCGTGCATGTGAAAAGACAACTCATCCATTTGAGTGTAACGTTTATCATAGTAACTAATCCGTTACAGAGCATCATGTTACAAGTGTCATGCGCCCCCACATGTTCACCAGGAGAAGAGTTTAACATATGCAGCATTTCAGGTGGACAGTAGTGTGACATGTGACCAGCATGTTGACGCATCAACCAACACCATAAAATATCTAAATGGTCTGCAAGTTGGTTAGATAGGTCCACAAAAAAAAAAAAAAATTGGTTGGATAGGTCCACAAATATCCCCTTGAACAAAATTAGTGTTTCTGAGCCAATGCTTCCAAGAAACAAATATCCATAGAACTGGATTAGAATGAAATTTCAAGTTTCAAACAATGGTCGTGAACGGTCATCGTTCAATGCTACACGAACTGCCATAGTTCGGAGCGAATACCATAGTTCAAGCTTCACAAAATGCCATAGTTCGGAGCGAATGCGAACCCCCACTGTTCGACTTGGTGCGAACTTCCATAGTTCGACTTAGAGGGAGTGGAATAGAAAGCTAATTGGGAGATACTGGAATTTAAATTAATTCACAAAAGCTATAAAACTTACATATAATCAAAGTAAGCCATCACAAAGTTTCGGAGGAGTTAGCAACATTGCTGTAGAACAGAAAATTTGTCAGTTTTAAACATTGCGAGTACTACTAACATATTATATAATCATCAAGATTGGAAACTATTTCTCAAAAAGGTGTTGATGGATACATTATGCCTGGGTCCATGACTCTTCTCCAGGTAGGACTCTTTTTACTTTCACTCACATTAGTACAGTCACCAAGTTCTAATGTTTTGCCAACAGATACTTAAGCGCCAATGGTGTTATGGTCGAGTGGTTAGGGTTGTGTGGGTTTATACCCCACCTCCTAGGTTCGAGACCCGCTGGCGGCATGGTTACTTTCTTATGGTGTTGATTTGTAGGTCGCACAGTAACACACAGTGACTTCAACATATTCAAACTATGAAATTCAAAACTTTTTCCACAGTGTCGTTTTTAGCTCGAAACACCTTGACAGTATCTATAAGAGCATATTCAATCATCCATCTAAAATAGCCAAAAAACTATTTTAGGGGGAAGATTGAAAAAAATTCCCCTCCAACCATCCCTTTAATTCATCCCCTATAATAGCTTTTGCCTCAACTTTCCCCTAAATTTAGTGGAAGTTAATCATCCCCTATATTTCAAATATTAATAAAATATTCAAATATTTAAGTTTCTAAATTAAAAATAAATCAAAAATAAAAACAAAAGTATTTAAATAATAGTATAATTAAAAAATAATTATTCAAAAGCATTTAAATAATAGTATAATTAAAAATTAATTAATAATACTAATTTAAATAATGATAAATTTATTAATAGTAATTATCTAAATAATGATGTAAAAATGGAAGATATATTTAAATAATGATTAAAAAATTAATTATTAATACTATAGATTTTTTAAAACTCCCAATTTTTTTAATTAGTCAAGTTTAAATTAATAATAGTATAATTAAAAAATATCTATATAATAGTATAACTGAAAATAATAATATTATATATTTAAGTTGAAATTAATAATAATATAATTGAAACAAATTAATATAATTATATTTAGTTGAAATTAATAATAGTATAATTGAAATTAAATTGGTATAGAAAAGTTTAAGATATATTAAAATAATGATGAAAAAGTTAAAATAAGAGATATGGTTGGAGTGATGAAGAAACAGGGGACCCCTAAATTTAGCTTTTGATTAAAACGGGGGATGATCTTTTACCATTGGAGATGCTCTAAGATTATCAAACAATGTCATTTAGATGGTCTAATCAGTGTAAATGTCAACAAGTTGCCTAATGCATTAGCTCACAGTTTCAGCAATAATTATGCTACCAGAAAATATTACATTACCATCAATTTGGGATGAGCAGGTATACGGCACACTCTACCCCCATCATATAACATCTTCCATAGAAAACCTGCAGCTGACTTGTGATCTCCAACACAGAACAGTTAATGTTGAACAATAGGCTATGGAACTTCTATGCTGACACATGCACATACACAGTACACCCTTTTTATGATCTTTTGTATTTATTATAATTTTGGGTGGGGTGGCACTAAGTGTGTTTGATGCTCAATTTGGCAATGCTCTACAGTCTCTGGTATATACACCACCGACTATGAGCATTTTTCTTGAATATTTGGCTAAGCATTGAAAACGTCCTTAGCCAAAATTCGAGTCATTTATATGATCTAGAGTTTCGACTTGGGCCACAAATGTTTTTCTGTTGCAAGTCCCAATCATTTCAAATAAAATGAACCAAAACATTACGACATCTGCCTATAATGATATGTGCATGTATAATTAAATATAAATAATGATTCGCGTTGGTGCGCATCTCGAGGGTGCGGGCATGTATCTCGAGGGGGTGAGCGGTCACACCCTCCCCCTCGCTGGTTTCCTCGCCATTTAGAATTTCTGAATCAAGAATGACTTATTCTAGAAACTACCATGGTCAACTATCTTCTATGCAATAAATCTCAAAACCCGTATCCTCAAATTTGTGTTCTCTCTAGTGTTGTTTATGCATAACCCATGAACTCCAGGATTTAACAAAAGCAGTGACTTTGGCAGTTTAATCTGGCCGAGCATGAGGCAAAACAAGAGTCAAGGGGGAAGACGCTTGCGGTAAGCGTTCGCGACGGATGGTGCTAACGGCGAATGGCTTTCGCGTGGGGATTTTTTCTTAATAGCTGCTAGGGTTAGGGCTGTGCTGATAACGTGTTACGTAAAGAAAGAAAAAACAAAAAGTATGGAGGAAAACATATAGTTGTATTATTCATTGATATGAGCCTCTATATATAGCAAGTACATAGTATCACAATTTGAAATGAGATAGGAAACTTATGCCAATAAGGAATCTAAATCCTACTCCATAACAAAGAAGATAACCTTCCTCGTTTGAACGAATCACACAATCCTAGTTTAACTGCAACATGAAGCCAGTTCTCTAGTTTGGTGCTTGAGAATATGTTGCCTTGCTTGTTGAAATACAGAGAAGACAACAAGAGAGCTCAAGAATAACATACCAGAAAATGTATGTCGGCAGCCAAACTTGTTGAAGAAGAAGCCGAAATCGTTGAAGAACAACCTGGATCTGAAGTGGTGTGGCTGGATCTGAGTTGGAACAGCTTGAAGAAGATAAAAGAAGGGAGAAGAAGGCGGTGGAAGGGTCTCCACCGCCCTCCACCACCGCCTCTAGCAGCTATAAAAGGAGATGAACCCCTCCTCTTTAAATCATATTCTTCCATAAAGAGCTTGTGAGAGAGATTCTCCAATCCTCCAAAATGGAGAGATCCTCCATGTTTGTGAGATATGTTGTTGTTTGGAGTTAGGGTTTATCCCTTTGTATCTGTGAGAGGGGAAGGAAGGGAGGTGTGAGGAGAGAGAGTGTTTTGTTTGTTTGTGTTTTGGTTTTGGTTATACGCAATCAGCGTATTTGTGTGGTGTCATTTAGACACTTGTATTTATAACGTCTTTGATGTTTTGTAACTCTCTCCATTTGTAATCTGTCTCTCTCATCAGTAAAGTTGGTATTTGTCGTGGACGTAGGCGTGTTTTCCGAACCACGTTAAACTGGTTGTCTCCAATATTTGTTAGTATTTTGTTTTGTAGTTTCGCATTTCGACATTTGTAATGCTTCCGCCCGTAACAAATTGGTATCAGAGCCGAGGGTTAGTTCTTGGGGTTCATTTGAAGCTGCGTGGACCAGTGGTTGATTAAGAGTATGTCAGATCCATCAACTTCTGGATCAAAGATGGTTACCGCTACAGTCGGTAAATTTGATGTCGAAAAGTTCAATGGCAAGAACAACTTCGGCATGTGGCAATGCAAAGTTTTGGATGTGTTAGAAAAGGAAATTTTGGATGATGCTTTGGGAGACAAGCCGGATAAAATGAGTGAAGAAGAATGGAACAAGTTGAATTGACAAGCTTGCGGGTCAATAAGATTGTGTTTAGCGAATGAGCAAAAATACTTTGTAATGAAGGAAACCTCCGCTAAAGTATTGTGGAAAAAGTTGGAAGATAAGTACATGACGAAGAACATTCAAAATAAGCTCTTCCTCACGAAGCAACTTTTTTGGATGAATATGAGACCCGGGATTACTCTGTCTGAGCATTTGGATGAGTTTAATAGGCTTATTGCCGACCTATTGAATTTAGAAGAAGATGTTCCAGAAAATTACAAGGCTTTGTGCCTTTTGAATTCCCTTCCAGAAGAATATGAATTATTGCACGTGTGGCCAACGCTCAAAGTTTTCACCTTTCTTCCACACTACACCAAAAGGCATGTTTAGCAACACGGAGGTGGCCACGGCTCTAAACCGTTGGTGTATTTGCCACGGCCAAAAACCGTGGCTATAATGGCCAACGGCTTAAAATCGTGGCTAAAAAAAGGCTTGGCCACGGTTCTAAACCGTTGGTGTGTTTGCCACGGCTAAAAACCGTGGCTATAGTGCCCAATGGCTTAAAACCGTTGCTAAATTGCACGTGTGTTGCACGTGGATGTGTGGAGAAGTCGAGTCGATTTCTCGCGGGCGAAATTTTGCGAAAAAAATTTGCTTCCCACTTTGCGTTCCCGCTCCGTCTCCCCCCAAGGAATTCATGTTGTTGATCCAGATCAGGTGGAGTCTCCTCCCTCTTTCTCTCTCTTTCCATCTTTAGTGAGATACTACTAAGTTACTTCCCACTTTGCTAGTTTATGGAAAAGTTGCAGATAGGTCAACTTTTTCTTTTGCTTATATTTTCAGGAAGAGTTTCTCTGTCCTGTATGTCGCAGCCTTACGAATTCAGTCCTTCCTGCGCTCCCTGATACCTGTAGGCAGATGATATCATCTGATCTTGGTCCTGAATCAACTACAGGCTCTTCAATCACATCAGGGGTGCACCTTCTTCGCCTCGCCCAATCCCTCGCTCTTCTTCAAACTGGTGCTTACTTGGTTGCAGATGATGGCATCCTGAGGTCCCTGTCCTTGCAGCGAAGCGAAAAAATACAACCAACTCTTGAGCCTCTCTTTCATTTACTCTGTAAAATGTATTTTCCCAACCGATGTGATAAGTTCTTAGCCTCTGGGAGAGTGAGCCACTCAATGATCTTTTGGGACACCCTCAAGTACTCCATCATCTCAACAGAAATTGCTGCCCGTGATAGGATGTCTGGTTTGTCTGCAGGAGCTTCAGCATCTGGGATTGGGGATCTGTATGTTGAGCTTCACTCATCTTCTAGATTTATATTATCCTTGTTTTTGCAAGTTGTTCAAAGCACAAGGTGTGATAATAATCTTCAAGTGCTTCTAAGATTTAGAGGCATTCAACATTTTGCTGGGTCTATACGTTATGGCGCATCCATAGATGAATTTCCCACTGCCATTGGCAGACGAAGAGGTACTTCTACTGTTACTATCACTGCTGTTTATTTTCATGCTAATTTAAGTGTAATCACTGTTACAGAGGATTTGGTCTGTGTGAGTCACTGGGTTAACTATTCTTGTTTTCCTTCTTAAGTAATTGTTTTGTTTTATTTTTAAAATGAATAAGAGAATTAGGATGTCATAACTAAAACTCTCAGTTTGAATACATCCAGCACATAGCAAACCATTAAAAGAAGAGGATCCACAGAACTACGCATCACCGAGTTAACACCAAAGCTAACTAGTGATGCTAGAGGAGATGGTATGAGAGGGCTTCCGGCCTCCAAAGCACAAAGGCGCCCATCACTTTATTTACAAAATACTATCTTAAATGGAGTCCTGTGCCATAATGATGTCCACAAAGAATGCGACCCTTGATAGAACTCTTCTTCCTACTTAGCTGGTAAATTATCACATTTGTGGAAAGTTATCAATAGTCAAGCTACAAAACATTGAGCAAAACTCAAATCCATTTTCCATATCATCCTTCCAAACCTATTTCTCAATCTCCTCCCTAATTAACTTTATTCAAGCTATGAAAGATTCACAAACTAATTGAAATCCCTGACAGTTGTATCCTTGTCAAACTTGGATTGCTCCAAGGATGTTTTGACTCAGTATTGTATCCAATACAATTCCCATGGTCTTATCTGTGCTCCCATAATGGTGGTGCTGGATGGATCAAAAGACCATCAATTCCATGTAGAAGGAACAGGGGTGTAAGCATCCATGAGATGACTCTTGTAGTAGGAAAGGGGAATTCAAGTTTTGTAGCACTTTTTGTGTGGGGAAGTGCCCTCAGGAAATAATTTCTGAGATGCTCTAGTGACAAAGAAAGGGGAGAACATCTATGGATTTTGCTGTAAGTTGCATAAAGTGTGTGCCTGGTGCTCAGCGCATACTACGAAAAGATGGACACCTTTAGGTGCCTGTGTGACCTACACAAGGCACCCAGGTTTCCACTATGCTCTGCCGTGCACCTAAATGGGTCTTGACAACTCTCACAGAACAATTTCATTAGCGTTGTGACATTTTTTTTTCCCTTTAAATGAAATTGAGCTCTCTTATTGTCAATGCGTCTTTGCATCTCCATGTCTCAGAGACGAACCTCTCTCTAATTGAGTTTATGAAATTTTAGATCAGGAGTCTCTTCAGTTTGTGCCATAAAACATGGGTCTCACCGAGAAATGTTTTGCAGGTAATATCTCATCTGTCTTGAGAGAGGCTGATAAAGGAGTTGTATATCCTGACACACAATATTGGAGACGAGCTGCTGATCCTGTCCTTTCTCATGATCCTTTTTCGTCGTTGATGTGGGTTCTTTTTTGTCTTCCACGCCCTTTTCTATCATCTGCTGAATCTTTCTTGTGTCTCGTCCATCTCTTCTATGTAGTCTGTGTAACTCAGGTATTTATGATTTCTATTCAAACAGTCAGCATAAGAATTCAAGTTTGTATGTTTAATATATCGGTTTCCATAACCTTCTTGTTGTATCTGGTATGTCACAATGCAGGCACTAATTACATGCTGCGGACATTATCAGTTAGATTTTCTCAAATTAGAATTGGTGAATGCTTTATTAGTGACATATGCACTATCAAGGGAAGCTCAACTTTTTCTCAACAGTTTTTTGTTTCCCATTATATTGATTCTTCTTGCCATCCTAAGGATATGATACGTAGATTGAGTGGTCCATATTTGAGAAGATGTGCGTTACTGTGGAAGTTGCTCAAGTCTTCAACATCAACACCATTCCATGATAGACCTCGTCAGTGGGATGTACCATTATTCCATGTGACAACAGAAATGTCGGATAGTATTGCTGCCCCCCAGCAGATCTTAATCTAGTGGAAGAGCTGGAGCACATGTTTCGAATTCCCAGTTTAGAAGTTATTTTTAAGAAAAAAGCGGTTCTTAATGTCTGTTTAAAGTGGTTCCGTCATTTCTGTGAGGATTCTGAAGTTCGAAACTGTGGACTTGTGTTACACTCCACTCCAGCTGTTCCTTTTAAATTGATGCAGCTTCCTCACGTTTACCATGATCTCCTACAGAGGTTTGGCCTGTTCCTCGTCTGATTTGCATTTGAAGCTTATCCCTTTCTTTATGCTTATAAACTGAATTGTGTTGTGTCATCAGGTATATATAGGGATGGCAACGGGGCGGATTTAAGCAAATCCATCCCCGCCCCGCTGAGAATTGCGGGGATTAAAATCCGCCCCACATATCCGTTTGGTATTATTTTTCAAAACCGCCCCCGCCCCAAACGGATTTGCGGATATCCGCCCCGCCCCGGATATCCGCATGAAATAGGTTGATATCCGGGTTTAGAATCCCCGACCCGCCTCGCCCGATATAATTTTTAGTTTTTTTCTCTGAACACTGCGATGTAAAACTCTGCAACACTATAACAATATCTGCAACAATACACTAGCAATCTGGCAATCTGCAACAATATTTTACAATAGAATTTAAGCAACAACATAATTTAAGCAATCCGTTAAAAAATTTCTTTCATTACAGTTAAACGATCATTTATACATTAAAAAAAATTCATACAACAAATTTAAAAAAAAAAATCAGATATCTGAATCTCTAATATAAACAAATTACAACAAATTACAAAAAAAAAAAAAAAAAAACGATCTAAAAATTACAACAAATTCGATCTAAAATTACAACAAATTACCAAAAAAAAATCAGATCTGATCTTATCTGAACTCTAAGATCGAGATCTGATGAGATCGAGATCAGATCTGATCTGATGAGATCAAAATCGAGATCTGATCTGATGAGATCGAAATCGTTATCAGATCAGATCTGATGAGATCGAGGTCAGATCTGATGAGATCGAGGTCTGATCTGATGAGATCGAGGTCTGATCTGATGAGATCGGATAGGTCAGATCAGATCTGATCTCTGATCACATCTGAGATCTGATCTCAGATCTGATCTAAGATCAAATCTGATCAGATCTTAGATCTGGGAAGGAGAAGGAGAAGGGGTGACGACCGCCTTCGCTGTGATCTTGATCTTCAAATAGAGATCTCTCTGAAATGAAGGGACGAAGAGGACCAGGGGAAGGGAGGGGATCACCGCGAGGAGGAAGATCGTCGTCGCAGCAGGGAGGAGGAAGGAGGAAGACGCAGCAGCAGCAGGAAGAGGGAGGAGGATGGATCTTCCTTGCGAAATCCCAGCAGAAGAGAGGAGTAATCCCTTCGTCTTCGAGTGTCTGAGATTCTGAGAAGGAGATGAAGGGACGAAGACGACCCTTCGAGCTTCGGCCTTCGACCTCCACCTCCGCCTTCGACCTCGCTTTGCTAATCGCTGTGACAGAGGGGGAGAATGTGAGTGAGAGGGGGAGAATGGGTGAGTGAGAGGGGGAGAATGTGTAATTTCACCGAATAACTTTGGCTTTTATATAGTAAAGTGTAATTTCACTAATTTAATCGAGGGTATTCTAGTAATTTTACTACTTAAACGGATATTCGCGGGGCGGATATGGCCAAATCCGTATCCGCCCCGAATAGTGAACGGATATTTTTTGGATACCCAAAACCACCCGAAAACCCATTCAACCATATCCAAAACCGCCCCAAACGGATTGGGTGGGGCGGATATCCGTGAAAATCCGCCCCACTGCCATCCCTACTTATAATAGGACTTTCAGAAAACAAGGTCTAGACCTAGTCCACTCATATGCAGCTATCTAGCGGTAGTCATCTAAGATAATACAAAGCGCAAACCATGATAAATACTCTGCTTACAACATCCAAGATAATTCAACACGCCACATAGATTCTGAAAACATAGAGATAGTTCAACACATAACAATATCGATCCAGAGAGCTAAAACATCACACAAACTGAACAAGAAACAAGAAAGGTGACTAATACCCTTCTCTCCCAACACAAACAACATACGAGAGAGCCGAAACATGTTCAAACACGAACTAAATACGGAAAAGAAACTATGTCTCTTCACTCCCTAGACAACACCAACAATAATAGTTTAGACATCTGAAACATCACAGAAACTGAAGCACTAGTAATACCCTTCAATTCCCTATTAAAGCAAGGAGGAAGTCCTTGTAGTCCCCTGAAGTTTCCTTGGCCACAGCTTTGGCAAGAGGCACACTGTTCCTTGCATAGTACAGCTCCTTGATCACTTGCAAATCCCTCTCAGCATGTGTGACAATTACGCGAGTCAGAGCATCCTCATCAGTTCCCACCTTGTTAAGAGCATTTCTCAGTACCTGTAACAAATACCGCCGATTCACAAGATATTGTCATTCTTCTCAACATTATATCATCAATGTGTTATCAAACAATGTCCGTTGTCACTATACCTTCTCAAAATACTTAGTGGGGTCATTGATGCATCGAATTGCAGTACGCAATACCCCCAATAGCTCATCGGCAGCTGGCTCACCCACTAAATGCTGAAAAAATATACCTAAGCTGTGAGTTAATGTAAAAAGAAAAGAGTAGCATTATCTGCCTTTTCGCATTGGTTGAACTTACGAACTAATCTGATTAAAGAACAAGTAGAACATAAAGGAAAACACACATAAGTACCTTAGTGATGGAACTGCCATATTCATCTCTATAATGGTTGAAAATTGCATTCAGCTGTGCCTTGCTCCTAGTAGTCAGGATACGGATAACCTCTTCATGGTTGAAGGCCTTCCCTTGAATTACATCACGAAGTATAGCTGCCTCATGTTTTGCCAAGCTCAAGTTCACCTCATTCCCATTGTACCTATATGTGCTCACCAGACCAACAAGAACCTGTAACACAAAGATGAACCCCAGAAGAATTTTTAAGTCCTAGTTCAAGAACACATGCAAAGTACTAATTGATAGATAGTATGTCAGAAACTCGGTGTAAATAACTAGCCTTGCGGATATCTCCTGAGGTATGAAAGGCGACATCTTCTTCCAATGAATGCTTGTACTTATGCAAATACGCACGCTTCACTGCCAAGAGCTCCTCTGGATCCAGTATAGATGCAATCTCAACGATCACACGGTAGTTACCCTTCAATGCCACATAAGCTAAGATGGCAAAGCGTTCTTCTTGAGTTGGTAACCAACGATATACAGCTTTCTACACACATGTACATTGGAATTGTAATTAGTACTGAAATTAAACATAAGATATTAGATTGTGATTTAGGTGATGAAAATAAACCTCAAAGTCCCCAGAAAGCTCAGATTCAAGTCTCTTAACGAGATCCTCCTCGTAGAGATCTTCGTAAGCTTGCCTTATCAACTTCCTTTGAATTGCATCTCTGTGTGCTAGAACAGAAATTAGCTTTCCCTCATCTGTTCCCCACCCTACAGACATACAAAAGAAAATTTGAAGGAAAATTCAGACCTCTAATTAGATTAGGAACATAAAATTAACATTAATTAGATGCATGCCCTCCCCCCCCCCCCCCCCCCCCAAAAAAAAAAAAATAATAAATAAATAAATAGGTAAGTGTGGAGATCATGCTAAATCCATGGTTTATATCTAGATTAAAACTGGATTAGACCCAAGGTTAAATTATGTTTGATTCATGTCAAATACAATCGATTCAAATCAAAATTTGTTAGATGATCTAATCAGATCTTGGGATGGAGTTGTAAATGGGAGTGAACCTAGATAAGGATCCATACTGTGGGGGGGTGTCTGTCTGTCTATAACTTAAGTAATAAATCTCATTGAATCAAACTGTAAAGGGAGATGATCTTTCATGAAAGTCTTTGCAAAAGCAGATCTAAAAGACATCAAAAGGGATGACTAGTATGATGGTACAAAATAGATCCATGTTTTGTAACATTTTTTTAAATTTTATTTTCCATTTATTAATTTATCTTTTTTTATACGAGTCACATTTCTGATAACATAAATAAGGATAAAACCATTTGAGGAGCCTCTTTCAAACCTATCAAACCAACCTGAAGACTTGGTTAACAGCTGTACTACGAAACAAGGTGTTACCAACTTCACCAAAACAAACCACTCCATAATCATTATAAATAAAACACAAAAATTATTCCAAAAAACACCAAGGAAAAAGATGATTAGAACATCCACACTCAATTTGCTAAGTCTTTACTTCAGAAATTAAAAATGACATAAATTGTGCAAAAATTCTAGGAAATCAGGTTTCTGCAACCAGGGTGACATAGCGTGATCTTCAAATGGAAATCTCTAAAATATTTATGTGTATCTCGAGGTTATAAAAAACCTCACAAATGCTCGATTTGGAAACACGTTGTTCATCAAACGAGTCGAAGATCAAATTATCAAAACACAAATTAAAAAGACACACAATGAAAATAGGACTATTGATCATGAACAAAAAAAGAGAGAGAGAGAGAGAGAGAATGTATGTATGTATACCTTGAACAGATTTTCTGATCCTTTCAGCATCCTCAACAGGAGAAGGAACTGAATCAGGAATAACAAGAGTTGCCATTTCTTTTTTCTCTCTTACAAATGCTTCTTACAACTCTTTTGTGTTTGAGCAAGGAAAAACTCTTGGCCTTTGTTGTCTATTTATAATGCAATTTAAGCCTTAACACATTGTTATTGTCAAAGTTGTAACCTCCCCCTGGAAAAATATTCCCATCTATCGTTTTCCATGTGTCATTGGCATTGCTACTAGAAAGTTCTTGTGATGAAATTAGGGTGACTAGAGTCTGTGGTTTTTTAGGGAAATATATTTGTAGGATAAGTAATGCCATTAATTTAAAGGGGTGTTACTATATAAAATATTTGTATTTATTCTACACTATATGCCCTGGTTTGGATTGTAATGGATTTGAGTCATATATTTATGAGGGGATACGGATAAGAATTAAATAGAGACTAAATTTGAAGGATTTATGTTGGAATTTTGTTCAAAAAAGTTAAGGAAAAATAAATAAATAAAAAGATGGGATTTATGTTGGAATTTTGTTCAAAAAGTTAAGGAAAAATAAATAAATAAAAAGATGACAGCTCAATATTTCTTGGGAAGCTAATTTAGGAAGTAAAAAATTAATTAATGGTTTAATGTAAATGTTGGGCACACGGGTTGTGCTTCCTATGGGCGTATTGTCCTTCATGAATGTTATACATTTGGTTTGGTAGTATCTTATGTCACGTGCTTTGCATGAGTATGATATATGTGAAAAGACAACTCATTTTTTTTACAATAACTTTTGACAACTTGTCTGTTAAAATTTAAAACATTTTGGAACATGTATGGTAGTCATCCTCCAGATTTACAAACAGGGCGGAGTCAGGATTGCAGATAAAGGAAAGCAATTTTTTTTAATTGTCTAAGCAGGGTACCATACGAAGTTAAGTGGGGCGAATAGCCACTCACATTGTAAAAAAAATCCATCATTTTCCTTCTTTCTTCTTCCTCCCCTTGCACATTATTGTTCCTTCGTCTTCTCTAGCAAGTTTGAGCAATTCTAGCGAGTTTTTTCTTCTTCCTCGCCTAAATTTTTCTACTCCATTTCTCTTCCTTGATTGAGGCGGGACAACCTAAAATTGTAAAGGTGGCTTAGTGAATTTTTTTTAAAATTAAAAAAAGGGACAATTGACTCCCTTAGCTTGATTGTAGATCCGCCCTACGTACAAAATATATGCCCTCTTAGATCCTGAAGGCTAAACTTAAACTTCTAAGTTAAGAAAAAACATATGCTATTGGAGAACCTAACAGGCTGGTATCTCTACCAGTTTTATTTTCATTTAACTTTCTTTTTTCTCTAATAATATTGAATTGTTTTCTTTATTTAAAGTAGATTATTGAAAATTTGACAGTAGGCATTTGCAATTGCAATTTCCATTCCCTTTTTTTTTAATACAATACTAAGTGCCCTTGGTTTACCCTTTTTTTTATACAATACTAAGGGTGTGTTTGGTTGCATGAAATTCTATGTCATAGAAATTTATAAGGAAGCTCTTACATTTTAAGCTAAATTGATATATCACTTTACATCCTTCATTTGACCACCATTTGATTTTGTGATCAATGGTGAGAATGAAAGTCCCATAAACATGAAAATCCTACTTCTTGGTCCCTCAAGACATGTGATTCTCATATTCATGAGACTTTCATTCCCACCATTAATAACAAAATCAAATAGTGCATGTGGAGTTATATTCAAATTAGCCTAAAATATAAAGATTTCTTCATAAATTTTGACGACATAGATGCAACCACACACACCCTAAGTACCATTGGTTTCCCTTTATCTAAAAGTAAGCATGACATAACTTAAAATTTTCTTTATCTAAAGTACACTTATATTTCTCTCATCAAAAAATTTAAGTGGGGATGGGTGTACTTACACCTCCATTGATTCCAGTATTCCACCATACCCTTTCTTCACCATGAGTAGTATTTTCAAACTTCAAAAACTTTTACAATTTGTCTGTTTTCCTGAAGTTAGTTTCCTTTACCAATGACTTATCATCCTTTCCAATACCGAAGTGGGTGAATGTCTGCAAATACAACAAAATTTCTGAAAAGTAACTCTCTTTTGTCATCCACACTGCTAATTAAATACAAAAACACAAACAGAGCCTAGAGATGGACAGTTACCTATTCCATGAGAGAAGAACCCGGCTAACTATTAAGTACACCCATCCCCCACTTAAAAGTTAAAAAAAAAAATATTATTATTATGGAATTGCCACAAAAAACATTTACTAGTTTTAGTTTATCTTGATAAACAAAATATATCATATTAATTACAACAGTTTCAGTGTTTACAATAGCGTAACATAAATAAAATGTCAATCTCTAAGGACATTTCTTACAATGTCAATTGCAAAGATGGTTAAATAGCACATAAGCTCATATCAAGTATTAGGTCACCCAGCCAAGGGCAAAGCAAGACCAATATAAAACACAACTACCATTGATGGTCAGTTCAAGTACTTTAATTTACATCTCAAAATTTCCATCACACAATAAACCAAAAGACCAACAATTAGCCTGGTTTGAGAACATATTTTACACAAATCATCCAAATTAAAGCATCACACGATGCAACGATAAGAAATATGCGAGCCTGTGAGATCGCCATTGTAGGTAACTTTCACCATTTGCCCCTTCTCCCATCCATAATATCGCGCAACTGCATCTGTCTCCATCATTCTAGGAACCTGCAATTAAGAATTGAGGAGTTCCTAAGAAATCAAGAATAACAACAAGGGATAACATAATTTGGTAATATAAGATTCAAATATACATGTTAGACTATAGAGACCTCTGCGTCAATTTTTTTTTTTCTTCTTTACGACCATCTACTATTGGGGACTATCGCCATTGTCTAAGCTATTATGAATTCTAAGTAAAATGAAAAGATACATAATACTTACCTGCTTCTCTTCCACATTGAACTTTTTCAAGAGCCTCTCCTTTTCTTCCACACCCATCAACTCATGCTTTGGCATCCACACATGCTTTGTTATGTTCACCAGCAAATCATTAAGCTACACTTACAATCACACATAAAAGTTACAAATTTTGAAGTCTGACCAAAAAAAATATACACTAAAAAAAAACCCTGATGCCAAATTTTGTAAACCATCTATTTACTTACTTGAAAAACCTGAACCTTAACACTGCAGCCTGCAATAGCTTGCTTAGCCTGTGGACTGAGCTTACTTTGCAAGACCAAAATCAAACAGTTGAGCTCCTGGACCTCAGCCATCTTACAAAACACACTCACACTCCCAAACTTCCCTTGCCCACTTCCACAGAATATCACCACCACCTTCTTGGATGAGTCAGAGAGGAGAGAAGCCGAGACGCGGAGGCGTTCGACGTCTGGGTTTTCGCCAAATAGGGAGCGAAACTCATTGAGTGAGAGCTCTAGTTCTGGCTCAGAGACATCGTAGCCTCTGTCACTTAACATCTCAAGGGTGGTTTTACGTGCTAAGTAGAATTTGTGGCTCTCTATGCTCCCTTCATCTATGTAGCTGCCTATACAACACTCTGATGATGCTGAAGTTGAGCTTCCATTCTCTATGATCATCTCCATAGCTATAATATGTTATTGAAAATGTTGAATGCAGGGGAAATGAAAGGAAAGGAAACATGCACCACCACTATAATCAATAGTACTGTGGTCTTGTTATGGGGAAGAATAAAGAAACTTAAACTGCAGGTCCCTCCATACATTCATTATTGCTCTGACTGTAGTGGAAACTGGAAAGGACTTGACATGAACAAAAACCAAAGTGAAAGTGGCAAGCTTCCAAGTGTTCGGTGATTCTCTTCCCAAGATCAGTACAGTAAATGCACCCTAATGTTTTCACCCTTTCGCAAACCCTATAAACATATTTATATGCACAAAACTTATCGAAGGAATATTATACATATTTTAGTTTTTAAGTTGATACATTGATTCGTATTTGAATAATAAAAAACTTTGTTACATACTTATAAATTCATGTGATAAATTGATTGACCGAGTTGTCATATTAAATAACTTGGTCGATCGTAATGAAATGATGAATCATTGTTAATTAATGATAATATAATAATTAATATAATATTTTTAAAAATTTTGAAGAATACATAAATAACTATAAAATGGATTCAACAAACTACTTTACATGAGCACAAAAGATAAAAATATATGGGACAATTTTAATTGGTATATAAAGTTAAGGGGCAAAAATTTATTTCAAATTGTAAAATTATATATGTTTAAGAAAACGTTATTTGTAATTTGGCCCTTATCAAAAATAATTAATAAGATATTATCTCCAACATTAATCCCTATTGCAGTCTCCTCCGAAACTAGTAGTCAACTTGCATTGACTGTCAAAAGACTCACGTTGATTATCAAAATTTTTTTTAAATAATAACTCACAAATAAACCTTATATTGAGGGAAAATTAATCGATCGAATTTTTCATATATCTCCATAGAAATCTTATGAATAAAATATTAAACTAGACTTTGATATACGAATTCATCTAGAGAAGAAGAAAAAAAATTATTCTTCTTCAAAACTAGGAGAAGAGTAGGCTGGACAGTTGTCAATCTCACAGTAAATAGAGAGAGGGCTCAGAAAAGAAGAAAGAGGCGAGACAGTTGGTATCCCAAAGAACATAGGGAGAGAGGAAGGGGTGGGGTGGGGCGGGGCGGGGCGGGGCATCATCGGCATCGCCCACTCAGATCGGTACCTCGTGGATCCGATCACTAGTATGCAACATGCACAGGACACAATAAAATAATGTAATCGAGTAGTTTATAAATATAGTCAATCTCATCTGATAGTTGATAATCCAAAGATCAAAGATCATTGAACTTATTCTCAATTTTCTCACAGCAAAGCAAGATTGGGAACAGAAAAAATATGATAACTCAGAATTATAATAAGTACCAAGACGTTTATTATATCCTAATGAAGAAGAAGGGATTGGTTTTATTATGGGCAGGCATATACCAGACCTAGCTATTGGTTTGCACTCCTGGTTTGAATTGCGCTAAACGTCCTACTAAGACACTATTCATGTAATTAAAATTATCTCCATTCCATATGGATTGCCTTCTCCGGAAATCAGCCCTTCTGAAAATCCAACCACCTCTGAAAACGAACTGTCTCAAAAAAAAAATGCACACAAATTGCAAAGAGATTTGGAATGTTAGCAAATTCCAACTACTGAAATATCCAACTCCATGCTGAAACTTGTTAAGGCAAATTTTCTCAGTAAAGTTTTCCCTAGAAACAAGCAGGGTATTAGATAGGGTTTTGAATTTTATTTCCAAAGTATGATGTCTTCATAGAAATTTTATATTCCGATCTATCTATTTACATACTCAAATGTATACAAATAAAAAGCCAATGCACAAAGAAATATACAAAATATTTTTTCCCTTACTAATTTGGTTGACCTAGTTTCATTTAAGATTTTCCCTGTATTAAAAACCAACTTATGGAGACAAACTTTCAATGTTCGTAGATATTTTAACATGCCCATTAATCACAAAACTAAATCTGTTAAGGCAAAGCTGTTAAGTTGACTCTCTCATTGGGAGAATGGGAGGTCATGACTGAACCTGTAATGTATCTCTTCTATGGTTTGGTGATAGCTGGGAGGAATCAGGAAAGGAAGCACTACAGAATGCTATTACTTCACTGACGAGTACGAGATATCCTCCTGGGAATTCTGATGTACCCACATTAGGGAACTGGTGGAAGATAGTCTAGCAGTATAGGGACAGTTCTGATATTCTTGTCACAGATAGTGTGTCTGTGGGTGCTGAGTGTTTTTACGCAGGCACCCATTGGAACGTGACACTAGACCAAGTGATCCGAATTGGACAATCGGTGTTTAACAACACTTCTATTGGTGTCTTTGATGGGATGTTGAGTTGCACACAAGTTTTAAAAATTGACGAAAACATGTACAATATACATTGTCATGTTCTCTGAAAATATTATGTTCGCACAGGGAGAGATGATACTAAAAAGCCTGTGCAGTGGGAACTTAGAAGTGGTCTCCAACGGGGTAACAGTGAAAATGCTGTGGGATAGGGTACCGATAAATGATGATGATCAATGCTCATCGATGTTTGATGGAGAGTATTACTTGGGCCCCCCAAATAGAGACCAGAAGATTGACAGCTTAGTGCGTTATACCCTAGCTAAGATCACAGATGAGGTGACCAATAGGGACGGAAGGGGATGGAGTAATAGCGATGGCAGTGGCCTTGGTGTGGGTACTATATGTGTTATGTGATTCCCTTTGGAAAGTGTTGGTGGTGCTCCTTTATACAAGGACATGCAGAGTAATATAAGTTTCAATGTAGTTGGACTTCAGGGCTATAGGTATATTGTGCAACATATTTGGGACCAGCAGATCAGGAATTGTGCACTTAAACTCCAGGTACTCAATGCAGTAAATTACCAACTAAATATCACATACTCCTATATCAGATTCAAGAAATACTGCATGATAAGTAAAGATGCATTTTGAATAGCCATCAACTATGATAGATCAAATGCTTAATAGCTCTCTTAAAAATAATAACAATAACATAAATATTAGATAAGGATGGAAAGTATTAAGGAACACAACCATTAACTATGATAGCTCTGAAATACTGATTAGTTCTCTTAACGTAGAAACATGAATAGGATCCATACAACACATACTCTTGCATCAGATCCAGGAAAAGATAGGAACGAAGCCTATAACATATTTGAACATATAATGTCGAAAGCATGTAGGAAAACTGATAACCATTAGCACCTATTATAACATCAAGTCTAGTTTTGTCCGTCACGACTAATGAAATCATTTAATTCAACTTTAAAATCATTTAATGCCTTGAATGTCTATTTTAACTGAGTGAGCATTTGTAGAACCGTGTGCACCTAATGCTGTTATACTAGGACAATCCAACGGCGACATCACTTCAGGAATTACAGTAAATCACACTGCTGGTCTGCAACCATATCCTCCAAACCAGAAGTGTCGATGGAAGATCCAATTTCCAAGTGCAAAGTTTATCAGCTTCACCTTCAACTATCTATCAATTACAACATATAGTGACGATCATCTCAAGATCTGCAATGCAGACTCCTCTTCAGCAAGTTGTGACAATATACAATTAAGTAATGAGAACTCAGACCTTAACCTACATAGAATTTATCAGTGGCGAAAATGTGTCCAACGAGTCGAGAGGATGGGAGCTTAGTTACTATGGACCTTCAAGTTTCAATTTCCTCAGGAGATATAGGTTACACAGTGTTGTAAATATTTTTCAGAACTCTGCAACGGAAAGAACGATATATATGATCGCAAGGGCATAATCGGCTATACCACACCTCCTGGTTTCTCCTACATAAAGGGGCTCAGTTGCCAATAGATCCTCCACTGGAAACAAGGAACTCCGGTGTCTTTGAGTTTTACACACATCAATACCTCAAAGAATTTTGACTACCTCACCATATTCACTCTTGATAGGAAGGACAAAAATGCCACCCAGGTCAGTAACTTCTAGGGATTCTTCTCAGAATCAGCTCTACCTCACATAAACTTAACAGGTGAGGTAATGGTTGTCTTTGCCACCAAGACAAACATAGGCACAGGTTGGTCTGCCAATTTTGAGATAATTTCACCCATTATTCAGAAAAGATCGCCTTTACGCATCATCATCATTGTGGCAGCAGTTATATCAACAAACATTTTTCTTAGCTTCTTAACTTCCATCATATTAAGACGTTGGAGAAAGAGAACTGGAGAAACTCAAATAAAAAAACTTAAGCAAATTAGTCTGAAAAAACAACCAGCAATACTATCGCATTGGAGATGACTCTTCTGCGACAGTTTACAAAGTAATTTTGGCAGATGGACGTACAGTGGATGTCAAATCTCAGAGAGACGCAACAAGGGATGAAGTCTTAGAAGAAGAAGTTGTATGCAAAGCCTCCAACCACCCAAATATCATTCACTTGGTTGGCTATGTTAAAGTTAGAACAGTGAGAAAGCATTTGGTATTTGAGTTCATGAGCCGAGGCAACTTGAGTTGGAACTTGAGAGAAAGAGGAGAAATGCTGAGCTGGGAGAAGAGATTAATGATTGCATTACAGGTTTCCTTGGCACTGCAATTACTGCACATGAACCTGGAACCACCAATATCTCATGGAAATCTAAGATCAGAAAACATACTTCTAGATGAGTCATATAATGCAAAATTGGCAGGATCTGGTCTAGCAAATTACTTTATGAGTGATGCGTTGGATTTGGACAAGCCATCTGAGATGGAAGAGGATGTTTGCAGTTTTGGTTTATTGCTAATTGAATTTCTAAAAGGGAAAATAGAATGTACTCATATCTTTGCTCAACTGAGTATCTAAATGAGGTAAGTGAGATTGTTAAGGTTCCAGAACACCTTGATCCATGCTTAGAGATCCCTCGGAACGCAATATGATAGGTTTGGTAAAGTTAGCAGATATTGCTAAGTGGTGCATCACTAGCGGAAACAGACTAAATGAAACCAGTCCTAAGATATTGGACATTGTTCGAGGTCTAAAACAAGTGAAGCAGTTATTCCAATCTAATTGAAGCTAGAGGAACAAGTATAATAAATCAGGTTATTGTAGGGTCAAGTATATATCACCAGTTACAGAGAAATGGGCATCTGATATCTTGTTACGCGGTTTGTGATACAGAAATGTTGGTTCGTCAAACTTATATAACGTGATGTGACTAAGTGTGTCTCCAGTTGCTTTTTCTAGCATGGATTACGCTTACCTTGGACTACAAACATACCGTTCACCCTGCTTTGGCCACTTCTCCTTTGAAGCTCTATTTAATAATTTCTCTAAGAAATAAAGATTTTTCCTAGATATGAATTGCTTTCAGAATGCATTTAAGATCTATAATGTCAAGACCAGAATGAAGCATACATTGACAGAACAACAAGGTATCATGATCATTTCAACTCTTTAATATCTCAAATTATCCATCAAATAGCTATAACATGGGCCTCTTTGTCAACATTATTTACACAGCTAATCCAAGTAAGGATCACATGATACAACGATAAGTAATGTGTGTGGAAGTATCATCACCAATGCCAGTAACTTTCACCACTTGACCTTTCTCCCATCCATAGTACTGTGCAACTGCATCAGTCTCCAACATTCTCGGCATCTGGAGAAAATAAATAAATAAAATAAAATAAAAAAATAATTAAATTCTGACTAATTAGCAATAATGGCCACTTATCAGTAAATAAATTTGTCTTTTTGGACCTACAGGACACAGCTATTCAATGTTGAAAAAGGCAAATACAGGAATCAAGTTGGGGTTTCCAAGAGGCGAGGCTAGCCTCAAGGCAGAATGTTAGCCATACACCTCAATTTTTTTAAGTGAAATTACGTGTATATATATATATATAAACAAATACAGATATAAACATTGATCCATGCACAAGAAGAAATCCCATTAATCATAAAAGTGAAACTGCAATTCCTGATCCTATCTAATTGCATCCCAATTATCCAACCAAATATACAACAATAGAATGATACCACCCATCCACATAAGGTAACACAAAAATATCAATAATTTCCCAAGTTCATAACATAAAAATAAGCTACATAAGTTCACAAAACAAAACAAAAAAAAATTTATATATATATATATAGGGTGAATGGAGAACAATTAACTCTTGTAAGGCCTAGGGTGACAAAAAAATTTGAAGGGTCAGCCTTAAGCCTCGTACATCTTTAGACTTGAATTGTAAGTCTCCTTCACAAAAAAGCGCACAAAAACTTCATATACCTATACTGCGAGGCTTAAGACTCAATGCTAAAAGGAAAATCCTTGATTTGAGGCGTCATAAGCCTCAAAAGATTTTAGAAATGAAAAGTATACAAAAAAAAGTATCCATCTATTTGCATATCATCTTGCAACAACACAAATACTTTTTCATCTATCTAGAAGTTCCATGATAGTCGAAATTCCATGTAGTTGAGCAGTCTTTTTTGTGTAGAAGGGTGTAACCTAAATAATTGTCATAGTAGTTCATCTCCTAGTCACTTTGAAAGCCATCAATAGTGCTTATATGATCTTACTATTTCAACGTTTTGCCTTCCCCGAGTCATATGATCAGTTCTAGTAGTTCAATCAAATAAACAAATAAACTTGATTAGAATGACATCACCAGTTTTGCAATTGCTAAGTCAATCATGATTTCGTTTGGCACCAACATCCAGTTTTCTTCTGGTAGTACAACTACCTATTGTTTCTAATAATGATAAATTAAACTTTTATATGCTTAAACTCCCAAATAGAATTGGGATAGATTTAAAGAGATTCAATTCTCTAATTCTCTTCTTGTATGTTCAACTGGAATTGCATAGTTATCATCACCTATACGTGATGTATACTTGTTGGGGAACTTAGTGTTCCTTTTCCACTGCTCCTCTCTTTAATGATTTATACAATTTCACAATTTTCTGATTTTTTTTTAGCAAAATGGTCCCTTGGATTTTCAAACAGCCTTTTTTAAGGAACTCCACAAGGTGTGTGGGGCCATTAAAATTGAGATTATAACCATAGTCATGAAATTTGAGGCTTAAGAGTCGATTCTGCATAGGTTCCATCCAGCCTTGCAGTTTTCTTATATTTTGGTTAACTGGATTTTGGGTTCCATCATTTGCACAAGATTTGGGAATAGCTCCTAAGTTTGTCCATTCTAAAGTCTGGGTCATAACACCACATTGACTTTACTGTCCATCATTTCATATTATGTTTTGGCCATTGACTCTGAAACTATGAATTACAAGACTTTGTATTGAAATCTACCTGCTTCTCTTCCACGCTGTACTTCTTCAATAGCTTTTCCTTCTCTTCCGGTGTCAATAACTCATGCTTTGGCATCAATAAATGTTTGGTAATATTAACCAGCAAATCTGTGATCTAACACAATAAATAAAAGACAGAAAATTCAGAAGAGAGGTTAATGAACTATGTTAAACAAAGATAGAGAGAATACTTTGAGCATATATATACCGAACTCTGAAATTCTTGAAATAAGAGGGTAAGTATAAAACAGGATGTTCATGGGAGCATTATAACTATAAAAGACTAAAACAATTAGTGAATCACATAAAAGAATTAAATGGGACTAGATGTTCAAGGTCGGGTACACACTTAAGGTTTTAGAGTGTTTTTGCATAGATAACAATGATAACATAGACTCGGTACATTGATGAGGAATATCTCCTAATGACATCTGATATAGAGAGAATGGTAAAAGCGTGAAACCTGTGTGGAAACAATGAGGAATAGTCATTCCTGACATGCATGCGCTGTAATGTGTTGAAGTGTCCGATATCTTTTGTGTCATTGGTAGTTTGGTACATTTCTTGCATTCTCTCTCTCTTTTTATTCTTTCTTTTTTTTTTTTTGCAAAAGATAATTGCCTGTGTTAACAATTGGTAATTATTATATAGGAAAATATTGCAATCCAAAGAAGACACAACTTGTTCAATTTTAAGAGAATGTAAAAATCCATCAAAACCGAACAATAAAGCTCACATTTAACCGGCACCAACTGCCAATAAATAACTATTTAAGCATGCACTTACTCTTTAGTGAATTTTATTATGCCAATACCCTTCACTTTTCTTGAATGTAATGATTAAATTACAACACAAAGAGGTTAAGTTGATCGTTATACGATTAATGATTTGAATTTGTAATTTTGTATTGAAAAGGTGAGCGCAAAAAATAATATGAAAATTGGTATAAATACACATTATTTTTTAGAAAGTGAAATAATTGAAATGTTTGACGACAGTAACTTTCTCCGCTATGCACAAATACAATAAACAGAGAAGGGTAAGCCTTTACCCATGAAGGGTGAAGAGTAGAGGCAGTCTCTTCTCTTTAGAAGTGAGTCCTTTCTCATAGAGTTGAGTGAAAATTAATTGCAGAGATGAGTATTCGGAGTTTGTGCTGTTAACGGGTAATTAGACAAGGTGCTACGAGAGCTTAGAACAGAGAGTAAGATCCAATCACGTTGAATACAAAATGCACCTGACAGGCACCTAATGGGATACCTGTCCTTCCCAAGACAACATGTAGCTATTTTCTCCCCATTGCAACCAAGTGCAACTTGTACAATCTGGTCCAGTATGAGACATAAATCTCAGAAAATACAGGGACCCTTTCCTTGGGTATGAGATGTACATCTGGACAAATGCAAGGTCAAGTACATGACATTGAAATGCATAAATGAGATGATTTTACCCGTTATGCTAGTTTGAATATACACCCTTTACATGATTTTTTTATTTTTCCTTCTACTCTTAACAGATACCATTTGGCTAAATAATGGATGCTAACATACCCTACATTGTGCCAAGGAATGTGATTTCTCGAGATTTCATGAAATTTCACGAAATATTTTTTTATTTTGAAGTTACCGAAATATCTTTCAAAATCCGAAATATATCGAAATTTTCTGGAGAAAAGAAATGAATATTCTTATCTCCCTATATTTTAACATGCTATAATATTATTTTAGTATCAATATGTAGTCTTTATGACACTACGAGTCGTGTGAGACTTTTTATGTAGTACACAACCAAAATCTTTATGTAGTATTTTTACTTTTCTTATCTTTACGTTTTTTTTAACATAATCACAATCCTTGCATTGTGCCCCTTATCATGTTTTCACACCCATTCTTCGACAAAAAAATTCCACTACAAAAAAATAATACTCATAACCCAAAGGATTCATCTCAAATTACTCACTTGGAAAGTTTCCACCTTCACACGGCAAATGCTGAGAGCCTGGCGAGCCTGCGGAGTGACCTTACTTTGCAGAATCAAAATCAACGTATTCAAGTTATGATTCTCCGCAATTTGGGTAAAAATCCCCCTCACAATCCCCAATTTCATCGGCTCCGTCCCACAGAAGATCACAATCACCTGCAAAACAACACAAAACCCTAATCAAGATCACTCCTTTCCGTACCAAAATTTCCCTAAATTTTCTACAACACAAGGGTTTCAACTAAAAGCGTCAAATGGGGTTGTAGTAGAGACAAAAGGGTACCTTCTTGGATGGTTCAGAGACGAGAGGAACAGAGACGCGGAGGCGTTCGAGGTCTGGTTTTTCGCCAAAGAGAGAGCGAAACTCGCTGAGTGAGAGCTCGATTTCGGGCTCCGAGACGTCGTAGCCTCTGTCGCGAAGCATCTCGAGAGTTGTTCGTCGAGCTAAGTAGTAGCGGTGGCTCTCTATGCTTCCTTCGTCGATCAAATTCCCTATACACTCCATCTCTCTCGATCGAATTTTTACTGAAAATGTTGGAGGGAAAACGAAACACGTGTGTTTGTACTTTGTAAAGACTGCACTTTTGCTGTTTGTTAGGTGCGGATTGGAGTACCCACAATTTTGGTTCAGAGCACCACATAATGGTTTGGTTCATCGAGTTCTTATATCAATACTTCAATCTTGAGGCCTGGGCCCCGCTGCCCGGTTGCTGTTGGGGGGGGGGGCGAAAATACACTTTTGCCCTTCCTCTTTAAAAAGAGGGGAGCAAAAGTGTACATTTGCCTCCGGCAGCAACCTCACTCCCTTTCCCAGGCCAGCTAGAATTGGGGTATTGTATATACTCTTGAAAATTTTCCCTATTGCATTCCACTAATTTTTCATTTTTTTTTTTTTTTTTTTTTTTAAGTTGAGCGTTTTCACCATTTGCAAATAAGTTTAGTAACTTCAAATCAACTTTTTTTTTGTCAAATTTATTTATTGACCAAACTTAAAGAAGAGTGTTATAGCATTTCATATAGTAAAAGTTAAATTGGAGATCATTCATCCCCCATTTTGATCGAAACCTAAATTTAGGGGTTTTCTATTTTTTCATCGCTCCATTCACATCCCTATTTTTATCTTTTTATCATTATTTAAATATATCTTTCATTTTTCTATATCAATTTAATTTCAATTATACTATAATACTCTTATTAATTTCAACTTAATATAATTATATTATTATTAATTTCAATTATAATATTATTAAATATATACTATTATTAAATATATATAATATTCAATTATAAACTTTTGTTTTTAATTTGGAAAATTAAAGAATTTTAATATTTTAATGTTATTTCAGATTTAGAAGATAGTATGGTTGCCCCTTAATTTATGGAGAAGTTGGAAGTGAAATTAAAATAGAGATTGCTTTAAAGGATTCATTGGAGAATGCATTTTCTCATACAAGCTCCCTAAAATAGTTTTTTAGCTATTTTAGGGGATCCATTAGAGATGCTCTTACATGTGATAATCATGAGCGAAATTGGATTTTCCTAACACTAGCCTTTCAAAGGGCATTTGGGGCAGATAATACTGATGTCGTATATTTCTCAATACCCCTCCCCATACTTTCAAGCTAAGATTTAACTCATTGAGGGTCTCCCCCAACCCTTCCACTGACAATAGAACATCCATCGGTAGCTCAAAAATCAACTCCTTGATTTGAAAAGAATTCAAATTATACATTTTGACCACTTGGCTTGAAATTTTATATATTATGGTCATTAGTATTAAAGGGGAAAGTGTTTTTTTGTCATTTTATTAGCACCTACCATAACAAATCCAAAGATATATATAATTTAGACTTTTAATAAAAATTATAACTTTAATGATTTCAACTAACGTTTTAAGGTGCGCGAGGTGGGGCCTATTTTTCCGAAGGGTTCATTTTTAGGAGGGCTTGTGTATCTGCCACCTAAACTATTATATTGATAAAATATGTTTAGGATAATTTTTTTTTAAGAAGGTGAGTATTGTGGATGCTCAATGTTAGTCTTATGTTGAGTAAGGATCGATTCAAGAACAGGGAAAAAAAAAAAAAAAAGTTGATCCATCTTAGCATCCACAATACTTGGGCTAAAATTGAAGCTAGATAGTATTGAATATATATATATCGAAATTTGGGTTGGATGTAAAAAAGGCATCCACACTGGGGGAGATGGTATAACTCTAAAACGACATTTGCTCTATGGCAAAAGCATTGTTGTTTCGGAAGTGTTGGCCTTTTAAAATACGGAAAATGATTTTTAAGGTCTACTTTTTCACAAAATATACAATTTAGATATTGTAGTTGATGTAATGGCTAATTTGTGCCTACTTTTATATTTTTAAGACCAACAATGACTATTTCATTAACTCATGTTAACTCATAAACTTATAGGACATATTTACCCTTCCTAAACAACTAGAAAACCTAATTTTATACTTTTATGACCAATAATGACACTTTTATTAATGATTTTAATTTTAACTTTTGTTTTATTTTTACACTTAACCCCTCCTACCCCATTAATCATTTTTTGTTAATTTTTATTTTTTTATGTTATCTTGTTATTTAATTGCAGCTTGTGAGCAATTATTTTATGACATTTGTTAGCTATATGGCTACATTAATATTTTCATGTTAGCATTTCTTTTATTCTTGAATGTTTTGTCACTTTGAATGTGTTTGATTTGACTGGTTGTGAAAGTATATCTGAGTTTGAAGAACAATTTTTTTTTCAATTAATGTTTATTTCAATTATATGTCACTCTTTACTATACATAAAATTATCTTATTCAATATTGGTTTTCATTTTACCTTTGAAGCTATGATCATGCTCTGTGGTAATAGCTTGTAACTAAATAGCGATAGAGAATAACATATATTACTTTACAGGTACCCATGCATTGAAGAATATATGAAATCAAATTTCGATAGGTGGAAAATTGATTTTATTAACTACATTATGGAATAGGAAGCAATGATAATTAAAATCAAAATTTTAATCATCATTAAGAAAGGTAATGCACGGGTACCTGTAAATTTTTATAATCAAATTTATGACAAGTTAATCAAATTGATTTTATTAAATAATTAAAACCAAATTTATATTCGTCATCAACTATATTATGAAAATTTTATCAAACCTTAGCATAATAATTGGATTAACTTGTCAGTCAATGAAAACTTATAATTGGTTGTTCATAATTAGAATCATTAATATCGATACCTACCAGTGGCATGGGGTGGGAGGGATTAAGGGTAAAAAAAAAATCAAAATTAAAATAAGAATTATTAATAAAAAAGTCATTGTTGGTCATAGAAGTATAAAATTATGTTTTTTATTTGTTTAGGAATGGGAAAGATATCCTATAACTTTATGAGCTAACTTGAGTAAATAAAATAGTATTTATTGGTCATAAAAGTATAAAAGTGGGCACAAATTAGTCATTACATCAACTATGATATTTAAATGATCTATTTTTTTTAAGTATGCCTTAAAAGTTATTCTCCGTTTAAAATATTCAAAATTTTGTCATTATGTTGCTATCTTGCTTTAAGAGGTGTTTAGTGGTATGTCTTTTTACTAAAAGGTTGATACCAAGGATTGTGATTTTGGTTTTCGAGTTAATTTCGGTCACCTGATTTTGAGATATATTTCGAGAAATTTTGGTGTGTAAAGAAAAAACGTAAAAATTTTAAAAATATAATGAATTTTGAGGGCATATGAAATATGTGAAAAAATAATAAGATGCAAGTAAACAAATTTATTATACATTAAATTAGGGGTGGGCATCCCATCCCGCGATCCTGAACCCGTCCGGATCCCGTCTCGTCCCGATTTTTTTGGGTCCTTTTTAAATTGATCAAACTCATCCTGATCCCGTCCCGCCCCGTCCCGATCTAGAGTGGGATGGGATCAGGATAGAGATTTTCAATCCCGCCTATCACGTCCCGTCCCGTCCCAAATTTATTTATTTAATATTTATTATTAATAATTTTAATCAAAATACTCTTCTAAATTAAAGTTTAGGATGTGTTGAAATTTCATCAATGTAAGATGAAATTCTATATGAAATATAAATGAATTGAATCATTAATTCTAAATCAAATTTAATATTTATTTGCCTTCCACAAAAAAATTTAATATTTATTTATTTAATATCTATTATTATTTATGATGTAAGTTATATGTATATAAATTTGTCATTATTGGTGTGTGAGTAATGTGAGATAAAACTTTTTTTGTTATTTTTTATTGGATGACTATTTAGTACGTGCTCATCCCGTCCCATCCCGTCCCGTCCCGATCCCGAATGAACGAGATGGGATAGAGATGAGTCCATCTCATCCCATCCCCTCCCGTGCCCACCCCTAAATTAAATGAAGTCTACATATTATGAAATGAAACAAACATGAAATCAATATATAATTAGAAAATCATGGGGTGATTTCAAAAATCAATATATAAGTAGAAAAAATATTAATTATAAATTCAAAGGGTGGTTTCAAAAATCAATAAATAATTAGATAAAAACTCCAAATTTTACCAAAAAATCCCCGAATTAAAAATAAATCATAAAAAATGTAATTTTTGGTTGTTGGTTTTGTATTTTTACAAAAAGAAACCCTCGAAATTTTTCAAAAAAATGTTACTTTTTTCTTTCGCCATTTTTCTTTTCATAATTAAAAAAAAAAAAAACATAATTTTCATGAGATTTTGCGAAATCTCGTCCTTGGTTGATACTAATATGAGATGCCATATAAGTGTTCGGCTCACTTGTGACAAATTTTTTAGGGGTCATGTTTTTAGCCTATGTATTGTAGGTGTTATTTTCTTTACTGAGCTTCTGTCGAGAGCTGGAGTTGTTTATCTTTCTTTTTTTTTTCTCTGTTTACTCGAGAACAAAAATGGGTGGGGATGGACTTTTGGGCTTACCTTTATCTGGACTAGGATAACACCCGCGCTCAAAATGATCAGTAAATTTTGTATGTCTTCGACTCAACATTTGTTTTTCTAAAATGCCCTTGCCATATATAGTTCATGTTATATACATGTGCTTTCCCTTCTCCCCTATCTATAATCTCCTTCCAAAAAATCTAAAGAGCCAGGCACGCGCCAGCCCAATACCATCCATCATCCTAGATTGGGCCATTTCCAGCATCTCTCTAGGATGATGGATGGTATTGGGCTGGTCCGGTGCGGGCCTGGCTCTCTAGAAAAATTTGCCCTGATTTTGATGGATTTTAAAACGGTCATTTAAAATTCGTATTTGAATACCCCTGGATTTAAATGTATTATTTTAAATCCTTAATTGAATACCCCTGAATTTTAATAGATTTTAAAATCCTTCACAATCTAATTGAATACCACCCCTTAAACAATTTTAATTGATTTTATTACACCCCAAATTACAAAATCAATAATAAAAAAAAATTATTTTAATTGGGAACCTATAAAGCTTCCACCTTTAACACATCCCTCACATCCCATTCACCAATCTCCCCCAAATCACAGCTCACAAGAAGAAAAATCTTTGCTTGGTGACCAAATCATAGGGTTTTAGCTTCTCTTTGGATCGAAAGGGTACATAGATCGATCGATTGGATACAAAATTAGATACCCATTGAAGGTTTTAAGATCAAGAGGTGAGTTTGTTTGAGCTTTTATTTATTTTTATTATTGATTTTGTAATTTGGGATGAAATAAACGCGATTGATAGGAGGTTTGGTTGTGAGGTTGGATTTCAGATCTGAGGTAGTGGGGGTGTTTGGTGGTGGGCGGAGGTTGTGGCAAGATCTGGTGGTTTTCAGATTTGAAGGTGGTAATGGAGGTGGAGGTGAGATCTAGTGGTCGTCAGGGGCAGATCTACTAAGGGGCCGGGGGGGGGGGGGGGGGGGGTAAACTACCCTCAACTTTCAAAATATTTTTGATAAATACTTAGCTTTACAAAAAACCAATTATATAATTTATAATACAATATGATAATTGTTCAGTAAATTGGTACAATGTATTTCTATTGGTGCAGTGGTTAGAAGTTTAATATTTTTAGTAAACGACCCGCAGTTCGATACTCTTGGAAATGGAACGCAAGATTTCATTATAATTTTTACATGACTATTGACAAATTACTATTTATGTCATTTGTGACATGCCCCAATCATACATCGAATGTCATTGAATGCCTGACCCTAGCCCTTCCTCCGGCAAATAAAGGGGGTTCTAATGGGGGATGGATTAAGGGGGTTTAAGGAAAGAGCGCCATTGGCCCAATAAATCAATATTCCGGCATCCCAGCCCGTTCCGGAGCAAGCATAAGTTTTTTTTTTTTTTTTTTTTTTTTCAATGCAATTTTATATGTAATTGCAAACATTAAAAAATGAATTGTTTGTTCACAAGTGGTATAAAACTTACAAATAATATTTGAAATTAATATCTAAAATAATAATTACATAATTCAATGAAAATATATATAATTAGCCAACTCATACAAAATTTGAGGCTCATATAAACCATTTTTTCTATGAAATTGTATTAGGATCTTATTATGTTCGCAAATTTCAAATATTCTAAGCTTCACCTAGATACTTGTCTTAATTATTTTTTAATTTTAGTTATATACTTGCTAAGGTTATCGATATTGTGACCTCATTTTGACTTAAATTTGAGCTACACTGGATTTAATTTGGTATATGTATTGTACTTTTAATAATTATATTTGTTTATTAGTTACTAGTTTGGGTAGGAAATTTTTTTTTGCATTCGCTTTTGATAACTACTGTTATCAACTAATAATTATCTATCACTTCGCCCCCCATTGACTAAAATTTTGGGTCCGTCTCTGGTGGTGGTGGTGATGGAGATGAAGGTGGGGGTTAATTGATCAATGGTGCTTTGGATAAATGGTTTGTCTCTGGGAAAGGGCAGCAGCAAGGAAGGGGGAGATCGGGTGGTTGGCCTCGGTGCAAGCAAAATTGGTGGGGAACTATGATGATGGAGGAAGGATGTGCAGCCCGGTGCAGATGATGTGGAATAGAGGTGGTTGACTGGTGGGTGCAGATGTGTTGTGGTAAGGGAGGAGGATGAGATTGGCACATGGATTTTTCTCAAGATTTGCACTATTTAAAGAAAAAACAATATATTAACTATCTTGAAAATAAGGCTATATGACTCATGGTCTAAAATATACTATCAGTATATAAAGTTAGTTATCCTTTAAAAAAAAAAACATTGAGTTTAAGTGAAATTTATTAATTGATTCATGCATTAATTTTACAAATTAACATCATGCCAACATGTTATGCTTAACTAAGATTAGATGTGATCTATACATTGTTGAGATGAGTTCAGCTGAGGTTCAAGCATCTCAATTTCTCAAATATCGCAATACTACTTGAAATTTTTCAAAAAAAGAAGTGCGTGGGCGAGCATCTGTGGCTAGTAAAATACTTAAAAGATTGAAGTATTACAGTATCCATACAAGGACTAAAAAATAAATAAGTATTCGCTAATATGTCTTTGCTGGTACAAGATAGATATCCATCGTCTCATATTGAACTTGAGCTCGAAAATACTTGGGAATTGAAAGATGTGCAACTTTTATTGCATTGGCACCACTAGCTAATGAGTCTAACGATAGAATTAGCTTCACGATTTAAAGTAACTGCAAAAATTTAGGGTTAATATCTTCTATCTATAAATCCATTTTTGCGCCCTAATAGAAACCCACTCTACAAGTTTGTTTTTTTTATTATTATGATTTTTTTTTCCCTTTATTTATCAAACAACCCTTTTATACGGTGAGGAAATGGCGAGGGAGAGGAGCAACTACTCATTTTCCTTAAAATGCGCAACAACACGCATCTCAAAAGAATGGGTGGTTACACTCATCCCTCGCCCATTTCCTCGGCCTCTAGAATTCCTGTTAATCAAAATTCCTCTTCATTAATCCACGTGTATGTTTATTCTCGAGCCCTTCTTTACAGCGAGGGAAGAGAGCGATGGACATCCATCCCCTCGAGATTAGGGATGGCTCGTATTTCGAAGGGATGGGTGGTTCGCTCTCTTTCCCTCGCCGTTCAGAAAAGGCGTTTATTCTCTAAGCTCAAATGTCCCCCTCTCATCTCCTTTGTTTCTTTTCTAAATTAGTAGAGAATTACGCAACACAACTATTTTCTTCAAAATCAAAATCCATTAAAACCCTAAAAATTCAAGCTTGAAATTTTGTTCAATAAACCCTAAAATTACTTCCTTTCAGGTCTCTTCATCTCTCCTCTCCCACTTGATTGCTCGGTTGTCTGGTCGAAAATCATGCCAGACACCCAAGCTCTTGTGAACGAATTCGTGCTCAAACTCAAGAAACGGTGAGTTCCTCCTTTCACCTGCATTCGTGAATTTGAGTTGTTTGATTGATTGGTTTGGTTTCATGTGTTGCAGTAAAGTGGAGGGTTCGCAAGCAACTGCTAGACAAACGGCAGAGTTGCTTCGGTCCGTGATTTCGCAGCAGAGAGTGCCACATACGAACCAAGCTGCCGCACTCATCGATGCTGTGAAAGCTGTGGGAGAAAAGTTGATTCCTGCCAATCCAGTTGGTATGGTTTCATTCACTCATTTACTTATTGGGATTAAATTATAATCTTGTAATTCACATTTTGGTAAACGCTCGAAAGGGCATTAGTTCGTGTCCATGCTTGAATCAGACATACTTGCACACATATTTGGATGACGGTCTATAGTTATAATTGCATAAAATTTTACAGGTTTTGATTAATTCGCATAATAATGGTAGATCTAAACTTTCTAGGTGTATATGAATAATGGGCAATAACCTAGATGTGCATATGACCCAATGAGTTTATTACTTTTTAACTCTTTCACAGACACTACTAGTTTAGTAGTATATGAATGTGACGATGTCATGGGCGTATTATGAAACCTGTGATAGGGTCATGGACTTGAGTATTGGTTCATAAACATGTCAATGGTAGCTAACCAAGAATTGAGTATTATATAGGATGAGTATCTTTGGTTGATGCTTTCAGGACTTCGTATTTTTCAATTTGTACATGGGTCTGAGGGTTTTTATTATCTTTTGATGCTCTATGATAACGTTCGATGAATGCATTGGCACAGAGCTAGCTGTTGGAAATGTTGTGAGACGTGTTCTGCATATCATTAGAGAGGAGGATCTTTCTCTTACAACGAATGCTATTGGGGGTTTGACATTGTCAGCTGGAAGTGAGGATGAAGATGATGTTGACCCATATGATCTACCCATGTTGTCTGCAGCAGCAGTTGCTGCTGCTGCCAGAAGCACTCTTCATGCGCCTTCTTTGCACACACTACTTGAGGGCATACCTGACTCGGCAGCCGCTCCACGTTCAACTTCATCAGGAGGTGATTCTGAAGGAAAAAGCAAATGTGAGTGAAACATGTACTTCCTTGTCATTTCGTCAATTTCAACAAATGTTGATAGATGCCTATAGCAACAACTTCAATGTTGGGATTTAGGAAAATTGATAACAAATAAGTTGAGTATCGTATAACATTTCCTAGAGGGATACCTCAATCGAGCCATTTATGATTCACGTCCTAGTGTAAATCATTTTGTTTTTCACAAATGAGTTTATGCATCTCAATGCACAAGCAGTGGATGTATTTTAATATTCAAGGCTCCTCTTAGCTAGGGGATAGTATGGTCGCAATAGCATTGCTCTATTTTATGTTAATGGTACAGATTGTATAAGTTTGCTTCCCTTTATGAAAACATATATACAATATATTTTGTTTTGCTGATAAAAATAAATAAATAAAAAACTTTGTTGTACAGCGGCTGACAAGAATTCAAGGACTCGGAAGTTAAAGCATGATGTTATTGAGGCTGTTAATGAACTTATTGAAGATATTGACACTTGCCATGAACAGATTGCTGAACAAGCAGTGGAGCATATTCATCAGAAGTATGCTCTTGCCACATTATTATTATTGTTTGTTTTTTGGTAGATGAATTTTGCATTTAATGATTTGATGGTGCGCATCACATGATAATGAGTGCATGCACATAAGTTCTAAGGCTTGCAATGAGTTTCTTGTGCTTGGTTAGTTAGATGTGATGGGAGAACCCTCCTGAAATTATTCAGGAGATAGACTAACACCATCGAAAAAGGGGGTACACCAACCGAGTTCATTAACATTTAGTATGTAGTTCTACTTAATTATATTTGTTTGAGCACTAAATGGTAGATATGTCAGAGAGCAAACAACATGAAAAAGGGGAGATGTAAGGTGGAGGGAGCAGATGTAAGGCGGAGGAAGAAGACAAGCACATGATCAAGTCCAAACAGAATGTAGTAGATAACACACTCTTTAATGGACTAACAAATAAATCATCCTCTACAAGATCAAACTCTTTGTAGCATGAGTAAATGGATACCACCAATTCATAGCTAGTATATATAAGTACCAACAACCGCCTAGCCTTCTTTAGTTATTCCTAACAAGGTCAAACTGTGAAGGCATACCACTTTAATGCAAGCAACAAAATAAAGCCCGATGTATACTGTCTCATTCAATGCCGAATCGAGAGAAGTTGGGGCCCTAGTAAAGCTCCACTACGGCTTTGGTGTATTAGCTAAATATGAGGAAATATACTGATAATGCTCCTTTGTGATTGAATATGTTCATCTAGTTTCTCTTCCTTTAATGTTTTTTTAAGCCCAAGTTCATGTATGAATAATAAAAGATACAAAAGAAAAAGATTATTACACAATCATAAAAAAAAATATGAATCTGGCTATCACAAACACAGACGTTGGCAGAAGAGAAAAGTCGATGAACTTATTCAATCCCAAAGGGGAGCTAAAATGGCCCATAGTAAAATTGTTTAAGACCACTTTGCTTGTGCTGGCACTGATTCTAGTTTCTGATTGTTTGAGATTGTGGGTTGTTGAGCTAGTTGAAAGCCCTCCCTTTTGTTTTGCTTCCTTTGCAAGTGATTTTGTGTCCTAAATAAGGTAGCAAGTCACCATTTCCAATTAGCTTTCAGTTTATTTATTTAGTTTGGAAGTTGAATGTTTTCTTCAATTAAGAGTTGACCTCTATAAGGGCATAAATTCCAAGTTTTTTAAAAAATATCCAGTTCTAGTTGGATTACTCCCTCTCCTTTTATTTTGACACATTAGAGAGAGTTGCTCTTGGGCCCTTGAACTAGCAGCAAGTAGGCCTTTGGTGAACTGTGTGCTATTTTATCTTTGCTTCATCTTCTTCTTCTTCTTTTAGCTCCTCCTTCATGACCATAATTGACTCATGCCTGTAAGGGTTGTTTCTGGTTTTTTATCTACTTTTCTGCGGTTATGTTTACTGATTCCAGGTAGTAGATAGCCTCCTTAAACCGGATTGCAGTATTGCACACATCATTTTTGTGTTCAACACCAAGTTGAGATCTGACATTTATCTCATGGAATTTCTGGATCACCTTTTTGACTTTTCCTTTTTTCTTTTTATTGCTCTTATACTCAGGATTTAGTCTTTCCTTCATATTGAGTTCGGGGTGTGCTCGTAAGGCTAGGAGGTTTCTCTTTCTTATACTGTTGGTTTATTGCATCCAATTGTAAGAACTTGTACAAGCTCATCTCTTCTGCTATTTATGCGGCACTCGGTTGGAGCATAATAGAAGAATAATTGAGGGCACAAAGCATGAAGGGGACCGGTGATTTTTTGCGTCAGTCTTCAGCGAGGCTTTTTTTTTTTTTTTGGGGGGGGGGAGGTCTTGAGGAATGTGTAGTCAATCAGAAGAATCTTCTTCAGGCTTATTTTTTCCTAGTTTTTGTGAGGGCATTTTGTTTGTTTTTGACACTTTGTGGGCTATGGGCCTCTTGTATCTTTTTTCTCGGTCAGCAATTTTTTTAGGGACCGAAATATTTATGCTTGCAAAGAAGTGGCTCAGGAAGAGTAAACGGGCATTAGATGGCATTTGCAATGGTTTTATTGAATCTGTGAACTCTGTAGAGGAAATATATGTGAGAAATGTGTGGTCAAAGTAGCTTACTTGCTGATTACAAATCTTCTTCTTGGAAATATGACACCTGGTAAGAAACAAAGGTGTATACTAATTTAGGATCTAACTAGTTTGCTAGTAAGTGTTGTTTAGATCGTACTACGAATGGTTGGATGTGTTGCATTCATCGGGAGAAGGATTTTGAAGGTTACGTTGAGGAGTCAAGAGCAGCAAAGGGTCTCAGTCAGTGTATCAGGTTGAAATGGTTAAGGTGTATTTTGCCCCAATCTGAACACGACTTTTATGTTTCACGTCTGACCTCATATGACCCCACTGATCCATTTATATTCTATGTTTAAGACTTGAGCCTGAAAGCCTGGTTTTATGCTTTCTGATAAACAGAAAGTGTAGATACAAGAAGAAATTGTTTTCATGTGAATCTAAACAAAAAAGATCTGATTGAGGATAAATCACAAACCAACTAAAGAACTAGATGATAAAAGTGTACAAATAGAACAAGTCTTATCAAACAGCGATCATGATTGAGTTGATCTATTTTCTCAGAAATTATCAGATGTTGTCCTATTGCATTCAATGTAATGGCCAATATGAATCAGCAGTCACTCATATATTATGTATCTTCCTTCTCACACAGATCTGAATGTTGGTTGATGGAGTTGTTGCATGCGATCATGCAATCCAAGTTTGAGAAATAGATTATACTTAGTGCTAAGATGAGACTGTGGTGGTTTAACCCCCACGTCTTGGGTTCTATACCCACCGGCGGCACGCTTGCCTTTCAACAAAAAAAAAAAAAAAAAAAAAAAAAAAAGATGAGTAGATCTGATATTGCAATAGGTAGATCCAGATGAAATGGTGTTGCGGTGGGTTAGATATGTGATGGTTAATGGCCATGAGAGATCAATCAGAAAATAGCAGGAAGCGGAAATCTTTAACTTTAGTTAGAGAAAGAGGTCAGAGACACAGAAAAACTCTACTTCTTGACTTTTGGATTTATTATTTTCTTTGAAAGACTTAGTTAACCCTATGTCTTGTCCCAACGGCAATTTACTAAAGACGGGTTGCATGGGTTAGGATACATAACCGGAACTTGGCCGGTTTAAAATGGGTTGGTTGACACAAATTTGATATGGAAAGCTCAAATATTCAACACAAATCCAGTCATGTCATGTTGGTCTCGTGTGTTGTTCACGGCTCCTGGTCAAATTGTCGCCCCTATGAAGAGTGTATTCTGATTACTGATGTTTGTCCTGATAAATTATCCCAAATGATCTCAAATTTGGCACCACTTGTGCCGCGTTTCTCACAAAATGTCTAGATTCTGAAATATGACTATTGCTTTATTCTTACTTTTTTCAGTTTTCTTATCTTCCTCAGGCCTTTAGTCTTTTAAGATAGTGTTTGCTGGGTTATACTTGGTTTGTTAGCTTCCTTGGCCAGCTCATGTTAGGGCTCTTTTGAGTGCTAATTTTAGTGGAACCTAGGGTTTTTTTTTTTTTTTTTTTTTTTTTTTTTTGTGTGTGTGTGTGTGTGGTGGTATTAAGCTAGTTAAAAGTTCCGCACCTTGAATAATTTTTTTGCTTCTTGGGATGGGGTAGTTAACAACTATTTTCAATGAGTGTTTATTATATATTTTCGTAGTTTAGATTTATTTTTCTTCATTTAAGAGTCGGCTTCACATTGTGACCATATTCTCTGTTCTTAGGCTTTTACTTTGTTATGTCACGATATTGTTCTGTCATTTTCGTTCTTGTGCATTGGCCATTTCCCATTAACATCAACATGTATACATGTATTGGCGATTAACATATACATTTTTTTTCTTCTCTTAAGCTGGGTTTTGGCTTTGTTTAGGCCTTACTGAGCAGGCCTCTCTCGGGCAGGCATTGCCTAACACCTTGTTTCTGCATTTCTTGATTAGTTGTGGTATCAATTAGTGGATTATTAAATCTTTGTTTAGATGTCTTTTTTTTTTTTTTCCCTATTATCTTAACTATTCAATGTTGTTCTAGCGAGGTAATATTAACTTTGGGCCGCTCAAGAACAGTGATGGAATTCCTTTGTGCTGCCAAGGAGAAAAGGCGATCGTTCCGTGTATTTATTGCTGAGGGTGCTCCAAGGTATGCAAACAGTTGCTAGCTCTATATTGCAAATTAATAGACCATCACCTTAAATTAGATTATTTTGATCGTCATCATATATCAGTCGGGCTTTACTAAACCAGTCATGAACCAGGTACCAGGGTCATGTTCTTGCAAAAGAGTTGGTTGCTAGAGGTTTACAGACAACAGTAATTACTGATTCTGCAGTTTTTGCAATGATTTCTCGAGTTAATATGGTATGAGTTGACTTTGTTATATTCAGCCATATTGCTAGGTTTTCTTGGAAATTCTGTGCTTTAACTTCAAATTATAATTTGAAGGTAATTGTTGGAGCTCATGCTATCATGGCGAATGGTGGGGTCATGGCGCCTATTGGATTGAATATGGTTGCACTCGCAGCTCAAAGGCATGCTGTTCCATTTGTTGTTGTTGCTGGTAGTCATAAGGTATGATGGCAGTGCATTGAACTCGTTTAGCGAATAATGACTCCTCTTATGAGATGGGAGCAGAGCACTGCCTCTAAAACATAGGAATGAAAATGAAGGGATTTCACCTTTGTGGTCTTATAAACTGTTTTTCTGGGTATTTCTAATTATGTCATTTAATGTTTTTCAGTTGTGCCCTTTATACCCTCACAATCCAGAGGTGTTGCTGAATGATCTGAGATCCCCGGCAGAGTTGCTGGATTTTGGGGAATTTTCAGATTGTATGGACTTTAGTAGCGGCAATGGTGCTCCTCTCCTTCATGTTGTCAATCCTGCATTTGATTATGTACCACCAAAGCTTGTTAGTCTATTCATCACTGACACGTAAGTTCACATTCTCTCTTTGACATGGATAATCACTATGCCGGAATGCTATTCTGATATTTTGGTTGCTGGATCTAATTTAATTTAAACATACAATTTTTCAATAAAATCATGAACCTGTATGTCAAAATTTTCATGATATCTCTGGGGTTTGTGAAGTTGATTATCATTTTCTTCTCTTACAGGGGAGGGCATAACCCGTCGTATATGTACCGGCTCATTGCAGATTATTACTCTGCTGATGATTTGGTTCTGCAACGGAGAACAACAGCTGGAAGTTGAGTCTACATTTCTTAGATATATGCAATTTAGTAAGTTGTTTCCTTTGTATTTAAATCATTGCATGCACATGCATTATGTGTCAAAGGATGCTGTTATATAATTATATTATATGGATGTTTCTTGACCTTTGATGATTTTCTAACTTATCCCTAATTTTCTAAATGACAATCATACCAAGCAATGACTGAACTTGTAAAGCACCATTGTCTTCTATAATGAAAATCACACTGTCCGACTTGATACCTTTAAAGGTTTATTGGGACCAACAGACTTGAGTATTGAGGTTTTCCTCATAAAAATTGTATAGATGTATGCCTCCTTTGTTCCTTTCTTCTCTTAATCCTGAAAGTATATAGAAAGGATCACTAGCATTGGATGTCTGACATGATTTTAGGATTTGGTTTTTCATTTTCTCAACAATACCAGGGAATCACCAGTAATTTAGTTTAAACATGGTTCTAGACTATATTTTAATCCTTTATGTTAGAAAAAAATCTAGGAATGTCTGGTACATATATATTATTTATGTTAATATCTTTAGTCATATATGTACTTTCCTGAACCTTAGCACATATCATCACAAAGTGGATAATGGATTATCTATTAGACTTGCAATGTTCTTGTGTGTGAGATATCTTACAATCTCATGTTAGCCAATAGCCAGTGGTTTCACCATGATGTAGAACATCCAAAGATGTCCAGATATGACAACAGTATGGACATTGCTATGGAACAGGAGTGTTAAGATCTGCCTTGGTATACAGTTTGTGTAAATTTCTTTTGACGTGATATGAAATGGTTGTAAGTTGCAAGAAGAACAGGGGATTACCACATTAGAAAATGTGAAAGTAGGGATGGCCATTAGAAAATGTCGCATCCACATTCTGGTCATTGTAAGTTGCTAGTAGAATAGGGAATTACCACATTAGAAAATGTGAAAGTAGGGATGGCCATTAGAAAATGTTTTGGCATCCTCATTCTGGTCATTGTCATTTGTAATGACCCTCTATGGACACAATTTCAATTGTTTATTGAGATATTGATCCCATTTTCAAGCTCCAATATAATAGTCCTTCAAGAGTTTTGAACTAAAACCTCGCCCAAACTTTTTGGTGTTTTGCCAGAGGCTGGCTCCAAGTCATTGATCCTTTGATTTTAGACAAATTTGGCTTCACCTTCTCACTCTATCCAACTCATCATACTGACCAAACAATTGGACGATAGACATCAATGAGTTTTGCATGGAGCTGCATTTCACTAAATCAATTTCAAGGTTAGTCTCATTGCTTGAAATCATCCTCTTTAGAGCCTGTCTGTTCCTCATTTGGCTCCAGTTGTTTAATTGTTGCTATGGAGTGTGCATGAAGGTAGAAATAATACTAATGGAGAATAAACTCAAGATAGCAAGGCTGTAAAGTTGCGAATGTTATGGGACTTGGTACGATATTGGCTTGTGTTCATTGTTCTATTGTTGTGTTGAGAGCTTTTTTAAGTTATTGTGACGCGATAGTTATGTGGCGCATTGGATATGATATGGAATTTATTTTTCAAAAAAAATTTGTGGGCGAGTATAATGGACCATTCAATACGAAAGTTTTCATGCACCCATATGTTCAAGGTGGGTACGTCTAAATTACCATCATCTTTATTGATACCATAGTTCATGCAACTATTAATTTCTTATTATAAAGAAATGCAGATAAAGAGTTTAACTAACGTTTATGTGTATACTACCATCTTTGATGGATACGATAATACATAGAATGTTTTGTTGGACATGTTATGATTCTAATGTAAATAGTGCAAGTTCACTCGCAACGATAAGGAGAATGGTAATTTGTCTAGAATACGGGGCAATGATGTCCCCATGCATTGACTCGCAAATACTCCATAGGGTTGCGAATACTCTATAATTATCTACCTGAGGTTACTTTCTTATAAGTTATGTTAATTGAAGGATCCTTCAGAAATATATGATAGGTATAGATACTAAATACAAATACTCGTCTTGCTCTTTACTTGGTTTCAATTTTACAGTTTCCATATCCTACCAGTTACTCTCATTTTCAACACGTCCTTGTCTTCCTCAAAGAAGATGAGAGTAATGTACTTCTTTTGTATAAGGAGCCCATCAAAACTGTCTCGCACTTTCTTAGGGCTATCCCTAATGCTTCTTGGCACCCCTTCCCACACCATTTTTCTTCCATTACCCTCGACTTCAAGGCTGCAATTATACTTCTTAGCCTCCTTATCTTCACCCATAAACTGTAAAAAGGCTATATATACACTTTCCGTCCCGAGCTTGAAAGCCTCAAAATGAAGACAAAAGTACTGCCCAAAGCAACTAAATACCTTCACCAAAGAAAAGAGGGAATCCAAACAATAGTTTTGAATCAGGAAAAAGATAATTGATAAATGCTAATCAAAATCAAAGTATGTAATGGCCATACTGTGGGTGTCCATGTTGCATTCTTTACTCCGTGTGGGTTTTTGTTGACATAGCGACTACTGAAGGTGCTTCCACAGATGTGCAATTTAGCTCCATGTTGGTCTTTCAGGCGGGCTACCAGGAAAGGGATGCTACCAACAACTTTGCACTTAGAATCAGTATAAGGACAATTATACGGTCTGAACATACATTCAGATTCATGTTTTAGCTTGCTGCTATAAGGGTAAACACCCGGACATCCAAGACTCTTGTAGTTGCATGGAATGTCAAGAGAGTCTGCCACCTTCTCCAATGCAAGGCATCTTATATTACCAAATTCATGCCTGCAAACTGGACAACGGTTGTGCACTTTTGGCTTGCACGCAGAACACAATGCATGTCCGTTTGAACACTGCATATAAGAGAAACCAAAAAGACTGACCTGACTAAGATTTAACCAAACACAACTAACGTGAATCAACAATTAATATGAATTATAGAGATTGTGTTCGCTTGATATTATATCTAGCTAGCATGTCATCAATGAAACGAAAGCATCAACATGATAGAATTTAATGAGATTCACCAGTAGTTCAGAAACACTACTAATGAGATTCACCATAGAAAGCTGACGAGATTCACCAGTAACCTTCTTACTAGCTGTTCATCAAAAGATGTAAAGTTACAGCAAAAGTCTATCAGTTTTACACAATCAGTAATGGCTTTATTTATCAGAACTATACATGTGTAATCCAAAACATACTCATGTTGGCAGAAACTGATGCTAAGATTGATGAAAGGAGGAGGAGAACATACACAAAGTCTCACAAGACAAAATCAGTCTTTATATTTCTCTCTAAATAGTCTGAGAGATACATTTTTACTAAATGAATGAATAGAGACCCTAGATACTCCCATTCCTAATACACTGAATAGAGACCCTAGATGCTATTAATGACTATACATGACACATGAACATAACAAAACTCTGCTGTAGGCTTTATACGAAAACAGAGTACAATGAACACAGACAACAAATTAGCTTCACCATACGTGACTGCAAACACAAGTGTGAAAGAGGAACTCACAATCTCTTGCTCTTCTGCACTATTTGATTTACAATGGCTTACATGATGTTCCACCAAACGTCTAAAACAAATACAATCTTTGGAGTTTGGAGAACCAATTTTGATTACAGGGCAACGAACAAATTTAATAGGGACTAAAAGAATGCTACATGATCGGCCTTTCTTGAGGTAGAAGACAACGACGAAATTGCCATGTGTAGAACTAGGATTTTTTTTTTTTTTTTTTTTTTTAAAATCATGATATTCAAAACATATCAAATATGTTTCACAAGTGCTACTCATTTGTCTGATACATATATATATATATATATATATATCACTTCTTCTCATAGATCATTCATGCTGAAAAAAGTGGGTACGTACTTGGAAGTTGTAGTTATAGGAGACATAATATGGGCTTTCAGAAATCCCACCAACAAAAACAAACATGATAATTTAGAAATGGGAAGGGGTCTACTAGGATTATGAGAGCACACATTGGCCTATGATGTAAGAATTTGTGAGGCCCTATGATGTCTGCGCTGTGTGCATTGGCCTTTTCTTTCGGGTTCAGAACTCCAGTCTGCATTATATATCTTGCGCTGTTGGTTGTTGTTGATGCTCCTTTTGGTTAGTGTCTGTGTTCCATTCTCACCAAGAAACTGTCATTATACCCGAACTCAAGCAAATGAAGATTATAATTCTAAATTATACACATTATTTGGTTAAAATTCACGCTGAAAAGCAGATCTGTAAGGACACTCTTATAGAAATTATAATCAACATTCTTTTCACACATAACGTTGCCAATATCACATCTCACTGAATAGTCTGTAAGTCGTACAATCAAAACAAGAAATTGCTCCTTCAGTAAAAAAAAAAAAAAGAAGTGATTACATGTTTATAGGAAACATTAACAGTAAACTTGGACTCTCCCATTAAATAATCGTCACCTAAATTAGTTGGAGAGATACCTCATAACTAAGGCATATTTGTAAAAAAAAAAACGACAGATAAAATCAGATGCAGTAAGATACCATCAACAAACCTGTTTACTGTTATTTCTTTTCCATATCCTACCAGTCATCCACATCTCTAATTTTATTTGCATAGTCAGCGATATTTTGTAAGTTACTCAAATTCATGAAAAAAATCAGGAAGATAAACACTCTGTAGAGATTATATAATCAACATATTCTTCTTATACCTGCAGAGTGTATGTCATGCAATCAAAATAAGAAACTATTCCTTCAGTCAAAGAAAGCGTATACATTGTTATGGGAATCATCAAGAGTAAAATTGCACTCTCCCATCAAGAATCTTCAGTAAAGTAGTTGGAGCTAGATATAAGTCATAGTTATAGGCATAGCGCTTTGTAGAATCGAAATGATAACTACAATAAGATGCGACAACTACAATCAGATGTGATTAAATACAATGAACCAACCAGCTTACTGTTCCATTCTTTTCCATATGCTACCACTCAACCGCATCTCAAAGTCCTCCTCCTTTTTCTCAGTGAAGAAGAGAGCAACGTTCTTTTGAATGAGGAGCCCTTCAAAATTGTCACGTACTTTCCTGGGGCTGTCCCTAATGCTTCTTGGCACCCCTTCCCACACCATTTTTCTTCCATCACCCTTCACTTTAAGGCTGTAATTATACTTCTTAGCCTCACATTCTTCACCCATAAACTGTAAGAAGGCTATATATACAGGTTCCGTCCCGAGCTTGAAAGACTCAAAATGAAGACAAAAGTACTGCCCAAAGCAACTAAAGATCTGCAACAGAGAAAAGAAGCAAGTACCCACACACACAATGTTAATTGAAAATCAAACAACATTAGAGCTTCTTTTGATCACAAAAGAGAATATTGATAAACAAAAAACGAAATGAGAGACGGTAATGGTTCATACTGTGAGCACCCATGTTCCTATCTTAACTTCATGTGGGTTTAATTTCAGATATGGATGACTGAAGGTGCCTCCATTGTGAACCTCAGCTTGATGTTCGTCTTTCAGGTGGGCTATCAGGAAGGCGATGTTACCAACAACTTTGCATTTGGAACTAGTAACGGGACAATTATATGGTCTGAATATGCATTCAGATTCATGTTTTAGCTTGCTTTTGCAAGGATAAACACCCGGACATCCAGAATTCTTGTAGTTGCATGGAAGCTCAATAGAGTCTGCCAACTTTTCCAATGAAAGGCATCTTATATTACCAAGTTCATTCCTGCAAGTCGGGCAACAATTGGGCACTTTCATCTTGCACCCAGAACACAATGTGTGTCCATTTGAACACTGCATATATAAGAGTAGAAAAAAGACTGAGAGACCAACTTCCAGACTTTTGAAACTAGTCCTAAAAGATCAAAGGAAAGTAAAAATTCACTACTAGCGTGATGAATCAGCAATAATGGCCGGCGAGCCCAAAAATATTTTTAATTAATAAAAATAGATTAATTCACACAAATAATTGCTAAACTAAGAATTGTAGAGATTGTCAGAAAGTGATGAAATCATGAGAAAACAACATAGATTCAAATCAAACCTGGTAGATTGGGGGGCACATCCAATTTAGGCAAACTGGACATTCCAGTAGCTCACGCACATTGTTAGCTACAGTCACAATGGATTTAAGAGATTGTGGAGGTTCAAAATTCACTTTCTCACTAACTGCTCATCCAAAGATACAAAAATAGGCCTATCAGTTTACACAGACTGTATCAAAATGGCGTGTAATTTAAAACATAAGTTAGCAATTTGGCATACAGGGAATTATTTGTTTAGTGGATAAAACTAAAAGTTCGTGAGTGAAATAGCTATCTATATAATGACATGCTAATGTAGGCAAATTGTTCCCCAACTTGGAGATAGTTGAGCTAGCTCTTAAATTTTATTTTTTATTTTTTATTTTTTTATTTATTGATGATGTACTTAGTAGTGAAGGAACAAATGAGCCAGCGACTACTTTTATTAATATGAAGGTGAGAACCTAAAAGCCCTACTTTTATTAATATGAAGGTAAGAAAAAGGAAAAAAAAAAATACCATTACAGGGATTTGAAGCAATATTCAATTGATCTGCCACATCTTTCATCACAGCGTCCATAAGTGCCGAAGCTTGTGACATCTCTCTTTACTGCAACACAGGAAGAAAAATATTTATATATATTGAAGAAGAAGAACTCACCAAAAGCTCTGCTTGTTAGGGGTTTGCTCCCACTGCCTGATATTTTCCAAGCTCGGATTTTAATGATCCCCAATTCTAATTGTCGAGGAAAACAGCGAGTGAGGGAGATCCTCCACTCCCCTTTAATGATTCTGAACTCTTCGAAAATTTTAGGGGGTGTTATTTAATTACAGATTTTAATGGATTGTGAAAGATTTTAAAATCTATCAAAATTCAGGGTATTTAATTAAGGATTTAAAATAATCAAAAATTCTAGGGGTCGAGGGAAAGGGAGCTAGGGATGGGTGTAACCATCCATCATCCTCGAGATGAGCATCAGCGCACATCTCCAGGGTGATGCGCTCATCTTGAAGAGGACTCGCTCCCTCCCTCGACCCCTAGCAAAGCTCTAAAATAATACATGTAAATTTAGGGGTATTCAAATACGGATTTTAAATGGTTGTTTTAAAATTCATCAAAATCAGGGTATTCAATTCATATTTTTCAAAAGTGCACTAAAATCAGGGGTATTCAAGAAGTAGTAGATTTTAATGGATTTATTAAAGTTGTGGATTTTGAAGAATTTATGAGTGAAAAGTATATATAACAAGAGTCATTCCAAATTCAACATTCCCCCCCATATTTGTAAGGATTTTTATTGGTCATTGTTAAATAACACCACAATTTCCGCTGAAGAACACCAACACTCCACATTTTTTGGGATATGCTAAAGAACACCACCACCTTCCCTTATTCACGTTCTCTTATCTCTTCACAGGAGCATCACCACCTTGCTCCACAACTTCCAGCCACACCACCGTTGGCTGCACTACCATCCGCACTTCATTTTCTATTTTTTTCTTGTTCTTCTTTTTTGTTATTATTATTATTATTCTTCTTCTTCTTCTCCTTTTTTGTTATTATTATTATTCTTCTAATTTTCTTCCTCTTATTTTTTCTTACTCTTACTCTTCTCTTCATCTTTGTTTTTGTTTTTCTCATTTTTTCTTATGATTTCTTTATCTTCTTTTCTCTCTGTTTTTTTTTCTTATATTTCTTCTCCTCTATTCTTCTCCCATTTTTTTTCTCCTTCGCCTTTGTGGAGTTTCTTGCGAGTAGAAGTTCCTCACTTGCCAGAACCTCTGCGAGGGCAAAAAGAAGAAGAGGTCGCGGTAGCGTCGTGGTGGTGGTGATTGAAGAAGAAGGAGAAAGGAGGAGGTGGAGAGGTGACGGTTGGCGAGGATAACAATTTGAAGTAAAATAGTTATTTGTATTATTTTTTGACCATCTTCAATGTATTTTTTTTTTTAATTTAAAGTAAAACTCTCGTAGTATACAAATAATTGTTTAATTGATGTTTTGAGAGGTGTTTTATTATTTGTGTTGGCCTGAATAACAATATATGTGATGTTCTTTCATTGCTTCCTATGACTAATAACATATTTATAAGAATCCATAGAAATTTATAACAAACCTTTATAAAATCTACAAGATTCAATTATTTAAAATTCATCAAAATCCTTTGAAACCTTTTAAAATCCACTAAATTTAAAATCTTTCAGAGTCCATTTAAATTCTGAATTGAATACCCGCTGTTAGTTTGGGATTAAAGCCTCTTATTTTGGAGTGTGTTTTTAGCTTTTCCCACATGCATATTATTTGTCTACATAGAAGTAGGAGGCGCCATGTGAATAGCCAAGGCATAAAATGGTATAAATAAAGTTTGCTTAGTCGAATTCGAGCCTTCATGTATATTTCAGATATTCTAATTGACGAGGAAACCAGCGAGGGGGAGGGATGCAACCCTCCATCCCCATCGAGATGCATGCCTTCACGCATTCCGAGGGGGGTGGAAGGTTGCACCCCCCTCCCTCGCTGGTTTCCTCGCCATTTTGTTCGGTTGTGCCATGGTCAAGCTGGAAATGCTATGTGCACCCATGCGTGCTTGGGGGCATTGCCCACAAGTTAGCCTAATCTTAGTGAATTTGCAAGGAATTAAATTGCTAGGGGAGCAAATAAGTAATGCTTCAAATTTTGTGGAAGTAGACAAAATGAGAATGCTTGGATGGAGGTGGTTGATCTCACTACATACGCCTCACAACATTCAGTGATACCTTTTGTACTGAGCTTACTCTTTAACCTGGCTGGGTGGTTGATTTTGACGAAATTGGGCTGGCTTCTTTGGACTTGGTGATATTGTTGTAATTTCGGGGTAAATTGTTGCGAAATAAAAGAGAACCAGCTTGCAAAAGGCAACATAATTAAGTGGTGATTCAATGTGGTTAGCCTTAGTGTGCAGAGAAGGTTTAGAACAAAATAGGAACAGGATTCTATTCTATTCAGTTGCCATGGTGCCAGTTTTACTAAAACCACTAACCACAAAAAGGAGCATGTAATAACAATAGTATGCTAATGAGAAAATACTTGTACTATTACATTGCTTTGCACTTCCTAATGGGAGGTAGAATTTGGACCAACGCGAGGCAATGAAGCTATTCAAGTGTGACCCGAACCCTTTCTTACTTCGTTCTCAAACAATTTAGGTGGTAGATGTGTGAGGCTAGGGAACCAGGATGATGTAGTATCGTTAGAGGAACTTTTTTACAACCTCGAGATACACATAAACTTTTTGGAGATTTCATCATTCTTTTGAGATCACGCACGTCACCATGGGTGTAAAACATGACTGCAAAAACCTAGTTTCCTAGCATTTTTTATTCAGAGATATGCTATGTGTCTACGGTTTTTTTTTTTTCCTTTCACTGTAGGTGGTTGTTAAATCTTTGAACTATTTTAATGTATGAAATTAAGAAACATAATAATGACATAAATTACATATAGTGCATTTTACAAGAACTCAATAAAATAAATTTTAGTCTTGTAAATTTTGACAATGCCTTACAAAGCAAGAAGCGAAAATTCTTCTCCAGATACAGAGGCAAAATTTTATACATCTTTAGTCTTCATTTTGGGTTTTTTGTTGGTGGGTTTTGTGCTATTTTTCATGGCTACACACCAAAACAAACTGAAAACTTATTCTTGTACACTAAACAAAAACGTTTATTCACTTACATTAAGCCAACTCAACATGACACTCTGTTACACATTGATCCACTTCCTAAGGTACTCATCCGGATAGACACATATATATTCAATTTCAATTATCTACATTAACATAATAAGAGAGTCGTCTATGTAAGGGTCAGTGTTACTGGTACGACTTGTCTGGACAAGCTGAGAGGATGAGCCTGACTGCGAGGACGAGCCTATGTAATGTTCTTTTCCACTCAGTATACCCAACAATCACACAATCAGCATCTGCATTAGGGCTGGTGTTACCAACATTAGTTGTCTGGACAGCCTGGGAGGACGAGCTCTACCAGAAGAGTTGCCATATTCCACCCAACCCAACTACCACTGAAAATTTTACCTCAGCATGAGAACTCTGGGATTGAATCTATAACCTAACTTTGCTGTACAAACACTCTGTCATCAGTTTCATAGCATAAAGTGGCTCAATATTTCTCATAGAACCATTAACACTGAAAAGTGAATGATAAAACCAACAGACAAAAAAATGGTGCTTATTTACATGTCAAATCAAACGTCGGTGAAGATCAACATATCTTGTTTGGGTGAGTTGCTAGCTTGATTCCAATGAAACAACAATAGATAAAAGCAAAGACAATGAAGATGTGCAGCTTGCTCATGCGATGCGACTTTATAACCATTTATTTTTATCCCTAGGAGAATTTCACACAGCAGCTAATCTAAACCATCCAACATGATTTTCTTTTTAGGGTGAAATACTGCATATATTCTTAAAATATATGCAGTATTTTACAATAATGACTTGGGATTGCAAATATCTTCTGCAATCCACCTGCAAAGCCTGGTCTTAAAATTGAAATAAGAAATTGCTCCTTGGAAGAAAGAATAAAATAAAAAGAAAAAAGATACATTAATTGTAAAATTAATGGATGCTTCAGTAGAGTGATTCAGTGAATTGTAAAATTGCAAACAACCTTGTATAGGAGACATTTAAAAAAATGGATGCTTCCAACATAAGCTTAGCTACATTCGAGACATACATCATAAATAAGCAAGATATATATGCCTTGTACAGTTATATGTGTCGAAGCCCCAAACCTAAATATCATGATGTATATATTGTCTTGGCCCTCATCGTAAATCTATTGCAAGGAAAGCAAAGAGAGTTTGCCTTAACCAATCAATAACATTACATTAAACACGGTGACTGACTATTCATGAATAGAGAAGTAAATGATTTACTAGAAGGCGAAGCATGTGATTCACGATGATCAAATAACCAGTTCACTGTTCTTTCCATATTCTACCAGTCACCCTCAACTTCAATTCTTTCTTATCTCCCCCAGAGAAGAAGAGAGCCATGCTCCTTTGAATTAGGAGCCCATCAAAACTGTCACGCACTTTCCTGTGGCTATCTCTTATGCTTCTTGGCACTCCTTGCCAGACCATTTTTCTGCCATTACCCCCTACTTCAAGGCTGTAGCTATAGTTCTTAGCCTCGGAATCTTCGCCCATAAACCTTAAGAAGGCTATATACACAGCTTCCGTCCCTAGCTGGAAAGCCTCAAAATGAAGACAGAAGTACTGCCCAAAACAACTGAAAACCTGCACTCGTGAAAATAAACAATCCAAACAAAGGCATAAAACTCAATATGAATCAGCAGTCACTCATTTATTATGTATCTTCCTTCTCACACAGATCTGAATGTCGGTTGATGGAGTTGTTGCATGCGATCATGCAATCCAAGTTTGAGAAATAGATTAGACTTAGTGCTAAGATGAGTAGATCTGATATTGCAATAGGTAGATCCTGATGAAATGGTGTTGCAGTGGTTTAGATATGTGATGGTTAATGGCCATGAGAGATCAATCAGAAAATAGCAGGAAGCGGAAATCTTTAACTTTAGTTAGAGAAAGAGGTCAGAGACAGAAAAACTCTACTTCTTGACTTTTGGATTTATTATTTTCTTTGAAAGACTTAGTTAACCCTATGTCTTGTCCCAACGGCAATTTACTAAAGACGGGTTGCATGGGTTAGGATACATAACCGGAACTTGGCCGGTTTAAAATGGGTTGGTTGACACAAATTTGATTTGGAAAGCTCAAATATTCAACACAAATCCAGTCATGTCATGTTGGTCTCGTGTGTTGTTCACGGCTCCTGGTCAAATTGTCGCCCCTATGAAGTGTGTATTCTGATTACTGATGTTTGTCCTGATAAATTATCCCAAATGATCTCAAATTTGGCACCACTTGTGCCGCGTTTCTCACAAAATGTCTAGATTCTGAAATATGACTATTGCTTTATTCTTACTTTTTTTCAGTTTTCTTATCTTCCTCAGGCCTTTAGTCTTTTAAGATAGTGTTTGCTGGGTTATACTTGGTTTGTTAGCTTCTGACAATCTTCTGCCTGGAGGATGTTTGGCTGTTTGTCAAGGAGTGTTTGGTTGATATCTGTGACTTCTGGTTGATTGGGTAGGTTTGCGTTTGCAATTTAGTTGAAGTTTGTGAAGATACAACCACTTTTATCATGCCTTTAATTCAAACTCATATGGTTCTCTTGGTTTACCATTGTGATTTCGAGGGGAGCCGTTGTAGCCTGGAACTAATTAGTTTCATATAATATGCAACCAGAAGGCAATAAATGGGAGGTCGGCCGGCTCATGTTAGGGCTCTTTTGAGTGCTAATTTTAGTGGAACCTAGGTTTTTTTTTTTTTGTGTGTGTGTGTGTGTGTGGTGGTATTAAGCTAGTTAAAAGTTCCGCACCTTGGATAATTTTTTTGCTTCTTGGGATGGGGTAGTTAACAACTATTTTCAATGAGTTTTTATTATATATTTTCGTAGTTTAGATTTATTTTTCTTCATTTAAGAGTCGGCTTCACATTGTGACCATATTCTCTGTTCTTAGGCTTTTACTTTGTTATGTCACGATATTGTTCTGTCATTTTCGTTCTTGTGCATTAGCCATTTCCCATTAACATCAACATATATACATGTATTGGCGAATAACATATACATTTTTTTCTTCTCTTAAGCTGGGCTTTGGCTTTGTTTAGGCCTTACTGAGCAGGCCTCTCTCGGGCAGGCATTGCCTAACACCTTGTTTCTGCATTTCTTGATTAGTTGTGGTATCAATTAGTGGATTATTAAATCTTTGTTTAGATGTCTTTTTTTTTTTTTTTTTTTCCTATTATCTTAACTATTCAATGTTTTTCTAGCGAGGTAATATTAACTTTGGGCCGCTCAAGAACAGTGATGGAATTCCTTTGTGCTGCCAAGGAGAAAAGGCGATCATTCCGTGTATTTATTGCTGAGGGTGCTCCAAGGTATGCAAACAGTTGCTAGCTCTATATTGCAAATTAATAGACCATCACCTTAAATTATATTATTTTGATCGTCATCATATATCAGTCGGGCTTTACTAAACCAGTCATGAACCAGGTACCAGGGTCATGTTCTTGCAAAAGAGTTGGTTGCTAGAGGTTTACAGACAACAGTAATTACTGATTCTGCAGTTTTTGCAATGATTTCTCGAGTTAATATGGTATGAGTTGACTTTGTTATATTCAGCCATATTGCTAGGTTTTCTTGGAAATTCTGTGCTTTAACTTCAAATTATAATTTGAAGGTAATTGTTTGAGCTCATGCTATCATGGCGAATGGTGGGGTCATGGCGCCTATTGGATTGAATATGGTTGCACTCGCAGCTCAAAGGCATGCTGTTCCATTTGTTGTTGTTGCTGGTAGTCATAAGGTATGATGGCAGTGCATTGAACTCGTTTAGCGAATAATGACTCCTCTTTTGAGATAGGAGCAGAGCACTGCCTCAAAAACATAGGAATGAAAATGAAGGGATTTCACCTTTGTGGTCTTATAAACTATTTTTCTGGGTATTTCTAATTATGTCATTTAATGTTTTTCAGTTGTGCCCTTTATACCCTCACAATCCAGAGGTGTTGCTGAATGATCTGAGATCCCCGGCAGAGTTGCTGGATTTTGGGGAATTTTCAGATTGCATGGACTTTAGTAGCGGCAATGGTGCTCCTCTCCTTCATGTTGTCAATCCTGCATTTGATTATGTACCACCAAAGCTTGTTAGTCTATTCATCACTGACACGTAAGTTCACATTCTCTCTTTGACATGGATAATCACTATGCCGGAATGCTATTCTGATATTTTGGTTGCTGGATCTAATTTAATTTAAGCATACAATTTTTCAATAAAATCATGAACCTGTATGTCAAAATTTTCATGATATCTCTGGGGTTTGTGAAGTTGATTATCATTTTCTTCTCTTACAGGGGAGGGCATAACCCGTCGTATATGTACCGGCTCATTGCAGATTATTACTCTGCTGATGATTTGGTTCTGCAACGGAGAACAACAGCTGGAAGTTGAGTCTACATTTCTTAGATATATGCAATTTAGTAAGTTGTTTCCTTTGTATTTAAATCATTGCATGCACATGCATTATGTGTCAAAGGATGCTGTTATATTATATGGATGCTTCTTGACCTTTGATGATTTTCTAACTTATCCCTAATTCTCTAAATGACAATCATACCAAGCAATGACTGAACTTGTAAAGCACCATTGTCTTCTATAATGAAAATCACACTGTCCGACTTGATACCTTTAAAGGTTTATTGGGACCAACAGACTTGAGTATTGAGGTTTTCCTCATAAAAATTGTATAGATGTATGCCTCCTTTGTTCCCTTCTTCTCTTAATCCTGAAAGTATATAGAAAGGATCACTAGCATTGGATGTCTGACATGATTTTAGGATTTGGTTTTTCATTTTCTCAACAATACCAGGGAATCACCAGTAATTCAGTTTAAACATGGTTCTAGACTGTGTTTTAATCCTTTATGTTAGAAAAAAATCTAGGAATGTCTGGTACATATATATTATTTATGTTAATATCTTTAGTCATATATGTACTTTCCTGAACCTTAGCACATATCATCACAAGGTGGATAATGGATTATCTATTAGACTTGCAATGTTCTTGTGTGTGAGATATTTTACAATCTCATGTTAGCCAATAGCCAGTGGTTTCACCATGATGTAGAACATCCAAAGATGTCCAGATATGACAACAGTATGGACATTGCTATGGAACAGGAGTGTTAAGATCTGCCTTGGTATACAGTTTGTGTAAATTTCTTTTGACATGATATGAAATGGTTGTAAGTTGCAAGAAGAACAGGGGATTACCACATTAGAAAATGTGAAAGTAGGGATGGCCATTAGAAAATGTCGCATCCACATTCTGGTCATTGTAAGTTGCTAGTAGAACAGGGAATTACCACATTAGAAAATGTGAAAGTAGGGATGGCCATTAGAAAATGTTTTGGCATCCTCATTCTGGTCATTGTCATTTGTAATGACCCTCTATGGACACAATTTCAATTGTTTATTGAGATATTGATCTCATTTTCAAGCTCCAATATAATAGTCCTTCAAGAGTTTTGAACTAAAACCTCGCCCAAACTTTTTGGTGTTTTGCCAGAGGCTGGCTCCAAGTCATTGATCCTTTGATTTTAGACAAATTTGGCTTCACCTTCTCACTCTATCCAACTCATCATACTGACCAAACAATTGGACGATAGACATCAATGAGTTTTGCATGGAGCTGCATTTCACTAAATCAATTTCAAGGTTAGTCTCATTGCTTGAAATCATCCTCTTTAGAGCCTGTCTGTTCCTCATTTGGCTCCAGTTGTTTAATTGTTGCTATGGAGTGTGCATGAAGGTAGAAATAATACTAATGGAGAATAAACTCAAGATAGCAAGGCTGTAAAGTTGCGAATGTTATGGGACTTGGTACGATATTGGCTTGTGTTCATTGTTCTATTGTTGTGTTGAGAGCTTTTTTAAGTTATTGTGACGCGATAGTTATGTGGCGCATTGGATATGATATGGAACTTATTTTTCAAAAAAAATTTGTGGGCGAGTATAATGGACCATTCAATACGAAAGTTTTCATGCACCCATATGTTCAAGGTGGGTACGTCTAAATTACCATCATCTTTATTGATACCATAGTTCATGCAACTATTAATTTCTTATTATAAAGAAATGCAGATAAAGAGTTTAACTAACGTTTATGTGTATACTACCATCTTTGATGGATACGATAATACATAGAATGTTTTGTTGGACATGTTATGATTCTAATGTAAATAGTGCAAGTTCACTCGCAACGATAAGGAGAATGGTAATTTGTCTAGAATACGGGGCAATGATGTCCCCATGCATTGACTCGCAAATACTCCATAGGGTTGCGAATAGTGAATACTCTATAATTATCTACCTGAGGTTACTTTCTTATAAGTTATGTTAATTGAAGGATCCTTCAGAAATATATGATAGGTATAGATACTAAATACAAATACTCGTCTTGCTCTTTACTTGGTTTCAATTTTACAGTTTCCATATCCTACCAGTTACTCTCATTTTCAACACGTCCTTGTCTTCCTCAAAGAAGATGAGAGTAATGTACTTCTTTTGTATAAGGAGCCCATCAAAACTGTCTCGCACTTTCTTAGGGCTATCCCTAATGCTTCTTGGCACCCCTTCCCACACCATTTTTCTTCCATTACCCTCGACTTCAAGGCTGCAATTATACTTCTTAGCCTCCTTATCTTCACCCATAAACTGTAAAAAGGCTATATATACACTTTCCGTCCCGAGCTTGAAAGCCTCAAAATGAAGACAAAAGTACTGCCCAAAGCAACTAAATACCTTCACCAAAGAAAAGAGGGAATCCAAACAATAGTTTTGAATCAGGAAAAAGATAATTGATAAATGCTAATCAAAATCAAAGAATGTAATGGCCATACTGTGGGTGTCCATGTTGCATTCTTTACTCCGTGTGGGTTTTTGTTGACATAGCGACTACTGAAGGTGCTTCCACAGATGTGCAATTTAGCTCCATGTTGGTCTTTCAGGCGGGCTACCAGGAAAGGGATGCTACCAACAACTTTGCACTTAGAATCAGTATAAGGACAATTATACGGTCTGAACATACATTCAGATTCATGTTTTAGCTTGCTGCTATAAGGGTAAACACCCGGACATCCAAGACTCTTGTAGTTGCATGGAATGTCAAGAGAGTCTGCCACCTTCTCCAATGCAAGGCATCTTATATTACCAAATTCATGCCTGCAAACTGGACAACGGTTGTGCACTTTTGGCTTGCACGCAGAACACAATGCATGTCCGTTTGAACACTGCATATAAGAGAAACCAAAAAGACTGACCTGACTAAGATTTAACCAAACACAACTAACGTGAATCAACAATTAATATGAATTATAGAGATTGTGTTCGCTTGATATTATATCTAGCTAGCATGTCATCAATGAAACGAAAGCATCAACATGATAGAATTTAATGAAACCTGGTGGATAGGAGGGTACATCCGATTGAGGCAAACTGGACACTCCAGTAGTTCAGAAACACTACTAATGAGATTCACCATAGAAAGCTGACGAGATTCACCAGTAACCTTCTTACTAGCTGTTCATCAAAAGATGTAAAGTTAAAGCAAAAGTCTATCAGTTTTACACAATCAGTAATGGCTTTATTTATCAGAACTATACATGTGTAATCCAAAACATACTCATGTTGGCAGAAACTGATGCTAAGATTGATGAAAGGAGGAGGAGAACATACACAAAGTCTCACAAGACAAAATCAGTCTTTATATTTCTCTCTAAATAGTCTGAGAGATACATTTTTACTAAATGAATGAATAGAGACCCTAGATACTCCCATTCCTAATACACTGAATAGAGACCCTAGATGCTATTAATGACTATACATGACACATGAACATAACAAAACTCTGCTGTAGGCTTTATACGAAAACAGAGTACAATGAACACAGACAACAAATTAGCTTCACCATACGTGACTGCAAACACAAGTGTGAAAGAGGAACTCACAATCTCTTGCTCTTCTGCACTATTTGATTTACAATGGCTTACATGATGTTCCACCAAACGTCTAAAACAAATACAATCTTTGGAGTTTGGAGAACCAATTTTGATTACAGGGCAACGAACAAATTTAATAGGGACTAAAAGAATGCTACATGATCGGCCTTTCTTGAGGTAGAAGACAACGACGAAATTGCCATGTGTAGAACTAGGATTTTTTTTTTTTTTTTTTTTTTTAAAATCATGATATTCAAAACATATCAAATATGTTTCACAAGTGCTACTCATTTGTCTGATACATATATATATATATATATATATCACTTCTTCTCATAGATCATTCATGCTGAAAAAAGTGGGTACGTACTTGGAAGTTGTAGTTATAGGAGACATAATATGGGCTTTCAGAAATCCCACCAACAAAAACAAACATGATAATTTAGAAATGGGAAGGGGTCTACTAGGATTATGAGAGCACACATTGGCCTATGATGTAAGAATTTGTGAGGCCCTATGATGTCTGCGCTGTGTGCATTGGCCTTTTCTTTCGGGTTCAGAACTCCAGTCTGCATTATATATCTTGCGCTGTTGGTTGTTGTTGATGCTCCTTTTGGTTAGTGTCTGTGTTCCATTCTCACCAAGAAACTGTCATTATACCCGAACTCAAGCAAATGAAGATTATAATTCTAAATTATACACATTATTTGGTTAAAATTCACGCTGAAAAGCAGATCTGTAAGGACACTCTTATAGAAATTATAATCAACATTCTTTTCACACATAACGTTGCCAATATCACATCTCACTGAATAGTCTGTAAGTCGTACAATCAAAACAAGAAATTGCTCCTTCAGTAAAAAAAAAAAAAAGAAGTGATTACATGTTTATAGGAAACATTAACAGTAAACTTGGACTCTCCCATTAAATAATCGTCACCTAAATTAGTTGGAGAGATACCTCATAACTAAGGCATATTTGTAAAAAAAAAAACGACAGATAAAATCAGATGCAGTAAGATACCATCAACAAACCTGTTTACTGTTATTTCTTTTCCATATCCTACCAGTCATCCACATCTCTAATTTTATTTGCATAGTCAGCGATATTTTGTAAGTTACTCAAATTCATGAAAAAAATCAGGAAGATAAACACTCTGTAGAGATTATATAATCAACATATTCTTCTTATACCTGCAGAGTGTATGTCATGCAATCAAAATAAGAAACTATTCCTTCAGTCAAAGAAAGCGTATACATTGTTATGGGAATCATCAAGAGTAAAATTGCACTCTCCCATCAAGAATCTTCAGTAAAGTAGTTGGAGCTAGATATAAGTCATAGTTATAGGCATAGCGCTTTGTAGAATCGAAATGATAACTACAATAAGATGCGACAACTACAATCAGATGTGATTAAATACAATGAACCAACCAGCTTACTGTTCCATTCTTTTCCATATGCTACCACTCAACCGCATCTCAAAGTCCTCCTCCTTTTTCTCAGTGAAGAAGAGAGCAACGTTCTTTTGAATGAGGAGCCCTTCAAAATTGTCACGTACTTTCCTGGGGCTGTCCCTAATGCTTCTTGGCACCCCTTCCCACACCATTTTTCTTCCATCACCCTTCACTTTAAGGCTGTAATTATACTTCTTAGCCTCACATTCTTCACCCATAAACTGTAAGAAGGCTATATATACAGGTTCCGTCCCGAGCTTGAAAGACTCAAAATGAAGACAAAAGTACTGCCCAAAGCAACTAAAGATCTGCAACAGAGAAAAGAAGCAAGTACCCACACACACAATGTTAATTGAAAATCAAACAACATTAGAGCTTCTTTTGATCACAAAAGAGAATATTGATAAACAAAAAACGAAATGAGAGACGGTAATGGTTCATACTGTGAGCACCCATGTTCCTATCTTAACTTCATGTGGGTTTAATTTCAGATATGGATGACTGAAGGTGCCTCCATTGTGAACCTCAGCTTGATGTTCGTCTTTCAGGTGGGCTATCAGGAAGGCGATGTTACCAACAACTTTGCATTTGGAACTAGTAACGGGACAATTATATGGTCTGAATATGCATTCAGATTCATGTTTTAGCTTGCTTTTGCAAGGATAAACACCCGGACATCCAGAATTCTTGTAGTTGCATGGAAGCTCAATAGAGTCTGCCAACTTTTCCAATGAAAGGCATCTTATATTACCAAGTTCATTCCTGCAAGTCGGGCAACAATTGGGCACTTTCATCTTGCACCCAGAACACAATGTGTGTCCATTTGAACACTGCATATATAAGAGTAGAAAAAAGACTGAGAGACCAACTTCCAGACTTTTGAAACTAGTCCTAAAAGATCAAAGGAAAGTAAAAATTCACTACTAGCGTGATGAATCAGCAATAATGGCCGGCGAGCCCAAAAATATTTTTAATTAATAAAAATAGATTAATTCACACAAATAATTGCTAAACTAAGAATTGTAGAGATTGTCAGAAAGTGATGAAATCATGAGAAAACAACATAGATTCAAATCAAACCTGGTAGATTGGGGGGCACATCCAATTTAGGCAAACTGGACATTCCAGTAGCTCACGCACATTGTTAGCTACAGTCACAATGGATTTAAGAGATTGTGGAGGTTCAAAATTCACTTTCTCACTAACTGCTCATCCAAAGATACAAAAATAGGCCTATCAGTTTACACAGACTGTATCAAAATGGCGTGTAATTTAAAACATAAGTTAGCAATTTGGCATACAGGGAATTATTTGTTTAGTGGATAAAACTAAAAGTTCGTGAGTGAAATAGCTATCTATATAATGACATGCTAATGTAGGCAAATTGTTCCCCAACTTGGAGATAGTTGAGCTAGCTCTTAAATTTTATTTTTTATTTTTTATTTTTTTATTTATTGATGATGTACTTAGTAGTGAAGGAACAAATGAGCCAGCGACTACTTTTATTAATATGAAGGTGAGAACCTAAAAGCCCTACTTTTATTAATATGAAGGTAAGAAAAAGGAAAAAAAAAAATACCATTACAGGGATTTGAAGCAATATTCAATTGATCTGCCACATCTTTCATCACAGCGTCCATAAGTGCCGAAGCTTGTGACATCTCTCTTTACTGCAACACAGGAAGAAAAATATTTATATATATTGAAGAAGAAGAACTCACCAAAAGCTCTGCTTGTTAGGGGTTTGCTCCCACTGCCTGATATTTTCCAAGCTCGGATTTTAATGATCCCCAATTCTAATTGTCGAGGAAAACAGCGAGTGAGGGAGATCCTCCACTCCCCTTTAATGATTCTGAACTCTTCGAAAATTTTAGGGGGTGTTATTTAATTACAGATTTTAATGGATTGTGAAAGATTTTAAAATCTATCAAAATTCAGGGTATTTAATTAAGGATTTAAAATAATCAAAAATTCTAGGGGTCGAGGGAAAGGGAGCTAGGGATGGGTGTAACCATCCATCATCCTCGAGATGAGCATCAGCGCACATCTCCAGGGTGATGCGCTCATCTTGAAGAGGACTCGCTCCCTCCCTCGACCCCTAGCAAAGCTCTAAAATAATACATGTAAATTTAGGGGTATTCAAATACGGATTTTAAATGGTTGTTTTAAAATTCATCAAAATCAGGGTATTCAATTCATATTTTTCAAAAGTGCACTAAAATCAGGGGTATTCAAGAAGTAGTAGATTTTAATGGATTTATTAAAGTTGTGGATTTTGAAGAATTTATGAGTGAAAAGTATATATAACAAGAGTCATTCCAAATTCAACATTCCCCCCCATATTTGTAAGGATTTTTATTGGTCATTGTTAAATAACACCACAATTTCCGCTGAAGAACACCAACACTCCACATTTTTTGGGATATGCTAAAGAACACCACCACCTTCCCTTATTCACGTTCTCTTATCTCTTCACAGGAGCATCACCACCTTGCTCCACAACTTCCAGCCACACCACCGTTGGCTGCACTACCATCCGCACTTCATTTTCTATTTTTTTCTTGTTCTTCTTTTTTGTTATTATTATTATTATTCTTCTTCTTCTTCTCCTTTTTTGTTATTATTATTATTCTTCTAATTTTCTTCCTCTTATTTTTTCTTACTCTTACTCTTCTCTTCATCTTTGTTTTTGTTTTTCTCATTTTTTCTTATGATTTCTTTATCTTCTTTTCTCTCTGTTTTTTTTTCTTATATTTCTTCTCCTCTATTCTTCTCCCATTTTTTTTCTCCTTCGCCTTTGTGGAGTTTCTTGCGAGTAGAAGTTCCTCACTTGCCAGAACCTCTGCGAGGGCAAAAAGAAGAAGAGGTCGCGGTAGCGTCGTGGTGGTGGTGATTGAAGAAGAAGGAGAAAGGAGGAGGTGGAGAGGTGACGGTTGGCGAGGATAACAATTTGAAGTAAAATAGTTATTTGTATTATTTTTTGACCATCTTCAATGTATTTTTTTTTTTAATTTAAAGTAAAACTCTCGTAGTATACAAATAATTGTTTAATTGATGTTTTGAGAGGTGTTTTATTATTTGTGTTGGCCTGAATAACAATATATGTGATGTTCTTTCATTGCTTCCTATGACTAATAACATATTTATAAGAATCCATAGAAATTTATAACAAACCTTTATAAAATCTACAAGATTCAATTATTTAAAATTCATCAAAATCCTTTGAAACCTTTTAAAATCCACTAAATTTAAAATCTTTCAGAGTCCATTTAAATTCTGAATTGAATACCCGCTGTTAGTTTGGGATTAAAGCCTCTTATTTTGGAGTGTGTTTTTAGCTTTTCCCACATGCATATTATTTGTCTACATAGAAGTAGGAGGCGCCATGTGAATAGCCAAGGCATAAAATGGTATAAATAAAGTTTGCTTAGTCGAATTCGAGCCTTCATGTATATTTCAGATATTCTAATTGACGAGGAAACCAGCGAGGGGGAGGGATGCAACCCTCCATCCCCATCGAGATGCATGCCTTCACGCATTCCGAGGGGGGTGGAAGGTTGCACCCCCCTCCCTCGCTGGTTTCCTCGCCATTTTGTTCGGTTGTGCCATGGTCAAGCTGGAAATGCTATGTGCACCCATGCGTGCTTGGGGGCATTGCCCACAAGTTAGCCTAATCTTAGTGAATTTGCAAGGAATTAAATTGCTAGGGGAGCAAATAAGTAATGCTTCAAATTTTGTGGAAGTAGACAAAATGAGAATGCTTGGATGGAGGTGGTTGATCTCACTACATACGCCTCACAACATTCAGTGATACCTTTTGTACTGAGCTTACTCTTTAACCTGGCTGGGTGGTTGATTTTGACGAAATTGGGCTGGCTTCTTTGGACTTGGTGATATTGTTGTAATTTCGGGGTAAATTGTTGCGAAATAAAAGAGAACCAGCTTGCAAAAGGCAACATAATTAAGTGGTGATTCAATGTGGTTAGCCTTAGTGTGCAGAGAAGGTTTAGAACAAAATAGGAACAGGATTCTATTCTATTCAGTTGCCATGGTGCCAGTTTTACTAAAACCACTAACCACAAAAAGGAGCATGTAATAACAATAGTATGCTAATGAGAAAATACTTGTACTATTACATTGCTTTGCACTTCCTAATGGGAGGTAGAATTTGGACCAACGCGAGGCAATGAAGCTATTCAAGTGTGACCCGAACCCTTTCTTACTTCGTTCTCAAACAATTTAGGTGGTAGATGTGTGAGGCTAGGGAACCAGGATGATGTAGTATCGTTAGAGGAACTTTTTTACAACCTCGAGATACACATAAACTTTTTGGAGATTTCATCATTCTTTTGAGATCACGCACGTCACCATGGGTGTAAAACATGACTGCAAAAACCTAGTTTCCTAGCATTTTTTATTCAGAGATATGCTATGTGTCTACGGTTTTTTTTTTTTCCTTTCACTGTAGGTGGTTGTTAAATCTTTGAACTATTTTAATGTATGAAATTAAGAAACATAATAATGACATAAATTACATATAGTGCATTTTACAAGAACTCAATAAAATAAATTTTAGTCTTGTAAATTTTGACAATGCCTTACAAAGCAAGAAGCGAAAATTCTTCTCCAGATACAGAGGCAAAATTTTATACATCTTTAGTCTTCATTTTGGGTTTTTTGTTGGTGGGTTTTGTGCTATTTTTCATGGCTACACACCAAAACAAACTGAAAACTTATTCTTGTACACTAAACAAAAACGTTTATTCACTTACATTAAGCCAACTCAACATGACACTCTGTTACACATTGATCCACTTCCTAAGGTACTCATCCGGATAGACACATATATATTCAATTTCAATTATCTACATTAACATAATAAGAGAGTCGTCTATGTAAGGGTCAGTGTTACTGGTACGACTTGTCTGGACAAGCTGAGAGGATGAGCCTGACTGCGAGGACGAGCCTATGTAATGTTCTTTTCCACTCAGTATACCCAACAATCACACAATCAGCATCTGCATTAGGGCTGGTGTTACCAACATTAGTTGTCTGGACAGCCTGGGAGGACGAGCTCTACCAGAAGAGTTGCCATATTCCACCCAACCCAACTACCACTGAAAATTTTACCTCAGCATGAGAACTCTGGGATTGAATCTATAACCTAACTTTGCTGTACAAACACTCTGTCATCAGTTTCATAGCATAAAGTGGCTCAATATTTCTCATAGAACCATTAACACTGAAAAGTGAATGATAAAACCAACAGACAAAAAAATGGTGCTTATTTACATGTCAAATCAAACGTCGGTGAAGATCAACATATCTTGTTTGGGTGAGTTGCTAGCTTGATTCCAATGAAACAACAATAGATAAAAGCAAAGACAATGAAGATGTGCAGCTTGCTCATGCGATGCGACTTTATAACCATTTATTTTTATCCCTAGGAGAATTTCACACAGCAGCTAATCTAAACCATCCAACATGATTTTCTTTTTAGGGTGAAATACTGCATATATTCTTAAAATATATGCAGTATTTTACAATAATGACTTGGGATTGCAAATATCTTCTGCAATCCACCTGCAAAGCCTGGTCTTAAAATTGAAATAAGAAATTGCTCCTTGGAAGAAAGAATAAAATAAAAAGAAAAAAGATACATTAATTGTAAAATTAATGGATGCTTCAGTAGAGTGATTCAGTGAATTGTAAAATTGCAAACAACCTTGTATAGGAGACATTTAAAAAAATGGATGCTTCCAACATAAGCTTAGCTACATTCGAGACATACATCATAAATAAGCAAGATATATATGCCTTGTACAGTTATATGTGTCGAAGCCCCAAACCTAAATATCATGATGTATATATTGTCTTGGCCCTCATCGTAAATCTATTGCAAGGAAAGCAAAGAGAGTTTGCCTTAACCAATCAATAACATTACATTAAACACGGTGACTGACTATTCATGAATAGAGAAGTAAATGATTTACTAGAAGGCGAAGCATGTGATTCACGATGATCAAATAACCAGTTCACTGTTCTTTCCATATTCTACCAGTCACCCTCAACTTCAATTCTTTCTTATCTCCCCCAGAGAAGAAGAGAGCCATGCTCCTTTGAATTAGGAGCCCATCAAAACTGTCACGCACTTTCCTGTGGCTATCTCTTATGCTTCTTGGCACTCCTTGCCAGACCATTTTTCTGCCATTACCCCCTACTTCAAGGCTGTAGCTATAGTTCTTAGCCTCGGAATCTTCGCCCATAAACCTTAAGAAGGCTATATACACAGCTTCCGTCCCTAGCTGGAAAGCCTCAAAATGAAGACAGAAGTACTGCCCAAAACAACTGAAAACCTGCACTCGTGAAAATAAACAATCCAAACAAAGGCATAAAACTCAATATGAATCAGCAGTCACTCATTTATTATGTATCTTCCTTCTCACACAGATCTGAATGTCGGTTGATGGAGTTGTTGCATGCGATCATGCAATCCAAGTTTGAGAAATAGATTAGACTTAGTGCTAAGATGAGTAGATCTGATATTGCAATAGGTAGATCCTGATGAAATGGTGTTGCAGTGGTTTAGATATGTGATGGTTAATGGCCATGAGAGATCAATCAGAAAATAGCAGGAAGCGGAAATCTTTAACTTTAGTTAGAGAAAGAGGTCAGAGACAGAAAAACTCTACTTCTTGACTTTTGGATTTATTATTTTCTTTGAAAGACTTAGTTAACCCTATGTCTTGTCCCAACGGCAATTTACTAAAGACGGGTTGCATGGGTTAGGATACATAACCGGAACTTGGCCGGTTTAAAATGGGTTGGTTGACACAAATTTGATTTGGAAAGCTCAAATATTCAACACAAATCCAGTCATGTCATGTTGGTCTCGTGTGTTGTTCACGGCTCCTGGTCAAATTGTCGCCCCTATGAAGTGTGTATTCTGATTACTGATGTTTGTCCTGATAAATTATCCCAAATGATCTCAAATTTGGCACCACTTGTGCCGCGTTTCTCACAAAATGTCTAGATTCTGAAATATGACTATTGCTTTATTCTTACTTTTTTTCAGTTTTCTTATCTTCCTCAGGCCTTTAGTCTTTTAAGATAGTGTTTGCTGGGTTATACTTGGTTTGTTAGCTTCTGACAATCTTCTGCCTGGAGGATGTTTGGCTGTTTGTCAAGGAGTGTTTGGTTGATATCTGTGACTTCTGGTTGATTGGGTAGGTTTGCGTTTGCAATTTAGTTGAAGTTTGTGAAGATACAACCACTTTTATCATGCCTTTAATTCAAACTCATATGGTTCTCTTGGTTTACCATTGTGATTTCGAGGGGAGCCGTTGTAGCCTGGAACTAATTAGTTTCATATAATATGCAACCAGAAGGCAATAAATGGGAGGTCGGCCGGCTCATGTTAGGGCTCTTTTGAGTGCTAATTTTAGTGGAACCTAGGTTTTTTTTTTTTTGTGTGTGTGTGTGTGTGTGGTGGTATTAAGCTAGTTAAAAGTTCCGCACCTTGGATAATTTTTTTGCTTCTTGGGATGGGGTAGTTAACAACTATTTTCAATGAGTTTTTATTATATATTTTCGTAGTTTAGATTTATTTTTCTTCATTTAAGAGTCGGCTTCACATTGTGACCATATTCTCTGTTCTTAGGCTTTTACTTTGTTATGTCACGATATTGTTCTGTCATTTTCGTTCTTGTGCATTAGCCATTTCCCATTAACATCAACATATATACATGTATTGGCGAATAACATATACATTTTTTTCTTCTCTTAAGCTGGGCTTTGGCTTTGTTTAGGCCTTACTGAGCAGGCCTCTCTCGGGCAGGCATTGCCTAACACCTTGTTTCTGCATTTCTTGATTAGTTGTGGTATCAATTAGTGGATTATTAAATCTTTGTTTAGATGTCTTTTTTTTTTTTTTTTTTTCCTATTATCTTAACTATTCAATGTTTTTCTAGCGAGGTAATATTAACTTTGGGCCGCTCAAGAACAGTGATGGAATTCCTTTGTGCTGCCAAGGAGAAAAGGCGATCATTCCGTGTATTTATTGCTGAGGGTGCTCCAAGGTATGCAAACAGTTGCTAGCTCTATATTGCAAATTAATAGACCATCACCTTAAATTATATTATTTTGATCGTCATCATATATCAGTCGGGCTTTACTAAACCAGTCATGAACCAGGTACCAGGGTCATGTTCTTGCAAAAGAGTTGGTTGCTAGAGGTTTACAGACAACAGTAATTACTGATTCTGCAGTTTTTGCAATGATTTCTCGAGTTAATATGGTATGAGTTGACTTTGTTATATTCAGCCATATTGCTAGGTTTTCTTGGAAATTCTGTGCTTTAACTTCAAATTATAATTTGAAGGTAATTGTTTGAGCTCATGCTATCATGGCGAATGGTGGGGTCATGGCGCCTATTGGATTGAATATGGTTGCACTCGCAGCTCAAAGGCATGCTGTTCCATTTGTTGTTGTTGCTGGTAGTCATAAGGTATGATGGCAGTGCATTGAACTCGTTTAGCGAATAATGACTCCTCTTTTGAGATAGGAGCAGAGCACTGCCTCAAAAACATAGGAATGAAAATGAAGGGATTTCACCTTTGTGGTCTTATAAACTATTTTTCTGGGTATTTCTAATTATGTCATTTAATGTTTTTCAGTTGTGCCCTTTATACCCTCACAATCCAGAGGTGTTGCTGAATGATCTGAGATCCCCGGCAGAGTTGCTGGATTTTGGGGAATTTTCAGATTGCATGGACTTTAGTAGCGGCAATGGTGCTCCTCTCCTTCATGTTGTCAATCCTGCATTTGATTATGTACCACCAAAGCTTGTTAGTCTATTCATCACTGACACGTAAGTTCACATTCTCTCTTTGACATGGATAATCACTATGCCGGAATGCTATTCTGATATTTTGGTTGCTGGATCTAATTTAATTTAAGCATACAATTTTTCAATAAAATCATGAACCTGTATGTCAAAATTTTCATGATATCTCTGGGGTTTGTGAAGTTGATTATCATTTTCTTCTCTTACAGGGGAGGGCATAACCCGTCGTATATGTACCGGCTCATTGCAGATTATTACTCTGCTGATGATTTGGTTCTGCAACGGAGAACAACAGCTGGAAGTTGAGTCTACATTTCTTAGATATATGCAATTTAGTAAGTTGTTTCCTTTGTATTTAAATCATTGCATGCACATGCATTATGTGTCAAAGGATGCTGTTATATTATATGGATGCTTCTTGACCTTTGATGATTTTCTAACTTATCCCTAATTCTCTAAATGACAATCATACCAAGCAATGACTGAACTTGTAAAGCACCATTGTCTTCTATAATGAAAATCACACTGTCCGACTTGATACCTTTAAAGGTTTATTGGGACCAACAGACTTGAGTATTGAGGTTTTCCTCATAAAAATTGTATAGATGTATGCCTCCTTTGTTCCCTTCTTCTCTTAATCCTGAAAGTATATAGAAAGGATCACTAGCATTGGATGTCTGACATGATTTTAGGATTTGGTTTTTCATTTTCTCAACAATACCAGGGAATCACCAGTAATTCAGTTTAAACATGGTTCTAGACTGTGTTTTAATCCTTTATGTTAGAAAAAAATCTAGGAATGTCTGGTACATATATATTATTTATGTTAATATCTTTAGTCATATATGTACTTTCCTGAACCTTAGCACATATCATCACAAGGTGGATAATGGATTATCTATTAGACTTGCAATGTTCTTGTGTGTGAGATATTTTACAATCTCATGTTAGCCAATAGCCAGTGGTTTCACCATGATGTAGAACATCCAAAGATGTCCAGATATGACAACAGTATGGACATTGCTATGGAACAGGAGTGTTAAGATCTGCCTTGGTATACAGTTTGTGTAAATTTCTTTTGACATGATATGAAATGGTTGTAAGTTGCAAGAAGAACAGGGGATTACCACATTAGAAAATGTGAAAGTAGGGATGGCCATTAGAAAATGTCGCATCCACATTCTGGTCATTGTAAGTTGCTAGTAGAACAGGGAATTACCACATTAGAAAATGTGAAAGTAGGGATGGCCATTAGAAAATGTTTTGGCATCCTCATTCTGGTCATTGTCATTTGTAATGACCCTCTATGGACACAATTTCAATTGTTTATTGAGATATTGATCTCATTTTCAAGCTCCAATATAATAGTCCTTCAAGAGTTTTGAACTAAAACCTCGCCCAAACTTTTTGGTGTTTTGCCAGAGGCTGGCTCCAAGTCATTGATCCTTTGATTTTAGACAAATTTGGCTTCACCTTCTCACTCTATCCAACTCATCATACTGACCAAACAATTGGACGATAGACATCAATGAGTTTTGCATGGAGCTGCATTTCACTAAATCAATTTCAAGGTTAGTCTCATTGCTTGAAATCATCCTCTTTAGAGCCTGTCTGTTCCTCATTTGGCTCCAGTTGTTTAATTGTTGCTATGGAGTGTGCATGAAGGTAGAAATAATACTAATGGAGAATAAACTCAAGATAGCAAGGCTGTAAAGTTGCGAATGTTATGGGACTTGGTACGATATTGGCTTGTGTTCATTGTTCTATTGTTGTGTTGAGAGCTTTTTTAAGTTATTGTGACGCGATAGTTATGTGGCGCATTGGATATGATATGGAACTTATTTTTCAAAAAAAATTTGTGGGCGAGTATAATGGACCATTCAATACGAAAGTTTTCATGCACCCATATGTTCAAGGTGGGTACGTCTAAATTACCATCATCTTTATTGATACCATAGTTCATGCAACTATTAATTTCTTATTATAAAGAAATGCAGATAAAGAGTTTAACTAACGTTTATGTGTATACTACCATCTTTGATGGATACGATAATACATAGAATGTTTTGTTGGACATGTTATGATTCTAATGTAAATAGTGCAAGTTCACTCGCAACGATAAGGAGAATGGTAATTTGTCTAGAATACGGGGCAATGATGTCCCCATGCATTGACTCGCAAATACTCCATAGGGTTGCGAATAGTGAATACTCTATAATTATCTACCTGAGGTTACTTTCTTATAAGTTATGTTAATTGAAGGATCCTTCAGAAATATATGATAGGTATAGATACTAAATACAAATACTCGTCTTGCTCTTTACTTGGTTTCAATTTTACAGTTTCCATATCCTACCAGTTACTCTCATTTTCAACACGTCCTTGTCTTCCTCAAAGAAGATGAGAGTAATGTACTTCTTTTGTATAAGGAGCCCATCAAAACTGTCTCGCACTTTCTTAGGGCTATCCCTAATGCTTCTTGGCACCCCTTCCCACACCATTTTTCTTCCATTACCCTCGACTTCAAGGCTGCAATTATACTTCTTAGCCTCCTTATCTTCACCCATAAACTGTAAAAAGGCTATATATACACTTTCCGTCCCGAGCTTGAAAGCCTCAAAATGAAGACAAAAGTACTGCCCAAAGCAACTAAATACCTTCACCAAAGAAAAGAGGGAATCCAAACAATAGTTTTGAATCAGGAAAAAGATAATTGATAAATGCTAATCAAAATCAAAGAATGTAATGGCCATACTGTGGGTGTCCATGTTGCATTCTTTACTCCGTGTGGGTTTTTGTTGACATAGCGACTACTGAAGGTGCTTCCACAGATGTGCAATTTAGCTCCATGTTGGTCTTTCAGGCGGGCTACCAGGAAAGGGATGCTACCAACAACTTTGCACTTAGAATCAGTATAAGGACAATTATACGGTCTGAACATACATTCAGATTCATGTTTTAGCTTGCTGCTATAAGGGTAAACACCCGGACATCCAAGACTCTTGTAGTTGCATGGAATGTCAAGAGAGTCTGCCACCTTCTCCAATGCAAGGCATCTTATATTACCAAATTCATGCCTGCAAACTGGACAACGGTTGTGCACTTTTGGCTTGCACGCAGAACACAATGCATGTCCGTTTGAACACTGCATATAAGAGAAACCAAAAAGACTGACCTGACTAAGATTTAACCAAACACAACTAACGTGAATCAACAATTAATATGAATTATAGAGATTGTGTTCGCTTGATATTATATCTAGCTAGCATGTCATCAATGAAACGAAAGCATCAACATGATAGAATTTAATGAAACCTGGTGGATAGGAGGGTACATCCGATTGAGGCAAACTGGACACTCCAGTAGTTCAGAAACACTACTAATGAGATTCACCATAGAAAGCTGACGAGATTCACCAGTAACCTTCTTACTAGCTGTTCATCAAAAGATGTAAAGTTAAAGCAAAAGTCTATCAGTTTTACACAATCAGTAATGGCTTTATTTATCAGAACTATACATGTGTAATCCAAAACATACTCATGTTGGCAGAAACTGATGCTAAGATTGATGAAAGGAGGAGGAGAACATACACAAAGTCTCACAAGACAAAATCAGTCTTTATATTTCTCTCTAAATAGTCTGAGAGATACATTTTTACTAAATGAATGAATAGAGACCCTAGATACTCCCATTCCTAATACACTGAATAGAGACCCTAGATGCTATTAATGACTATACATGACACATGAACATAACAAAACTCTGCTGTAGGCTTTATACGAAAACAGAGTACAATGAACACAGACAACAAATTAGCTTCACCATACGTGACTGCAAACACAAGTGTGAAAGAGGAACTCACAATCTCTTGCTCTTCTGCACTATTTGATTTACAATGGCTTACATGATGTTCCACCAAACGTCTAAAACAAATACAATCTTTGGAGTTTGGAGAACCAATTTTGATTACAGGGCAACGAACAAATTTAATAGGGACTAAAAGAATGCTACATGATCGGCCTTTCTTGAGGTAGAAGACAACGACGAAATTGCCATGTGTAGAACTAGGATTTTTTTTTTTTTTTTTTTTTAAAATCATGATATTCAAAACATATCAAATATGTTTCACAAGTGCTACTCATTTGTCTGATACATATATATATATATATATATATCACTTCTTCTCATAGATCATTCATGCTGAAAAAAGTGGGTACGTACTTGGAAGTTGTAGTTATAGGAGACATAATATGGGCTTTCAGAAATCCCACCAACAAAAACAAACATGATAATTTAGAAATGGGAAGGGGTCTACTAGGATTATGAGAGCACACATTGTACTTCCATGGATCCTTTCAGCACACAGATTACTAGAGCAGAAATGCCCATCTCGACAATATTAAGAATCCCCCTCCCCCCAACCCGCAAAAATAGGTTCTGAGTTTGTGAGGCCCTATGATGTCTGCGCTGTGTGCATTGGCCTTTTCTTTTGGGTTCAGAACTCCAGTCTGCATTATATATCTTGCGCTGTTGGTTGTTGTTGATGCTCCTTTTGGTTAGTGTCTGTGTTCCATTCTCACCAAGAAACTGTCATTATACCCGAACTCAAGCAAATGAAGATTATAATTCTAAATTATACACATTATTTGGTTAAAATTCACGCTGAAAAGCAGATCTGTAAGGACACTCTTATAGAAATTATAATCAACATTCTTTTCACACATAACGTTGCCAATATCACATCTCACTGAATAGTCTGTAAGTCGTACAATCAAAACAAGAAATTGCTCCTTCAGTAAAAAAAAAAAAAGAAGTGATTACATGTTTATAGGAAACATTAACAGTAAACTTGGACTCTCCCATTAAATAATCGTCACCTAAATTAGTTGGAGAGATACCTCATAACTAAGGCATATTTGTAAAAAAAAAAACGACAGATAAAATCAGATGCAGTAAGATACCATCAACAAACCTGTTTACTGTTATTTCTTTTCCATATCCTACCAGTCATCCACATCTCTAATTTTATTTGCATAGTCAGCGATATTTTGTAAGTTACTCAAATTCATGAAAAAAATCAGGAAGATAAACACTCTGTAGAGATTATATAATCAACATATTCTTCTTATACCTGCAGAGTGTATGTCATGCAATCAAAATAAGAAACTATTCCTTCAGTAAAAGAAAGCGTATACATTGTTATGGGAATCATCAAGAGTAAAATTGCACTCTCCCATCAAGAATCTTCAGTAAAGTAGTTGGAGCTAGATATAAGTCATAGTTATAGGCATAGCGCTTTGTAGAATCGAAATGATAACTACAATAAGATGCGACAACTACAATCAGATGTGATTAAATACAATGAACCAACCAGCTTACTGTTCCATTCTTTTCCATATGCTACCACTCAACCGCATCTCAAAGTCCTCCTCCTTTTTCTCAGTGAAGAAGAGAGCAACGTTCTTTTGAATGAGGAGCCCTTCAAAATTGTCACGTACTTTCCTGGGGCTGTCCCTAATGCTTCTTGGCACCCCTTCCCACACCATTTTTCTTCCATCACCCTTCACTTTAAGGCTGTAATTATACTTCTTAGCCTCACATTCTTCACCCATAAACTGTAAGAAGGCTATATATACAGGTTCCGTCCCGAGCTTGAAAGACTCAAAATGAAGACAAAAGTACTGCCCAAAGCAACTAAAGATCTGCAACAGAGAAAAGAAGCAAGTACCCACACACACAATGTTAATTGAAAATCAAACAACATTAGAGCTTCTTTTGATCACAAAAGAGAATATTGATAAACAAAAAACGAAATGAGAGACGGTAATGGTTCATACTGTGAGCACCCATGTTCCTATCTTAACTTCATGTGGGTTTAATTTCAGATATGGATGACTGAAGGTGCCTCCATTGTGAACCTCAGCTTGATGTTCGTCTTTCAGGTGGGCTATCAGGAAGGCGATGTTACCAACAACTTTGCATTTGGAACTAGTAACGGGACAATTATATGGTCTGAATATGCATTCAGATTCATGTTTTAGCTTGCTTTTGCAAGGATAAACACCCGGACATCCAGAATTCTTGTAGTTGCATGGAAGCTCAATAGAGTCTGCCAACTTTTCCAATGAAAGGCATCTTATATTACCAAGTTCATTCCTGCAAATCGGGCAACAATTGGGCACTTTCATCTTGCACCCAGAACACAATGTGTGTCCATTTGAACACTGCATATATAAGAGTAGAAAAAAGACTGAGAGACCAACTTCCAGACTTTTGAAACTAGTCCTAAAAGATCAAAGGAAAGTAAAAATTCACAACTAGAGTGAATCAGCAATAATGGCCGGTGAGCCTAAAAATATTTTTAATTAATAAAAATAGATTAATTCACACAAATAATTGCTAAACTAAGAATTGTAGAGATTGTCAGAAAGTGATGAAATCATGAGAAAACAACATAGATTCAAATCAAACCTGGTAGATTGGGGGGCACATCCAATTTAGGCAAACTGGACATTCCAGTAGCTCACGCACATTGTTAGCTACAGTCACAATGGATTTAAGAGATTGTGGAGGTTCAAAATTCACTTTCTCACTAACTGCTCATCCAAAGATACAAAAATAGGCCTATCAGTTTACACAGACTGTATCAAAATGGCGTGTAATTTAAAACATAAGTTAGCAATTTGGCATACAGGGAATTATTTGTTTAGTGGATAAAACTAAAAGTTCGTGAGTGAAATAGCTATCTATATAATGACATGCTAATGTAGGCAAATTGTTCCCCAACTTGGAGATAGTTGAGCTAGCTCTTAAATTTTATTTTTTATTTTTTATTTTTTTATTTATTGATGATGTACTTAGTAGTGAAGGAACAAATGAGCCAGCGACTACTTTTATTAATATGAAGGTGAGAACCTAAAAGCCCTACTTTTATTAATATGAAGGTAAGAAAAAGGAAAAAAAAAAATACCATTACAGGGATTTGAAGCAATATTCAATTGATCTGCCACATCTTTCATCACAGCGTCCATAAGTGCCGAAGCTTGTGACATCTCTCTTTACTGCAACACAGGAAGAAAAATATTTATATATATTGAAGAAGAAGAACTCACCAAAAGCTCTGCTTGTTAGGGGTTTGCTCCCACTGCCTGATATTTTCCAAGCTCGGATTTTAATGATCCCCAATTCTAATTGTCGAGGAAAACAGCGAGTGAGGGAGATCCTCCACTCCCCTTTAATGATTCTGAACTCTTCGAAAATTTTAGGGGGTGTTATTTAATTACAGATTTTAATGGATTGTGAAAGATTTTAAAATCTATCAAAATTCAGGGTATTTAATTAAGGATTTAAAATAATCAAAAATTCTAGGGGTCGAGGGAAAGGGAGCTAGGGATGGGTGTAACCATCCATCATCCTCGAGATGAGCATCAGCGCACATCTCCAGGGTGATGCGCTCATCTTGAAGAGGACTCGCTCCCTCCCTCGACCCCTAGCAAAGCTCTAAAATAATACATGTAAATTTAGGGGTATTCAAATACGGATTTTAAATGGTTGTTTTAAAATTCATCAAAATCAGGGTATTCAATTCATATTTTTCAAAAGTGCACTAAAATCAGGGGTATTCAAGAAGTAGTAGATTTTAATGGATTTATTAAAGTTGTGGATTTTGAAGAATTTATGAGTGAAAAGTATATATAACAAGAGTCATTCCAAATTCAACATTCCCCCCCATATTTGTAAGGATTTTTATTGGTCATTGTTAAATAACACCACAATTTCCGCTGAAGAACACCAACACTCCACATTTTTTGGGATATGCTAAAGAACACCACCACCTTCCCTTATTCACGTTCTCTTATCTCTTCACAGGAGCATCACCACCTTGCTCCACAACTTCCAGCCACACCACCGTTGGCTGCACTACCATCCGCACTTCATTTTCTATTTTTTTCTTGTTCTTCTTTTTTGTTATTATTATTATTATTCTTCTTCTTCTTCTCCTTTTTTGTTATTATTATTATTCTTCTAATTTTCTTCCTCTTATTTTTTCTTACTCTTACTCTTATCTTCATCTTTGTTTTTGTTTTTCTCATTTTTTCTTATGATTTCTTTATCTTCTTTTCTCTCTGTTTTTTTTTCTTATATTTCTTCTCCTCTATTCTTCTCCCATTTTTTTTCTCCTTCGCCTTTGCGGAGTTTCTTGCGAGTAGAAGTTCCTCACTTGCCAGAACCTCTGCGAGGGCAAAAAGAAGAAGAGGTCGCGGTAGCGTCGTGGTGGTGGTGATTGAAGAAGAAGGAGAAAGGAGGAGGTGGAGAGGTGACGGTTGGCGAGGATAACAATTTGAAGTAAAATAGTTATTTGTATTATTTTTTGACCATCTTCAATGTATTTTTTTTTTAATTTAAAGTAAAACTCTCGTAGTATACAAATAATTGTTTAATTGATGTTTTGAGAGGTGTTTTATTATTTGTGTTGGCGTGAATAACAATATATGTGATGTTCTTTCATTGCTTCCTATGACTAATAACATATTTATAAGAATCCATAGAAATTTATAACAAACCTTTATAAAATCTACAAGATTCAATTATTTAAAATTCATCAAAATCCAGTGGATTTTGTAAAATCCTTTGAAACCTTTTAAAATCCACTAGATTTAAAATCTTTCAGAGTCCATTTAAATTCTGAATTGAATACCCGCTGTTAGTTTGGGATTAAAGCCTCTTATTTTGGAGTGTGTTTTTAGCTTTTCCCACATGCATATTATTTGTCTACATAGAAGTAGGAGGCGCCATGTGAATAGCCAAGGCATAAAATGGTATAAATAAAGTTTGCTTAGTCGAATTCGAGCCTTCATGTATATTTCAGATATTCTAATTGACGAGGAAACCAGCGAGGGGGAGGGATGCAACCCTCCATCCCCATCGAGATGCATGCCTTCACGCATTCCGAGGGGGGTGGAAGGTTGCACCCCTCTCCCTCGCTGGTTTCCTCGCCATTTTGTTCGGTTGTGCCATGGTCAAGCTGGAAATGCTATGTGCACCCATGCGTGCTTGGGGGCATTGCCCACAAGTTAGCCTAATCTTAGTGAATTTGCAAGGAATTAAATTGCTAGGGGAGCAAATAAGTAATGCTTCAAATTTTGTGGAAGTAGACAAAATGAGAATGCTTGGATGGAGGTGGTTGATCTCACTACATACGCCTCACAACATTCAGTGATACCTTTAGCACTTGAGGGGGGTTTGCAATCAATCACGTGCTCGTTACGTATACAATGTTATAAGCATCTTGAGAGACATATTCAGACATGTCTTTTTTATCCATTATTAATTTGGTTTAAGACTAAAGCCTGCTAGGTAATATGCTACTCACCCTCGGGCAATAAGAGTTATCTTGTAGTGTCAGAGAACGTATATTCAAGAGTTGATCTGGTTTACGAGACCTTGGGTTTTCCATGGGGTCGCCTCTATATTGGTGGGTATTTCACTGCTTAGGTGTTATCCATAACTATTTCCAGATTCCTGCAATTTGCTTGTAGGTTTAAGAAAGTTATTTTTCACGCTCTATATCTAATTATAAGAAAGTTATTTTTCACGCTCTTATATGATGATAATCTTCGCAGCAGTCACAGGCAGCACGCTGATCCCGTCCCGATCCTGTATGAATGGGATGGGATAGGGATGGGTATATCTCGTCCCATCCCGTCCCGTGCCCACCCCTATGTATGGTTATAGAATTGAAATCAATGGTAGAATTGATATCAGAAAATGGTTCGAGAATTGATATCTGGTTAGAGAATTGATCGATTATCAATTTGTAAATTAAATTCATTCAACATTTTTTTTATTATAAATTAAATGGTTAATTGGGGCAGGGCGGATATCCGTCAATCCGTTCGGGGTGGGGATGATTTTTAACAAAATATATAAACGGATATTTGGGACGAATCCCTGACGGTGCGGGAATGGATTTGTCCAAGAACCCTCGCACGTGCCATATATTCTCATCCATCCCATCTTCTTAAACAATTGTAAGCGCCTCACTCACTGTTCAATTTCCCACTATGGACGCCGCACTAAATCGCACTAACATTCCATCGCAGGCATCTCGAGGAAAGTCCAACACCCCACACACCTTTTGCACACCATTGCTTCCCTCCTTCGCTTCTCCTCCTCGAGCGCCAAAGCTCCTTCGCTTTAAAGCCCTCCCCAAAACAGTCTCACTCACAGTCACAGAGACCTCCATCGCTAACAAGAGAACGATAAGCTTCTCAACAACGTCAACAACATCAATGGAGTCATTAGTATTGCAACTGGAACAAATCGAAGCAGTAAAGTTCGGAACTTTCAAGCTGAAATCAGGAATCCAGTCCCCAATCTACATCGACTTACGTCTAATCGTTTCATACCCATCACTCTTGCGCCAAATCTCCGAACTTTTGATCTCCTCTTCGGTCTCTTCAACCCCATTCGACCTCTTATGCGGTGTCCCCTACACGGCCCTCCCCATCGCCACAGTCGTCTCCGTCACCAACAATATCCCCATGTTGATGCGCCGCAAGGAGATCAAGGACTATGGGACGTCGAAGGCGATCGAAGGGGCGTTCAAGGAAGGACAAACCTGTTTGATTGTCGAAGATTTGGTGACCAGTGGGGCGTCCGTGTTGGAGACGGCGGCGCCGCTGCGTGGGGTGGGGTTGAAGGTGACGGACGCGGTGGTGTTGATTGATAGGGAGCAAGGGGGGAGGGAGAACCTGGAGGAGAATGGGATTAGGTTGCATTCGATGATTAAGCTGACGGAGATGGTGGAGATTTTGAGGAGACATGGGAGGATTTCGGAGGAGAAGGAAAGGGAGGTGAGGGAGTTCTTGGAGAGGAATCGGAAGGTTGCCGTGCCGCAGAGTTTGGGGAAAGAGGTGGAGAATAAAGGTGTTGCGAGGGTTGAGTATTCGGAGAGGGCGAAATTGGCTAAGAATCCCACTGGGAAGAGGCTTTTTGAGGTAATGGAGGTGAAAAAGAGTAATCTTTGCTTGGCTGCTGATGTGTCCACTGCTGCCGAGTTGCTCGCTATTGCTGACAAGGTGAGAATTTAGATCTTTTGTTTGTTTGGTGTTATAAAGTTGGGATTTTATGATGATGGTGATGATAGGGTTTAAGGTAGATTTATGAGTTTAGTGTTCTAGTGGCATTTTCAGTTGATGGATTTTTTCTATGAGAATTGAAATACATGAACTGACTTCTGTTGTTGTGTAGGTTGGACCGGAAATTTGCTTACTGAAGACCCATGTGGATATCTTACCCGACTTCTCACCAGAGTTTGGTTCTCAACTTCGAGCCGTATATTTCTAAACTTGTCATTGCAATTTGGCATTCTTCTATTGTAGTTTCTGAAACTTCATTGTTATGTGTTGAAATATTTTAGTTTCACCCTAAGCAGGATAAGTGTGACTGTTTTACCAAGAAATTTGCTATAAGTTGCTACAAGAATTTAGAAAGGGAAAAGAGTAGAAAGATAAGGTAAAGGGATAAAACATGCTCATCAAAAACATACTTGATCCAGCTTGAGTCGGGGTGTCTTTGATTTTTCTTAATATGAGATTTTGGATTGTGTCGAAATCTTGGGTGTCTGGTTGTGTTGCACAACATCTTTCATTTTGAGGTCTCTTTTCCTAATGTGGTCTTAACATGTCATTTGAGACTGATATAGTGAAGTCAGAATATTTTATTATTATTATTATTATTATTTTTATTTTTTGTCTTTTCTAATCCTGAAAAAAGCAAAACAAATAGTTATGAAATTCTGATTACAAAGATTGACTGAAACTCTTGCCTTTTGTTCTAGCATATAACTGTTTTTCTAGTCTCTATCACAGGGTTTTCCTAATTTTGACCATCTTTCTCTTCCATGGCAAATTAACTATGCAAACTTAAAAAACTATGGTTGCGAGGTTTCATTCTAGAAAATCTGGTATTGGAGAATTAACACATGAATCTACAGAACTAGCTATATAGTTTGTTTGTTTTTTTCCCTATTTATTTTAGGTAAAGAAAAAAAACAAAAAATACAAAGCAAAAGTGGACGATCACTCTTATGAATTTGATGGTAAATATGAAAAACGACCCCAACCTCTCATGGGGCCACGAAGCACTATATGGAGCAGGTAATAAGACGAGTCCAAATCATTTGCACAATTAAAGCTATACATCTAGTTTTAGGTGTCTGAATAAATAACTAGTAAACACAGAAATCAGAAAAGTATAATTTGAAGGGTTCTATGTAGCAATGGTAATACATCATGTTGGTACGGGTTTTCGGTTTATGTTCTAAATAAGAAGGTACCATTTGTTTTTTAACCAAATATTAGTCTGCACTACTTGACCTATGAGGAAGCTTGGGTCCTCTTGAAGCCTGAGTTATTTGGAATGACTTGATGAAAACTTCAGATGTTTACCTGTACATAATTGAAGTCTCAGATGAAGTAGGTCTTTGCGCAGTGAAAGTTCTTGAGGTTCCCTTTGCTGTAATATTTGGGGTCTCAATATAGGGGTAGGGGCTGTTGGGTCTTCTTGTCTTCGTCTCCTACTCTCTCATGCATGCACCTGCACACACACCAGGAAAAAAAACCCCCTCTGTTGAAACATTAGGTTCTTCTGTTCCCTTTATTTTCCCCTTTTCTCTATCTTTTGCAAGGATTTTTTTCCCGTTAGGCCTGTGATTGCAGTAGGAAAATAATGGCTTTTTTATTGAAAGCAGTACATAGTTTTGAGCCAAATTCTGTTTTTTCATGAAGATTGCAGACAAACACAACTTCTTGATCTTTGAGGATCGTAAGTTTGCTGATATTGGAAATACTGTGACAATGCAGTACGAAGGGTGAGATCCATCTTCTATATATATATATATATTGTTGGCCTATTGGTACTTTTTTAATCTTATTTCCTATTTATTGGGTCTGCTGATTGTGTTGCTTGCAGAGGCATCTATCGCATATTAGATTGGGCAGACATTATTAATGCACACATCATTTCTGGACCTGGAATTGTTGATGGTCTAAAACTGAAGGTATTCCTAAGTTCTGAACAAGGTTTACTAATATTGTAACCACCTCGTTAATGAACTTTGTGTTTCTTAACATTCTTGTCTTTTATCTAGGGATTGCCTCGTGGTAGGGGCCTGCTACTGCTTGCAGAGATGAGCTCTGCAGGTAACTTTGCGACAGGAGAATATACAGCTGCAGCAGCGAAAATTGCTGAGGAACACTCAGATTTCGTGATCGGCTTTATCTCAGTCAATCCAGCATCATGGAAAGGAGGGCCAGGAAATCCCGCATTGATCCATGCAACCCCTGGAGTACAAATGGTTAAAGGGGGTGACGCCTTGGGTCAGCAGTACAACACTCCTTATTCGGTAAGTTCTTTTCCATATTTCCTGTATAAAATTTGATTCATAATTCGTTTGAGAAAGGATGTAATAACTTAAATTTAGAGCAAGAGATCAAAAATTGATCAGGGATTAGAGATCATAAGCAATCTCAGCCTCTTTGAAACTAGGCATCTTGTACAAATGAAATTCATAGACAGAGTGAAAGAGATGGGAATTATGATAAAGACACAATTTACTTGGAGGTATTTTTAATCATTTCAGAATCTAATATTGTAGTCAAAAAATTAAAAATATCCAAAGAGTACTATCTATGTCCAAATTCAATTCGCTGAAAAACATAACAATCTCAAACAATATAAGGATCCAAGACTGTCGTCAATCCAAATAATCAATCAGGAGTGGACCATTTGTTAAGGGACACATAATTACTTCTTTTTATTTCAATTTGGGGTGACATAAGGGATTATGTAAAAGTTAGAAAAGCAAGGCATTTGTTAAGATAGCGAAAAGCTTATGTTGGAAAATGAAATTTTTATTTGTCATGGAAAGTTCACGTAAATGTGTATCAAAAAATGCATAACTTCCACAAATCACCATGGCTCACCTAGTAATTGTGGATTTATCCACATTGATCCTCAGTAGTGTCTGACAAGCCGCATTGAATTGCTAAGGCCTTCAATATATTATTTAGAAGGGTGGGCTAAACAAACTACTAAGTGAGCAATGAAATGCCAAGGCCTCCAATGTGATATTTTCTATTATTTCCCGTGTTGTTTCACATTTACAACTATGGTGGATGTTTGTTGTTTGAAATTTTTTGTTACGGAATGTGGTTTCAAGTTTTAGCTAACTTGATATATGTTGTGAAATATCCTACCTCCCCCTTTTCTTTTCTTGGTTGTTTTTCAAATTTTCAAAGAAGATGGAAGTCATGGAGGACTTCATCTGATATTCATGTTGTCATGGAGGTTACACTCCACCCCCCCCCCCCCCCTCGCGCGTTTCCTCGCCGCCTAGAAGGGCTCTCTGTAGGAATATGAGTTTTGCAGTATCTTTGCTCTGAGCTGTCCTCCACAAAATCCTGTGTACCCTCTGTTAAATTCAATGGTAGCAAAACTAATCTGAAATATTAAAATTAGGATTAGTGGCATTTAGGTTGATTGTGAAAGCGTTATTACTTATTGGACTTTGTGAGATTGGTAACTCCACTTGAAGAAAATGCATTCCTCTCAGAAGGTAACTTGTGTACTTTCGTGGTATGCACATTTCAAGCTTTTGTGTTGTTGATTTTGCTCCACTTCGTTATGGTACTTCATTCTATTCAAAGATTACAAGTTTGACATTTGACTGTAACCTGATAGTCAAAGTGATGCAATATACATATTTGATGCATGTTAGGCAGATAAAATGTTGTTAGAAGAAACTGTTTCTTTTTAGATTGTGAATGAAATTAATGTCGATTTCTGACATGTATTTCAGGTAATCCATGATAGAGGCAGCGACATGATAATTGTTGGTCGTGGGATTATAAAGGCATCAAACCCTGCTGAGGCTGCTCGAGAATACCGTCTTCAAGGATGGGATGCATACAAGGCAGTGTGTGCCTAAATCTTTTCTGTCTTTCATTCCATACCTTTCTTGCAGTGAACTTTTGACTCGTGTTCGGCTCAGTTACAACATGTTAGTTTCAAGGTGTTTTTGTAACAACTACCAGTCTTCAGATGAATTCAACAAGGTCATAAAAATGGCTTGATGTGCACATTAAACTTGATCCACCTTAGAATGGTTGAGATAAATGGTCTAGGTCAATTTGGGATTTATATGGTTTGCATTGTCCTTGTCAAACAATATGAGTTCTGATATGATATGGATAGATTCCATAGTGGTTATAACCGTAGCCACTGCAGAAATTTGGAAAGAGCTGATTAATCAAACCTTCGTCATTTCAGATTTAAGAGTCCTAGCATAATAGGTTTAGTAACAGCCTCCTAGCCTAGGAGCCTTCTTAAGGAACCTCTGGAGAGAGAAGACCTCTCAAACCTAAAACTTACTTGGAGAAAGACAAGTGACTCTAGCCCTACCAAAGCTCTCTTCAAACAGTCCCAAGTTGGAGAATTCAGTGGCTGTATTAAAGGGCCTGAATGAAGACAAAGCGTGTAAACTAGCTAAAAAATCATGAAAAGGCACCACCAAATTGCATATAAAATATGTCTTTAAGGTACCTTTTTGTGTACTGGTAATTAAACTAGTTATTTTTATGAATACTATTGAATCCCAACAAGTTGCTGTGGTGTAGTGGTTATCACGTTAGTCTTACACACTAAAGGTCTCCAGTTCGATCCTGGGCAGCAACATTTTTTTTTTCTTTCCTATCAATCAAAAACCCATGAGTCATGACTTTCATTCCACATTCAAAATTTGAAATTGTAAAAAGCCGTTTATAAAGACCCCACCCACTCAGACACACATCACTCTTCTCTTCTCTTTTAAACCAAAGCGTGTTTGCCATTCTCAGCAACGTTTCACCTTTCTTCTTCATTTTAAAAAATTTCAAATTGAATTGCAGACACCAACCAAACACACTCTTCTTCTCGTCTCCTCCCTTTTTTTTTTTTTGGTATTAAAAACTCCTCTCTGTCTTTGTCTCTCTTCTTTGGCTTTGGCGCCTCTCGTTTTCAAGTTGTTAACTTTCCCACAACCGAAACGTACGCATTCAAATTCCAGAAATTTAAAATTGGCAGAGAGAATTCTGATCCCAAACCCATTTGTGGTGTTTTTTTTTTTTTTTTGCAAAACATTTGTCCTTTTTATGCTCGCTCTCATTTGGTTTTCGAATTCAACGGCCTTAAATTCCAAATCCTGTTCTCTCTCTCTCTCACTTCAACACAAACATACCCATCTCTTTCCTTTCCTTGATCTAACCAAGCAGGGCTTTCGAGGTACATTTATGTATTGGTTAAAAATTGCATTTTTTTTCCCCTATGAATGTATTGTTGATGGCATTTTTCGTCAAAATTTGTGGATGGGGTTTGATGTTTTGTTGGTGTGCTCTTTGGGTTTATTTCTTTCTAGGGTTTTCTATGAAATTTCTATATGGGTGTGTTCTTTCTTCATTGGGTTTCATTTGGAATTTTCATATGGGTATCTTGTTTCCAAGGGGTTTAGTTTAATTTTTATTAGTTAATCCTGTTTTCTCTGCGTTTTAAGTGAAATTTTAATGTGGGTATGATTGCTTTTCAGGTTTTGATGACAGTGTTTATCTGGGTATGTTGCTTTAGAGACTAATTTGAATGTATTTACTCTGTTTAATTAGGGTTTCATACTGACTCTGCATGTGTGGGTTCATTTGTGTTTGATGACATAATTTATGCATGTAAAATGTTAGTACTTAGAACACTTCTCAACATCATTGGTTGCATTCACTCCCATAATTCACTGAAACTTAAGCATTGTATGGTGTAGCTGATCATTAGGAAATTTTGGGAGGACTGGGTTACTGTACATATGGGACTTGCTTTTGAAGTACCCATTTGATTTCAACATCCTAGACTCAATTTATAGGATTAAATTTTGACAAGAAGCTTAATTCCCATTAATTTTCAACTACTGACATGCGCACACATCTAATTTTCTATTGCCGATCTTCGTATCTGTTATTCCAATTGAATGGTAATCTTAAAATGATGGAGTAAGTAACCATATTACTGTTATGTGAATGTTGATCAACTTAGATGATGATTATAATGTTTTTAGGATTTAAGTTTATGCCAATGGAAACATTATGTAGTATCTAGTATATTAGTAACTTTGATCATATGAATGTTAAGAGTCAGTTTGGAATGTTTCCATGAAACATATGGGTAACTTTATCATGTTTAGATCACACAAATTCTAACATTTCACTCAATGACAGTAAACTGATGGACTTTTTTTTTTTTTTTGGTTGAACAACTAGTTTCTACTGCACTATCACTAGATGGCGGTATCTGGAAATATGTATTTGGATGACTTGCGAATAAAGCCCTCAATAATCGACGCTCCTCATAAGGAAGACCTTCCTAAAGTTAGTGAGAATGGTAAAAGTGAATCACCTCAGCTTTCTCTTAAACCTAATGCAACTGTTGTTAGCAGTGTTAATGAACTACTGGAGTGTCCAGTATGCCTAAATGCGATGTACCCTCCCATCCACCAGGTTTGGTTCTAGATTTATTCAATGTTTGCCGGTTGATTTCTGTGCTTTGCCATTGCTCAGTTGTTTTATCATCTCAATAAATTTGATCTTGAAAAACTTGGCCTGTCTTGTGTAATCATATTGAGATCCAATTCTATACTAGAAAGCATATTAGAAAGGTATCAGAAAGCATATAATAAAGACAATCTTAACTAGACTGCTTTTGGAAGTTGGGGAAGAACCAAGTTCATTTATTAATTATGCTATTGCATTACCAATAAGATTCTTCATCAACCAATTCATATCTGGTATCAAAGACGACTGGTAGTTATTTTCTCCGATTACTCTAAAAGAAGCTCAATATGACAGGCAAAATTATCCAATAGCCTAGATGTAATAACACAAAATTCAATATCTGTAGTATTTACTATTTAGAGTAAATTATTCATCTTAATGAGTTTGTTTATATTGGTTAAACATGTCATTGGGCTAACTAACCCTTGTTTTTTATTCATGTTATTTGTATTTCATGAATTTAACTTAAAAAAATTATATCATATCAGAGCCTGCTAGTGGTTTACACTACACAATTTGACATCTGAACGTATGCTTAAACCAATTTTACAAGACATATCAATCTTAAAATGTCTTCATTAGATAAAAAGAGAAGTTAATACACAATCCCTTTTAGTGCAGAGTCGGCTACCATTTCCTAACAATCTAAACCATATTTAAAAGAAATTTTCAAATCTTAGACCAGTGTCTAGTAGTGCTTTTTGATGTTGTCTTGAGAACGTTCTCTTTTCACAAGTCCGGAAGTTATCTATTCAGTTTTTTTTCTTATATTCTCTTAACTTATATGCAGTGTTCAAATGGGCACACATTATGTTCTGGGTGCAAGCCGAGAGTGCACAACCGTTGCCCGACTTGCAGGCATGAACTTGGCAGTATAAGGTGCCTTGCATTGGAGAAGGTGGCAGTCTCTCTTGAGCTTCCATGCAGTTACCAGAAATTTGGATGCCTGGGTGTATACCCTTACTACAGCAAATTAAAACATGAATCTCAATGCATGTTTAGACCGTATACTTGTCCTTATGCTGGTTCGGAGTGCACTGTTGTCGGCGACATTCCTTTCCTGGTAAACCACCTGAAAGACGACCATAAAGTTGACATGCACAATGGAAGCACCTTTAATCATCGCTATGTGAAATCAAATCCACATGAAGTTGAGAATGCGACATGGATGCTCACGGTATGTCCTATTGTATTCTCACATTTTGTTTTAAATCCATCCGAATCCCACTGTTTTTGTTAGTAGAAAAAACAAGGTCATGCTGTGGTTTGAGTTTTATGCCTTTGTTTGGATTGTTTATTTTCACGAGTGCAGGTTTTCAGTTGTTTTGGGCAGTACTTCTGTCTTCATTTTGAGGCTTTCCAGCTAGGGACGGAAGCTGTGTATATAGCCTTCTTAAGGTTTATGGGCGAAGATTCCGAGGCTAAGAACTATAGCTACAGCCTTGAAGTAGGGGGTAATGGCAGAAAAATGGTCTGGCAAGGAGTGCCAAGAAGCATAAGAGATAGCCACAGGAAAGTGCGTGACAGTTTTGATGGGCTCCTAATTCAAAGGAGCATGGCTCTCTTCTTCTCTGGGGGAGATAAGAAAGAATTGAAGTTGAGGGTGACTGGTAGAATATGGAAAGAACAGTGAACTGGTTATTTGATCATCGTGAATCACATGCTTCGCCTTCTAGTAAATCATTTACTTCTCTATTCATGAATAGTCAGTCACCGTGTTTAATGTAATGTTATTGATTGGTTAAGGCAAACTCTCTTTGCTTTCCTTGCAATAGATTTACGATGAGGGCCAAGACAATATATACATCATGATATTTAGGTTTGGGGCTTCGACACATATAACTGTACAAGGCATATATATCTTGCTTATTTATGATGTATGTCTCGAATGTAGCTAAGCTTATGTTGGAAGCATCCATTTTTTTAAATGTCTCCTATACAAGGTTGTTTGCAATTTTACAATTCACTGAATCACTCTACTGAAGCATCCATTAATTTTACAATTAATGTATTTTTTTTCTTTTTATTTTATTCTTTCTTCCAAGGAGCAATTTCTTATTTCAATTTTAAGACCAGGCTTTGCAGGTGGATTGCAGAAGATATTTGCAATCCCAAGTCATTATTGTAAAATACTGCATATATTTTAAGAATATATGCAGTATTTCACCCTAAAAAGAAAATCATGTTGGATGGTTTAGATTAGCTGCTGTGTGAAATTCTCCTAGGGATAAAAATAAATGGTTATAAAGTCGCATCGCATGAGCAAGCTGCACATCTTCATTGTCTTTGCTTTTATCTATTGTTGTTTCATTGGAATCAAGCTAGCAACTCACCCAAACAAGATATGTTGATCTTCACCGACGTTTGATTTGACATGTAAATAAGCACCATTTTTTTGTCTGTTGGTTTTATCATTCACTTTTCAGTGTTAATGGTTCTATGAGAAATATTGAGCCACTTTATGCTATGAAACTGATGACAGAGTGTTTGTACAGCAAAGTTAGGTTATAGATTCAATCCCAGAGTTCTCATGCTGAGGTAAAATTTTCAGTGGTAGTTGGGTTGGGTGGAATATGGCAACTCTTCTGGTAGAGCTCGTCCTCCCAGGCTGTCCAGACAACTAATGTTGGTAACACCAGCCCTAATGCAGATGCTGATTGTGTGATTGTTGGGTATACTGAGTGGAAAAGAACATTACATAGGCTCGTCCTCGCAGTCAGGCTCATCCTCTCAGCTTGTCCAGACAAGTCGTACCAGTAACACTGACCCTTACATAGACGACTCTTATTATGTTAATGTAGATAATTGAAATTGAATATATACGTGTCTATCCGGATGAGTACCTTAGGAAGTGGATCAATGTGTAACAGAGTGTCATGTTGAGTTGGCTTAATGTAAGTGAATAAACGTTTTTGTTTAGTGTACAAGAATAAGTTTTCAGTTTGTTTTGGTGTGTAGCCATGAAAAATAGCACAAAACCCACCAACAAAAAACCCAAAATGAAGACTAAAGATGTATAAAATTTTGCCTCTGTATCTGGAGAAGAATTTTCGCTTCTTGCTTTGTAAGGCATTGTCAAAATTTACAAGACTAAAATTTATTTTATTGAGTTCTTGTAAAATGCACTATATGTAATTTATGTCATTATTATGTTTCTTAATTTCATACATTAAAATAGTTCAAAGATTTAACAACCACCTACAGTGAAAGGAAAAAAAAAAAAAAAAAAACAGTAGATCTGCATGCGCAATGCACATAGCATATCTCTGAGCCAAAAATGTTAGGAAACTAGGTTTTTGCAGTCATATTTTGCAGTTTGCACCCATGGTGACGTGCGTGATCTCAAAAGAATGATGAAATCTCCAAAAAGTTTATGTGTATCTCGAGGTTGTAAAAAAGTTCCTCTAACGATACTACATCATCCTGGTTCCCTAGCCTCACACATCTACCACCTAAATTGTTTGAGAACGAAGTAAGAAAGGGTTCGGGTCACACTTGAATAGCTTCATTGCCTCGCGTTGGTCCAAATTCTACCTCCCATTAGGAAGTGCAAAGCAATGTAATAGTACAAGTATTTTCTCATTAGCATACTATTGTTATTACATGCTCCTTTTTGTGGTTAGTATTTTCTCAAAAGACACTCATATATAGTCTAAATCGATATTACATAATATATAAAACCCAAAATAAAATAAATGAAATTCAAATGCAATCTTGAACATCAAAAGATGAAGATCTCAGAAAGGATTCAAATGCAAACACCATGAGTTTCTGTCAGTCATCTTTAAGTTTATATGAATAAAAATAAATAAATAAATAAAATATTAATAATAAATATTAAAAAATTAGCTCGGGACGGGACGGGATTGGCGGGATTGAAAATCTTCATCCCATCCCATTCTAGATCGGGACGGGACGGGATCGGGATGAAATTATTCAATCCCATTAAGACCCGGAAAAATCGGGACGGGATCGGGATCGCGGGATGGGATGCCCACCCCTAACCATACATAATACAAAATCAATTGAAGAAGATTAAAGCAAATATCGTTCGAACCAAACCATTTGCTAAGATCTGCTTGGCTACAGAAAGAAAGAACGATCTGTTTCTTCAGATCTGGCTACGAACCGAACCAAACCAAAGCTTCTTCAAATCTCTTTATTCAGATCTATCTACAGAAAGAAAGAATGAACCAAAGCAAAGATCGAACCAAAGCGATACATCAGCTTCTTTAGATCAGCTTCTTCAGTTCAGATTTGCTTCTTCAGATCTCAGATCTGCTTCTTCAGATCGAACCAAGGATCTGCTTCTTTAGCTTCTTCAGATCTGCAATCGAACCAAAGCGATGCATCAGCTTCTTCAGATCTGCTTCTTCAATTCGGATTTGCTTATTTAGCTTCTTCAGATCGAACCAAGGATCTGTTTCTTCAGCTTCTTCAGATCGAACCAAGGATCTGCTTCTTCAAATCTATCTGGTGCGGCCTTTGGGGTTTTGTATGGGAGAGGTTGGACTTGGAAAATATTCAGTGGAGAAGAAGAAGACGAAAAAAATAGGGAAGTGAAGAGGGAGATGAAGAGAACAGAGTGCAGAGAGCAAAAACGAGATGAGGGAGATTGTCTAGGGTTAGGGTTTTGTTAAGGGTTTAAGGTTATTTTAGTAAAATACTTATATAAACGGATATTCGTGGGGCGGATATGGCCAAATCCGTATCTGCCCCGAATAATAAACGGATACAGTTTGAATATCTGTATCCGCCCCGACCTCCATTTAACCTTAACCAAATCCGCCCCACTGCCATCCCTAGTTTTTGGTTGTGATTGGATATTGGAGTATTCTCCAAATCAAAAAATATCAGGGTGTTGCTATTGCCATCTACACGGGGCCGGGGGGCATCCTTTTGTTTGGGGTATATCTATGCTTTTTCAAAACACCATTCTAGCTTCAAAACATGCTTTTCAAAAAAAAAAAAATCAACTTAAATTTAAAAAAAAGGGATCCTAGGCTAACTTTATTGGACTACAAAAAGTTTGCGCAAACATTGTTTGATCCAAACTGGGTACGGTTGGTGAGCTGTTGAGGATTTGAAGATTGCAACGTCGGTTTGGCATCATAGATTTCTCTCATCCATATCATTCATCTAATTTTATTTTTTTTGGAAAATTCTAGGGGTCGAGGGAAAGGGAGCGAGGGATGGGTGTAACCACCCATCCTCCTCGCGATGAGCACCCGCGCGCATCTCCAACGCGATGCGCTCATCCCGAGGAGGATGGGTGGTTACACCCATCCCTCGCTCCCTAGAAGGACTCATTTTTTTTACCTACTAACCCACACCACCACCATTCTTCTTCCAACATTTTTTTTCTTTTCTGGTCTTCTTCTTCCAACATCTTATTCTTCTTTCATTTCTCTTCTTCTTTTCACTTCTCTTTACCTCTTCACGCGAAAGCACCTCCAAAGTACCCCTTACATATCATCTTCATTCCCTCGAATCAAAATTGAAAATGAAGTCAAAGAAGAAGAATAGTTTGAGCCTATGCAAGATTCAATCCAATCCGATCAAGTTCTCGACCTCGATTTCACCGTCGCCCCTCTCATTCTTCTTCTCCTTCCCCTCTATTTTTTCTGCTTTTTTTCCTCGGCCTCGCGGCGGCCTCTGTGATGATGAGTCAAAAAAAATTGCCCTCGCACTGGCCTCTACAATGATGGATCAAATTTTTTTCCCTCGCTGTGGCCTCTACAATGATGGGTCAAATTTGTTTGCCCTCGCAGCGGACTCTACGAGTGGGGAGCCCATCATCGCAAAGACCGTCGTGAGGGCGAGGAAAAAATCAAAAAAAATGAGAGAGGAAAGATAGAGGCGACGACCTGTGCGAGAAGAAAAAATAGTGGGGGAAGGGAGATGGGAAGAAGATGAAGGAGAGAGAAAAAAAGGGGTGAAAGCTTGTGCAAAAAGAAGAAAAAGTGAGATGATGATGGTTGTTGTGGTTGTGCGGCCGTTGCAATGGCCACCATTGCGACCCCATATCCTTTATCATTCGTCGTTGTCGGTCGTCTCTCTCCATCCCTCGCAATGGATTCCATGGTATTATTGTTGTGGGAAGGGAGAAAGATTTAAGTTTTGCCTTTTATGGGTTGTGTGGAAGAAAACTGTGGTATGAGGTTGAAAAGGAGTAGTGTGGGAAATAAAATATTAGATGGATGATGTGGCTGAGAAGTCTGAATATTCATCATAGCTCTTAATTTCATTCACATATACAACAACAATATGGTTTGAACTACAAGTTTTCTGCACATACACATAAAACATAACATAAGCAAATAAAACTTGTGAGTTTTTCAATTTCATGAACATACAAGTTGAGTTCTAAATAAATAGGGCAAAGGTGAAAATCAGATTATGTGAATGTGGGAAAAGCTGGCGTGAAAAAAATGAAACATAGTTTAAAAAAAAACATTTTCATTCATATCTAAACATTATAATGACAGTTGGGCTTAGAAACAATATTTTTGTGCGTCTTCAACCTGATTTTTGGGTTGCCCAAAATGCCCTCCTAATTCTATCATATTTACAAGAAAAATTCAATAGATAGGTAAATAGTGGTCGGGGGTACTTTTGTCATCTTAAATGAAAACTATACATATATACCATTTTACCCTTTAAAATTCATATTATTTACGATAAAAAACTCACCCCACTCAAATATTGTTAATTATACCTAAGCCCCTAACATAATTATTTGAAGCTCATAATTATTTATAAACTATAAATAGACGCTTAAATGTTTAGAATTTTAATAATAATTATTTTACCCTCCCAAACTCATGTTATTAACATTTAACATAATTTATTTGAAGCCCTCCAATTATCTATAAATTTTAAAGAGACCCTATCATCTAATTTTTTATTTCAATCAAAATCAGCCCCTGTAAACATTCATTAATTATACTTAAACTCTAACATAATTTATTTTAAGCCCTTCTATTATTTAAAATTATAAAAAGATCCTTACATCTAACATTTTGATTTTCCATGTTGCCCTACTCATTTCATATTTTTACAATCAAAAGCAAACCATCTTAAACATTGATTAACAAACAGTAAAATGTTATATTTTCAACCTGATTTTCAGTTTTCAAATTTCCCCTCGCCAAATTAAACAATGCCCATCATATCTTCGTCCTCTCCCTCTCCCTCTTTGTTTTCTTCCTCTTCTCCACCGTCGTCGGCCATCTTCTTTCTCCTTCCCCGCCTTCCTCTTTCTCTGTTTCGCAACCACCTCGCCCTCTTCTTCCTCCATCTTTGTAATCTTCACCTCTACTATTTACGCTCACGTAGTGCGCTTCCACCCCTAGTTCTCGTTAACTACTCAACTCGAACTTTGACTTTTTTAACACAACACATTGAGTTCCAAATGAGTTTCTGAAGGTGGAAAATCATATTTCTGCTAAGGTGGGAGGAGTTAAACTTATTGAAACTCTATATACAAGTAAATTTACGGAGGAAATTTTTTCCATGTGAATGGAAAACAAAAAATATGTTGGTCTAGATAGCTTCTATTGTCAACTTTGATTTTTTTTTTTTTTTTCACTTTACCCTGCTTTTGAAAACTAATTTAATCTAACACCATTTTTCTTACAGATTAATCCTATCAACACAAGTAACATAATTAGTATTGTGAGTGTTGATCTACTAAATTTTTTATAGGTGGCTGTTTAGTCATTTAAATAATTTTCCATAAATACTATTTACAGTATATATATATAACATTATGCAAAAAAGAATGCAAATTGTGTCATATTATTTTCTTTCCTACCCTTAACCCTCCCCACCCTATGCTACCAGCCGGGTTTGAACCCGTGACGTGTGATTCCATCCGCAATTTCTTTACCAACTCAGCTGGTACACCTTTAGCTTTTATTTTCCTTTTTAAAGCAGTTCATCTCCACATTAAGGCATGTTGATACTTTGATATACATCTAAGAGGCAAACATTTGTATATTTGTATATTAGTTCTAGAATAAAATCTTTGTTTCATACAATATCTTCATATTTGGTCCATCATATCCAACTCCGTGGTCCATGTGTACGAACTGCTAGTGACAGAGGGTTTAAATATTTGTATAACCAATAACAATCGTAGATTGACGATTGTAAACATTTTGATTTCTTCGTTGGTGGGATTTTTGCTAGTTTGTCATGGATAGTCATAGAACTAAGAAAGAAAGTTGGCCATCCCAGTTATGACGGGAATTGTTAGTGAACAATCCGGTCTAGGTGAGTACTTGGAGTTTGCCGTTCAACGTACTTGTTCGAATGATGGATATTAGCTCGAGCATGAAGATAGTCATGGTTTACAGCAAGTTGCCATGTGGTATCAGAGACATCTTGTAACCTGTAATTCTGATATAGTAACGACCTCCCATGCCTATGTACTAATTGTTGGAGATATATGACTAGATTCAATGCATCGTCTAGATTCAATAAATTGGCTAGATTCGATGTACTGTGCAATTAAATATATGATTGAGATGTGACTGAAGATTGAAAAGATTAGTGAAGATTTATTTACTTATTTAGAGTTTGTTTTATAGTATGATCTTTAGGCTTGCTCTTTTTATAGATGTTTGTTATCAATCATCATCCATGAGTTATCAATTAACAAGTTCTTCAATATGGTATCAGAGGCCTAGGCTCATCTTTTATGAAGAAGGAGCCATGTAATTTTTCTTCTTCTGTTTCCCTAGCTTGAATATTTATTTCCTCATTCATTTTTTTGACATTGTTTTTTCCTCTTCTTCCATCAAAAGGTGGTTCAAATGTCTACCCTAAATCGACAGTCATCTCTCTCAACGATTGTCTGCACTCTCCTTTCACTCAACACACAACTCTATATCTCAATCATCTTAGAAACTTCACTATCTGTTTTTCTTGAATGCTTCTACTTCTAATTCTCTCTGTAATCTTCAGTTTCTTCATTATTTTTGTTTTCGAATCGGTTCTTAAGTTTTGTACAAGAGATCTTTATGGGTTAATTCTACTGTTTCTAATCGGTTCTTAGTTTCTCTGTTTCAGTATACCCGTTTCTTCTCCCACTCGCATTTTTCGCGATGTTTCAATTCGACAAAACATCAACATGAGTTCCAAGCTTCTATTTTTAATTCCCAAATGGATCTTCACTGTGCTACTTCTCCTCGGATTTTTATCTGTGGGCCTAAATCCGAACGAAATTTTGTTACTTTCATTCAAGTACTTTGTTCTTAATGAACATTATCCCCTTTTTCTAGGGGTGGGCAATGTCGGTTCGGTTCGGTTTTGAGCCCCAAACCGATTTCGAATCGATTTCATTTGGTTTGCCCAAAACCCAGACCGAAACCGAATTTTGTATTTGTAAACCGATGAATTCGGTTGAACTGAATTTCGGATCGGTTCGGTTCGGTTGGGCCGAAATTTCAGGCACAAGCATTTGAAAGACTTTCATTAAAACATGTCCAATTTTTTTACAGTCCCAATTTTTAGCCCAAAATTGAAAACTTTGAGAGAATGGGGTGATTCAGTGCAACAGGGTGTACTGCAGTGCATTTGTTGCACTAATCAGGTATTGACACCTACCTGTTATTTAGTTATTTATATATATCTAATTAATCGGTCGGTTCGGTTATAAATCGGTCGGTTCAAAACCGTAAACCGATTTCAAACCGTTTATAATCGGTTCGATTCGGTTTAAATTATCTCATATTTCGGTTCGGAAAACCGGTTCGGTCGATTAACCGAATTTAAATCGGTTTTTGCCCACCCTTACCTTTTTCCATTATAAATCAAATATGTATTGCTAGTAACATCCTTGAATGTCATTTTTTTATCGCAGTCTCTGTCTCAATCAAAACTTTTTTTTTATCAGACCAACAAATTATTCATCAATCTCCACCCATGTTTTCCCCCTCTTCTAATCTTCATTTTTTTTTTGTCTTTTTCCTTCTTTATTAGCAATGGATTATGGAGTATCAACAATATTAGAAATGTGTCTTGGTTTACTCGCAAAGTGACAATCTCACGAAAAAAATTTCCCATACTTTTTCAATCTCAAAAAAAAAAAAAAAATCTATATGAGATTGAGGGGGGATGTTGGAGATATATGACTAGATTCAATGTATCGACTTAATTCAATGCACTGGCTAGATTCAATGCACTATGTAACTAAAGATACGATTGAGATGTGAATATTGAAAAGATTATTTAGGATTTATTTACTTCTTTAGAGTTTGTCTTATGGTAGGATCTTTAGGCTTGCTCTATTTATATAGACTTTTGTTATCTATGTTAGCATCCAAGAATTATCAATAATTTTTTTTCAATACTAACCACTTTCCTGCATCTGCTTTTGCTTCTGCTCATCTATCTACAATGAGTTTCCTCAGTAATAGGCAAATAAAAAAGCTCTACTACCACATGCACATCCAAATCTAGCAAGAACAAAGGAAAGGCAAAAACAGTTAGGGAACCAAGATTCATTTTCATGTCCAAGATGCCATAACAGATAGGGACCAAGATTCTTATTCGCGTCCTAGATGCTTATATATAGTTATATGACTTATCCAACAAAAGGTAAGCTTTGAAAATCTCATCACACTGCAAAGAGAATTAATCCCAATCCCAATGGTAATTAATCCAAGTCTAAAGGCAACAATACTTCTCCCAATTGCGATGGATTTGACCCAAAATCAAATTCGTTCTAGGCATGGAAATTTGGTGTGAACCAATGGGTACATGCACCAGCCCGACCCTAATGGTTGGGATTTACATTAGATTAATCGGGTCTTGGAAGAAGAAACTGCCATGGTTTCGATTCGGTTCTGGTTTTGGATATTAACACCCGGATTAAACGAATATACACATTGCATAATCTCTTAATAAATTATGCACTATATATAAATTTACTATGACTAACAATTTAGAATAAAAAAAAGAAATAAAATCAAATAAATGATACCGATTCTAGCATATACCATAATCTCTCGTAAATCAATCAAGTTTTACATTTTAATCAAGAAGGCCTTGATTAAAAAATAAAGTTATTACATATCTTGATTAAAGGAAAATGGTTCTTATAGTTCGACGGGCTAGTTTGGGGCTGACTTGCTTTTCAAGTCGACTCGAATTCGAGATGCCAAAACCAATTCTCAATTCAGTTATGGTTCTCTAATTTTTTTCCCAATTTGGTTTTGGGTATAGAAGATCCAAATCGAACTTGACCCCTTGCCATCCATAATTCACTTCATATTCGTAAACTATTAAAAAAATAATTTATTTTCATTTATATAACAATGGTATTTTCACCGAAACATTTACAACACTATAAGAACAAAAAAAAAACCAAAAAATTTAAGGAAAAAAAAAAAATATATATATATATACACACACGTGTGTGTGTGTGTGTGTGGAGCTTAGACAAACCAAACTGGATAGAATTTAAATGTCTCAACTTATAAGGAGACTAATAGCTTGTCAAACTCCACTACCTTCTCTCTCCCCCTTTTTCTCACTAATTATGTGATGAGTAAGGCTAGGGAACCAGGTTTTGCAACCAGGATGATGTGATATCATCAAATGAGTTTTTTACAATCTCGAGATACACATAAACACTTTGGGAATTTCATCATTATTTCAAGATCACGCCACATCACCCTGGTTGCAAAAACATGATTTCCTAGCATTTTCAATTATGTGATACATGAAAAAAAACTTAAAAATAGAACTTTCATTAATTTGCTTTGTAATAAGGTGACTTCTAAGTTGCATAACAAGTTCAAATATTAATTTATTATAGTAAGCAAACACAGATAATGATAAGCTTAACAAAAGTTTCTTGAGTGGAAATTGAAAAGAAATGTAGCTCTAATTCCTTCTGAAATGGTAAGATCTTTTGTGCAAGAAGAAGGGGTTGATCCGTAGAAAATAAAAATTTCAAATGTCCTATTTTATAATAAATCTCTTATATTAATAATATATTGTTATATTTACCTTATGTAATTTTTATAATTTTATTTTTATGCCCAAACTCGAAGTCGATAGTTGACAAGGAGGGTAATAAGAAAGCCATGGAGTTAGAAAATTGGTTATGAGGTTGAAAAGAATACCAACAATAAAGATAAAAATATCCATTCTGACAAGACCTAAGAGCCCAAGTAATGAAGAATAAGTGGCTAATAGTTGAGAATTTCAGTTCTTCTCTCTGAATTTGCTAACAAGTGAGAGCAATTAACAATGAGAATTGAAAATGGGGAAAGTAAAAAGCGGGAGAGAGAAGGTAGTGGTGTTTAACAAACTATTAATCTCCTTTATAGGTTGGGACTTAAATTCTATCCGACTTGACTTATCTCAGCTTCACCATTAGTTAGATAACTCATAATAAATCTAAACTGTTGGATAACATGTCATCTGACGATATATATTATGTATTAATTTCTTTGTAAGAAATTTGTCTCTAGATCCCATCCGTATATATATTAGGGTATTCCCGGTACCGTTGGCACAATAAAAGTTTAACATGATAAATAAAGTTTATTTTTCTTTAAATATCAAAATGTTGGGTTATGAGAATCGAACCCATGCACTTTTGGTGCTTTAAGTTATATATGATCCGTTATATTTTTATAATTAGGTAAATCTCACCCGTCTTTTTATCTACCACCCAAAACACCATTCTGATTTGTAATATGGACTAGGGTATTCCACGTGTCATTGGTACGATAAATGTTTAACATGATAAATAAAATTTATTCTACATAAATATCAAGATAAATAAATATCAAAATGTTGGGTATGGAAATGTTTAACATGCCCTCTTGGTGTTTTGAGTTCCATATGATCCGTTGGATTCTTATAATTGGGTAAATCCCACCCGTCTTTTATCTCTCACCCCAAAAACCATCATGATTCGTAAGATACTAGGGTATTCCCCATGCCGCTGGCACGATAAAAGTTTAACTTGATAAAAATTTAAAACTTGTCAAAACATGATCACTCTTAAGTTTTCATCATTCATACTTAAATGTATAATCACCACCACCAACAATTAAAAAAAATCAAAATGTTGAGTATGAGAATCAAACCCGGGCACTCTTGGTGCTTTGAGTTCTATATAATATGTTAGATTCATATAATTGGGTAAATCTAGCCGGCTTTTATCCCCCACCTCAAACACCATCATATTTTGTATATATAATAATAATTAGGTATTCCCCGTGTCGTTGGCACGATAAAAGTTTAACATGATAAATATAATCAAGATAAATAAATATAAAAAATGTTGGGTATGAGAATCGAACTCATGCACTCTTGGTGTTTTAAGTTCTATACGATTTGTTAAATTCTTATATTTAGGTAAATCTCAACCATTTTTTATCTCCAACCGCAAACACCATTTTGTTCTGTAATATAGACTAGGGTATTCCCCGTGCCATTGGCATGATAAAAGTTTAAAACTTGTTAAAACATGAGCAACATTAAATTTTTATCTTTCATACTTACATGCCTAATCACCACCATCAACAATTGAAGAAAAATAAATAAATATCAAAATGTTGGAAATGAGAATCGAACCCATACACTCTTAGTATTTTAAGTTCAATACAATCCGTTAGATTCTTATATTTAGGTAAATCTCAGTCATCTTTTATCTCCAACATAAAAAAGCCATCCTGATTTGTAATATAGATTAAGGTATTCCCCATCTCATTGGTATGATAAAAGTTTAAAACTTGTCAAAACATGACCACCCTTAAGTTTTCAGCTTTCATACTTACATATCTAATCACCACCGTAAACAATAGAAGAAAATTAAATATCAAAATGTTGGGTATGAGAATCAAACCCATGCTCTCTTGGTGCTTTAAGTTCTATACGATCTGTTAGATTCTTATATTTGAGTAAATCTGAGCTGTCTTTTATCTCCAACCTTAAACTCCATCACGATTTATAATATAGATATATAGTATGTAAGATCCATGCATCTATGTTCAAATAGAAGGGATATTGAAACTTTTACCTTAATTACTATCACATTTGGGATTGGACCTATGACCTCACTTTGTAACACAGATCAACCAATGTCATTTTTTTTCTTCATTTTATTAGGGGTGGGCATGATTTAGGATTGGGCTTGTCCCGGTTCTAGTCCAGTGAAACGTGATCGAAACAGTCCAGGACATAGTCTCTCTCACCATTTCTTATCAAGAACAACAATCACATAGCAACAACAATGTAGGTGTTGTCGCTCGCCTAACACTATATATAAGATCCATGCATCTATGTTCAAATAGAAGGGATATTGAAGCTTTTACCTTAATTACTATCACATTTGGGTTTGGGCCTATGGCCTCACTTTGTAACACATATCACAATTTTTATTTTGTATTTTATTTTATTTATTTTCATTTTGCTAGGAGTGGACACGATTCAGGATTTGGCTTGTCCCAGATCTAGTCTAGTGAAACGTGATCAAAACATTCCAAGACATAGTTTTTTTTAAACCGGAACAGAACCATGCCATCTCTGATGAATAGGGCCCAACCAAGTCCATTCGTTAATTCAGATTTGGTTATGCTAAATCCATTGTAAAACTCTTTATTCGTATGTTCACTCTCACCCTCTATTCTCAAGAACAACAACAGCAACAGCGAAAACACATCACATTGCAACAACAATGGAGGTGTTGTCGCCCACCTCACGCTGTCGGCCGCCCCGCCTCGCCCCGCTTATTGCCGTCTGCCAACCCCTCTCCATCTACAAACAAATGATCACTCTTCTTTCGTAGAATCCCTAGAATCTCTTTCATGGACGCTATGGAGGAATAGTGGTCGCCAGCATCATCATCAGAAGAAAACCACCAAAGAACAACACAAATATTCCCTTGCCTTAAAGAATTGACCATTAAGAAGTGCCCCGAGTTGAAAGCAATACCTTCCATATCTCGTGTACAAAATCTAGAACTGTAGGGTTTAACTGGGGATGGATTTGACGGAGATTCAGAAATGGAGGGTTGATAAAGGAGATGAGTTTCATAAAGTAAGGTTTGGGGTTGCAACACGGTTGAGATCGGAGGAGCGAATAAGACGACGATTTGATGAAATCATTGAAGTCTTCTTTGTTGGTTCGTTCATTCTCTGTTTTCATTTGGAATATCTGATTTGCATCGGTACTGGTTTGAATCCCTCTCTTTATTCGATTGGAAAATAAAGGGGTGAAGGAGATGGGAATTAGTGCTAGCGGCGGAGCAAAGAGAAGATAAGGAAAATGGGGGACGATAAAGCTTAAACTCGAGTTGGGCCTAAAGCCAGTCCACTAGAGTAAATGGGACGATTCAGGACTGAAGTTGTGAAAATCCGAAAATTCTAGGGGTCGAGGGATGGGTGGAAGCCACCCATTCGCCTCGAGATGAGCGACATCGCGTATCTTGAGTCCAATGCGCTCATCGCGAGGCGGATGGGTGGTGGTAATCCATCCCTCGCTCCCTAGCAAAGCTCGTGAAAATCGGTATTGTCTCGGTTCCTGTCGGACCAGGACCGGGATGAAATTGGCATGATCTGGATGGTTCCAATTTGAAATGAGTCGGGACCGGTATTCTTGCCCACCTTTTGCTGTGAAAACTGATTTAAAAAAAATAGTCTTGATTTAACATGTCTCATAAAATCATTAACATTGAAAATACTAATAAAACAAGCATAAATAAATTTGTATTTTTTTTTTGGAAGGCGAGCTGGGTTTTTAAGGATCCCATAACCTATCAGCTAGGCGACCTATAAGTCAACACCTATTAGAAAGTAATCATACCGCAGGTGGAATTCGAAGCTAGGACGTGGGGGACAAACCCACACAGTCCTAACCACTAGGCCATAACACCATTGACAATAAATAAATTTGTACTTAGTTACACGTCAAATCAAAATATGCCGAAGATCAACAAATCTTGTTTTGGCTGAACTACTAGATGGATTCAATGAAAACCAACGATCTGATAAAATAAAAAAAACAATGAAGAATTTGTCTTTTACAATCTCTTCATGTTAGGATTAGAAGATGTGCGACTTTCTCAGGCAATACGATGCATTTATAACAACTTTTGGACCCTAGAAGAATTTTAGATCGTTGATTTCACACCAAGTGAACCAAACCATCCTAATATAGGTTTATAACATATGCAACTCGCTCTTGCAATGCGATGACTTTTATAACCATTTTTCTAACCCTATGAGAGAGTCAGACAATTAATTCCTCACCAATTGATCTAAACCATCCAATGCAATCTTCATATTAGGGTTGCCAAATATGTCGCTTGCTCATGCGATTTAAGGACTTTTCTAACCATTGATTTCACACCAATTGATCTGACCATCCAGTACATATGAATAAGAGCCATCTAATACTTTCAGGAATCAGGGCATTTAGTATTGGCTAATCAAAATTTGAGATGGCCCCCATTGCTAAATAATAATTATGTGACACTTTACTACTCAAACTAGCTAAAATAAGCTTTGACCTTTTGGAGTGCAAAAAGCAAATAACTTTTTTTTTCCCACTAAAGTGAAATTATCATCGATAGGCATTATGGGCTAGTGCTAAAACACGTTTGATATAAAACAAATAGTTGTTTTAAATGATAGAATAATAATAATGATGTCTACCATTCGTTTCTTTTTTATTTGAAAAGACTAAATGTGGGAGCCAAAAATAATCCTTAGGCCAACAAAATAAGAAAGCTCAAAGATTTGGGTTGTTCCTGAGAAGCCCGAAAATTACCCATGAAAGTCACAAATAGAGAAAGTCCAAGTTTGGGCCCAATGCAGCCCAAGTCTGGACCTAGTACAGCTCAGCAGAACACTATTTTCTCAGCAGAGGAGTAGTGTTCAGCGTTGACCACCATGCTCAGCTGAGCTGATAAGCTTGCAAGAGAGGTGTCTCCAAATAGGAAATTACAATTGCCGACGGGAGGTTACAACTATCTACGAAAATTACAACTACCTGAGAGAAGTTACAACTACCTAAGAAAAGTTACAACCGCTTGCAAGCAGATGACTCACTCATCTGCCAACAATTTACTCGTTCTACCTCTATAAATAGCCAAACACAAAGCCATCTGGAGGTAACTTTTTTCTTGATACACAATTCTCTTTTCAAATATAGATGAATAAATATTTTCCTAAAGACATTGTTCTAACTTTGGCATCGGAGTCCCCGTGGCAGGTACTACACCGGTGTTAAGAATTATTCTCTATCCTATGCATATTGCTCCGCGTGATCAACACGTGATTCGGTGGAAATTTGCATAAAAAAGTTGGTGCTTTCAATGAGAGCTTGAATTAAACTCATTGCACACTCTCTTCCATTCATAAAAAAAACTTTCATTCATTCACTTTAAATTTCCTTTCACAAACACTTTCATTGTCAAAGTTCTTTTCAATACAATGGTGGGAACTCGAAAACAAATTAGCAAAAATAATGTTGCACAATCCTCTGCTCGAATCAGACCGCCATCATGGCCATGGGTTCAGTTGCTGCTTGCCGGATAGCCACTGGTAGTAGTCTACCACCGTCGGCTGATCATCAATTGCAATTTTCTGCCCAACAACCAAACCCAATGAAGATGACACAACAAGAAAATCTTGCAGGTTGGATTGCCCATTTGACTAAAATATTGGAGGACCAAACTCGGGTAGTAAAGCGATTAGTTAGTATACAGCCAGGGCAGAAGACACGTTATAAACTGCCAGTAGACCATGTGCATGAAAGCAAAAGTAGTCATCCATTGAGGGCAGAAGACACATTATCAACTGCCAGTAGACAATGTGCATGAAAGCAAAAGTAGTCATCCATTGAGGGGAACTGATACATCTGAAAACATTCATTCAAGATTAGGGCCACGAGCAAATGTGCACTCTAGGATCGAGCCTCAAACGATAGTCTTCTCAATGGTTAGAACCCAACAACTCTACACTCAAGGTTGGGATCACAGATGATGCCAGATATGAGTGGTCGGCACAGAAGACATAATCCCAATGGATGCGAACAATGCAGATGATCAAATCTGGATCATTATAATAACTTTCTGAAACTGCCATGTCGCTGAGCAACATAGACTGCCCTACCAGGTAGCCCGATAGGGATGGCAATGGGGCGGATTGGGGCGGATTTGGACAAATCCATACCCGCTCTGCTGGAAATGACGGATCCCCAAATCCGTCCCGAATATCCGTTTATTATATTTTTTATAAACCATCCCCGCCCCGAATGGTTTGACAGACGCCCGCCCCGCCCCATTTAACCGTAATAATAATAATAATAATAACTGTCTTAATCATCCCCTCCACTTCATCATCTGCAAACTAACCCACCCCAAATCAACTTCACCAAAAACAGGAGAAATCAAAGAGAAAGAATTAGATCTAAGAGAAGCAGGGAGAACTTCCAACAAAAAAATGGGCAAACTGTAAGTTGAATTATTTCATCATTAATTTATGAATTAGCATCCAGCCACCCATGTGAGTATAAAGCCAAATATTATATAAGCTAACACATAATTGATCCAATTCAAGGCTCTACCTTACAAAAAATTAAGAACTGTTGAGTAACTCAAAGCACCAACAAAAACAGCTTCAGCTAACATTGTGAGAAAAATAGGGAACATATAATTGAAGAAGAGAGAATCAGAGGGAAAGAAGGCGTCAAGGTAAGGGCTGCGGCGCGTCGAGGCACTTCTTCCTCTGTCCCCGTCCGCCCACCTGCCGGCCCGCTCTGAATAAGACCATCCTGAACAAGATGGAGGTCCTTCAAGGGAGTCGAAGCCTTGACCAAGATTGGCTACCGTGGCTGGAGCGAAAGATATTACAGAGGTGAAGATGGGATCTGGTTCAGTTTTTAGGGGTTTTGAAAGATCATTGATGGATGGTTACAAGTTTAGCGAATGAGAGTTTTGGAGAAGAAAGGGTGATGTGTTTGAATGAAGATTTTTGGGTCGACAAGACTTGATTATATGGTGTTTTTCACCTTTGTCATCTCAGGTTTTGATTCTCTTCGATGGATTTGGAACTTCCTCTTTGTTTGCTTTGCTCAAGAAAGTTAGGGAGAAAAGAGGCGGAGATTGGAGTATTAGGTTTAGGGTTTCTCTTTAATTGTTTTTATATTAAGGGAATAAGGACATTTTAGTAAAATACATAAGCAAACGGATATCCGCGGGACGGATATGGCCAAATCCGTATCCGCCCTGAAACAATAACGGATCCAATTTTGATCCCCAAAATCGCCCCAAAAACCATTAAGGTAAACCCAATCCGCGCCAAACAGTCTGGAGCGGATATCCGCCAAAAACCGCCCCACTGCCATCCCTACAGCCCGATCAGTAGGATGCACTAGGCCCTTGAGAGCTGATGATATAGCATGAATTATCAATGAGCAGTTGAGGAACTCGCGAGTCATGGAAAATCCAGATGATGTTTTGCGCAGAGAGGTGGCCTTGGTAAACACTTCACCTTTTAAAAATGACACTGAAGAAGATCCTCCGCCGGCAAAGTTTACCATACCAACCTTTACTCCTTTCAAAGGAGATTCTAATCCTGAGAGACACTTGAAGCATTTTCGAAGTGTCGTGACTCTGTACAAAAATGATGACCCACTTATGTGCAAAATATTTGCTATGACTTTACAAGGAGTGGCCCAAAGTTGGTTCCACACTTTGACGCCTCGATCAATCAACAACTTTGGAGAGTTCTCCCTTATTTTCACAAAAGAGTATTCATCATATCGAACCATAAAAAACCATGTTGACCACCTCTTCAACATAAAGAAAAATTCAAATGAATCTCTCTGAGACTTCGTAAACAATTCAAGGCAGAAAGAGCGAGCATAAATGGGTGTGATGACCAAATTGCATCCTTAGCTTTAAAGAAGGGTTTGCCCGCATATCATATATTGTATGCCAAATTGACCATGAAATCGGGCAAAACTCCTATTGAGATTTTCGCCATGGCAGAACGCTATGCATTGTGGGATGACGAAAAAAATAGTGCTGAGGCACTAGATATACCTGAGAAAGATAGTCAACCTGCACAAACAAATGCAGATGAGAATGAGGATAAGAAGAACAAGGGTGACAAGCGTAGAACATGCTCCCAAACAAGAGACTCCTCAGAGTTCACCGTTCCGATCAATCAAACTTCCAGCGCAGAAGAATCTGATGATTGTGGCAACCGACCATTTCACAAAGTGGATTGAAGCTGAGGCGTCCTAACTTTTTCATTTTCAACTTTTTAGAAGAAAAAATGCAATGTACATGTAAGAAAAACTTGGTTGTATTTAATCTGTTTATTATATTTTATCTCTTCAACAAGAGACTCCTCATCCGGTGGAACATACACAATATTCTCCGTTTCGATCAATAAAATTCAACACGAGAAGAACCAACCTTGGCCGAAGAAACCGCCACCAATGAAAGGAAATCCTGCAAAAGAAGATCTGAACAAATATTTATATGTACCTCAGCAGAGGATACATTATTTTTCTTTTCAGCAGAGTGCACACCTTTCTCAGTTGCAATAGGGAAATACGAGAATTCGTTTTACATGTCCTTCAGCAGAAGACATTCAGAAATACAAATATTTATGTACACCTCAGTAGAGGATGACACTCTCTGTGAGTGGGTAATTCAATGCATAAAAGCGTCTTACTCAAGACTACTTAAATCCGTTTAAGTTTAGTCAAGTGGTTAACAGACCACACAAGCAAAATGCATCAATAAAGGATCACACCTCAATAGAGGATGACACTCTCAGTGAGTGGGTAATTCAATGCATAGAAGCATCTTACTCAGGACTACTTAAATCTGTTTAAGTTTAGTCAAGTAGTCCGCAGACCACATAAACAAAATGCCTCAGTAGAGGATGGCAATCTCAGTGAAGGGGTAATTCAATGCATAAAAGCATCTTACTCAAGACCACTTAAATCCATTTAAGTTTAGTCAAGTGGTCAACAGACCACACAAGCTAAATGTCTCAGTAAAAGATTACACCTCAGTAGAGGATGTGACTCTCCGTGATTGAGTAATTCAATTAATCAATCACTGAGCATAGAAACATCTTACTCAGGACTACTTAAATCTCTTTAAGTTTTGTCAAGTGGTCAGCAGATCAAACAATATTTCCATGCAATTGGAACGGTAAATAGATTTGAATCCATGATTAATTTCCTCAAGTTATGCTTAAATTCCGACTTAAGCATATTGAAAACTCATGAAAGAGGCCAATCAAACTTTTGTGCCCTTAATGCAAATATTTCTAAGTTAGCAGACCAACAAACATACACAAAGTTTGGCGATCATAAAAGCAAAGAAGTCCACTACTTGATATGAAGTCGCCATCAACTCCAAAAGAAATTTAAAGTCTCACTAGTAGAACAACATATTTGGATCGATTCTTGAGTATATCAACAAAGAAATCCAGGAGAGGACCTGTACATCTACTTGGCAGTTTCAAATGTAGCAGTTAGCTCAGTTCTCATCAAGCGAAAAGTTGGGGGCATAACTTCCTTATGGATGCTTGTCAAAAACTCATGAAATGAGCGATAGAGTTGAGCCAATACGACTTGATCTACCGACCGAGGAAAACTTTAAAAGCTCAAGCTTTAGCAGAATTCATTGCCTCCTCAACTGAGGAAACAAAATCAGCCAGCAGATCAGTGTTGCGTCTTTCAACAAAATCTACCAACCGAAGATAACTATAAAGGCTCAACAAAATTTGCTCCCTCCTCAACTGGGTAAATAAAGTCAGCCAGCAGATCAATGTCGCGTCCTTCAATAAATGAGGACTCCTCAACTCATGTTGAAATGGGGGCAGGTCAGCCTAAAGATATATGACATTTATATGTCGATGGGTCATCAAATCACAAGGATGCCGATGTAGGACTTATTTTATTCACCTAAGGATGACCATCTACTTGGACAAAGTCTAAAAGCTCATGACATTAGTATGTGTGACTCATCTGGTAGATCACTTCATCTGCAACAGAAGCCTCTACTTGCAAATCATTTTGTTTTCAACATACTACATTTCAACAACAGTAGAAGCCTCTACATGCAGATCCTTTACTTGTATCAATAAAAACAGATAAGTCAGTAAGATCAGGGGCATTCTACTTCTATTTTTGGTGGGGTTCCCCAGTGAAAATGCATATCCTTAGCTTTTAAGTAAGAAGAAAAAGAAAAACGATTAGTTCAAAAGCGAAGGATATGAGAGGCATTCGTAGGAGCAAAAAATAATCCTGTTCCCAAAAGCCCCAAAAAATACCCATGAAAGTCACAAATAGAGAAAACCCAAGTTTGGGCCCAGTGGAGCCTAAGTCTGGGCCAGTACAGCTCAACAAAACACTATTTTCTCAGCAGAAGTGTATTGTTCAGCGCTGACCACCATGCTCAGCTGAACAGACAAGCTTGCAAGAAATGTGTCTCCAAATAGAAAGTTACAACCGCCAACGGGATGTTACAACTATCTACGGAAGTTACAACTACCTGAGAGAAGTTACAACTACCTAAGAGAAGTTACAACCGCCTGCAAGCAGAAGACTCACTCATTTGCCACGTGTCTCACTCATCTGCCAGCAGTTTACTCATTCTGCCTCTATAAATAGCCAAACACAAAGCCATCTGAAGGTAACTTTTTTCTTGATTCACAATTCTCTTTTCAAATATAGAAAAATAAATACTTTTCTAAAGGCATTATTCTATATTTGGCATCGGAGTTCCCATGGCAGGCACCACACCGGTGTCAAGAATTATTCACTATCCTCTTCAGATTGCTCTGCGTGATCAGCACGTGATCTGGTGGAAATTTGCATCCACATTAAAGATGTTTAAACTCCTTGTACTTTTTTTTAATTATTAAAAGAATTACTACCTCAAAATGTTAGATAATATTTTCATAAAGTTAAGACGACAATATTATATGCTTTATCTCTGTCTTCCATTCAAAGTAAAAAATTGAATTAGAATCGCTCCCACAATCACTATATAGATCCATTCCTAGTCGAATTCTTTGATTCGACCCTACTAAATAACATACACTATTCTTTTTCTTTTTTTTTCCTTTTTAAAATTTGGATTGTTGACCCTTTATTTATTAATTCGTGCCAAAAGGATAAATCATCAATAGGGATGGCAATGGGGCGGATTTGAGCAAATTTGTTCCCACCCTGTCAGGGATCGTTGGATCCTCGAATCCCCCCCGCCAATCTGTTTACAGATCTGGGATTTTACTGGTGGCTGCTGGTTCACCGCCCCGCCAAGTTGTTTTGGGCTTGAATCTTCAATCAATGGGCTCATTCCATTTGGCGTGTTTTCATTCAAAGGGGAGGAGGTTGGTTCACCACAAGATAGATAGACCAAAAAAAAAACACTTTAACCAAAGGCAACAAATAAGCCAAGGTCTTGCTTGAGCCATTATGATAACCCAACACCACTCTTCCCTTAGAGCACAACTAGAATACCCAGACCTTGAATCTCAGTGGGAACCGAAATCCCAAGCTCTTGAAGGGCACTCATCAACTCTTTATTCAACCCCAATTCCCCAAAACTGCAAAAGAAATGTTTGGGCTTCTTAAAAGAAGAAGAAGACTTGTCATCACCACTAGTTCTAGTAGTAGTCATTTGTTGAGTGGCATTTGTAGAGTCCTTCAAGTGTCTAAGTTTTGAGTCATTTGAGAAGAATAAAATGCTTAGCAGGTTTGAAGCCTTGGTCGGTGGGTTCAATTACGGTGGAGCAGCAAAATGGCCTAAACCTTTGTGAAACCTAGGTGAAGGCCAAGAGATAGTCTTATGAACAAGTGCAAATGGATACTTGAAAGTTGCAGCAGCAGTAGCAGGGAAGAGAAAGAGGGAGATTAGAAGAAAAAAATGATAAGCTCAGTAGCGTTCTTCTAGTCCCAACCATGTCTGAGATATAGAAATCAGATCTGCGTGGAAGAGGGGGAGGGTTGAGGAGGTGGTCTGCATGGAGGGGAGGGAAGAGAGTGGTTTGCATGGAGGAGGTGGTCGGCATAACCGTAGAGAAGTCTGAGACAGATAGGCGAAGTGAGAAATAATGAGATTGGGTAGGGACATAGGGTTAGGTTTTTTTTTGGCTTTTTAAGGATTAGGGGTGTGGATGCAAATTTTTACCGGATCACGTGTTGATCACGCCGATCAATCTACATAAAATGAAGGTTAATTCTTGACACCGGTGTGGTGCCTACCATGGGGACTCTGATCATCTGATGCCAAAGTTAGAACAATGCCTTTAGAAAAATATTTATTTCTCTGTATTTGAAGAGATAATTGTGAATAAAAAAAGTTACTTCTAGATGGCTTTGTGTTTGGCTATTTATAGAGGCAGAATGAGTAAACTGCTGGGAGATGAGTGAGACATATGGCAGATGAGTGAGACACGTGGCAGATTAGTGAGACATGTGGCAGATGAGTGAGTCATTTGCTTGCAGGCGGTTGTAACTTTCGTAGATAGTTGTAACCTCTCGTTGGCGGTTGTAACTTCCTGTTTGGAGACATCTTTCCTACAAGCTCTTTCATGGGTAATCATTGAAGTCTTAGGTGAATAAAACAAATCCTGCTCCGACATCCTTGTGATTTGACGACCCATCCATATATAAATGTCACATATCTTTGGGTTGACCTACCCCTGTTTCAGCATGAGTTGAGGAGTCTTCATTTATTGAAGGATGTCACACTGATCTGCTGGCTGACTTTGTTTCCCCAGTTGAAAAGAGACCAAATTCTACCATGCAATTTACTAATTAGGCTTGAGCCTTTATAGTTGTCTTCGACTGGTAGATTTTGTTAAAGGATGCGACACTGATTTGCTGGCTAACTTTGTTTTCCGGTTGAGGAGTAATAATTCTACTATGAATTTGCTAAGGCTTGAGCCTTTATAGTTATCATCGACTGGTAGATTTTTTTTAAGAATGCGACACTTATCTGCTGGTTAACTTTGTTTCTCCGGTTGAGGAGGGAATGAATTCTGCTAAAGCTTAAGCCTTTAAAGTTGTCATCGGCCGGTAGATCAAGTCGTATTGGCTCAACTTTGTTGCCCATTTCATGAGTTTTTGACAAGCATCCGGGAGAAAGATGTGCCCCCAACTCTTCGCTGATGAGAACTGAGCTAACTGCTATATTTGAAACTGCCAAGTAGATGTATAGGTCATCTTCTGGATTTGTCTGTTGATCTACTTAAGAATCGACCCAAAACTGCTGCTATACTAGTGAGACTTAGAATTTCTTTTGGAGTTGATGGTGAGTTCATGTCAAGTATTAATCTTCTTTGCTTTTATGATCCCCAAACTCTGTGTGAGTTTCTTGGTATGCTAATTTAGAAATATTTGCATTAAGGGCACAAAAGCTTGATTGGCCTCTTTCATGAGTTTCCAATATGCTTAAGTTGGAATTTAAGCATAACTTGGGGAAATTAATCATGGATTCAAATCTATTTATCTTGGAAATTGCATGGAAATATTGTTTGATCTGCTGACCACTTGACAAAACTTAAAGAAATTAAGTAGTCCTGAGTAAGATGTTTCTATGCTCAGTGATTGATTAATTGAATTACCCACTCATGGAGAGTGACATCCTCTACTGAGGCATTTTGCATGTGTGGTCTGCTGACTACTTGACTAAATTTAAACGAATTTAAGTAGTATTAAGTAAGATGCTTTTATGCATTGAATGACCCACTTACTAATCCTCCACTGAGGAATTTTGCTTGTGTGCTTCGCTGACCACTTGACTAAACTTAAACGGATTTAAGTAGTCTTGAGTAAGATTATTTTATGCATTGAATTACCCATCCACGGAGAGTGTCATCCTTTACTGAGGTGTGATTCTCTACTGAGGCATTTTGCTTGTGTGTTCTGCTGATCACTTGACTAAATATAAAAGGATTTAAGTAGTATTGAGTAAGATGTTTTTATGCATTGAATTACCCACTCATTGAGAGTGTCATCCTCTACAGAGGCGTGCTTCTTTACTGAGGCATTTTGCTTGTGTGGTCTGCTGACCACTTGACTAAACTGAAACGGATTTAAGTAGTCTTGAGTAAAATGCTTTTATGCATTGCATTATCCACTCACGAATAATGTTATCCTCTGCTGAGATCCACATAAATGTTTGTATTTCTGAATGTCTTTTGCTGAAGGACATGTAAAGCGAATTATCGTATTTCACTAGTTCAACTGAAGAAGGTGTGTTCTCCGCTGAGAAGAAAAATAACACATCCTTTACTGAGGTCTATGTAAATATTTGTTCGGATTTTTTTTTGCAGGATCTTCTTTCATTGGTGACGATCTCCTCAGCAAGATTGGTTATTCTCGTGGAGAATTTGAGTGACCGAAACGAAGAACTCTGTGTATGCTCTACCAGATGAGGAGTCTCTTGTTGATGAGATACAACACAATAAAAATATAAAATACAATCAAGTTTTTCTTATATGTACATTGCATTTTTTTTAAATTAAAAAAACTAGGACGCCTTAGCTTCAATCCACTTTGTGAAATGGTCGGTTGCCACAATCATCAAATTCTTCTGCGTTGGAGAGTTTGATTGACCGGAACGGTAAACTTTGTGTATGTTCTAATAGTTGTGGAGTCTCTTGTTGAGGAGCGTGCTCTACGCTTGTCACCCTTGTTCTTTTTATCACCCTTCTGATCTGCATTTGCTTGTGCAGGTTGACTACATTTCTCAGATATATCCCCTTCAATGTCATTTGTAAAAGGTGAAGTGTTTACCAAGGTTATCTCTTTGCGTAGAGCCTCATCTGGATTTTTCATGACTCACAAGTTCCTCAACTGCTCATTGATAATTCGTGCTACATCATCAGCTTTCAAAGGCCTGGATGCATCGTGTTGTTCGACTGCATGGTAGGGCAGTTTACGCCGCTCAACGACATGACAGTTTTGGGACAAGTTAATATAATATCCAATTATGATCGTCTACACTGTTCACATCAATCGGGATTCTGTCTTCTGCGCTGACCACTCATATCTGGAGTCATCTGTGACCCCAGCCTAGAGTGCACGTTTGCTCGTGGCCCTAATCTTGAATGGATGTTTTCAAATAAATTATTTCCCCTTAGTAGATGACTACTTCTGCTCCCATACACATGGTCTACTGGCAGGTGACGATGTGTCTTCTGCCTTGGCTGTATACTCACTAATCGCTCTACCATCCGAGTTTGGTTCTCCAATATTTTAGTCAAATTGGCGATTTGACTTGCGAGAGTTTCTTGTTGTTTCATCTCCATTAGGCTCAATTGTTGGGCGAAAGGTTGCACTTGATGGTCTGCCGACAGTGGCAGATCTACTAGCAATGGTTGTCCGGCTGGCCGCAGCTGAATCTATGACAGTGATGGCGGTCTGATTCAAGCAGATGATTGTTCAATGTTATTTTTGCTAATTTGGTTTCGAGGTCCCACCATTGTGTTGAAAAAGAACTCTGAAAGGTGTCTTTGAAGGAAAATTCATATTGATTGAACAAATTTTCTTATGAATGGAAGAGAGCATGCAATGAGTTTGATTCAATCTCTAATTGAAAGCACCAATTTGTGGATGCAAATTTCCACTGGATCACGTGCTGATCACATGGAAGAATCTGCATAAGATGAAGGTTAATTCTTGATACCGGTGTGGTGCCTGCCACGGGGACTCCGATGCCAAAGTTAGAACAATGCCTTTAGTAAAATATTTATTTCTCAGTATTTGAAGAGAGAATTGTGAATCAAGAAAAAAATTACCTCCAGGTGGCTTTGTGTTTGGCTATTTATAGATGTAGAATGAGTAAACTGCTGAGAGATGAGTGAGACTTGTGACAGATTAGTTAGACACGTGGTAGATTAGTGAGACACGTGGCAGATGAGTGAGTCATCTGTTTGCAGGCGGTTGTAACTTCTTTTAGGTAGTTATAACTCCCGTAGATAGTTGTAACCTTTCATTGATGGTTGTAACTTCTTGTTTGGAGACATCTCTCCTGCAAGCTTGTGTGCCCAGCTAAGCATGATGGTCAGCGCCGAACACCACTTCTCTGCTGAGAAAGAAATGTTCTACCGAGTTGTATTGGGTCCAGACTTGGGTTGCGTTAGGCCCAAATTTGAGCTTTTCTCTACTTGTAACTTTCGTGGGTAATATTCGGACATGTCGAGAATAGCCCAAATCTTTGGGTTTCCTTATCCTATTGGGCTAAGGATTATTTTTTCTCCCACAAGAGGTATTTATGTATTTTCAATACTTAAATGGATATCCGTGGGGCGGATATGGCCAAATCCATAGCCGCCTCGAATATTTGACGGATGCTGTTTGGATATTCGTATTCGCCCCGAAATCCGTTTAGGCACATCCAAATCTGCCCCAATCAGGGCGAGCGGGTTGGATATCCATGAAAATCCACCCCCACTGCCATTCCTAATCATCAATCCCATAGGGTTAACCAAACCATGCTCGAAGGCTACGTCGTTGTTTATCATCCAAGTCACCTCCATCTCGCATGAAAACTTATTTTCACTCTAGTCCATCGCCTCCATCTCTACAAAGACTTGCTCTCACTCTGATCCGGTTCATCTAAGCAACTATTCTATACCCGAGGACTCATCAACGAAGGAGTACATGTGCTCCTAATAGTGTGGTGAAACTCACAAAATCATAACTAGTGAGTCTTGAACCTGCGACATCTCACAATGAGAATAGATGTCCGACCAACTGAGCTACAGTTGGTGGACAACAATAATACACTTATTTGAGGTTCAAAATTGGTGAAAGAAAAAGAGTAATAAGTGAATGACTTGTGCTCAAACCATCTTTAATCCGTTGATGTGGAAGATATTGTATAGAACCAAAAGTAAATATTGCTTATCACTTATTGACGTCCTATTGTGGAGGGTTTTGACCTTGCGAAGTCGTGGTTGTAGTTTCGAGAAAGGTGTTATCGTTAGAGTAAGCATTGTACTTTGGTTCTTGATAATTAAAAAAAAAACTTGTGACGCACATTCACCTTTCCTATGAAGAAGTAACTAATTTAGGCCAATCAAACCCCAATTTAGGTAACCCTCATTGTTATATCAGTGTCTTAGACCATACTGTCTTTTTAGTGTCTTTAAAATTTCCACTCTTGTTTGTTTACTTTATTGCTTAAGATTTATTCTTATATTTCTTTCACTTGCACATTTTTAAAGAAAAGTGAGGATTTTCAAATTTATTAAGTTTACTTTCATTCTATTTGTTCAAACTATGTCTTTGGATGACAATAACATTTCACTATTTTCATTTGGTTGACCTAACTTGCTTCTAGTCGAAGAACACTTGTAGGATGGATAGCGGTTTGAATTAGTATCTTCTATTTGAATGTTAGTGGTGTTGTCTCATTACTGTGAGAAATGACGGTTTCTATTTTGGGTTTGTAAATTTAAGACCTTGTACATAAAGAAACAATAAATGTATTTCATTTGTCAAGTATTTCAATGTTGTAACAAAATGATAAATTGAGAGCGAAAATTCTAAATGTCGAGGAAGTGGGCGAGGAAAACAGCGAGGAAGGGAGAGAGGGAGGGAGGGAACCGTTCATCCCCCTCGCTGTTTTCCTCACTCGTTTCCTCGCCATGTAGAATCACTCAATTGAGAGTTGAAGTGTTTATACTTAGGTTTATATACATATATGGTCATAAGTCTCATGATTTGGGTACTATGTCAAATTATCCAGTCAATAGATTATCCAGCTAAAAATCACCGTAAAACAGGTTGTCCCAAATTACAGCCTTTCAATTCATTACTTATAATCAGCTAGAATATACAATAAACTGCCCCAAACACAACCTAATAGCTAGCTATGATCCTTGGATAATTGTAAAAATAAAATCCACATTTTTCACGTGTGGGAAGATGGGAGTTGTTGGCAATGGCATGCTCCCCTTGACCAAAATTAGAAAGATTATACATAATTACAAAATAAGGTATATTAATATTTTATCCCACTCTCATCTTATTCCTTTCCTCCCTCCCCATTTCCCATTTCACCCCAAATTTCTTTGAAACTTCAAACCTTTTCACCGCCCCATCCCTTTTTTGCTTTTCATTCACTCAAAAAGCACCCTCCCAATTTCTTTCATTTCAAGAAACCATCAATCAAAAAGTTCCAATTTTTCTTCCAAAACTAAGAAAACCCATTGTGTTTCATCAATCTTTTTTTTTTCCCCTAAAATTCCTCACAAAACCCTAATTTCTGACCATGGCGGATCAAATCATCGACCACAGCTTGCATAGAAGATCGTATTCGCTTCATGCGACCCACGAAGCGGTGAAAAAACCCTATCTTGATCGGTTCGGATCAATCGATAAGTCCAAAGTGGAGAAGAAGGATTTCACCGTTGGAATGGTGCAAAGACTCTGTAAGTCGTTCGAGGCTTCAAGATTGAAGGATTCGACGAATTCTGATACTTCAATTGATGAGCCATATTCGCTGGTTTCAGGATTTAAGCGTTCATTTTCGTCTAGGCTGTCCAATTTGAGGGTTTCAGCGATGTTCAATCGTTCAATTCGATTGCCGGGGACGGGGGATAGAATAGTGGTGTATTTCACTAGCTTGAGGGGAATTCGAAGGACTTATGAGGATTGCCGAACTGTTAGAATGATCTTTAAAGGGTTTCGCGTTCCCGTGGATGAGAGGGACATTTCGATGGATTCCGAGTATCGAAGGGAATTGCAGAGTGTATTGGGGCAGAAGAGTGTGAGTTTGCCACAGATTTTTATCAGGGGGAAGTATGTGGGTGGAGCTGAGGAAATTCGGCAGCTTCATGAAGGTGGGGAGCTGGTGAAGCTGTTAAAAGGGTTCCCAGTTCAAGATACAAGGTTAGTTTGTGAGAGTTGCGGTGACGCGAGGTTCTTGCCTTGTTTCACTTGCAATGGGAGCCAGAAGGTGTTCGAAGAAGAGGAGGATCAGCTCCGGAGGTGCCCGGATTGCAATGAGAATGGTTTGATACGATGCCCGAAATGTAATCATCATTGAATGAATGCAGACTTCGCAGCAGCTCCGGGGAGAATCCTGATTGAATGCAAAGCTATTAAGGTGTGTTTTGTTTGTCTGTGGATGGTTCTGGTTTGAACTATTGTTGGGTCTCTTTATAGCTGTGTTTTCTCTGTCAAAGCTTTGGTTTTATTGTTCACCATCTCTTTGAACAGTAGGATAGTAAATATTACATATATTATACTTTGTACATAAATACATGGTGTGGAGTTTGGTTAGGAAAAAAAAATGTGTGCGAAGTGTACTTTATAACTTCACTGTTTGATGACAATGTTAAGTTGGTTTAGTTTATGAGAATTATGAGAACTAGTTCTATTAGTGTTGAAAGTTACAAGGTGAGTTGCTTTTAATCAGTAGAAATTCATTATTTGGTTTTAGTGTATGAATTATTCAATGTTCTTTCCTGGTTATTTTAAGGCTTATTTTAATGTATATGATACTTAGAAATGGGTAGATTTGTGTAAGCCAAAGGATGTGTTTTTCTATTGCATCCATGATGTTGTGAGTCTCTCCCAGCTTATTACTACAAATATACGAGCTACTATGAGATAAGGCACACTTGCAACGTGACATTTCTTCTCTTAGGTAACGTCCTAGGAATCATTTAAAACTGATTTCTAGAAGTTCACTTCGTGGTTTGGGAAGTATCCATGGGTAAGACAATGAAGAGTTATAAGGTAGCATACTTGAATGTGTGTCATGGAAATTTTCTTCCAATTCTGGAGCAAAGGCTAAAATACTAACTACAAATACAGGCGTACTTTTTGTCTGGATAGTTTTATTCTAACTTCTTTTCCTGCTTCTCTCTGCCAAAGCTTGGCCATCTTGTTAATAGTTAACACTGTTTCGGGCAGTAGTACAAGCTAAAAGGAAAAGGTTTTCAGTTGAGATGGCCTAACCTAGCTTAGAAACCTTTATGCATTCAAACAAAATTGGAGTAAAAAGATAGAGAACGAAAGAATGTTACGTTTTCTCTTTGAAATTGGGATTGCTCTCTATGATGCTAGCTGATTTCGGCTGGTCTAACCGGTTCGAGGCATAGTCTAAACGCACTTGAATCCAAGCCAATCCCTTCAGATCTGATTATGTTCAACTCGGGATCAACCAGAGTTAGTCAGGTAGTGTTTGCTTGTCCTTTTCATTGTGAGAATTTAGACGTAGAAATCAGTTCTGTTACAAAATTGTCCTTCGTTCTTAGTAAATTCATGTTCAGCTGCAGATTCATCATAATACTTAGCTCAAGAGATTTCAAAAAAATGAAATCAAAGAGATCTATCTGATAATAAGATTTTCTCTCCTTCCTGATACTATAAAATTTTATCCCGTATTGCATTGTTTTTAAAGGAGTATTAGCGCATCTTCACCCTTTTCTGTTATATATTCTTTCAGAATTTTTGGTATTGTTGGATTCAGAACTTTGTTTAGTGCTATCCAAATTTTGCGTCTATAATTTTGTTTTTCTTGTTTTTAATTTATTAGTATTATTATTTTTTAAATGTGTGAATGGTAGATGTGATCTCTAGTTTTCTTTGTTGCGCGCGCGTGTGTTTTGCTTTCAGTCTTTTCGAATGCAGTAAATTTTATTTCACATGTTCAAATTCAGTAAATTGGTATTTTTTAGAAAGATCCAGTTGATTTTTTCATGGAGGGTGTCCTAGGCAAAACAAGTGGACTTCAAAAGGTGTGTACAGTGGAGAAGTTGCATTGAGTGATCATTTGAGTTTATTTGTACATGGTTATTCTTCAACTGGAAACACACAGTCTAAGATATAGGGGAGGGGGGGTGGTGGTGGGGATGTGGTCTTGGAGCATGCAAATGAGGAGGTCATGTGCAGACTAGGTTGGATTGGTAGAGGCATATATAGTGAAGTATCTCGTTGAAGACTTGAAGATATGATAAATGAACATGTGTGGGAGGAATACATTATGAGAAATTGAAGAAAGTGGGATGAGGAAGGTCTGCAAATTGATTGTATTGTTCCGTGTTATTTACATGTGCCCAGATTCTCTCTACCATCTTACAGGTTTTTATTCATATGAAACATGTGAGAAAAGAGCCTTGTGGGGGGATCTCCCATTCAGGGAAAATGAGTGGTTCCTATATTGAAGGGAAAACATGAGATATCATTCTTGTACATGATTGCCGACTGGTGCAAATAAGTTATCTTTTGGTAACTGTTTAAGAATGTGGTGAACAAAGTCTCTGGATTCCTAGAGGTTTATGGTTCACAGGGTGAGTGGAGATGGCTTTGAACTGGTGGAGTCGGATGGGAAGTTCTTTTACGAAGTGGTGGTGGTGTTTGAAGTTTGAACAGATTCAGTGGTTGGGGCAAGGTTAAAGGATGCTGCTAGGGATCACATACCTGCTCATGTGTATAGATGAAGAAGTGTATCTAGAGTCTAGACAGTACATGATCGAGTTACTGAGGTTCAGTAATGGGATTGATTTGAAGGTCTGGTTTTCATGTGGTGGAGGAAACCAGATTGTGGTTTCTTTTTCCTAACTGGCATGTGTGTAGGGTGGAATAGAGCTGTTAGTTTTTGCCTTCAAATGTTTCAGGCAGATCTGAGGTGTAACTTAATTGATCTTAGTAGCTTGAAACCAATTGGTACGATTTGGTTGTGAGAAAGGTGTGTCCATATGGGAAATTGTTTTTGGACCAGACCAAATATTTTGTTGTCAAAGTTGTATGGAGAAAGATGGTTTCGATGGAAGGAGATGTGTAGTGCAATGAGGTACGATGTTTGTCGTGAGGGTTGTCTGAAGGCATTCAAGTGATGCTGTCCTAAATGCCAAAAGTGATTTAACCAGAGACTTTGAGTTTTAAGAGGGGCAGCAGTTAGCTGCAGGGGCAACACTCTCGATATGACAGAACTATGAGGGGAGCTATTGGGGACGATGGTGCAAGGTGGCATGGAGAAGAATGGAGAAAATGAGTTAGTGACAAAAGATACTCCCTTCATTACTGTGGTGGGCTATGAGAGGGGCAGGGTGATTATTGTGGTTGATGAAATCAGATGGTTTGGCAGCATGGGAAGGGGAGAGTAGGGGGTATGGGTGAAATATATTTTAGCAGGGGGAGAGGTGGCTATAATCACAGGGACGTGTCAGGGGATGTGACACTATTTTGCGCTAATAGAACACAGGTCGAAGAGGGTGCTAATTCAAAAATGGTTATGGGTCAGGAATTCTGGAGGGACATGTAGCATGCTGTGTGGTGGTACTTGACACACTTATAATTCTAGGACTCTCGAGATGGAAATCTGCTTTATAAATTACCAGGTAATACCAGGAGAGGTAGACCATTCTTATTGAAACTGATTCTTGCTTTGAGATTGATTTGAGCATCTGGGGCCCCTGGAAGTCATTTATTAGGGGGGTATTCATTTTGCAAGCGCTTTCACAATTAGGCTGTCACATCGTGTGGATGCAAGGTATTCTAGTGGGTAATCTTAGAAAAGTATTAATCTATGACATTGGGGACATAGTGATCAGTGTTGGTTAGGTGGGAAGTAATTCACATATATAGTGATCAGTGTTGGTTAGGTGGGAAGTAATTCACATATATACTCTGTAGTGGTTACTGTAAAGAAATTTAGGAAAATCTACGAGACATCAAGGACAACGCAATCAGGCTTTGGTTCAGGTGAGCTAAAATTCTTAATGAGAGAGAGGGAGTTCCATCTTGTATTATGACCAATACCATTGTGCTTTTTAGTGGGGAGTTATACAAAAGTTTGAATATATATCCTCTAGATGGAGGGAATGAGTAGTGAGAAATTGCAAGAGATTCACTTGAGGTGAATAAACATGAAAATGCATAATGACAGTAGCAACCTACATACACAAGTCCTTTCTGAGAGTCTTTGGATATGCGTTCCTTGCACTCCTGGCATAGTCATTGGTATTTCTTAATGGATTCATTCTCATCTTACCATTCTAGTACATCGTATGTTATGATGAATGCATACACAAATTTCTCTTCAAGTGGTCAATATCCTTGTTGCGTCTGTTCATAATTTAGCAGGCAGTGCAGAGTTCTGCTGAACTTGAGCAGGATTTTCATATTTGGTAGGGTTGTGTCTGCTGAATTAGGAAACAAGTGATGCACACATTTTCTTTCCAGATGCGTAATGCAGTTGACCAGTTGTTTCTATCCAGGTGTGATCTGATTTTTTCCAAAGAATAGATTGATCATTGCTTGAATTCTCAAATCAGTAGAACAATCGTATGACCTTGGCCTTGTATTAGTTTCTACAAGATAAGATGTGTCTGGTGGTCAGAGGGAGCAGCACTTGGAAACACCTTAGACCTCGGAGTTGTAGTACTACGGATTTCTTTAAGGAACTTCTTTGTTTTTATTTATCCCTGCATTTTCATTAATTATTAATATAGGACTTTTTCGTATAAATGGCAAGCTTTATGTATTATGAGCTGTTTAATTTTCTTCTATCTCTTCCAAAGTTGCAAGTTCAAGCGACTGATAATTTATATGCCTCCATGTATCATGCATGGCTGAGGAGGATGTTTATTTGGCAGACTTTGGGTCAAACACTCCCAGTACACGGTTCAAGTTGTTGGGATATCCAACTCTATGCTTATATTCTTAATAGTTCAATATCACAAACTGTAAGTGCTGAAATATAAGACAGTATCCCGTACTTTCTTATTACACGAGCACTTCTCTCTTAACTCTGAAATAATATGAGGAGGTGTCGGAGGTCTCATGAATGTATCAGATGCTCTTGCATCTGGTATCGAAGATTTAGCTGTTATTTTGTATGAAAGCTGGCATCAGTGATGTGTGTGACTGATTGTTTCTAGTGCTTAATCAACAATTTGAGAATCTCTATTAGTAATGATTTTCAATCTACTAAAAGAGACTACAAAGCAACGGATTGCCTGCCCCCACTTTTATATAAGAAAACACAATCAACAGATGTAGACATGCACTAGTTTCTCACAATGATTATGAGGACAACCATATTCGACCATTGTCTTTCCTTTTGTTCTGGTCCTCCTGGTATACAAATGGCAAATTGTGCACTTGATTCAAGCACACTCGAGCATCCATTGCATGCCTAGCTATTTTAACAAGATACCTGAAGCTTTTGCCAAAAGTGGACCGGGAAGGCAAGTTTGGCTATTGTTGGTCATTATAAGGCCCATTCGAATTATGAAATAAAGAACTATTTTCGACATCTGGACTGAAGAAAGAAAATATGTATACAACCAAAATAAAAATATTAAAATTCCCATCTCCAGCTATGTGTCATACATGAAAATAATGAATTTAAATTGCAGTGTCAGTGTCAACCCAAAGCGTGATGTACAACGTTGATGTCAATATTAAATTTAGATTAATGGCATGTATGAAATGATAAATGATGAGTTGCATTGTAAGTTTAATAATAAAAAAAAACATTTTAAATTATTATTAGTAATGAAAATATCACTCACCTGGCTTAGAGGTGTTACTCGTGGTAGACTATTGAGAATGACAAAAAAGATACGTATAACTATTGATGAAGAAGTGCAACCTTTTATTAAGAACGAACCTTTAAACTCTTACAAGAGGCTTTAATTAATGTTGTTTTAGACAACTATATAAACACTATTTCTCATCCATCGTTAAAACGAGTTTCACAAGTTGATCTCTTGATTTGTTATGACACATTCAGAAGTTTTTATTTGATATGGTGGACTTTATATTCTCTTGTGATTCAATTCCCAATCTTTAATTTTAGTTTGGCTAAGAAGTTTTGAGGAACCCAAATATTACTCCCGCCTGGGGCTGGGGGTGCCAGTTTATTTTCTCGGAAACTTGTTTTTAATACGATCCGATCCCATCCCATGGCTTCCATCGCTCCAATCAAGCTCTAGGATTTACTAATGCTTCAAATATCGTTCTAATATTCTCAAAATCTGACAAAATAGAAAGCTCTTCCGTCAAATATTGTAAAACACATTTATTTTTTGTAAGCTAGAATTAATTTTTCTAAGTATCCGCTACTACAGTGAACAAAACTAGATTGTCAACCTAGAATCTAGTAGTAGGCAAACATACTCTCTCTTTCTATGAGAGAGTTTTTGAACAAAAACAACGCGGAATCGTTTTTTCTCTCTCTCTCTCTCTCTCTCTCCATCAGCATCCCCATCTCTACTCTCTCTTCGATCTCGAAACTTAGCTCCACTAATCTTTGCTTTGTTTATGCAAAAAAAAAAAAAAAAAACCCTAGCTTTCACCTACCAGCATTTCAGAGTGAATCGGACAATTGCTCGATAACAATTTCACCTTCAACATTAAACATATATATATATACACTTGTATGCGTTACCCATTTGCTGCTCAAGTCATCAGATCTGCTGCCGCTTCGATCAGCACATTCGGATCTCAATTTCAAGTGAGTTTTTTCGATTGAATCTAGTGTTGCTTGCTGTTTTTGTTTACTAATCTGATGACTAGTATAGTAATGTGAGTTGCAATTTAGATCAGTTTCGGCACATGAAACTTTGAAACGATCCAACTTGAAATTGAATGATAACAAAGGTCAAAGCTTGGGCTGGGGTTCTAATTGAATTAATCTTGATACGTTTTCTTAGATCAATGTGTCATTTGTTTCTTCTCCTAGATTAATCAGATCACACATTGTAGATAGTAGCTCTCTTAATGTGCATCTTTGTCAGGACGACACCGATGGGTGCACAATGTTGAGAAACCTTTTGCTAAAACAGTTTGCACTCAAGGAATGTAATATTTAGGAACACCCAACAAGAAATGTATGCTTTCTAGGATCATCGGTCACTAAAATAAGACTTTTGTTTGTACTAATGGTTCAAACTAACAAAAAAAAAGGGATCAGAGTGACTAGGCAATCCTTGCACTGTCGACGAATCTGATTAATACGGTCTATTAATTGAAGGGATACTTGTGAAAGCTGAAAAATTAATGACATGATATATTTCCAGTTACATTGACACCCATATGTATAGATAAATTGATGGAGAGCTTTGGGGTGTGAAATTTCAAGTAGGATGGAGTGAATAAACAGATTGGAGAAAATGGAAACGTGTCTATGGAAGGAAATGTGACAAGAGGAAGCAGTTACTGGAGTAGGTAATGGAAATGTGCATCTGAGAGATAACATGATTAGAGTTTCTATTATTGACATTCTTAGTATTCAACAGAATGCATTAAGTGTATTTTCATGAATATCATGCCTCAGAAAGCTCTTCATGTAGGCATTCAATAGAATCAGTTACATTGTTTGTAAAACATCACAAATGGTCCATACCTTTCCATTGAATACGTGGTACGTCTTTGCTCTCAAAGAGTATTTCCATTAACAGGTTATGTCAGTCAACCAATTACCTTAAGTACCGAGTATCCTTTCATCTACATTTACATTTTGTATACTTAGGTAATAGGTGCTTGTTAAAGTTAAACTATATAAAGAATTTTTCAGATAGAATTGAACTTATAAAATAAATGGAAATTGAAAACAATGCGATTATTGAATGAAATATATTGACGATAAACGAAATAAAATTGATAAACAAAATAAACTTCTTTTCATCAATCAACTAACTAACAATGAGCATCCTATGCCTTATTTATAATTAACCTAACTTCTCTAACAAGAAACAAACCCTAAACCTAATAGGAAACTAATGTCGTAATTGGACTGTTACTAAAGAGGTCCTATTACAATATAAATAATAATACTATTAGTAAATGAAACCCAATTACATCAATTTCATATTTTCATTTTACCTAGTATCATGGTGTAGTCTGCATTATGTGTACGGTCAGAGAATGCTTCTTCTGATCACCTAACAGAACAAGAGATTTTTCATTTTGCTTTGGTGTAACTATGCTTAAAATACATCTTTTGGTTGGTCTGCTTTCATGTTAATATGAACATGTAACATCAGTGGCATAAGGTAAACTGAGACTTGTAGGTGCAACGGTGCAAAGTGTTCTATTTTTATTTATTTATTTTTTGAACTTGGATCTGGTCTTGTTAGTTATAATTTTCTAACATCAGTTCATGTGATCTTGAATGATCACATTGTATTTTCCTCAGAAAAGGGATTTCTAAACCTCTCGTGCATGTTCTGGTGATAAGATGGATCCGTTGTCTACAATCTCCACGGAGCTAGCTGAGTTTGATGGCCAAATCAGTGATATTTTCCGTGCTTTATCGTAAGGATACAACCCTGTCCCCTTTTAAGTCATTAGACATGCTTGTATTTTGAAGTTAAAAAAAAAATATAATCATTTTGGAAGATTCTGTTAAGACGAATTTGGCTTTTGACTTTCGATTCGTTACAGCCTAAATGGTCAAATAATCTGATTTTGACAGTTCAAATGTCTCATTAAGCACTTGCTATTTGATAAAGTTGGTTACTTTAGTTCAGTTCCAGGAGTCTCAAAAGTATAACTTGAGTGGCATGGTCAAGAACAAGATACATAACTGTACCTTTTTCTTGGTATTTTTCCAGTATGGTCTAGAGTCCCATAAATAAACTGGCATCAGTAAGTACTACTATTTAGCTTTCCATGTCAGATAGTTAAGTAATCCTTTATTCGAATTGGTTTTATGTTATAGCAATGGATTCCAGAAGTTGGAAAAGGTTAAAGACTCAAACAGACAGAGCAGACAACTGGAAGAACTTACAGGAAAAATGCGGGAATGCAAGAGGTAGTTTACTCTCTTTAGTCCCTTTGTCTTCTGATTTAAGATTCTGAGTCATACATTGTGATTGCATGTTGTTTATGGAGTACCTATGCATAAAGGACCTTCTTATAGATCCATTTTTTGCCCCAATACCTGATTTGAACTTGGTACTAGTAGGAGTACTTGGTTTGTGGGGATTAGATAACTTGAAAAATGATTTTCTTTCCTTGTGAGACTCCATTACCTTGTTCTGGTTCATTCTGAATTTGACAATATAGTTCCTTGTAAGCCACACATTTGTCATTTACTAATAAAGATCATTGTTTTCTTGCATACAGACTAATTAAAGAGTTTGATCGAGTAGTCAAAGAAGAGGAGAGTAGAAATAATGCAGACACGAATAGGATGCTGAATGAGAAAAGACTGTCTATGGTCAGTGGTTTTCATTTTCCCGAATTCATACTTGTTACAATGTATTTTTGTATATTTCTCCTGATGATCTTTTAGCTTGTAAAGCTTAGTATTCAATCACATTCCTGAAGTTTACTTTTGGTTCTTCTATGTTGCAGATTAAAGAATTGAATTCTTATGTTGCTCTCAAGAAGCAGTAAGTTTCTTACTAGTTATAGAATGTACTGTAGATGTATCAAATTGCTTGTATGCTTCTTAGTTTTTGAAGAAACTTTACATATGAAGATTGGCATTGAAGAGTTTCAAGTGATGTCTTGTCTGTTCATCCATGCTTTTAGGATCAACTGACATCCAAGGGCTTCTTTCTTATTTGTTGATGGTTATAAAAAAAGAGAAAAGGATATGGATATGAGAGAGTTATAGTGAAGTACAGTGGCTGATAAATGAGATGGTTAATGAAATACAAAAAGAATAATAGTGAAGTACATTGGCTAATTTATAAGATGGCTCCTCTTTCTGTTGCAATTGCTGGCTTCTTATTACAGAGAGTTACCTTTGTTTATCCATCATTGGATGTTCGCTTCCATATTGGCTTATGTTTATTGACTTGCAGTTCTTCTATAGAAACATTTAGAGTTCTGTCTTGGGTCACCATTATCTTCAGTTGTCTTTTCTTGCTTCTTGGTCAAAACTTGTTAGGTTTGCTAGTGACTTACAGAAGAGATACATTACTATTTGTGCTCGCTGTCTAGATCATTCAAGAAGTAATTGTGAGTTAACTATATTCAGATATCTATGACTGTTTTTTATGAGATAATGAATTTTACATGTATATTTAGATACCATAGTCTCTTCCACAGTGGTAGCGAGTATGAGGCCATTCCCATAATTATTTTAATTTGTTTTTGTAAATTGACACAGATATGCAAGTAATCTTGAAAACAAGCGAGCAGATCTCTTTGATGGCGGTGATGAGAGATATGGAGAAGTCAATAATGGTTTGCTGGCTTCAAGTAAGCACCAACCACCTTTTACATTCAAACAGTGGGCATTTCTGTCTATTACTGAATCGTTGTTCTTTATTGTCATTGATTTTGTTTGATTGCATATGTTTTTATTTATTAATCATTTGGTATTTCTTATGAAAATCGAGCAACAACTTGAATTATGCAGCTATGACAAATCATCAGCTAATGGATACTGGAAACCGGATGATGGATGAGACTGATCAAGCACTTGATCGAACTAAAAAGGTTAACTTTTCCTCTCAATAGTTCTCTATTAGAAAAGTAATTTTGACTCATGGGTATATGATGTAAGCAGTATTAGCAATATTACGGGTTAGTTTAGCAATCAATATTAGTAATATTTGGGCCGATTAAGTAAGAGCCCAAAATAGTTAGGTGAGTTAGAATTATTATAAATAAGGCAAGGGTTGTTCATTGTTATTAAATTGACGATCGAAAGAGTAATTAATTTCTTAGCAAATTTCCCTTAGCTTTTATCATTGTTAGTTCTATTCCTATTCGTTTATTTCAGAATTGCTTCATTTATGCCAATTTATGTTTCGTTTAATTCAGTAATTCCTTAGTTCTATCAATTGGTATTAGAGTGCACTCCTTTTGTATGATGCAATAGAAAAACTTAGAAGATGAAAGAGGAAGAAAGCATCATGGTTGTTGAAGCCATACAAATATTGAAAATTTTGAAAAGTTTCTTGGATGTATAAATAGAATACGAGAGGCTCTGCATAGAAGAAGATAGAAGTCGCAGAATTGAGAAGAAGATTGAGAAATCAGTAGAAGTGTTGGAGAAGGCAATGGTGATAGCAATGAAGATGATGGAAAAGAGGTCCAAGGAACTCCTGTGAAGGCAATAAAGCGGCCAACGGACACCCACAAGGAGTGACCTTCAGCACAACAACAAAGCCCTTTCCCCAACAACGCAAAACCCCACACCGATTTTGAGTCGAGCACGCAACACCGCACAATCCCCCAATCGAACCCTCCTTCCAGACGACAGCACACCAACTGGTGAATGGATCGACTTCCCCTCCGTCGTTCCCCAACCCCTAGCTGGCGTCGTCCACTAGCCTGCACCCCCTCGATCGGACAACCCAATAGCCCCCTCTCTTCCGTCATCCTCAGCGCCTCCTCCAACGTTTGTTCCCAACCCGCAACACCCTGCCTCGTCCCAACCATCCCTTCCGTAACCCCCACCAACCCGGATCACCCTCCCTTCGATCGGACATGCCGATCGACCCTCCCAATCCCTGCCATCCAACCTGCCACTTCTCCCGCTACTCCATCCGCCACCCCATCGTCCAACACTCCCAATCGCCCCACCTCGCCACTCGTCGCCCACTTACAACCCACTCCACCCCCATGCACCCCTAACCCCACTCAACCTATACAAAGAAGATAAATTGAAGATCTGGAAGCATAGTTTATAAAGGAAACAATAGAAACCATACCTAAATCCAGTCGTGATCCACTGTGAAATGGCCTCCTCATCCCACAACAAAAATCTCATAAACCCGCTCCTCACGCTCACAATAGCACTGCACATAACTCTGTTCGTCACTGATCAACTTCATCGTAAAAATAACATTTTGGGTTGGTTGTTTACACCCCAACAACCCGTTATAGTAGCATCACACATCGTTGCTTACTATTCAATTGGTCCTGATGCTATTTGCAGTCGAATTGATGGACTTGTATCACCACGAGCTACTGGTTCTAGTAATTTTTATGATCAGGTTGGTCACTATCACAAGATAATACATACCACCACAGGACAACTTTTCGGATCCAATTTGGGATAGTTTTGAAGCTCAATTCTGTAAATTTCTGACACATATATTGAAACTTTGCAATGGGCATCCTTTGAGACGACTCTTCTTGGAGTTTGTACTTGGTGGCACAATTTGGATTTACTTGTTTGTGATAAGAGCAATTACAAAGGCAAAGTTCAAGGTAGACTTCTACCCGTGCACTTTGCCTTGTGGTCATTCTCAAGTTGCTTGTGTTCGTTTTCTTCAATTTCAAGCTCGAGGATGAGCTTCTTCAACCCGACGAGTATGATGCAACAATATTATGGGTTAGTTTAGCAATATTAATATTAGGATTAATTGGGCCTATTAAGTAAGAGTCCAAAATAATAGTTACTAGTTAAGGCATTACTAGCCAATTAGGTTTAGGTCAATTAGCTTGCCAAATAAGTTAGAATTATCATAAACAAGGCAGGGGTTGCTCATTGTTATTAAGTTGATGATTGAAAGAATATTTGATTTCTTAGTTATTTTCCTTTAGCTTTTATCATTGTTATTTCGATTCCTATTCGTTTATTTCTTAGTTCTATCAATATATCTGTGATCCAACCTTACTAAAACATTTGCTAAACGACTACACACACACACATATACTACACATACATATATATACATACATACATACATATACATATTACTACACATACATACACATATATATACTACATATATACTACACATACATATATATTTATATATATGTATGTATGTATATATGCGGGTAGGATCACTGGACAGATTTTTGACAAAGAAAGGTATACACACATACTTTACTCACCTAGAAATTTTTGAATAAGTTGATTTTTTTTGTAGGGATGATTTCTTTGCCATGTAAATCATCATCGTTGAAAATTGTTAGTTTTTGAAATTTCTAACTCTATTAGATTCAATCGTCAAATTCATGGTGGAATTGAACGGTTGAAAATTTCTACCTTGTATAGCATGTTTTGAAACTCCAAATGAGTTCATTAACTCATTTTTTCTAAGAGTGATCTATATGATTAAGAGATCATCCCCATAAAATATTACCGTATTCAAAAATTTCTAGGTGGATAAAATAGACATGTGTAACTTTCTTTGTAAAATTTTTTTGTCTCGGATCCCACCCTATATATTATATGTTAAAAGAAAAAAAATAAATGCACCATATTATTACCTAATTACTTTCTTGGTATTCGAATCATATGAGTGATATGTTTAACAACAGAAGCAATAAACAAATAACCAAAAGAAGTTTATTCACTCTGAAAATAATTCTCAAAACTTCAAAACGGACGACAAACTTGATTTCTAACCTATTTAAGCAAAACAAAGCAAGACCTTAATAAAACCCTAAACTTGTTGGACTCTTACTTGGGCTTACATCCCCAAGCAATAGTATGTGCAACTAATGTAGCAAATGTGATAGGGGTCAAAGCTGTCTTTCATCCCCAAAGATTATCAACGAGATTTGTTTGGCAGGTTGCATCTGAGACAGCACGTTGATAATCTTTGGGGATGAAAGCACGTTGTAATAACTTTTCATCTTGTGCCAAGTGTGAATTGATGCCTTCCCCAACAACTGTCTCTCTGTGGTCAAATTTCTCCACCAATTAGATGCGGTACCCTGTAACTTTGTTGCAATTAAACACACAACTTTAATACTTGTTATTAGAGACTAATATGTCCATTTGGTCAACCCAATCACAAAAACATCAGCGTCACTGGACCAGAATAAGTTGGAACATCTAACTTGATATCACCATGTTGTACGCGTTCCAAGCAACGAACAAAACGATCTAAAGTCATAGGCAAAACATCAAAATAATTCTCACCTCCATAAGCATCACGATGGACTCGTCCCCTTTGATTGAGAGGACGAAAATTGGCTAGTTGTGGTGGGAATAAAAAAACAACACAAAAACGTAGATCTGAAGAATCATCATCTTTATGTAGCATGTTTAATTTTGGACACTTTCATGTAGTGCTTTTGTGCATGTTGTGAGAGTAGTTCACAATACGTAAAATATTCATCTTTTTTTTGTTTTTGTTTTTGTTTTTGTTTTTGTTTTTGTTTTTGTTTTTGTTTTTGTTTTTGTTTTTGTTTTTGTTTTTGTTTATAAGTTTTGATCAGCAAGCAAAACAATGATGAAGTAGAAGACGAAAAAACAACAAGCAAGAAAATAAAAAATTATGTAACATCGAAAGAAGTATAATATCATAGCATCAACATGCTATAACATATTAACATGTGCCAAGAGCAGAGTGCTACTGGCACATTGCAATGAAATTTAAATTTGGTGGCACAAATGAAGTTAAAAGTGACTTGGGCACACTTCCAGCCTTTCTACACTTGGTTTTTATTATACAGAAAAAAATTAAACATGGAAGTCTTGTGTTAAGGTGCGTTGTTTGCAGGTTAATACTTTTTGCTTATAATTTGATTTCTTCCTTCTTTTCTTTCAGCCTGTAATTACTATACTTACTGTCTTACTGATGTTATTAATTTAGCTTTGAAATTTAGGATCATTTTACTTCACCACATTGCAGTTAACGCAAATATACAGAACGTAGTTATGTCTCTATAGTTCTTTGTTTGTCTATTTATTATTTTTGTTTCTTTTGTGACCGAACATGTTAAAGTTTTTTAGCAAGAAACTAATTTTTCTATGAAAACTTTCAAAAGTTCCTAAATGAAAAAAAAAAAAAAAGGCACAAAAAAATCTGCCTAATTCCTTTGAATTCAAAACCAAAAACAACTTGGGCACTTTTTGTTTACTTGTCCTCTAGTTGCATCTCCAACATAAATTCTCCATAATCTTATAGGTTGTTGAAGATACTATCAATGTTGGAGCAGACACAGCAGCGGCTCTTAAGGCTCAGGTGTGTTGCCCATTAATCACTAGACTTTGGTTTTTCATAGTGTACATGCTGAATTGACTGTACTTTTCAGTTGTCACTGTGGCTTATGCATTAATCATTTTCAGACAGAACAAATGAGTAGAATTGTCAATGAATTGGACTCCATCCATTTTTCAATTAAAAAAGCTTCTCAGTTGGTTAAGGAGATTGGTAGACAGGTCTGCTATCCAACTATTCGTTGCTGTTGAACATTAATTTGATTTGTTACATTGATGCTTGGATTACTCAATTGTCCTTTTTCCCGTGTTTAGGTTGCTACCGATCGTTGTATTATGGCCTTGCTTTTCATAATTGTTATTGGAGTGATAGCAGTCATCATTGTGAAGGTTGTACCTTCATTCTTGTTCCATCTTTCATCTTATTATTTGCTGTTAGATTTTTGCACTTTATTAGAATGTCTTTTTCTTGTGATATAAGATGCATGGTCGGTAATAAAAAATTGTTCCATTATTTTTGCAAACAAATTAGTGATCCTCTCTAAATTTGTAGCCACGAAACTTCGATCCCAAAACAAAACTCTATTAATGTGGTTAAAGCCTTATATTTATAGAGGTCTACAACCCAAATAATTCGTGAAGTTAAAGTACGTCCGACTTAGTAAAATGTTTAAGAAACAAACACTAACCATTAAAAATAAAGATAGACATGGTAATATTTCTTAGGCGCACAACCCTGCGCACATCAGTGATACTTAGGCGTAGATGTCCGAATTTATATCCTTATGCCTAAGAAGAGTGTTCTTTCTACTGTCCTTAATTCTTTTTAGAGCATTTAATAACAATTGACACTTGAAAAGCACTGATTCCTAATCACAAGTTTGGCAACAGTAGTAGAGGTTGGAGAATATATAGAACATGCTTACATTCGTTCTTCTAACTTGAAACTGTACTCCCCAAGCTATTAGACAGTAACAATATCCCATAGCTTTGACAATAATATAGTCATGACCTCAAGAATTAGATAACAAAAAGTCATTGGATCTTTATATTGGTGATCGCTGAATAGGGCACTAAACAATTAAGGCATTTTTCAAGAAAAAATTTTCTTGACAAAACTCAAAATTTTGTTGAAAAATACTTTTAATAAGGAAAAAATTCGTTATTGGGTTCCTGGAGGCATCCCCGTTGCTAAAGGTATTTACCAAGGAATTACAGTTTTTGTTGGTAAAATGGATGCTAAGTCAAGGAAATATTTTGTTGGTAATACTGACAACTACCAAGGAAATTCGTTGGTAAAAATCAAATATCGTTACCAACAAATGGTTTGTTGCAAGAACTATTTTATTTACCTATGAATTTTTTCTCGAAAAAGCTTAGAATCATCAAGGAAAATTGTGTTGGCAAAGGTAACTACCTTTATCATAAAACGTTTTCGTTGGTAAAATGCATGTATATCAACGAAAGTTGTCATAGGGACCGTTAACAATTACCAAGGAAATTTGTTGGTAAAAATCAAACATCTTTACCAACGATTTATTTGTTGCAGAAAGGGGTTCTCGTAAATCCAAGGGTAATTTTTGTGGGAAGAGGTATTTACCTATACCAAGAAAAAAAATTTGTTGATAAACACACAAGCATATATACCAAGGAAACACAATTTTATAGCAAAACAATATACTTTCATCAAGGAAACATTATTCCTTGATAAATGCATAATATATTTAACCATGAAATGTTCCTTGAAAAAGGCTTAGGATACACAACAAACAAACAGTTGAACATTTTCCAGGAAAGTTTCGTAGGAAAATTTAATAAATACCAACATAATTTTCGTCAAAAATAGTTTAATGCCACGACAAATTGTTGGTTTATACCCAGGAATTTTTTTTAAAAAAACATGTTAAAATAATTTAATCAAGGAATGATTTGGTTATAAATTTTCGAACAAGTTTTTGTCGTCAAATTGTTCGACTTCTCTTCAATCAACATTGGATATTTTATCAACAACCTTACGCAAAAATTAACCGAATCTGACATAGAACCAATCTTAAAAATTAAGTCGAACAATATAATCATCAAAATAATCTTTAAGCTCCACTAACAATCCTACAAACTTTGTATCAATTAAAATTCAATAAACAATTTATAAAAATCAAGTAAATATTTATTCCGTCATAATGGAATTCAAAAGTTCTTCGGCATATGCATGCTAAACAACACCTACAACTTGATTTAGTAGCCAGGAGACTTAGAAATTGCGTACTTTCTTCAAACAAAAATATATTTTTAGTGGTTCTCATTGCTGTTACTCTCCTCAACTCCATTAATATTGCTATCATCTTTGAAAATAAAACAATCTTTCAATCAGCCAAAAGACTTTAACATTAAAATCTACAAAGAGTCAATAGCTTATTAAACAAATAATGAGTTAACATTAAAATCTACAAAGAGCCAATAGCTTATTAAACGAATAACGAACTGCCACATCAGCGATCACATCCACAATGCTCGGTGATGATTTAAAGGGCATATAGCTTTGAATTTAAACAAAAGAAGTTATGGAGACATAAATTAAACAAGAGAGTAATGATAAGACAAACAGTTCCAGCTTCTAGCTCGAGAAAGGGTGGCATATTGCCTGGTGGAGGGATTGTAGATCATATGATAAGCCAAACAGTTCCAGCTTCTAGCTCTGAAGGTCTGACAAAATAGTAGACCATTACAAGCAGTCCATTTTGGAAAAGGAATATTTTTGTGACAAAAGAGCTAGCTTTGAACGCAGTCCATTTTGACAAAATAGTAGACCATTTATTGAAGTTCATTTTGACAAAATAGTAGACCATTACAAGTAGTCCATTTTGGAAAAGGAATATCTGAGATTTATTTGACAAAAGAGCTAGTCCATTTGAGCAAAGGTGGCTAAAATTGTGGGAAGTTATAAGAACATGGGTTTTGCAAAATGAAGGCGTTCAGACCAGCCCTACCTTTTTTTAATGTTACAATTTGGAGTCCTGCAATGGAGTGGCCACTCCCTTAAACCTCCTTCTATTTTTTAGAGTTTGGCATCTCTCATTGGACATGGTCTGACTGGTAGGGGTAGCAACACATTCAACCATGATTTTCAACCAATGTCACAAATAGAACTCTACTACATATAAATAGAAGTAGAACTCTACGCTTGACAGAGATAAGAAACCGGGAGAAAATTAGTTTATTTGGACCGCAGACCACCACGTTTTGCATTTCAAAAGTGGAAAGAAATTTTCAACCCATATTCTATCAACATTTGTTCATCACTGTAGTTGGATATCTCATTTTTTTTAGCAGTCTTAAACTCATGTCAAGCTTAAACTTCATAGAACTATGGTTGTAAAAACAGGTCAGGTACTTTCTAACAACTACTGTAGCTTCCCAACTGTAACAACAACTGTAGGTTCCCAATTAAACTACTCAGATGCTTATGTTAACAATGACTAACATATACTACTCTACTCAGATGCTTCAAACTACTCAAATACTATTTGTGCCATGTTCTTGACAAACAAATAGTAAGAAACAAAACATAATGAAAAAACATACCTGACTTGGAAAAAGTAAACATTACCTTGAATGACGCGAGGCTCCAGACATCTACTGACATGAAATTCTGAAACATATTTTGTATCTGCTTCTCTTCGTCCTTTTGCATTTGGTCCACCCGTTTTGATAACTCCGTCTCCATTGTAGTTTGTTTCATCCTCATTTCATCGGTCAACTCATCTACTCGTTTGCGTAATTGTTGATTCTCTTTTTCAGCCTTCTCAGCTCTAGGACTATAACTCGCGTCTATTAAGCTATGTTTGGAGCTTGATCTAGCGGTTACCATGAGCTTGGCTCCATGCCCTAGCCCACGTACATATCCTGATTTTGTTCCAAGGACCTCAGTCATGATCTCCAATTCACTCATTTTAGTACCATCTGGTATTGGTTCATTGCGCATTAGCTCCATATTTTGCTGTGATAATACAATTAAAAGCTGATAAGATACAACTTAAGCACAAATATAATTTAATTTCTAGTCAATTTTTTACCCAATTAGCCTCCGCCGACTCGTGAACCCATTCTCCCGATTTCCGACAATGTACGTTTTTGTAACGATCTATCTCACTAGGCACTTGGCCAGTCTTTGGATTTCGCTGCGCAGTTATAATACACTGTAATGAATGATATGTGATAGAAGATATGATAAAAATTAACGCAATTAAGAATCTTACCTTGTCATATAGGTTTCGAACAAATGACTTTGATTTTACTTCAAGTGTCAATTCGTTTTCAAGGGGACCGTATCTATTAAAGACCTACAAATTAGTTTTACCTATTGATGACACTCTAAAATACCAAAGCTTAGACTAAATAGAAACTTAGTGATGATTAGTGAACTTATGCAGCTTTCTGTGCTACTCAGTAAAAACTATTCAACCCAGCTTATTCAAGTACCCCTTTTTTAGCTCATTACAAGTGTGGTTCAGTTTCTATCCCTAGGACAAGTAGTTCTTGGATAGGTCCCAATAGCTTATATTTGTAGTCCAAGAGAAATAAAATTTCTTCCAGCCTTTTGAATCTCTTCATGAAAAACTCTCATTATCTTGCCAAATCTAGGCTAATGTGATTAAAAAAAACCATAGAAGCACTCCAAGAATCACTCCTTGCCAAATAGAAGCAATGATATTCCATTTGGCACGATTTCCTCTTTAATAACTACTTGTTTGTTAACCTTAAGCATTGAAAACAACTATGCTCCAAAATATATAAAAAAAACAATCATTAACAATGAATAAATCAACCCAAAACATATAAATAAGAGGATGTAATGGTACCTTAGATACGGGCACAGACAACATTTCTTCAAATAGCTAAGCTACATTAATAAAAGGAACACGATCTCACAAAACCATTTACCACCAATCCAATTAATCAAATCCCAACAAGAAGAACATGAACAACACCATTAAACGATCATGAACAACAACAATTCAACTTGGCATCGTTAAGCAAAAATAAAACAAACAACAAGAAGAACAAACAGTAATAGTTCTACAGCAAGATTATCAAGAGTTCTCTAAGCAAGAGTCATCAAACTGATTAAGAAGAAATATATACCTGGTTGTATCGTTCTCCAACAAGTGTAGCAGCCTCACGTTTCTTCTTCTCCAAGTTCTTCTAATTAAGCAAAAGGCAAGGAAGGAAAGAGGTAGACGGTTAGGGATATATCGATTGAGACACCCCATTATTTTAGGAAGTGTATCAAGAGGGTTGATTCGTGAGAAAGAGGAGGGAAAATCGAGCGGGAATGAGAGGAACGTGCAAGAGGCATTCATGATTTGTCAAATTTTCACGAGGGAGTCTTCACAATCGTGTTTGAGAAGTCCTATTTGAGAAGTGTTTGAGAAATTTGGGATTGAGAGAATTTTTTTATTTTTTTTCCAATAAAACTTTGAGAGAATATTCTCTTTATATATTTATATAGTTTTATTTATTATCTATCAATATAAGTTGTCTATTATTTACTAATGGCATGATATCATTTTAGATTTTGGCACAGTGGCCTCTTAATAACGTATTTGCTTACCATATTATTATTTAAATTAAATTAATAACTTATTTTATGCTTTTTTAAAAACTACATAGTAGTTAAAAAAATCACAACTACTATGTATTTTTAAAAATTTCTAATTAATTCATTCCATTGCTCATGGTGTTAGGTCTCCAATAAATGGTGGTATAAATTTGGGAAATATTTTGATCGATACTGATCAGTAGTGAAAGAGTTTATTAAATTTACACCAACATACCAGAAAATAGCTAAATAATAATTAGGCCTTAGATGAGTTAAAAATATGTGCCTAGTTTAATAATCTTTGTAGTGGCTAAAGAATTAATATCCAGCAAAATTCAGTTTAGTTTAGTTTCTGTTTTTCAATAAGATTTTAGTTTTGTTTATCGTTTTTATTTCCCAATAAATTTTGGATTTTCAAAGGCTATTAAGACAATCCAAAGTTGAGTTAGCCCTTTAAATGACTTTATCGCATGGGGCGCGTCTGATGAAAAACATCATCGGTATGTAGATGAGACAACACCCCGATCGCCCAATCGTGCAAAGGCCTTAGCAAAATGAGCGGGGATGGTTGAGATCCGAACCTTGACCGCTCCCTTGAGCTTGACTCCTAGGCGGCCACACTCAGGCCTGCCTACTGGTGAGTTGTTCCATCGGCCCATGGAAGATTGACCAAGAGCCAGCAAGCCACAATACCGCCTTCTGAAGAGGGAAGCACTCGTTCTCCTGGATACACAATTCGAACTCGAAACCATCTATCCACCATTTCCCTAAATATTTCGGGATCTGTGAGAGTTAGGAAGGTGGTAGCATCGAAGCTCTCATGTATTGTTCAAGGAATTATTTCAATCAAACTATTAATCAGAAAAATGTTCTCTCATTCCTCTCTAATTGTAATAAACCTATCAAACTAATTGTACTAAACCTGAATATATAAAAAGGGTTATGTAGAAAGTATCATAATTTTTTTTTTCTATCTGAGAGCATGGGTGTGGGTCGATAGTTGATGACTATCATCACTCAAGCTTGTTTAAAAAATCCATTGAGTGTTTTCACAAAAGATTTTTTGCTTCTCATGTAATGCATATGACTCTGAAGCATAGCTAATTAATAGTATATATATATTTTTATCTTTATAAAATAATTTAATTTAGTACATTTAATGGTTGAACTTAATGCCCTCAATTAAACAACATTACTACAGTCAAGGCTTTTATCAACGAAATTTACTTCCTTTGAAAAAAGTACATTTTTAGTTGAGAAAAACTTGTACCAACAAAACATTTGTCTCTGAATTCCTTGAATTATCTTTGTACAATATTTTGCAACGAAACAAAAAAAATTGCCAATAAATAAATTCGTTGCCAATAGTACAACAATTTCCAAGGAAACAATAATGAGTTAATGAGGTTTATTGAGAAATAAGTTTTCATGGAAATGATTATTAATTTTTTCACAAGGAAAAAAGTTGTTACCATAAGGTTGCAATTACCAACAAAATTTTATTTCCTTGTTGTAGAGATGTCATTAAAATAGATATTATTTCTAAAAAACATATTTGTTGCTATTAGTATACCAATTTTCAACAAAATAATGATTTATCGCTATAAAATAGTTAATGAGCTTTAACGAGAAATAGATTTTTCATGAAATTAATTATCACTTTTTACCAAGGAAAACAATTTGTTACTAACAAGGTTATAATTATCAACGAAATTTTATTTCCTTGCTACAGAGATTTCATTAAAAAATATATTGTTTCAACAAAATAACAAACATTGCTAGTAGTATAGCAATTACCAAGGAACTAGTATTTTGTGGCTATAAAAAATATTTCATTGGTAAATCAATTCGGCGGAAAATTAGATTTAGAGGAAATGCTTCTCGCCACCTATTTAACAAGAAAATTTCTCACAAAATATATTTTGTTGGAAAAAATAACAAGTTTATGGTTGTTTCAAGGAATTTTTTTTTCGTTGGCAATGATGCCAAATTAACAAGGAAATTAAATTTCGTAGAAATTTTTTTGTTGGTAAATGATAGATTTCGTGTAGTGGGGTCACTCTTAAAAGGATATTTTGGTGCCATGGCGGTGAACGTGGTGGTCCTGACAATGATAGCTTGAAAAATTAAAGATCTGGGGATACTCTAAATCACCTCTTAGAAAAGGCACTGAACATTTAACAGGCCAGAAGTACAGACACTAGAAGCACAACTCTAGTGTTTTTTGTTGTTGTCATTTTATTTGCATACAGTTTCACTCACAAGCAACGCTCATTCGTTTGATTCCTTTCCAGTTGAATCCTTGTTTACATGCCCACCATATGTTTATATATTTTATTTATTCAATTTGCAGCTTGTGAATCCAAATAACAAAGATATTCGGGATATTCCTGGACTTGCTCCTCCAGCAGCTCGACGACTTCTCTGGCACCAAAAATAGTGGAAATGAATAGGTTAGATGTTGTGATTGTTATGTCACTGTAACTGAGTTGTCAAGCTGAGTATTATCAGGTTGAGTTTATACAGTTTGGTTGAGTGCTTATTCTTTTTTTTTTTTTTTTTTTTTCCATATCTTTGTTCACTACTCTCTTCTTGTTTGGGAACTTGGACGCAGACTAAATCTTAGGTCATCAGTTACTTGTACCGAGAGAGGATTTGTAAAGTGCAATATCAATACAAAATTGTGGGTGATCAATTGTGTGTCGGGTATGCTCCGTGTGTACCCCGAGGCCTGAATGTTGTAGTTAAATTTCAGGTTGGTATTTGGTTTACTGAATCTTTATATAAGCAACTGTTCAGTTTACCTGACAATGAAATGATTGCTCTATTTCCTTGTTGTAAGGCAAACTGTTCTGATTTGGTCCAATGTTCATACTCCTATATGAGACATTTAAGGGGTGCTTCGACCCATTGTATAAGTAGCTAGTTTATAAATTTTCTGGCACCATCAAACTTGCAGGAGATTATATATGAAATTGAATGGCCATTGTTATTGTTTTTTGTTATCTGACCCAAATGCATCGACAAGGTTTGCAACTGTATAACGTTAAAAATAAAAATAAAAAATAGTACGGGCTTCTGGGGACAAAAACTTTTCTGGGACCTAGTTTGTTTTTGCCCACTTCGATGACCTAACATGCGCATGAATTTTACTGTGCTATTTTTGGGTTTCCACTGAGATGAAATTTAAGGAATTGTGTGACTAAATTAGAAATAACATGTTAAAATTCAGTTGGATTGTGCAGATTAAAGTAATGCACTCCTGAAACATATGTCAAACTTGTGCTAATTGCACATGTTGCTCCGTAAGACCCTTGTTGAAGTCTATGGTTGAATTATCCTTGTTCGGGCTCTTTAGAATACATGAAAGCAAAACCCAACACGATTCCAAACAAGCTTAAGAATCAAAATAGAAAATTTATATGCTATCTCTCTGACTATATGGTTGAATTATCCTTCCTTGTTCCACCGAGGATACAAATCGAGATTAAAATCATAATAAAAATTTGCTTTGATCGACTACGACCATGGATGCTCTAAGCATAACATAATCAGTTGCTACAAATAGCAAGTCTCTGTGGATGCCAAGTGAACTCAAACAAAATATGGATAATCTTGGCCATGTACCCTCTTTAATTCACTATATAACCTTTGCACTTGCACCTGTTGTCGCGTTGTCCCTCCTTCCTTGACTACAAGTTTGGAAGCAACAACAAGTGTTAGGATTTTAACGAAGCCTGAACAGTATAATATGCTAAGATGGGAGAAAGACATTGAAGATCGAAATAGGCCATTGACAGACGAAGAGCTTGATGCTATATTGCCACAGGAGGGTTACAAGATTTTGGTTCCACCAGCATCTTATATGCCCATAAGAACCCGTGTGAGGAAGCTCCTTGCCACACTGACTCCATTGTATGCGATTCCTGAAGAGAATAGTGGGTAACAGTTTGATAATCCAAAAGAAATGCCTGGGTGGTTGCTCTTTGAAACCATAAGATTTTCAGTATTTTGGAGCCTTATTGAACGAGGATGAAGAAGAAGAGTTGTCCCCTGATGAAAAAATCATGAAGCTTCTGCTTAAGGTGAAGAATAGGATTCCTCCTCACAGGAAAACATCTTACTGACAAAGCCCGAGAGTTTGGTGCAGATCCACTGTTCAATAGGATATTGCCATTGCTTATGCAACCAACATTGAAAGATCAAGTCTGGTTAAGGTCGTAATTGACCGGGTGTTTTATAAGTTGGATGAACTTTTTTGACCTTTTTTTGTTCACAAAATTCTGGTTTTGATTGAGCCATTTTTGATTGATGAAGACTACTATGCTCGTGTACAAGGCAGAGAGATCGACTATTTCCAATCTAAGTAAAGCTGCTGGTTAGCCACTATAGTTGCTGCCATGCAACCTGATATTGATAATATCGATGAATATCTGAGGAACACTACTGCGAGGGGCTTTTAGTTTGTTACTTCTGCCCTGGGGATTCTTGCTCTCTTGTCATTCTTGAAAGTTTGTCTGTTAGATAGAGCAAAAAATCTTGGCAAGCTAAGCACACTGGAACTAAAATTGTGCAGCAGATTGCAATCTTAATTGGTTGTGCAGTTGTACCGCATCTGAGGCTCTAGTTGAAATTATAGAGCACGGTCTGAATGATGAGAATCAAAAGGTGAGAACCATTACTGCACTGTCATTGGCTGCCCTCATTGAAGCTTCTGCTCATATGGTATAGAAAGTTTTGATTCAGTTATGAAGCCATTATAGAAAGGTATCGGATCTCATATCAAGGATTGCTGTTATCATGAAACAGTGCCAAGAGGAACAGCTGACGGGTCATCTTGGTGTTGTCTTGTACAAGTACTTGGGAGAAGAGTTCCCACATCTATTCTTGGAGCTTTGAACGCAATTGTGAATGTGATTGGTATGACCAAAATGACTCCACCAATAAAGGATATGCTTCCTGCTTGACACCCATTCTGAAGAACATGCATGAGAAGGTCCAGGAGAATTGTATTGATCTTGTAGGTAGGTTTGCTGATCGAGGGGCTGAGTTTGTGCCTGCAAGGGAGTGGATGAGGATATGTTTTGTGCTTCTTGAAATGCTGAAAGCCCATAAGAAAGGAATCAGGCGTGCAACTGTTAACACACTTGGATATATTGCAAAAGCAATTGGCCGTCAGGATGTTTTAGCAACATTTTTTGAACAACCTCAAGGTGCAAGAGCGGCAAAACCGTGTGTAAACTGTGGCCATTGCAACTGTTGCAGAAACTTGTTCTCCTTTCACTGTCCTTCCAGCACTTATGAATGAGTATCGTGTGCTTGAGCTGAATGTGCAGAATGGCATTCTCAAATCCCTTTCCTATTTGAGTACATTGGTGAGATGGGGAAGGACTACATCTATGCGGCTCCACTGCAAGAGGATGCTTTCATAGGCAGGGATTTGTTTCACCGACGGACAACAGTCTCTCTTGTCAAGCACATGGCCTTGGGGGTTGCTGGACTAGGCTGCCGGTAATCAATGAGCGATAAAAGGAATGCCGGTAGCTTTGGGTGCAGGCAATTTTTAAATTATTGTCTTTAGGGTCTATTAATTCCATCCAGCGAGGAAAATTAGGGAGGTTTACTAGATGATCTACAATTCACTTTTTATATAAGCACAAGATGCAGTTGTTGCTGCTTACTGCCAGTTCTGGAGGATGAAAAGAACAACGTTTTTAACAGGCCTGAATAGGCAACGTCATTTGAAATTATATTTTTGAACAACCAGGTTGACATCGATCTTTTGCTGCTGGGCTAGATGATGCCTATTCTTTTATGTATTTTTAGGAACTCCTATGATTATTATCTGCTTTTTTTTTTTATTCAGACCTCTATGTCACTGTTGACAGGAGCGCCATCAGCACGCAACCACCTCTCTGTATTTCTTACTTGTACAATTCTATGACTAATATGTTAATGTTCTCTACTTTTCCTCTTTATTTCTTTCTTGTAATTCTATGTTACAATTCTATTTGCTTTATGATCGTCCAATCGTGAAATGGCTCTGGCCACCATTTTTTGACTTACCGGCTTATTTTCTTTTAGTCGAGACTTATTGGTCCCTCTACACTAGGACTAGAAGCTATGGAGCATATGCATATATATATATATATATATATATATATATATATATACACACACATAAGGGTATTTCCCATGTCGTTGCCTTTCCAGAGGCAAACTTTTTTTTTTTTTTTATGCTAAATATCATGTGTTGAATACCCTCTTCACCATCCCCATCTTCGGACTCAATCAAAATGCAAGTATATTCTAATGTAAATATATTATATAAAAGTTTAGAGTTAGATTCATCTGGAAAAAAAAAATAATTCAAAACCTAAGTGAGTTCTCCCCCAAACTTTGAATTCGCCAAAGCATAATGTTCATTTTTTTGTTTAAATGTGCATTAAAATGCTCATCTCATATTTATTTAGTTTTTATAGGATCGGCTCGTCTCATTTCTTAAAAAATACTAACAATGTGAAAAGTATTATACGTTTTTTAATAACATAAATATATACTTTTAAATTTTTAGCGCTTGTATTGATCATTGGTTCATTGAAAAAATCTTCAAAAATGCATTCCAATAATATCAAGTTTATTAAAATCGTACAACTAAGTCGATAATTATGACAATTTTAATTTTGAGAAAAAATATACAAAATTTTCCTCTCCTTGCCATTAAAGTTAAACTCGAGAAAAGAACATTTTCAAACTGTGACAGTGAGTTCATTCCAAAATTTGAATTCACTAAAATATGAGGTTCGACATCTTTGTTTGAATTAACATTAAAATACCCGTTTCGTTCAGTTAAAAATATTGAAAATAGTTACGACATGAAATACATTAGACATTTTCTCTAAAATAGATACAAATTTTAAAATTTTACACGTTTGTATGGATCCTTAAATTTATTGGAAAGATCTTCGAAAATACATTTCAACGATATCAAGTTTACTAAAATCCGACAACTACATAAATAGTTGGCAACGACTACTCCACACCACCAAAAGCGCTTTCTCACACCACCATTGAGTTTTTTTTTCCTTACTTACTCACACCACCAATAAATATGCAAAACCTAACAAAGAAACCCAATCTCAAAATGCAAAAAAAAAAAAAAAAAAACCAAAAAAAAAAAAAAACTCCTCTCCCTCAATCTCTTGCACTCCTTGTTTCGTGTTGTCCGAAAATCGGTGACCAAACTCCACTTCCTCACAAGCTTCATCGTCCTCGTCCTTTTCGCAAAAACCCCAAAATCGCAAAAACCCTTGGTTTCCTCGTCCTCTACTCCCCTATCCCTCCCTCACCGGTTGCATTCCCCTATCTCTTCCTCGCATTCCACTACATTTCACTTGGAAGAACTTATCTTGATTCAATTAGATGGAAATGAAACAGAATATAAACCCTCAATAATCTACTCTTCTCTTCATCTGAAAATGGCAACCAGCGGTGCTTCTTCACCCATGCCAATCTCTTTCACCAAATCTCCCAAATGATGTACTCCTTTTCATAAAAGACAATATTTTTTTCCATCAAGAATATCGACCACCCATAGCTTCAATAATATCACTCAAATGATGTACCCCTTTTCATAAAAAACAATACATTTTCCCATCAAGAATGTCGACCACCCACAACTTCAATAATATCGCCCAAATGATGTACCCATTTTCATAAAAGACACTATTTTCCCCATCAAGAATGTGACCACCCACAGCTTCAATAATATCGCGATGTACCCATTTTCATAAAAGACAATACTCACTACAAGAAACAAGGTCATTAATAGCGTTTCAAAAACGCTATGGTAGGATACCATAGCGTTTTAGCAAACGCTGTGTCTGCCAGAGCTATAATAGATACAGACTTATTTATAGCATTTTAGAAACGTGATTGTAAGTAGACCATTTATAGCGTTTCTAAAATGCTATGGTATACTATACAATAGCGTTTTTGAAATGCTATGGTATATTATACAATAGTGTTTCAGAAACGCTATTGTACAGTTACTATAGCGTTTTAGAAACACTAATGTCTTCTCTCACGTAGCATTTAACAAATGCTATTTTATTAGTTTCTATAACGTTTCTCAATGCCCTTTTGTTTCTATAACACTCATCAAGTGCTATCAAATGACTTTTTATAACATCTTATAAGTTTTATTTCTAAAAAATAAAAATCTAAATGTGCCAAACTTAAACATTTCCATGAATGGAGGTAAAGTAATGTAATTAATAAGATAATGTATTACATCGAGTCACAAAATCTATCAAATAATAAATATTAGACTACATTTATTTTAGTTGAATAATAAAGATAATGTATTACATCGAGTCACAATCCTTTCCAGTTTCCAACTTCATTGCTTTGGTTCTCCCCTTCCTTCATTTGTTGATGTTGGTTCAACTCATCGACATTCTCATTTGAGCTTTGAACAAGGTCATGGTTGGTGTTGTTCCGTAGATCATTGCGGTGGTGATGAATGCAACTTGCGCACCTGCAGCAATAACAACAAACACAACAACCACACCTTCAACACCAGAAACTGCAACACAGCCAATAAATTGATAAAGAATATCCAATGTCTTGATGAGAGCCTTTTGATATGCTACCATCATCATAAAGATAATAACATATGAAAATTGGTTTCATGACTAAAGAAGAAACAAATAGAACATGGAATTAAAATTAATTGAGTGAATCAACTTATTTATCCTTGTGGAGCATAACAGTAAAAGTGAAATATCAATGTATGTAAGAGCAGTCTGCTTGCCCTATACCAGTTACCGTCTGAATCTATGTATGTAAGAGCAGTCCACTTGTCCACCGGATTGAAGGGCAGAAAATGCACTTCTGTGATATTTGCACGTGCCTGCACTCAAAAAGATGGTTAAGAATTTCTTGTTCCAAGAAATAATACCTACCATAATTATGTAGTATTGCAACTGCAGACTATTTTCTATTTCATTTGCTACATCTTTTGGATCATCAAACATGTTGACAATGGCTGTGTTAATAGCATCTTGGTTCTCAAGTCTTGAGGCTCTAGCTGCAAGCAAGACAATAGTATCTTTGTCCATGTCTCTGTTGAAAACCTACGGTGGATATCATTTCAATTTTAAGAGGTGCGAACAGAGTTATGAAAGAATGTAGTGCATTACCTGTCTAGAGATCAACATTGTCAACACGCTATAAAAATTGCAGAATACCTTAACTCGATCTACATCAGATAGTAGCTTTGATAATATGTCTTTGCCGAGAATATGAGCAACAAAGTCAATGACAGGAAGTGGTTCCATAAAAGCAGCACTTGACATATCTGCAACGATGAGAATTCACTAAATTGAAACTGTGAAACATTATAAAGCACCAGCTTGTACCAAATGAATAAAAGAAATCTAAAAGAAGAAACATAAAACTAATTACCAATATTTAGAGACAAGCCCATCTGAGTTGGTCTTATACTCTGGTAGAATCCACACCAGGATTGTAATCCTTCACCCAACCGTTGTGATTTTTTGTCGTCAGGGAAGTAGAAGGATTGTCTAATTGACAGATACCTAAAATTTTAATCAAATTTTCAAATGAAATTAGTAAATCACATCACCCTCACCACATGCATCTAATGTGATTAATTCCAGGTAGAACATCATTTTGACATCAGAACTACCAAAACAACTATAAAACTGCAATAAATCAAATTATACATTGAGAATAAACATTTTTCTACAACTGAGCTACTCCAAACAATATATTATGTGGAAAAATTAAGAAAATGTACCTTTGGGAGGACAGTTCTCTCAAGACAACATCAAGAACTTGAATTGTGTCTTTAGGAGCATCAACTACCTTTCCAGCAAGAAACCGACGCAAATGTTGCATGTCAGCACGAGCTACTAACTTGATCACTACTTTAAACTCCCACTTTCTGGTTTGAGTATTTGAGGTTATATTATAATCTTCATGCATTTTAATTGAACTTTTTAACAACCTCAAAAGTTCCCATTTACAACTATTTCAATAATATTAAAAATTACAAATTCATAAAAAACCACACAAACAAAACCGAAGAGGAAATAAAATCTGAGCCAAACACGAGTTAGCAACGAACCTTGCAATGCCAATCACGTCATCTTCATCAACTAGAATTACACTGAATTCCTTTGAACTAAAGGGAAACAATCCAGCAGTATAAAGGCTGTTCCTCCCATCATAAGCAGGAAGCCTCATACCCAAATTAGTCTCTCTATGAACTTTCACCAACTGAGCCATGATAACTCTATTCAATTTATGTGAACTCACCCTCAGGGTTTATCTTAACCTGCAACAAACCAAAACAATGTAATGTGTACCGAAAACATCAAAGCCTTCTGGAATGTAGTATGAATGTTTCTCCAACACAAACATGCAAGTACGTTTCATTCGTAATGCTACTTACATCGTAATGAAATAAATCCTTGTCAGGTAACTCTGCAAGGAAATGTTTGGCCTTGACAATGCACTTAATACTAGCTTGCCCGAATCCAGGCCGCCTGGGGAACATAAGCCCTTTGCTCGAAATTATGAGTCCAACCACATTGGTATCCGACTCCACTGGTCCATTTAAGGCCACAAAACTGTTTGCCACAAGTTCACAGTATAAGGAATATGGACTTAAAAACAAAAGGTAACATGCAGATATTCCTGCTATATTAATATAAATATTTACATTAACTAGCACTACTGCATTAACTAGAACCCTCTTTAATAAACAAAGATAGCCTCACTGATGACAATCAAGCATATGATGAAATTCCCAACATGTAATTGCCAGAGCCTAAAATGATATAGATGGATATCTATGTGGTAGAAAAATCATCTCCAACCACCCACCAGGCTACCACCAAAGTGACCCTAAACTGCTATGCAACAAATTCAACATAGAGATATAGGTCATCAACAAACCGCTATGCATTTGACAGTGAGGAGTTAAACCAAGTTCTCTAATATAGAACTTACAAAGCTCAATCAGGTTGAGATATGTGAAATCTCCAAAAGAAACCACCTAATATTGATGACTGTAAGTGTCAATTTATCCAAGTAAAACTGCGCAACTCACAATCATGTCAAAGAATCTATGACATCCTTCGAGTACCTGAGGCCATGGTTCAGGAATAGGAGGTATGTGCTTTGATATAGTTCCAACCAAAGCAGACATGACATAGGGAATGTGCGCAATCACATATTCGTTTCCAGCTTCAACTATGGTACTCAAAAGCTGAAGTAAAACAGAGGATTCATTGTCGTCTTCATTGTCCATTCTATTAACAATAACTTGCAAAAGTGGCAACCAATCTGGTGGATAGTACTCATTCTGTAGATAATTAAGGTTACAAAATATAAGGCAACTATGAAAATGCTACGATTGATAGAATTTACCATTATAATTTGGGTCCCTTACCTCAAGAAGCTCAGCAACTTCGGACGAGATAACAAGATATATCCCTCAAATCAAGTGTAACCAAAGCTTTTAGCAATGAAGAATATATATCTGCAGTCATATCTTGAACAAGAAAAGTCAAAGTTAAAAAGAGAGGAAGGAGGACAGAAGAGGAGAGAGCTAAATAATGGTGGATAAGATTTCTCACTTCAGGAAGACAAGAAGTGAGTTCTCCTAGTACCCAGTTTGCAGTTGCAAATTAAGAAGGGTACATGTGCATACAATGAATACAATGGTAGCACTCGAGTCCGAACTAGAGTTGCTGTATATCTAGGATTGCGCTCACTTAAGAACTGTATAAAAAAGCATTGATTTATGAGATTACAGGTCAGATAATCTAAAACCACTAATTGAAATGACAAGACCACCTTACATCTTGGAGGCCACCATATGCCATCAAAACACCGGAGTAACTGCCATAATGAACATAAATGTAAAAATAAGACATCAGAACTTGGCGTAAATGGTTCATTACTGACTAATAAATGAAAGCACGGTAGCTAATGTATGCCGTACGCTCAAGGGAGGCACACAATTTTCAAAAACTCATGTATATATGATGATAAGAAACGAAATTGTTTTTAAGGAAGATAAAGACAGAGAAGCAAAAACTAATTAGGCTGAACCCCAAATAGTTAAGTGATACAACTCATAATTTTAGCTAAAATAAAATGGGTGACAACTTTATGCCCATTATCTATTATAATTTATAAGACAAATAATAATAGTTTTCAAGTGTTGCATTCATGATTGTCGTACGAGATATTTGATTAATGATTGTGAAACCAGAAGAGCATCAATTATCACAAAGAATTCAAGAACTTTTCATCAACTTTCCTTTTATTCTATTTTAGGAGTAGAATTTATTGGTAAAAAAAGGATACAACGAAGAAGCAAAATAAAGAAGTGTCCTAAAAAAGAGATAGGCATACGCATGATGCTAATGGAAAGCACCAAAGGTACAAAATGACCACTCTAAAGCATGAAAATATCGAAATCGAATGAAAATCAGAATTGATGATTGAAATTGTGATCTCCAACCAATTGATCTAACAAATGGCCACTAGAAAGAGAAGCTTAGGAGTCATATATATATATATATATATACATATACACCAATTACATCTTAGGATCTGAACGCCCAAAATACTATCCACTTCTCAGAAACATATCACAAATAACTACTGTACACTGGACCAAAGAATAACTTAATGGATTGATCTTCCATAAAATAACTTTCAGTCATGTCATTTATTCACACATCTTTAACATCTCTGTATTGAATTCCTAGAAGCTTCCAAGCTAAATTAAAACAAGAAATTGATGCTGAAACAAGTTTTGCAGATAATAATCTTCCAATGGTATTAGCTCTTTGATAATGTTATGTAAAGTAAAGATTCTCAGTAAAGTCCATTTTCTACCACATCCAGCCAGAGGTTGCACCTAGAATAGCAAAACTGATTAAGATATCGGCCTATGAAACAAAACCTTGGCTTAAACACGGATTTCAATTTAATACTACTGTAACCCAACAAGAAACCCATCAAAGATTTTGTCAGTTCATGTATGGATCAAAGAACTCAAATCCTATTGAGCATTAGGGTGTAAAATTGCAAATTAATAAAAATTTCAACATAACATAACTTTCTTATCCATCGTCTTATTAACCTTCTAAGCAAATATAGTGAAGACATTAGTTTTTTCCCCTTCGTTAATACATAATAAAATATACATACATATTTTGTGAGGGAATTTCTTTTAAACTCACTTCTTTGAAATCATAGTATTGTCTGCAGTAGCAGAAGCATGAATAGGGAACTTCGATAGAAAAGGAAGCACCAACAAGGAAGGGAAGCCATAAATTTTTGGCTTGTTGAAAAACGTTGAAAAGATGACAACCATAAATTCCATCTGTATTGGGGCTATTCAATGGTAGTGCACTTACAATGAGATTCAGAGCTTGGACATTCATGCACTTTTGGAAAGCTAGATGCATTTGTTGTGCATCTTTGATCTCAATGTTGCTCACTTTCAAGTTCTGGCAACCAAGGAAGGTCACAACCTGCTCACTTTCAAGAAGCTCGGAGCTCTATTTAGAATAAGAGGAAAAAAAAAAAAAAAAAACACACACCCATTGATATGCCATGGAGCAGAAAGCATATAATTGAGAAAAAAAAAAATCTGAACACCGATGACGACAGTTGATAGGTAATCAGTTCTGCATGCGAAAAACATATATAAGGGTTACACTCTACCAACCAATTCCCACACCTATATCTAGGATATCATTTAGTTCCCCAAAAAAAAAACAAAAAACAAAAATCCAATTGAAGATAAACTGCCATGACTTACTGACATGATTTCCTTGGGGATAAAAAATTAGTATTGGAGGAGGATAAGGTGGACCCATCAATATGGGTCAAGATCCTTCTGTTTGTGCAAGTATAATGGATTATAATATGGTTTTGTATCCAATATTCATGTTCCACCATACCCAAACATTAAAAAGACCCTCATTACAGGCTTGTCTTTTTACCTTAAAAAAAGATTAAACAGAAAAATATATGACTGATATTCTGGTTAAATGCGGTCATATACTTGTGTGTTCAACAAAGATGATGGCCAAGATTTTCACAGAAATAGGGATGGACCACACGCTCTGCAACATACAAATCAATGGCTTTCATGACGTACTGCCTGCAATTTCCTACCTCACAAATGAAGGCTACCAATACCTCATCAAGAAGGGAAAAGGTCCTAATGCCTTATTTGGCTAAAGAAACTATTTTTTCTTGAGTTTGTGGCAATAGAAATGTACGCTTGTGATGACAGTTTCAGCCTGTAAAAATCAATACAATTTTATGTGCTACAGCTTTGCTTGTATGTTTTTCATAAACTAAATAGTATAAGATTTCTTGAATCATAAAATTTATGTACAATCTCCATTTCCAACAAATAAGTGGACAACCAATTAAAGATAAATCTAATATAAAAAATCTAGGAAACCATAAATAATTACATACAGAAGTCGGGATTGCAATCTTACCATGAAGATGATCTTCCAATGAACCCAAAGACATGAATTCATAAACAAGAAGACGTTGATCACCATCAGCACAATAACCAATCAGACTTACAAGGTTAGGATGATGCAGAAGACTAAGCATGAGAACTTCAACAAGAAATTATTTGTTCCCTTGTAGTCCATCCATATCCAGCTGTTTTACAGCAACAACCTATGAAAAATGAACACAAAATAAGATCAACAACGAATACATAATGCATGTGCATGCAGGTACTACTAAATCTTTAAGAAGAATATTATGATTACAAGCCCGTCATACCATGGCAATCAAAATAGAAGCAAAAGCTCAATTATGGAATTCTACCTGACCCGTGCTCTCTAATTGCCCCTTATAAACACGCCCAAATCCACCTTCCCCTAAGAGGCACTCTGGCCTAAAATTTTTGGTTGCAGCTTGAAGCTCTTGGAAGGTGAATGTCTGGGCTGCAATATGAACATCAGGTCCATCCGTTGGACCCAAAGATTCCCTTTTCGATCCCCCAATAACGCTCCTTGATCTGAGTCTGTCCGCCCCTACAAACTCCAATAAACAAGCAATAGCCTAGATCCATAAGTAACACTGAACTAAATCACGCCCAACTGAAAACACACACATGGATCATTAATCACCCAATAATTTATCCATCATAGACCCCAAGATTAAAAAATTTACATTTTTCATGGATCTAAAACCAATTGAATTCACAACAAAATCAGTACATGGAAATCATCACTACACCTATCCAATAATCCATAAATACCCATTAGCCCAATTGAGCTCTAGTGTCAGCAAATGAACTAATCCAAGAACAAGTAAAAGTTCTTTACAATGATTATTCTCCCTTTCAACAAAATCGAAGTTGAAGTCCACTAAAGGGATGGAAATGATTATCAAGTATACATGATCAAATCATCCATAAAATTTGAATAAAACATAACAACATCCCAATAACCCAAAGAGGGGAACAAACCAAATTATTGAGTCAAATTTCCAAACTAACACTAACCCATTACTTAAAATCACAAAACAAAACGAACCCAGATCTTAGATTAAGCAATCAACAAGCTAAGGAGAAGAAGAAACCTGAAGACAGTCTGGAGATATTAGAGTTCACTGTTGGAAGAGCTTCCTTTCTATCATCTCTATCCTTTGCAGGATTCAACCAATCTTCTTCTTTTGAATCAAAGCATGGAAAACAACCCATTTCTTCAATTGATCCAAATCTTAAAAAAAAATCCTAAACCCCCAACTCTTTTTCTTTAACTCATCCACTGAAATCCCTTATGGGTTTTTCACTCAACTGTGTTTAGATCCACTTGAAGCCGAGAAGAACAGAACAATAGAAGAATCAAAGTTTCAAATGAAGAAGAAGAAATAAAGTTGGAGAAAGTAAAAGAAGAAGAAATATAAAAGAGAAAGCTTTGTTGGTTTTTGATTCGTTGAGAGACGATTAGCAGAACATATCTCGACAAAAAGAACAATCCTTTCTACTGATGCTACTGCTGCTCGGACCTCTCATGAACCAATGTTTATTGATGCAATGTGTATTTGTTGGATTTATCTCCCAATAAGTATTCACTACCACGTCAACAATGCATGTGCCTGGTACCATCCAGGCACAAAACAGACGACCAGACACTGTAGAATTACTTATATATATATATATTCAAAGGTAAATGTTTTTTCCACAGAGACAATAGATCTTACCCATGGATTTTACCTTTAAATAGATTTTGGCTATTAAAGCACTTTTAAGAAAAATCAAACTTTTGTTATATATAGATAATAATTTCAGAATTGACTTTTTAGCTAAACTTTTTGGCCCAATAACAAATTGTTTATAATTTCAGAATTGTAAGAAACAATAATATATATATATATATATATATATATATATATATATATATATATATATATATATATATATATATATATATATATATATATATATATATATATATATATTGGAAAGCGAGCTGGGTTTTTAAGGATCCCACAACCTATCAACAAGGTGCGACCTACAAGTCAACAACCATAAGAAAGAAGCCATGCCGCATGTGGGTCTCAAACCTAGGATGTGGGGGACAAACCCACACAACCCTAACCACTAAATATATATTATATTACAATTCAGAGTGGTGTTTTACTATTCATTGTTGACTGGACAAAGTCAAATTAAAAGAATTAGAGATAAAAGATGGTTAGGAATAAAAGTTGGGAAATGTATTGAATTTGAGGGTTGAGATTAATTTTTCACGATGACATATTTGTAAATATAAAACATGTAAAAGGAAAAAATAATGAAAAACTTTTGAAAAAAGTTGGTGGAATGTACATGTGGCGGAAAGAGAAAATATTGTGTTTTGCTTTTAGCAAAATGAAAATTATCATAACTATCTACGTCGTTATCGGATTTTGGAAAAGTTAATATCGTTGAAATGCATTTTTTAAGATCTTTCCAACAAAATCAATGATCAACACAAGCGCTAAAATTTTAAAAATATATATTCTATAATTAAAAAACATATAAAGTATTTCACATTTTTAATATTTTTCAAAGTAATGAGTCGGGCCGATCATACTAAAAAAATGAGTTGAGTAGCTTAATGCACATTAAAACAAAAACTTTAAACTTCATATTTTGGTGAAGATTACTTAAGAAAAAAAATTACAATTGAAGATAACTTCTTCTTTTACCGGAAGAGTTTGTTCTTAAGTCTTACAAAATTTTAATTGTTTCTTAGCTAGGAATAAACACAACCTAAATGTTATGTGCCAATCTCGAATCAATACTGAACCAAATCAAATTTTTCTACTTGTATATTTTTAAATAACATATATAGTTAAGTGTGAAGGTATTTTTCCAATTTCTGTCTAAGCTGAGCAAAATCATTGTAAAGAAAATGGTACAGGAGGAGTGCTTACTGCTATCTCGGCAATCACTTTTGGTTGGCCAAGGATTGTAAACATAATGACCATTATTTGTAAGATGAAAAGAGGAAGAGAGTAATTGAAGGGATTTTCATTTTGCCACACCCCTTCCGTCATAATTCCATTTGGTTGAAAACATATGAAAGTGTCACTCATGTGATGGGGAGCATCTAATTTCACTATTAGACCAGAAAACAGAACAGAGCAGAAGAAAGTTGACAAAGATGCATTATGGGGGACCAAAAGTAATTTCTTCAAATACCTTTTTTTTAAAAATGGGGAACCAAAAGTTTTTCTTTTGGTAGCTCTCTAATAATTAGGAAATTTTCTAGTTTTTTTTATCGGATAACTAGGGTATCACCCAGCCTCCGGGTTGATTATGTTTGTGCATGGCATCTATGAACGCGTTTGGAGAGGTGAGACCCTCAATCAGTATTGGGTTGATTATGTTCGTTGGAAATCGGTTACTTGTTTTTGTTCGTGTTTGTTGTGGTCGGCTTAGATTTGTGAAATCTTCACCGAGGTGGAGAATTGTTGAGAAACAGAGATATTGAAACAGAGGTGTACCTCTCAATTGGAAGCTTGCACAGTCATCCACCACCTGTTGGAATTTGATAGTTGCTTGTCGGCAACAGTTTGCAGCGTAGAAGATGGAAGAAGCAAGAAGCAGCCTAAATTGTTGAAGACGTGGGTGGAATTCGTTGAAATTATGGTTGAAAATTAGATGGAACATGAAGAGGAACAACTGGAACAGTTGGAAGAGAGGAGAAAAGAAGGTGGTGGAAGGATCTCCACCGCCGCCTGTGAAGCCTATAAAAGGATATGGGTTTTCCTTTTCACAGTCAATCCTCCTCAGATCGTGTTTGTGTTGTTTGCGAGTTAGGGTTTCTTTCCCTTTGTTGAATTTATATGTGAGAGATAAGAAAGGGAGGTGAGAGGAGAGAGTTTTTTTGTTTGTTTGTGTTATACGCAACCAGTGTATTTGTTTGGTGTCGTTTAGACACGTGTATGTGTAAAGTCATTGACGTTGCGTAGCTCTCTCCACTTGTATTGTTCGCTCTCACTAGTAAAGTTGTTATTTGTCATGAATGTAGGTGAATTTGCCGAACCACGTAAATTTGTTTGTCTCCAATGTTGATTGTATTTGCTTTCTAACTTCGAATTTCAACATTTGAAATGCTTCCACACGTAACATAAACTAAATATAGGTTGTTCAGATATGGAAAGAGCAATGTCTTGTTTTTTATCATCACCCCCAACTTCTTCCTCGATTGGTAAACTTAGAATTTCAATAAATCGGAATAGATCGATTAATAAACCCCAACTCCACCATGTCCAAAACTTCACTTGATTTAAAACCTAAAAGAGTAGCAGTAGGAGTGTTACCATGGGCACTTGGTCTGATTTGGAACAGAAGAGGCATGGGTGGTGGTGAGATGTCAATTTCCTTCTTCTTCTTCTTATTCTACTTTCAGATCTGATGAATCATTCACTGTAATTTCTTCTTCTGTGAATTGGCTATTGTTTGTTGTTGTGCTTCTTCTGCAACCTCTGTATTTTGCTCTGTTTTTTGAAAGAGATGAAACATTGGAGAAGAAATAGAGGAAGAAGAGAGAGGAAGACAAATTGGCTTCTTGTTGTTGCTGTGCTTCTTCTTGAAGCTCTGTATCTTGTGTTGTTTTTTTTAAGGAGATGAAACGGTGGAAAAGAAATAGATGAAGAAGATAGCAAGTGGACGGAGGTGTTGCCTTTGAGAATAGAGAAAGAAGAAGAAGAAGAAGAAGAGAAGAAAATTTCTTCTACTCTGCTGTGCTGTCCATTGGGCGTTGTTCGTTCAGTGGCGGTTTGTGGTGGAATTGTTTGATTTCAACAAGGCCATTACGGGAAAGCAAAATGAAACCTTATTGACCTGTTTTACTGTAGCAGAAACGATCAATCGCCTTCCAATCATGAGAGTCAATCACATTTTGCAACATTGTGTCACCAAATTCTGGTAGATTGCCTTGGAGTAGCCCAGCGGCAGTGACAGTGAAGACCGCTTGGATCAAAATTTTGAAGTAATTACCTAGCATTGGTGGATTTACTCTTTCCGACAATCCATGAACACGACGAACACCGTGTAGTCCTCCGGCTTCAAGTGGCGCACTCGAGAACTGTGCGCCAGAGATGAACGCCTAGGGATTGGAATGTAGAGAATGGCTTGATATCCTCGGAGAAATTAGAATTAACCTTTGATTTGGTTTGATTGATCTTGGCCTCAGATAATCTAAATATTCTTTCCCTCAAATGTGGGATTGCCTTGCTGTCAGCTTCTGATTGGTCAGACTTCTCAAAGGCCTCAGCGGATTCTGGTAGGTCCAGCTTTACCCGAACATGTCTTGCTTGGGCCCGGTCCAAGAAAGGTGGGACCGAGACAGTGTTGGACTCATGACAGATTTCAGCCCACGAACTCATGAAGTGCCATGTGGAGTTCCCACCCAAGATTGCATGATTGAATGCACAACCAATCGCCAGCTCATCTTTCAGCTTTGGTGAACTGTAGAGATGGGTACGGGACGGGATGGGACGAGATGGACTCATCCCTGTCCCATCTCGTTCATTTGGGATTAGAACGGGACGGGACAAGATAGACTTCATCCCAACCTCGTTCATCTCAAACGGGATCGGGACGGGATGAGCACATACTAAATAGTTCTCCAATAAAAAAAAAAAAAGAATTTTATCTCACATTACTCACACACTAATAATGTCAAATTTATATACATATAACTTACATCATAAATAATAATAGATATTAAATAAATAAATATTAAACTTTTTTGGAAGACAAATAAATATTAAATTTCATTTAGAATTAATGATTCAATTCATTTAGATTTCATATAGAATTTCATCTTACATTGATTTAATTTCAACACATCATAAACTTTAATTTAGAATAGTATTTTGATTAAAATTAATAATAATAAATATTAAATAAAAAATTCAAGACAGGACGGAATAGGCGGGATTGAAAATCTCCATCCCGATCCCATCTCACTCTAGATCGGGACGGGACGGAATCGGGATGAGTTTGATCAATCCTAAAAGGACCCAAAAAAATTGGGACGGGACAGGTTCGGGATCGCGGGATAGGATGCCCACCCCTAGTGAACTGCACAATCAATGACACATGTATGGTTGATAAACCAAAAGTACTGTCTCACACCATTTCACACTCCTACACCACCTGCTTTATTTTTCACACCACCAATCTTTCCCACACCACCTATATAAATAAGAAAATAACATTTCTCCCAATTCAAATCGAAACACATTCTTTTCTTCTCTATCAAAATCGAAACAACATTTTTCTCTCATTCAAAATCAAAACAAATTCAAAATTGATTTCAACTCCTTCATTTGGTTCGATTGCTTTTAAGAAAACATTGAGAGAGGTGACAGAGAGTGGTTGAAGTTGAAGTTGCAGAAGGTGAGATGAGAGAAAGCTCTGTTCATTTGTCGTGTTAGAGAAGAAAGGACACAACTGAAATTATTAAAATTGGGCGAGGGCAATTTCGAGAAAATAATGTGACATGAAATCCTGAGATAGCCGCTTCACTGTTCACCCGGACAATTTTACATCTTAGATTAGAAATCTTAATTATGTGGTTGATAATTAAATAACACAGTTCTATTTAGAAAATATTTAAGTTTTGTCCCTATTAAAAGAAGAACCCTTCTTGTTGTCGAGGAAACGGGCGCTCCTTCACCTGTTTCCTCGTCATTTAGAATTTCTGTTAAAAGAATCTTCAAATATTCTAGGAGGTGAGGAAACGCGCACCCACTACCCATCCCTTGCTCCCTAGAAGAGCCCAAGAATCTTTGATTAAGCATCTTAGTACGATGTTGTCACATGCATTAAGCTAATTTTTCAACCACACACTCCCACTGACACACATTGTTCTTCTCCTCTAAAAAATTGTTGTGATAAAGTAAAGTTTGGAATCCAGAGACGTCCAAAAATGAAGTTGGGTCAATGAGGTTGATGGGAATTAACTCCTTATGATTCCATTAAGCATCCATTTGTCAAAGCAGAAGGTTCAAGTTTTTTTAGACAAATGGGGAAAAGTTAGTGCTAAAACTCAATAAAAAAACAAGTGCTTCAATCTAAATAACCTGCACATTTCAAGATTGAAGCAACAAACAACAGAGAAAACAAGATCAATCAAATGGGCCGGGTTCAAGCCAAACACAAAAAAGAGAACCCCATCTCTAAATCATCAAAAAATCATACCTTCAGAGGAGAGGAGATGATGTAAAGAAAACAATGTTTGGGGGTCTTGGGTTAAATTGAAAATATATTTAAGTTTTGTCCCTATTAAAAGAATCATTGATTAAGCATCTCAGTACGATGTTGTCACATGAAAATTTTGTCAGACTACACACATTGTTTTTTTCCCCTGAAGTTGTAGTGATAAAGTAAAGTTTGGAATCTTGAGTTAATTTTTGGAGTAATAGAAAATTTTTGGAAAATTCAGTAGCACACTATAAGATCATGAAGATTCTTAAACCAAGCATTTCAGTTTGGTCAAATATTGATAGCTCTACGAATCAAGGCTTTGTTTTAAGTTTAATCTTTCACAATTAAGCACAAAGGAACTACCCCCCAACGGCCATCGCCGGACTGAAAAGATTATGTTCTGAACTTAGAACCCCCAAAGAATATGACAATATTGAAGACTGCTCAAAAGCACATCACTCTCGAAGAGATGATAGTCGTCAGGAAGAAGAACAAATTAAAGATGGAAGCCCACTCGAAGAGGCACGAAAGGAGGAAAGAAATAAGGAGAGACGATAGATCCCGAGAGGAAAACGTTCAGCTAAAGAGGCACCAGAACAATGAGAGGCTCAAATTCAACCAGCAAGAATCTGAAAAGCTGCAATTGGCAAGGCCCAGACATAAGCTGGTAACAAGCGAGGTGAAAAAAGACATACAAACCATTCACAACCTTGAAGACTAGCCGAACGAACATTCTGAAATCCATGGCGAAATGGGAAGATGTCAACTGACCACTTAAAAATGAGATGAGACCTAGCTGAAGGGCAAGACACGAGCAAATACTACTCTTTCCACAAGGATCACGGGCACAACACCGAAGATTGCTACAATTTGAAAGATGAAATCAAGCACTGGGTTCAAAGAGGACGACTCGACGAATTCATCGGGCTGCCTGATAAACAACCCAAGGGGAAAGAGAAGGCGGACACCACTGCGGGATCAAAAGAACAACCAGAGAACTGATATACGCCCTAAACTGCACAACTAGAGGAAGCAAACAGTCAAGCCAACCAAAGAAACAATCAATAACATCACCCACTGGAGCTGATCTATATCGAAGTAAGAGCTCTAGCGCTATCAAACGAGAGTAGATAAATCAATACAACAACTCACAACGTGAAGTGTGGAGACATTTGCATTTCAAATGGGGGCCAACCAACTGACATATTTCGAAGACCTTATTGACAATCACAAGTTTGACCCACATTATCCATGACAAGGCCAACAATCCCTCCTATATTACCGACAATGAAATTAACGCAAACAGATTTGATTCGACGAATGAAGCCTTGGCAGCAGGTACTAATGTGAGCATGATTGGACAATTCGGGGCTACATTATATTATGCTCGTCCGAACCAACTTGTCAAAGGCACACACCCAGTGATTCAATCAAGAAGCATTCCGAGTTTATTAGTTACCTTACTATAACAATATATGAACAACAAGACTACAGAGAAAGATGAAGTAAGAAGTTACAGCGAACAAGTTAAGACCACTCAAGGCAGAACAAATCGAGCAACAGTAAAAAAGATGTAATGCGGACTCTACAACATAGTGCAAATTTGTGAGAAATGAATGACTACTACTACTATAGATTGTTAACACCCGAAATGGGGTTATCATAAAACTCCGAGTTCAAAAATCTTCGTCTTATGCCCAAGCAATAAAATTGAGGCTTTAAAGCCAGACAATGTGAAACAATTGGCATATCAAGCCATAAACAAAGGGCCAAAATGCATAAGTCAAACGCAAAACTTCTGGTCTGGTCAACTATGAAGTAAAAGTTGGGACGAACAAGTTAACTTACTCAAATAAACTTTGCGTCGACCAACGTGTCATACCAACGAACTAAAAGTTGGGACGAACAAGTCATCTTACTCAAAGTAAACTTTGGATTGATCATGCGTCAGACCAAGTTACCAATGAAATAAAAGTTGGGACGAACAAGTCAACTTACTCAAAATAATCTTTGGGTGGACCAATGTGTTAGACCAATGAAGTAAAAGTTGGGACGAACAAGTCAACTTACTCAAAATAAATTTCGGGTCGACTAATGCGTCATACCAACAAAGTAAAAGTTTGGACGAACAAGTCAACCTACTCAAATAAACTTTTGGTCGACCAACATGTCAGACCAAAGAAGTAAAAGTTGAGACGAATGAGTCAACTTACTCGAACAAACTTCGACCCGACTAATACACTAGACCAGGAAGTTGGGACGAGCAAGTAAACTTATTTAGCCCTATAAATCAGATCTGAAAGTCCGAACATATAAATCAAGATGTAGTTGTAGAGGCCTTCTGGTCGATCAAAGTATCGAACCAAGAAGAAAAAATTGGAGATAGCAAAACGACATACTTCGACAACCACGACGAACCTAAAAGTAAAAAGGTACAAGCCAATTTACTCACAAAATTGTCCAATCTAGCTAATATTTCGGAACACGAAACACATCAGAATACAAGCCAAGACCTACTGGACCAACCAACACACTTGACCACGAAATGAATATGCGAAGATCTGAACGAGAAAAATCCCTCAATTGACAAAGCCTAAGAAAGAAAAACTTCGGATGGTCAGCAAACAATGTAAAAACATAAATATGGATAAGCCTAAATTGCCAGAGTATGGAGAATAAGGCGAATACACTTATCATATACATTTAGTCAACACAAATGATCCAAGACGAATCACGGCTTCAAAGAAAGAACATGTGAAGCAGAAATTAATATAAAAGACAACCCAACATTGTCAAAAGGAAATGTTTTTCATTCATAAAATGACTCTGTTACATCCGGAGAAGAAGATAGAACATCCGGAGAAAAAATAGAACATTCGGAGAAAGAACAGTAAAAATAGCAAAAACATCTGATGGAAGAGAGGCAACAACGCTAATAGCAGGAGGAGACGAGGCTCTCCCTTCAACAACAAGAGTAGGTGATGGAGCCAGATCGAAAGGGTGAGGGAATGATGGTTTTCCATTTATAGGATCGCTTGGGTATCCGAGGTACCTTCTTCATCATCAAAAACTTGATCAACCAAATAACGATACTCGGACAAATCACCGCCAAGCCCCTCGATATAGTCAAGAAGCTTAACCCATCTGTCAACAATTTTCTTTCAATCTTCCGCCTTAGCAATCTTCAGCCTATCTTTTGTTGCAACAAACTCATTCTTATTTGAAATAAGATGCCCTTTGGCGGTGGTCAGCATGGCGAGGATATCCGACTTAACTTCATCGAGCGCAATTACTAACTGCTCCACCCGCCCTTTAGTAATCCTATGGCTGACAGATTGCTCAATGATAGAAGGCACAACCTCGTCACGGCCAACTTTCACGACAGACAACTCCTTTTCCAACTTGTCCAGTCATACGCGAACCCCATCCAAAATGGTAATCGAAGACTTGAGCTCCACAGCAGACCAATCTCGCGCAACTTCCATTTCCCTCAGAGAAGCCAGAGCAACCCCAACTACCCTCTTCTGCTCTACGCATTGCACTTTCACCACTTCAAACTGATGAAGGATGTGAAAAAACACCAACAACAACGTCGTCAACTTCCACTCAAGAGCAACCACCTGGTCACGACTAGCCCTGTACTCTGACCCATCACCCTAGAATAAGTGAGGTGATTCATCCCGTCTATTATTTGCTTAAGACCATAGTCAAGATGAGTGCTAGGATCTAGCACATGCATTGAAGGTTGTTCCACCACCCGCCTATGTTATTCATTGATCAACCTACGCGCACCATCCTGCACGTCAAGCTGAGTAAACTAACAAAACTTCTTATCTGACTTGATACATGTCTTCCAGATTGGGCTCCTTCCAACTAATCCGTGGATGAAGAACAGAAGGATCCAGAAGCACAAAGAAACCACCCCCAACGTCTGGAAGAGCAGACGGAACAATGGTGATAATAGAATACCACAACAGAAAACTACTCTTGCCTTCTCGCTGCAGAGTGGTCATAGCAGGATTAGAACAAGTAGTAATAGCGGCAAGAACAGAAGAATCCAGATGAATGGGAGAAGAAACTAATAACCCCACCGCGTCATCAACAGGAGTGGAAGGAAAGCGAGAAGAAACTAAGAACCCTAGGTTCAGCGACCTCCTTAGACTGTTCCATCACTAGCTGGAGCATCTTGTCATCGATAACTTGAGGGTTATGGTTAGACCATTCAGCAACGTTGGACACACCATAGGAGTAAATGAGCATTTTTTCATTATCGTCCAACAGATGAGTAATTTCCTTCTTGTTCCTCTCAAGCGCCAAGTTCATCTTCTCAACCTCCTCGAGAGATAAGATACCCTCTTTCACAACCTCCTTATCAGAAGAAATCAGACGATGAGCAATCCGAGCTAGGGGTGGGCACGAGACGGGATGGGACGAGATAGACCCATCCCTATCCCATCCCGTTCATACGGGATCGGGACGGGACATGATCAGCATGTTTCAAATTGACCATGCAATTTCAATAACTAAAATAGATCTTCAGCAAATTGCATGTTCACACATAACCATGCTAAAAATGAAATAATAAACAAAAATGCAATCAACTAAACATAATGTAACCTATGCCATAATAAGCACATGAAGTTGTCATTGGAATCTCTCACAGAGTTTAATTTTCATGCATATCTATCCCTACAAATGAGATGATACTAGGAACCCATTAAATTGTATTATAGGTTGAGTATCCAAAGTTTTCAATGAAATCGAATGTACCCTAGTTAAATACAATTAAACAAATTGGTCTTCAAATATGAGTTGATAGCCTAACGACATTGAGAATTTTAGATGCTAAAATGTTATATGCATTAGGGAATTTGTATGGGCATCCAAATATTGCAATCCTAAAATAAATAAATAAATAATATTAATAATAAATATTGAAAAATTTCGGGACTGGACGGGATTGGCGGGATTGAAAATCTTCATCCCATCCCATCCCATTTTAGATCGGGACGGGACGAGATCAGGATGGAATTATTCAATCCCATTAAGACCTGGAAAAATTGAGTCGAGACGGAACGGGATCGGGACGAGAACGGGATCGCGGGATGGGATGCCCACCCCTAACAGTACCACAAGTATTACCAGAAAGTCGTTTCTTTTTCGGAGCACGACCATGACTTATCAACAATTGCTTTTGATGCGTTAAAAATCATCGTCTTGAGAGTTAGACCTGTAAAACAAATGTTGGACTGCCAAAGACCACTTTTTTTGTGGCCGAAGGCACTCCGATGCTTAAGTCAGCAACTCTGTTTGAAGAAGGAAGTAAATCTGCACAAAACTTAGTTAAAATTGAATACCTGTGCCGAATGTCCCATTTACCTTTTATAATGGTCGTGATTAATTTTCTGCATGAACTAAGCATGTGAAGCGCAACGGAAGGAAATGTTTCTTGTAACAGTCTCCTCCTTAATGGAGATGCATCCGTGGAGGTGTAACTCCCTCCACAACTCTTTTTGGTGCAACGTTCCTCTTCTTTATGAGAGAATTAGTGTCCGGCCTGGATTTGGGCTTTGATTAGTTCGGGCCTGGATTTGGCTTTGTTTATACCCCCTCTCTATGGGCCTTGTCTGGGCTTCTATGATTGGCTTTATTCTTTTTGGGTTTTATGTACTGATCTAATAGATTGGTCGTCATATCCTCGTGATGGACGTTCTCGACCACGTGTACGATCATGATGATCGGTCTATTTTGATATATCATCAGCTACTCCCCCCTAGTTAGTGGGTATGTTCATGTATCCACTAACTGTGTGGCAGTTGGTATTTCAATCGCACCTTTGTATTGAACTTAATATTGTTAACAACTTTTGGTTGGTTGATCGTTTAGATTACATCGTTATCTTTTTATCTTCATGCGTATTTTCCCGCATGTTGCTTCGTGAGTAGTCTATTCGTTGCTTGATTGTATAAAGGGTGTCTTGACGGCTTTGTTTCCTTTTTACACCATCTTTTGACACTGGGATTATTTATTTTTTCTATTGCCTTTCTCCATTCTTTCTTGTCTGTTCGCAATGTCTGCTGGTGACTTATTGGTTGGTGCTCGACTTACTACCTGTAAAGCTCATTTTTCTCCAAAGAAGGCTTCTCAGGCTACCTTGGATAGTGTTCGCACCAACTACTCTTTACCTCCAACCTTGAGATCATCCTCCCTTGTGAAAATGGCAGTCCTTATCGTCCGAGGAAGGGATATATTGCTCTATATCCGCATATGTTTTACGCCGGTCTTTGATTTCCAGTTCCAGAGTTGTTTTGATCTTACCTCGATCTTCTGGGTATTCCTCTTGCTCAGATGGGTCCAAACGGTTGGAGAGTTATGGTTTCCACATATGTCAGGGCAATCATTTCTGGTATCCCTTTGACTGCTGAAATTTTGCATTATTTGGTGGGGTTTAGCATGAAACTCAATCACACCTGTTTTCTTCGTTATCATGCATGTTTTGGAAACCTTAATGATGACATCAAAGGTTGGTCGCGAGATTGGTTTTACGCATCTGTTCACTCTGGCTACTTCAATTTGCATGGTCAGCAGATAATGAAGTCCTTTTGGGTTCCAAACAAGCGGAGGAATCTGCAATTGACTGCAAAAGAACAGATTATCAGCGGGCGTTTTTTGCAGATTCATGTGGTTCCTTTGGACACCTATCTTATTGATGACACGGTGAGCGCAGTGGTTTGTACAACATGACTGAAGCCATTTAGGCTTTGTTAACTAAGAGGCAAGCTGCGGATATTACTGCTTGTGTTGTCCCTGTTGATGGTGGTAACGTTAATGTTGATGGGAAAGTAAGTTTGGATGTCATAGATCTCGATGTTCTTGTTAGCGTTGCTACTGTTCGATTTCCAGGAAGAGAAAAGTCCCAAGGCCTATTAGCCCTTCGAAGCGATTGTTATTTAGTTTGGATCGTGTTCTGAGGAAGAAGAGGCTTGTTGATTTTGTTCGTCATGTCATTTTTTACTCGGATTCTGTCGATAGAGAGCCTTCGAGGTTGGATCGTTGCTCTCAGCAAGAGGCGAAAGAAATGAGATTGGCTTTGGGGAGGAAGGAAACATAGACCATTCGTTCGCTGGATGATGGTGAAAAGAGACTCCTATCTGCTTATGGTGGTCCTGACGCTGCTAAGTTTTCTAGTAAGGATCCCAGGGCTATTGTCGTCATGATGCTCCAACTGGCTGTTGTTCAGTCTAAGAAGCTTAGTAGTCGTGATTGAGTCTCTAAGACGTAGTAACTTCGTTCTCCTGTTAATGATGGGGCAAAAGTTTCGCTTTCTTCAGTTTGCTTAGGCTCCTCTACTACTTGTTCCATTTTTGCTATGGTAACTGGGCAATAAGAGCATGATGATAATTCTTCTAACGTTCTTGCTTCCTTATCGATTGTGGGTGGTGGTTCCTCCGTGCTTCCAGATCCTCATGTTCTTCATTCGAGGATCGGTTGGAAGAAACCTACCCCTAAAAACATCATGATCAAGTCAGATGGGAAGCTTTGTTAGTTTTCCCAACTTGATGTGCAGGATGGTGCTCATAAGTTAATTAATGAGTTGCATAGGTGGTTGGTGGAAAGACCTTCGATGCATGTGATGGATTCGAGCCTTCATCTTGATGATGGTCTAAGGCTTATAATGGACAGGATGACTCATCTCGCCTACGCAGGGGTGATGGGTTTTGGCCATCATGTTAGACGTAATCTCATGATTTCTCTGGAGAGGAAGCTCGCTATGTTGCTATTGGTGTTTTCCCACGTTCTTTATCATTATGACATGTTAAAGGCGCGATGCACGGAGCGGGTCAAAGCGGTCGAGGTTGCCCATGCCTCGTTGGTCGAGGCGGAGGGTGCACGACATCGGTCTTCAACTGAGCTTGATTCTTTAGGAGCCAAATTAAACGGTGTTCATGCTCCCTTGCATGGAGTGGAAGAAGATCTGTCTGCTGAGAAAACACTCCATGACGAGTCTGTGTGTGCCTTGATAGAGCATTCTAACAATTGCGATCTTACTGAAAAAATGGTGGAACAATTAATGGTTGCACTTGACGAGGTCAAGGCTGATACTTCCACAATGCTTACTACCACTGAGAGCCAACTTTTAGTAGCTAGGAATGAGCTTGCTTTAGTTAAGGACAGGCTTCGCTTTATGGAGGTGGTGGATTGGTAGAGAGTTGTTGATGGTCGGACTGAGCTTCTCGACTATATCGAAGATCTTGGTGTTGCTTTGTCTCACTACCGTCACTTGGTTTATCAGACCTTTGAGGATGAAGATGGTGTCGAAGATCTCCCTGTCAATTCAAATGTTGAGGAGTCATTGTCTCCCCTCTCCCCATTGAGAGAGCTCCTTCCAGTGATCTGGTTGTGCCTCGTCAGTCAGATGGTGTCGCTGAGGGTGTTACAGATCTTTCCCCTTGATCTTCTATCCCTTTATTTTTTCTGAATGTAACAGAATAGCTTTTGATTAAAGAACAAAATTTTTCTCTTCATAGTCGTTGCTCATCTTTTTTACTTTGTTCGTTTTGTTGGTGTCTTTTATAGGTCATCCGTTATTATCTAAATGATTTGTACTCCAGCTCTTTTTTTATAGCTAAAATTTTCTTGTTTTTGCTGATTTGGGTTTTCCCATGCTTCGGTACATCTGTCTCAACCTTGTATTGGTTGTCTTGGATCTTTGGTGAGGAAGTTGTTTTGTATGCTTGTCTTATATTTTGTCGATCCAGTGTGTTAACTAATCCGTGGTTTTCTCGAGTTGTGTTAACTTGTTTCATCGTCATTTGTTTTGCTGGTATGATCAAAACAATGTTCGTCTCTTTCGAGTTGGTTCGTCGTTTTGGTTGAGTCGAAGTCGTCTCTTTTGAGTTCTGCTTTGTTGACTCGACATTTCTAGTTGATTCGAAATTGCTTTTACCTCGTTTTGACTTGTTCATCCCACTTCTGCTTCGTTAACCCGACATCTCAGTCGATTCAAAGTTTTTGTGTTAAGTTGATTTGTTGGTTCAATTTTTACTTCGTTAACTCGACGTCTCAGTCGATTCGAAGTCATTTTTTGTCTAGTCGATCAGAAGTTGTTTTTACTTAGTTGACTTGTTCGTCCACTTCCATTTTATTAGCTTGACATCTCAGTCGATTCAAAGTCATTTTTTACTTAATTGACTTGTTCGTCCAACTTTTACTTTGTAACCTCGACGTCTCAGTTGATTCAAAGTTTGTGTTAAGTTGATTCATACGTTTTTATTTCGTTGGTTCGACGCTCTGGTCGACCCGAAGTCGTTTTTACTTAGTTGACTTCATCGTCCAACTCCACTTCGTTAGCTCGATGTATGAGTCGATTCAAAGTTTGTGTTAAGTTGATTCATTTGTTCAACTTTTACTTCGTTGGTTCGACGCTCTAGTTGACCCGAAGTCATTTTTACTTAGTTGACTTGTTTGTCCAACCCCACTTCGTTAGCTCGGCATCTCATTCGATTTGAAGTTTGTGTTAAGTTGATTCATTCGTTCAACTTTTACTTCGTTGGTTCAATGCTCTAGTCGACCCGACTTCGTTAACTCGATGTCTCAGTCGATTCGAAGTTTGTGTTAAGTTGATTCATTCGTTCAACTTTTATTTCATTGGTTCGACGCTTTAGTCGACCCGAAGTCAATTTTACTTAGTTGACTTGTTCATCCAATTTTTACTTTGTTAACTCGATGTCTTAGTTGATTCAAAGTTTTTGTGTTAAGTTGATTCATTCGTTCAACTTTTACTTCGTTGGTTGATAAGACCGAAAGTTTATTATATTTATCTGACTTGTGTCCTGATTCTTTTAGCTTTATGTGCTGATGGCTTCATTTTGAAGCTTTTATTCTTCGTGGGATGGTGATTTTGAATATGTAATTTTATTGATTCTCCTTTCGGATGTCCTGACCATTGTTAACAGTCATTTATCTGGATCAGCTGCATTGTGGAGCGATTTCTCCTTAATCATCGCATTGTTGATATCCATCCTTGTGTTGATGGTTCACGCCTTTTTTGTTTTGTTTCGTTGAATTCATGATCTCCTTTATTGATAATTCGGATTGAATTTGCATCGGTTGTTAGAGTCCTTGATTCGGTCGGTGCAACCGTCTTCGGGGTGTTATGTTTTTCGCTTCGATATAGGTCTGTTTGAACGGAAGGTGTTTCTTTGCTGGGGTAGATACGGTGTAGAGCGTATATCAGTTCCCTGGATTGTTTTTTGATTATGTGGCATAGGTATTTGCCTTTTCTTTCCCATTGAGTTGTTTGATTGGCATTCCAGTGAATTTGTCAAACCATCCTCTTTGGATCCAATGCTCGATTTCCTCTTTCAGCTTGTAGCAGTCTTCAGCATCATGCCTGTGATCCTTGTGGAAATAAAAGTACCGATTTTGTCTCTTCCTTCTGGGTCTTCTCTCATCTTGGGTGGCCAATTGAAGTCTTCATGATTCATCATGTACTTCAGGATGTTGGTTCGACTTGTCTTTAGGGCTGTGTATGATTTGTATTACTTTTTCATTACGTTGGTTATCCGCTCGTGATTGGGTTGTGTTGATTGTGACTTCCTGGATTCCCGCTGGTTGGACTCGGTTCTTCCGCAGTTTCGATGTTTCTTCGATTGACTGATATCCTCCTGTGATCTATCGTCTTGCTTTCTTTCTTCTTTCCTTTCTCGTTCCTCGAATGGTTTTATCTTTTTTGTTCATTTTTCCTTTTGGTAGCTTTCATTTCTTCCATAAAAATGTGTTTTTGGGTTGTTTTCAGCAAGACTGTCATGCCTTTCCGAGGCTCCAGGTTAAGGGCATAAAAAAGGCCTCTTTTTAGTCTGAAGATAAAGGTCGTAGCGGCCGTCATCACTACATTGATCGATCATTGTTAATTCATTCGTAAAACGAGTGACATACTCCCGTATTGTTTATTCAGTCTTCTACTTGACATGCAGAACTTAGTGTGGTCATTTCCTCATTCTTTGACTTCCGATGAATCTTGTGATAAATGCGGTGGTTAATGCCTGGATGGAGTTTTATCGATCTCGGTGGTAGACTGTTGACCCAATTAATTACTCTGGAGGTATGGCTAGTTGGAATTGTTCTGCACAGGATCAACTCTGTGGTTTCTTTCAACGCCATCAAATGGTGGAAGTGCCTTAGGTGATGGGTCAGTAGTCCGTGATATGCCTCAAACTTTGACAGAGTGAATGTTTTTTGGCATGGCTACCTTTATGAGGGTGTCAGAAAATGGCGGTTTGGCTAATTCGTATAGTACATTGGGATTTGTGACTTCGATTCTAAACGGAATCTCAGCTTGTACTTCGTTGCTCTGTGAGGTCTTGCCTTCTGGTATCTTATTGCTTTCGAAGTTTCCCTGTTGGGGTTTTGCTGGGGCTTCGTCACTTCCTTGAATTCAATTGTCAAAGTTTTGTTGGGGTGGTGCCTGAAAGGGCCAGCTGGCTGGGTGTGTTCCTGAGTTATTTTTTCCAGCATCTTTGTTATGTAGTTCATCTGGACCAATAATAGGTCTACCCGAGGATTTGTGGTTGTGTCACCGGACGTTCAGGTTATTTTGGCTATTGAGTCCTGTGGATCTGGATTCTTTTGTGCTAATGGTTCGATGATCCGGGCCGCTTCTTGTTCGTGAGTTGTTTGTGATGCATCGTTGCCAGTAAGAGGGTTATTGCAATCATCACTGGGTTGAGGATTTGTAAGATGCGTCATTCATTCTAAATACTCGTTGACCTTTTATCAGATCGTGGTGAGCTTTGCCACTGTGGATCTTATTTTTGGGATGGAAACTTGTCGTTCCTTGCGGACAGCGCCAAACTTATTCATCCAAAAATTGTCCTCCTGAGAGTTTGACCTGCAAAACAAATGTTAGACTGCCAATGACCACCTTTTTGGTGGCTGAAGGCACTCCGATGCTTAAGTCAGCAACTATGTTTGAAGAATGAAGTAAATTTGGGCAAAACTCAGTTAAAGTTGCATACATGTGTCGAATGTCCCATTTACCTTTTATAATGGTTGTGGTTAATTTTCTGTGTGCCTTAAACATGTGAGGCGCAACGGAATGAGATGTTTCTTGTAACAGTCTCTTCCTTAATGGAGATGCGCCCGTGGAGGCGTAACTCCCTTCACTACTCTTTTTGGTGCAACGTTCCTTTTCTTTATGAGAGAACTCGTGACGGGCCTGGATTCGGGCTCTGATTCGTTCGGATCTGGTTTGGGGTTTTGTTTATATCCTCTCACTAGTGGGTCTTGTCTGGGCCTCTGTGATCGGCTTTATTCTTCTTTTATGTGTTGGCCCAATAGATTGGTCGCATATCCTCGTGATGGACGTTCTCTGCCATGTTTACGATCGTGATGATCGGTCTATTTTGATGTATCTTCAGCTTCGATGGGCGAGCAGGCTTCCGAAGCTTCCTCTTCTTGAAAGTCGGGCCAACAACACCAATGCTAACATAAGCATTGAGATTCGTAACATCCCTGCCCGAGTTCACTTCCCCATCAATGCTAGCATCACTAACACCAACAGGAGCAGCGCAGACAACAATCTCCTAAGCTCAGGATTCAATAAGCAAAGCCCGTTCCGCTTCGTTCATAGTGTACAAACCACTCCGCTCCACGATGTCCCCATGGAGAAATGCCTCCATGGGAACCACAGTAAGCTTCAAAAAACAGTCACTGATCATCCGTTCTTTCACAGTTAACTGCAGATCCCTCCATTTGTTAAGGACTCGGAACAATTGCACAATTAGATGACCTCGCAATTCAAAGTAGACAGAACTGACAGAAGCATAAAACCAGAATCTCGACCAGTCTTTGATGTCATCATTGAGCGGAGGAAGCAAATGTCCTTGGTCACCAGCAGACCAACCACCGAATGCAGAACCCTAACAATCAAGGGAATGCCAGAAAGAATGACTCTTGCATAAGTAGAAACCATAATCCTCCAACCATTATGACCCATTTGAGCAGGAGGAATGCTAAAAAAATCAAGATATTCCCAAAATAACTCTAGAACTGGGAATCGAAGGTCGGACATGAACATGCACGGATAGTGTAATATCTGTCGATTTTGTTTTAAAAAAAAATTGTTTGGAAGTGGGGTTTACTCATAAATCCGGTGAGGGCAAATAGCCACCCACCTATTAAGAGAAAAACCCCTCCCTTCTTCCTCCTTCTTTTTCTCTTTTTTTTCTTCCAGGGAGCGTTTTCTCCCTTCGTCCTCTTCTTCTCCGGCGAAATCTCGTTGGATTTGCCGACTTCTCCCCCCAAACCTCATCTCCTCCTCCTCATTTTTCTTGCTCTTTCTCCCCTCTCCTTCTTGCTTCAGTTTTTCGTTTTAAAAATCGAAAATCTCAGATTGTGTGGGCAATCGGTGTTGGCTTTGACTGATCGGATTGCGAAGCTCCGATCAGCCCTTTCAGGGGCATTTGTGGCGTCATTTGGAACCTGTAAACCCCACATGCAAGGGTGATTTCGGGGTTGGTCGGAATTTTCAAAAAAAATCAGTGTGCATGTCCGTTAGGAAGGTTCTTCTGCGTGAATCCAGGCTTTGGGCGCGTGGGTGAGCTGCAATTCGTGATTTCGGGTGTTCTTGGACCTATTTCCAGCCTGTTGTGTTGTTTGGAGGCGATCAGACCGGAGTAGGGTGGCTTTCGGCGAAATTTCGCCGAACTTTGGGTTTCGTCGGGGTGTTTGCCTGAATTTATTTGCCTGTAAGTTTTTCTTTCAGTCACGCGCCGGTTGTAAATTATTTCATTTTCCAGTTTTCGGCTTGTTTGCTCACTTTTGAGTCTGCCTTGCAGTTTAAAAAAAAATTTCGTGATCCCTTATTCGCTGTTTTGCGAGTTGGGAGCTTCGACCAGTAGGATTTGGGTTCCGAAAACCTATTCCGCTCAGGTGAGTGTAACTATAATATTTATTTTGAGAAATAATTATTTTAAATCCTGAATTTAATTTTACATTACACCGTCGATTGTGTATAATTGAATACAAGTCTGAAATTTGGGTTTTTTGGAGGTTTAGATGGTTGTGTTGGTTCTTTTGTGAATGAATTATGTATTGAGTTTTCTGAAAGCATGATATACAAGAATGAAATCGAATAGTGGTTGAATTTGGGTGTGATTAGGCTTTGGTGTAATGGCATTGGTGTAAGGGCATTGGGCTTGTATGCTTCGTAGATTACCGAGTTTTGAGCATGTATGATAGTTCGACTCGTATGTATTTATTGTGGTGAATTGGGTCATGTTGGGACCCTAGCGTAGTCGTGGATTTATGAAAATTGCCTAACTGATTATGGTTACGCGTGTGTTACATTTGATTCTGTACAGACTCGTAGTATGTGTATGTTGATATTAGTGCAAGTGTCTTTACCCCGCTGTAATGCTTGTTGTGTCGATGCTTAGGAGCTTCCTCACATCGTGAGTTTGATGGTGCTGAGATGACTCGCACCAGATATTGAAGACGCTATTGCATGTGGCAAGTTTGCTGAGGTGCGGTGAGCTCCCGCATGCACTTGCCACTAGAGAATGCAGTAGGACATGTCCCGGAGGACGTGCCTTGAAGATTACTGGCTTTCCCTCCCAGCGCGCTTGAGTTTGATTTGTGTTAGATTGGCCGTGTTAGGCTAGTCGTTCGAGATGTTTAAGTTTGTATCCTGGCAGATGACACCCCATTAGGATACAAACCACCCGAAGTTGTACTGGTGCACGTTGTGGGATGTGTCTGGGTGAGAGATATTCGTAGGGTATGCGGATACATACGATATGAGACACTTATACATAATTTTTGGGTTTCGACTTGATTGCTATACCTAGGAGAATATGAAGAGTTATGAGATTGTCTTTATTTTCATCGCTTGATATTTACCATGTTTGAATCACATGTAATGATCGACATATCTCGTGTGATATGCTTGTGTTTATTTTCATCGCTTGGTTCTTGAACTTAGAAATATTATCCTTAGAGACACGGTGTGATTTAGACTTTAGAACCTGTTACTTATCCATTATTGTGTGACATGAATTTTCCTTGTATATTATTCTGTTATTTGTATTTAGTTCACTCGCAACAGCTAGCTTTGTGCTTTATTGACCTCGCAAGGGGTGTGCTTCTATTGGAGTGCAGGTAGTGTTGGCGTTCCTGCTGATCGTGGCGCTTAGGCCCAGTTTTCCGTTGTAGGCGTGTTTTGTGCTGTTTGGTCGTGTCCACCCTGTACGGGTATGTTTTGCTTCCTCTGTATTATCAGGAGTAGTATCTTGTTATACTAGATGTTTGTATATTGGTTTTGTCGCTATGACTCTGGCAGGCCGAATCAAATATACTTATTTTGTTCAAAATTTATCGTAGTTTTTATTTTTGTTTGATTATCGTTTCAAGAATGTGTTATATTATGATGTTGTGGCTGGTAACGATCCACCTGTTTTACGAATTAGTTCACGCATCAGCACGCTGCGATTCCCGTGGCGGGTTGGGGCGTGACAGATAGAGTGCAATATACCCATGCCTTGGACGACAAGGACTATCGTTCTACCTAGGCAGAATGATCTCGAGGTCGGATGGCAAATCATAATGGGAACGAACATTGTCCAACGTCACCTGAAAAGCTTTATATGGAGAGAAATAAGCTTCACAAGCAGCAAGCACCTCGCTGTCTAGTATATTGCCAACAGACATCATAAAGGAATGGAGGAGCAAGGAAAACTAAGAAGAAAAAGAGATAAAAATAAGCGCTACTTTCAAAGATAGCGTAAAGAGATGAACAAATCAATCACGCCCCCTTTTATAGAGTCAAGTAGTGAAGAGACTGCTCATAGGAAGACATGTGAGATATGATGATTGCATGAAATCCCAAAATACGCGCAAAAATGAATGGACAAAAAAGAGATCGGGTACAACCACACCAAAAGCTGCTAACAACATTAAATGCGAGGCAATGATGAAATCGAAAGTCCAACCGTCGTCGAGTTAGTGACCACGTCAGCATACCCACCAACTAAAGGGGGAGTAGCTGATGATACATCAAATAAGACCGATATTGCAGTTGTACACATGACATGAATCATCCATCATGAGGATCAAGTATCCCAAAATCATGCTAATTCATAAAGCCCATAAAGGGCGAATCTAGTCATAAAAGCCCAAACAGGGTCCGTTAGAATAAAAATAGTTAAAGGCCCAAATCCAGGCCTGATACAGTTCATCCTTAAAGAGGAGGGAATGTTACAAAGAAAAAAAAGTCATGGAGGGAGTCACGCCTCTGAAGATGTATCTTCATAAAGAAGGAAACCGTTACGAGGAACATCTCTTCTCGTTGCGTCTCACATGGCTTAAGTCACGCAGGGAATTAACAACAATCATTATATAAGGTAAAGGGAACATTCAACAAGGGTATGCAACTTTAACTGAGTTCTATCCAGATTTATCTTCATCTCCAACCGTGTTACTGACTTAAGCATCGAAGTGCCTTCGGCCACCAAAAATGCGATCTTTGGCAATCTAACATTTGTTTTGTAGGTCATACTATCAGGAGAACAAATTTTGGATGCATTAATTAGTATTAACATATATGTACCTAATATATATATATATATATATATATATATATACAAATGTGAACATCTAATCAAGGGAAGGCGTAGTCTGTAGTCTGGTTAGCATTGCGATAAAAGAATATTTTGATTAGAAATATGACTTGAGACATATTGACAGCAAGTTTTAGTTTTAGCAGTGACTACCCCACACCACCATAAGTTTTAATAAACACAATTTGAATCACTTGAAAATGTTTTGAAATGAGCAAGTTATGATCATTTTACCAAAGTCGCGCAAATCTGTCTCGCAATGAAAATAAGGTAGTGTCCTGACTTTCGACCAACTTATATGCTCGATCGAGACCGATTCTCAAGCTCATCAAAACACAAAAATTGTAGTACTCTGAGTTTATCTAAAAAATACAATTGAATCACTTGAAAATGTTTTGAAATGAGAAAGTTATGACCATTTTACTAAAGTCACGAAAATCTCTCGCAATGAAAACGGGGTAGTGTCCTGACTTTCGGCCAACTTATACTCTCGATCGAGACTGATTCTCAAGCTTAACACGAAAGTTGTAGTACTCTGAGTTTATCTAATAAACATAATTTGAATCACTTGAAAATGTTTTAAAATGAAAAAAGTTATGGTCATTTTACTAAAGTCACGAAAATGTGTAAAAAAAATGTCAGTTTTCACCCATTTGTATTAAGCAATGCGAGGATTGGGTGAAACTTTGCCCAAACCTTTATAAATTTTCGGACAATCCTCACATAAGTTTTGGCGAAGTTTTGCTCAATCCTCACATTGTTCAATGCGAATGGGTGAAAACATATTTTTTTTTCTTACAGATATGCCTGAAAAACTTGCTTATTTATACAAGATGATATTGTAAATGTTTGTAGTGATAGACTTTGTAGAGGGGAGTGAGAGAGATAGTTTATTTATACTATTTGGGTTCATCTAGTTTATTTCAACAACTTGCTTCATTCAGTTGATTTTCAACAATTAAATGGTTATCTCTCTCTCTGTGGGTGGTTCATATCTTTGGGTGGTTCTCTCTCTGTCTTTTAAATATCTTTTAAACGTGGCTCTGGGTGGTTCTCTCTCTGTCTCCCTCATATCTTTTAAACGTGGTTCTCTCTCTCTCTGTCTCTCTCTCATATCTTTTAAACGTGGTTCTTTAAAATTTGCAAGTGGGAGATGATGTGACACACATACCAACCCAACTCACCCTTGGCTTGACAGCTACTTTCTTTTAGCATCTACTTTTTGTACAATGTAATAATTTTTGCTTAGATTCACCACTTATGTGATTCAACAATATTTATTTCATGCCAAAACTAATTATTGCAAAAGAAACCATGATTGTACACCACCAATGTTTTGGAAAAAAACGTAATCATTCATCAATAGGTTGTGTTATTCTCAATTATCATCATTGTGTCTTCTTCGACATTGGAAAATCTTACAATGACTCAAAATATATGTGTGTCGCAATGGTTAGTCACAATATTACCAATTATTTATACAAGGATCTCAATCACCAGGGTACTCACAGTAAATTAATTATTTCAGTAAATTTGACATTTCACTTTTTCTTATGCTTATTTTGGCCCTTCAATTTGGTGTTAATTTGATCTTGAAAAGTATTGTCAAATGTTTCTACAAACATGATAATGAATAAGTTTTTATCTCTGCATTATCATTTGGTAATAGACAAAAATCAATCTACTCATCTAACTTTTATCACATTCGTAATTAAAGATGGCAGGGTGGTCTGATGGAGAAAATAGTGAGGGAGGAGAAGAAAAAGGGAATACAATGGTGTTGAAAAATACTTTAGGTGGTGTCAAATAGTCACTGCCTTCAATTTTCTATAAATAGTTGAAATAGTTGTAAACAATGAAACACAATACAAACCCTCAATAATCTACTCTTCTCTTCAGTGACACCCTTTTTCATAAAAGACAACACTTTTTCCTATAGAAATGTCAACCACCGACAACTTTAGTGATATCACAACCACAACTTTGGCCAGCTCTAAGGAGTCTTCTCCTCAAACTGTTTGTTCGTCGCCTCTGGAATTTCATCCCAGTGTGTGGGGTGATCGATTCATTGCCATTTCTCCATTTGACCTTGTTAGTAAGATACTTAGAGCATATAATTGGATGCATATATAGTGCATTTGGTATGAGGCACTTAAATGAAAATCTCTAGATTTCGTTATCTCTTTGTTTTTTCTTTCTTTTTGCTGATTTTTTTCGAAAATATAGCTTGCTCTTGATCAGTCAATGCCACTTTTGTAATCTATCTAACAGTTCCAACTTGCAACTATATATATTCAAAGCTAATTTTTTTTTTCCCACTGAGATAGTAGATCTTACCCATGGTTTTTACTTTAAATACGCTTTGGCTATTAAAGCATTTTAAACAAAAATCAGACTTTATTATCTATCGACAATAAATTCGGAATTGACTTTTTACCTTTTTAGCAACTTTTTTAGCCCAATAACAGATTGTTTATAAATTTAGAATTTTAAGTGTTCATTTTCACCATTAAAATATTAAAGATTGTTTATAAATTTAAAATTTTAAGTAGGGGTGGGCACGGTTCAGGTTGAGGCCTATCCCGGTCTCAGTCCCAGTTCAGTCAACCGGGAACAGTCCGGGTTGAGAAAGCCATTTTTTTTGGAATGACCCGATTGGATTCGGACTGTTTGGAACCGGGACAGTCCAGGTCGAGACCATGCTTACCCGATTTGTTCATTTTCCAATTCAAACAACCAATTTTTTTGGGTTTGATTTACCAGAGGCCAAAAATTTGGGCTTGACTATTGTTCAATTTTTGGGACCATGACTATTTTTTGACAGAGAATGATTCATTTCATCATTTCACCGACAAAATTGCTAATAACTGGGTTGGGCTCTTTGCTAATTTGCTTTGGTCAAAAACTCAAAAAACCATGTTTGTTTTGGCATTGGGTTGGGTTGGGCTTTGGTTTGCTAACAACTAGGCTTGGATTTAGATATTAAGTGCTACAGTAATCGGGACGAATCGGAACGGTCCAGGATTATTTTTGTTAAAACCGGTTTCGTCCCGGTTCAGACCGGTCTGGGATCGGAACCGCGATAAAAACAGTGTAGACCGATTTGTCCTAGTCTGAACCGGTTCGAGACCATACCGGAACGGGTCGGGATCGAGATTCTTGGCCACCCCTAATTTTAAGTGTTCATTTTCACCATTAAACTATTAAGGATTTAGGTTATGTCAAGCTATTGTTCTCTTGTTCCCTCGACTCCACGGAGTAAGACATGAATTTCTCAATAAGAGAATCATACCACTGACTCTCAGAATTTGAAGATGATCATTTTCAGCATTTAGGCTATTCTATAATTTCTAGCTATATAAACTATTACAAAAATTGAAGTATAAAAAAAAAAAAAAAAACCACATGTAAGTAGGTAGGTTTCCTTGAGCTTTTTAAAAAACATTGATTGTATTCACGCAGAAACGAAGTTTGCAGATAGAAGAGAGGATCGAAGAGCTGAAGAAGGAATTAAAGGCGTTGTTGAATGCATCTTCCCCCGACACACTGTGGAAATTGAAATTGATTGATGATATCCAACACCTTGGTGTTGCACATCACTATGAATCTGAGATTGAAAACAATTTGCAAAAAATATATGATGACTGCAATGATGAAAGCTATAATCTGCATGTTGTTGCTCTTCGATTTCGGCTATTGCGGCAAGCTGGGTTTGATATATCGCCAGGTAATGAATACTTAACTTACCAATATCTTTATGGGTCGGACAGCATTTTAATAAAAATGCTTGGCAATCAGCTGATGAAACTGAAAACATTCACAACAATGAATTTACTATTTATTTCTGGATTTTTGGAAAATAAGGAGGTTTGATTTTATATTTTTGGAAAATAGTTCAAATTATGTTATTTCCAATAACCATATATTACTGGTGAAAGGAATTGACTTTGGCGTTTGGGATTATAGATATTTTTGAGAAGTTCAAAGATGACAAAGACGGGTTCGAGGAAAAGCTAAGTGTTGATGTGAACAGCATGCTGAGTTTATATGAAGCTGCAAATGTAAGCTACAGGGAAGAAGTTATATTAGAGGAGGCTATTACTTTTACTACTCATCACTTGAAGAAGCTTATGGTAAACCATCTAACTCCTACTCTGGTAGAACAAGTGCAACATGCTCTAGAACTACCTCGACACAAGCGTTTTGTAAGGTTAGAAGCCAGACACTACATGTCTGTGTACCAAGAGGATGAGTTGCGAAATGAATCACTCTTAGAGTTTGCAAAGTTGGATTTTAATTTCGTACAAGCATTGCATCAGAGAGAGCTAGCTGAAGTTTCAAGGTAATATATATTCATTTGTTTGCTTTTATAAGAAATTTTTTTTTTCGCACCATGGTCCCCTAGCTATAAGTCTTCACCATAAAATATGTTTAAGGTGGGTCTCTAGCTAGGGGGACCGAGTGTTTCAATTAGTGGTTTCCACACAGAAGCAATTGGACCTTAAATTTGAAAGTAACTTGCTATAGAATCAATCCCACATAATGTGTGTCTAAAGGGTAGAGAGTTGGTGTGAACAAATATATATACTCCTCTATATTTATATATAAATCTTGTTTAAATATTGGATTAATGTCAAAATGTATGGACATAATCAGAGATTTGTTTAGCAAAAATACCAGGGAACAGATCATCTGATATCTCAATCTAATTATATGATCAGATTGCAGCCCCGTTTATGGAGAATTATTTGCAGATATATGTCATTGCTTGAATAAATATATGTTGTGGTAGTTGCAAGTAACATGAAGTAATCTTTTCCATAGGTGGTGGAGAGATATGGACATCATCCCAAAGTTGCCTTTCAGTATGAGAGATCGATTAGTTGAAGGCTACGCTGTAATGACGACTATGATGTCTGACCCTCGACATTCAACAGGGAGAATTTATATGTCCAAATTATATGCAATTTTGACAGTGCTTGATGACTCTTTTGATGTCTACCGTAAACTTGATGAACTTGAACCACTTACTAATGCAATTTTAAGGTTCACATGCGTACTTATATCTTCATTTCAATTATTATACTTCATTTGTACAAAACACTAACATTAGTTGATTGAATTGAATGTCTTGTAATTATCAGGTGGGATGCTGGGGAGCCAGGGGAGTTGCCAGAGTTTATGAGAATAACTGTGCTTGAACTCAAGAAACTTTTTAATGAAGTCGATGAGGAGATGACCAAAAGGGGACAACCTTACAGTATCCTTTACTTCCAACTAACGGTATGAACTACAAAACAGTTTATAATTACCTCTTCTTTTAATAATTTGCCAACTTTGAAGATATCTTGAGTTTTTCTAATGACGGTGTTATTTAATAAATGACAGATGCAAGAATACGTTAGAAATCTTCTTATAGAAACGAAGTTGTTCCAAACAGGTCAAGTGCCAAGTCTGAAAGAGTGGTTACAACTTTCAACTATAACATGCGGAGGCTTGGTGCTAATAATGGGTTGCATACTAGACACTTGGGAACATGCAACGAAGAAAGCCTTGGAATGGGCTAGCAAGGAGCCCAAGATTGTTACATCAGCCAGTATGATTATTCGTATCAAGGATGACATTCAAACCTACAAGGTATGATGATTGAATAGTTTAGACAATTTGTCTAAACACATACAAGAGTTTACCTTTTTTTACAATCCAACTAAATATTTATTTTAGAAAAAAAAAAAAAACTTGTCTAGCTCTGTCAGTGTTGTCCTGGAACACTATGTATGTATATATATAATGAAACTTTTTCTAACTAATTTTCACTTATTTCTGTTGATGTTTAAAGTTGGAGCAAGCAAGAGGAATTATGCCTTCTAGTGTGACGTGCTATATGAAAGACTATGGAGTATCAGAAAAAGAAGCCATTAAAAACCTTCGAAAGATGATTAATGAGATGTGGAACGACGTAAACAAAGAGTGTTTAAGGCCTACACCTGTGTCTATGCATCTCCTTATGTTCGCCGTCAACTTGGCAAGAATGGTAGAAGCGTTCTACATGTATGAAGATGGATATACAAACTCAGATGGATATACCAAGCAAATGATAGCTTCCTTACTCCTTCATCCAGTTCCAATATGAGAAGCGCTTTAGACAACTTTACTAGCATAATCGGCTTCTCCATTCGATCACTTGCTTTGAAGCACATCATTCAAATGCTCAACAACCAACTCGAAAGCAATCTTAAACTTGCTTCAATAATAATAATAATAATATGTAAGCAGGTTAATTAAGTTGTATATTATTTGTAATTGAGCCTAATATAGTAAAGCTCATATTAGTTACGGTTAGGGTTAGTTACTTGCCAAAGAAGCCTTTAGGCTTACAAATAAGGCTTGAGAATTATATTGTAGTTGGTTGAATAATATTAAATAAAACTAAAGTTCTTTTAGGGTTTATCATTATTTAGTGTAGCTTTACTTTAGCTTAGATTCATCATCATCGTCATCGAGAAGAAGAAGAAAAAAAACCCAATTGTCTTATATTTTTAGAAACAGAAGACATTGATTGCATTGGCTAAATCCTAACAATTTATGAAAACTAGGTCCAAGTTTTCTAGATCCATAAAATTCTGGACTGAAGAGGAGGAAATATTGTGAAAATGATTTATTCTTAACATGTAGAGATAGAACCCTTTTTGTGTTATATATACTTTTGATCTTGAAGTTCTGATTGGAGTAAGCACAAAGGGGGTGTTGATCACTTAGAAGTTAGAAATGAGTGCTTAATAAAAATATATTCCAATAATAACCTCACAATAAATTGGTAATAATTGTTGCTATCTGTTGGGATGAAGTTGGCTTGAATAGTCCCACATCAAGTAAGGCGGAGTTGTCACTAAGGTTTATAAGGAGATGGTCCACTCCCTAATAGTAACGAGGCCTTTTAAGGGAAAACCCCACACCACCTAGGCCCGATGGAAGGCCCGACCCGATAGGTGGTGTTTAAGTTGGGGACAATATCGTTGCTATGTATAGTGGACCAAGGAGTGCGCGCAATTGCACGTGCTCGACGCCCCAACAATTGGTATCAGAGCCGATGGTTCGGCTGGGACTTGGTCGGCGAGGTGAAGGTGCAGGCGGCACATTATTCAGGAGATAGGCGTAGGCGCATGTGCGCGGTCCGCCCACTCCCTAATAAACCTTAGTGACAACTCCGCCTTACTTGATGTGGGACTATTCAAGCCAACTTCATCCCAACACTATCCATCTCCTCTTTTCTCCACCTCATCTTTATCATGCGAGCAAGGCCACTGCCGTCCCTAGCCTCCCCTCTTCTTCCTATTCGTCTTTCACTTTCTCTTCCTTTCTATATTGAAGATTGTATGAAGAATGAAGATGAATATGGAGTGGTTTCTGGTAGTGGTGGGAAGGAATCTTAATGGTATTTGGAAGAGAAAAAATAGGTGGAGAAGGGGGTTAATGTTGGTGGTTTGTGGTAGGCGGTGGGAGTTGTGATGGTGGATAAAAATGTGAAAAAAAAAACTAAAAACTTAAAGTCAACATTTAAAAATAAACAACTTTTAATTTTACAACTTCTAATTAGCAGCCCATTCAAAAGCAAAACAAACAATTCATTTAGAAGGTCGTTCAAAACTTCTAACTCACTGGAGTTAGAAGTTAGCTTCTAAACGCTTAAAAAAACACCACCTAAGTATTTTTGGTAATATTTTGAGATGTTACTTAAAAACAAAGAACAATCTTTAGGAGCACTAAGTTTTCCGTATGCTATGACCTTCTGATCAAGTTGTTGTGAACTCGAGACACCCATGGATGGATTATTTTACATGAGCTTGAATAATTGATCATTGATGGTTGATTTACCCCAAAGCAGAGTTCTTTCATTCTGTGTTTGATGATCTACTTTGTTTGCTTTTCATTGATCTTTTGTGGTTAGCTAGTACAGCATATGCAGGATATCCCTTGAGTTATGATTATGAATATTTCCTCTTTTTTCTCAGATGGAAAGTTGCAACATATTTGTAGGATCCTCCCTTTAGGTAATAATTGGCTATTTGGAAGAAAGGACTGGGGACTGGGGTGTGTTTTTTTTTTTCTCTTATTCCGTTGTAGCTTTTTTCTTCTTTCCCCCTCCCTCCGAGATTTAAAAAAGAAATTTGCAATTAACATGTCTATGTTGAATATTTCAGGTACTTTCAGAAAATATAAGGAAAATTTGACATCTCGAAATCGCCCACTAATGAAAGTAAAGTATGATTTTTATTCATGCTTTTGAATTATACATTTTCTTGTTTGTTTTGTTCAAATAGTTCACAAATTGTTTCAGGCGGATATGAAGTTAGCCATTTATTAAGGTCGACAATTAGTTAACGAGAAGCATATTGTAGACAATGGTCATGTAGTAGATAAATATTGTTGTTGCTTAGAAAAGCTGGATATTATTAGAATGGGAGTGACAAGAGTCTGGAGCTTTGTAAAATATTTATGAATACATAGGGCATATGAACAAGAGCGTAGAGCTCTGGGTGATACTTATGAAGACTGTCCAAAATGACATACGGTTTTTGAAACATTTGCTATTACTCCCTTTGATATTTAGTCAATAAATCAGATGGTTTGGTTGAAATTAAATGACTAGCTATTCCATTGAACAATTATCATGTCCAACATGAAGCTCATTTAGATTTTAGACAAAAGATGTTCAAAGAAATCTCCCAGTAATTGTCTTAAGATAAGGGGTTTTATCAGTGTTCTAAAAAACGCTATGCGGTAGGCAGGCGGCGAGCAAGGGATTAACGCCCAGAGGACTAGGCGATTATTTATTTATTTATTATAATTTTTAAATCTAAGCATAATAGCTTATAAATTACTTTCAATTCAATGCCAAGATACATATAAAAAAATATATTAAAAACAATCTTAATTGTTTATTTTTTTCGAACTGGAAATAAAAAAAAAATCAAAACCCCCCAGGTGGTCGCCTAGACCAATTTTTAGAACACTGGGTTTTATATTGATTTTTCTCCGATTCTAGTATCATAGTTGAAGGCCATTAAACTTGTAAACATAGAGCAATCAACAATATATATTAAAGAAAAAATGGTGTCGAACTTTTAGAATAATATTATTAGTTATTGATGAATTCAAGGATGTACAGACACAGGCACGCATGTCGTGTCAGACACGAACATGACACAAACATGATATGCTCACTCGACAGTTTTTCGAAAATTAAGACTCGAGGGCCTGGTGATATGTCATAATTTTATTTTATTTTAAATTTATTTATAAGTCATATGAACATAAACAATAATCTAATAAAAAAAAAATTAAAGTAAAAAAGAACAAGATCTATGAAGATGAAGTTGAAAATGAAAATGAAGCACAAATTGTGTTGGAAAAAAAAATATAAAGAAGAAAAACATAAAGAAGAAGATGTAAAAAAGTAGAGAAGAATATAACACTCTGTCGCAAGAAAAAAAATAATGTAGAAGAGATAAAAAACAAAGGAGAGAGGAAGAAACATAGAGTACCTCTATGCATCACCGCCTCTTATCTTGATTCGCAATTGAAAGTTGTTGTTTTTTAATACTTTAGCGTTGGGACAAATACTTGTTTGCAGCCACCCAAATAGAACCTCGTTTCTATTCAGCTTCCAAATAGAATTTTGTTTCTATATTCAAATAGAATTTTGTTTCTATTTAATTAACATTGTTTCTATTTAATTAACACCGCCTCAAATAGAACTTTGTTTCTATTTATTTCTGTTGTTGTTTCTTATTGAAAACTTTTTTTTCCTTATTAAACCAAACTTGAAATTATGTTTGATTACTTACCAAAGTTGGATCCACCCTAATGGGCTGGACCTCATCAAATCTCCCCTTCCAGACCATTAGGGAAGAATCACTGCCTAATCATATTAGGCCATTCTAATGAGTTCTCTACAAAACTCATGTTTTCCTTTTGGAACTACTTTTGTCATCATGTTGGAAGGATTTTCACTAGTATGAATATTTGTAACCTGGAAACAATTTTTCTCAAGCACTTCACGTATCCAGTGGTAACATGTATCAATATGTTTGGTAAGTCCATGGTATGTGGCATTCTTACTCAACTCAATAGCACTCTGATCATCACAATGCACCACATACTTATTCTGATTCACACCCAACTCCTTGAGCAATATTTTCAACCATAACATTTCCTTCCATTCTTCATTAATGGCAATATACTTGACTTCAGTAGTTGACAAATCAACACACTTTTGCAATCTAGACTCCAAGCTACAGCTCCCCCTGCAAAAGTGAAAACATAACCTGAAGTCGACCTCTTCTTGTCTAAATCACCTGCAAAATATGCATCTGTGTATCCTTCTAACACAGCTCCTGAATTACCAAAGCTTTGAAGTACCTTTCAAATATCTCATAATCCATTTAACTGCAGCCCAATGTTCTTTTCCTGGATTTTCTGAATACCTGACATATCTTTCTTTTCTTCATCAGTACGAGGAGATAACTTGGCACTTAACTTGAAGTGATTAGCAAGTAGAGTACTCACGGGCTTAGCATCATTCATGTTGAACCTTTCAAGTACTTTTTCAATTCTTGTGACAACCACAACTTCTTAATTTTTCTATCATGTGTAATCTTCATCCCTAGGATGTGTTGAGCTTGCCCTAAGTCTTTTATATCAAAAAGCTAAACAAATCTTTTTTCAACCTACCAATCATATCAACATCTTTTCCAATAATTAGCATATCATCAACATAAATCAAAAGAATAATGAAGCTATCAGGCGAAAAATATCTGACATAAATACAATGGTCTTAAAGTGTTCTCTTGTAGCCATATCCTACCATAAGGAAGTCAAACTTCTTATACCACTGTCTCAGAGCCTATTTCAATCCATAAAGGTTTTTCTTCAATCTGCAAACCATATGTTCTTTCCCTTTCACTTCAAAACCCTCTGGTTGTGCCATGTAAATTTCTTCATGCAAATCCCCATGAAGAAATATAGTTTTAACATCTAACTGCTCAATCTTAAGATCCAGGCTAGCTGCAAGACTTAACACCATTCTAATGGATGTCATCTAAACCACGGGTGAGAATATCTCATCAAAATCTATCCCCTTCTTTTGCGCAAAGCCTTTTACTACTAACCGAGCTTTGTGTTTCACATTCTTTCTATTGCCATCCTTTTTCAGTTTGTACACCCATTTGTTCTTCAAAGGTTTTCTACCTTTTGGAATCTCAACTAAATCATAAGTATCATTTTTATGCAAGGAACTCATCTCTTATTGCATAGCTTTCATCCAACTATCTTTATCTTTATGATCTAGTACTTCTTGAAAATTTTCTAGTTCACCTTCTTCTATAAGGAAAACATACTCATCATTGGGGTACCTCTTTGAAGATTGGCGCTCTCTGGTAGACTTTCTTAATTGAGGCTCTACTATTTATTGCTGAAGGGGTTGCTCTTCATGCATGGTCTCATCTGTTTCTACATGATCATCATTAACAACTTCATTTTCTGGCATATGGTCACCAACTATATCTTCTGGCATCTCTCCCCCATTTTTCAACATGCAACAAATGAGGAGGAAGTGGTGTAAGATCTGCTACCTCATTATTTATCTGCTTAGGCTTTTCAATTTTCTCAAAATCTACAATGGTATGATCTTCATAAAATACCACATCTATGCTTCTAATAATTTTCTTATTCTCAGGATCCCATAATCTGTAGCCAAACTACTCATCTCCATAACCAATGAAAATACATGGAGATGTCTTCTCATCAAGCTTTAATCTCTTTTCCTTCGGTACATGAACAAATGATTTACAGCCAAATACCTTCAGATGAGAGTATGAACTATCTTTCCCTCTCCACACTCTTTCTAAAATGTCACCATCTAAAGAAAATGAAGGAGACATGTTGATGAGATAACAAGTTGTACTAGCAGCTTCAGACCATAACTCTTTTGGCAATTTAGCCATGCGAAGCATGCATCTCATCTTTTCTACAATAGCCCGGTTCATTCTTTCTGCTACCCCATTATGCTGTGGAGTGTTAGGAACTGTCTTTTCATGTCGTATACCAAGCTTACTACAATAAGCTTTAAATTCTTTTGATGTGTACTCGCCACCATTATCACTGCGAAGACACTTCAAAACTCTACCTGTTTCTCTTTCAACCTTGGCATGAAACTGCTGAAAAACCTGGTCCTTAGATCTGAGAAAATATATCCACACATTTCTTGATGCATCATCAATGAATGTCAAGAAATATCTACTACCACCAAGATAATCTTTCAAGGAGGGAATTAATTTCTTCTTTTCTAAGAGTTGCATACATTTCTCACTCATGTGTGCAAGTCGCCTATGCCACAAGTTTTTAGAAGAACCATCTTCAGCTGCATTGAAACTAGTCTTACACAATTTCACCTGAGTCTTGTATAGTGTGCAACACGCCTTACCCTTTGCCACAACAAGTGAACCTTTGGTAAGCTTCTATGCACCATTACCAAAATAATTATATACCCTTGTTTATCCAAAACAAGTCCAGAAATCAGGTTCAGACGAAGATCAGGAACATGATGTACATCTTTCAAAGTCAACGTGCACCCCTTATTGGTCTGGACACACACATCACCTATTCCCACTATTTTAGAGTTGCTAGTGTTTCCCATATTCACACTGCCAAAATCTCCTGCTCTATAAGTAGTGAAATAGTCTTTCTTTGGGGTTGCATGATAAAATGCACCGGTGTCAATAATACGTTCGCTTCCTTCATTTGCAACATGCAAACATTCACCTTCGCCATACAAAAGAGCTACGGGTTCATCAGTAACAGCCGCGGTAGCTTCTTTACTATCATCATTCTTCACTTTTTCCTCTTTCAAATCTCTTTTGTAATTATAACATTGTTTTCTGAAATGGCCTAGTTTACCACAATAATGACACTTAAAACTTCTATCTCTTGACTTTGATCTCCCTTTTGACTTGTCACGGTTCTTATCATAACTATGATATTTCTTATATTTTTCTCTCCCCCTGTTTTCAGTCACAAGTGCTTGGGAATGATCAGTACCAGCAGACTTCCTTCTAGTCTCTTCATTAAATAAACTATCGGTAACCAACTCCATGGTAAGTTGTCCATTCGGTGCCGAATTACTAACCGACACCACCAATGTTTCCCAATTATCTAGTAATGAGCTAAGAAGTAATAGTGTTTGTATTTCATCATTTAACACTATCTTCATGTTAGACAACTGATTTACCACACTTTGCACCTCATTCAAGTGCTCAACAATAAAACTACATTCCTTGAATTTCAAGTTCATTAACTTCCTAATAAAAAAGGCATTGTTTGCAGCGGTTTTCCTTTCATATAAATTCTGGAATTTGGTTCAAAGAGCATGTGCAGACGTCTCAGTTGACACATGATGAAATACCGAATCATCTAACCATTGCCTGATGTGACCAATAGCCTTTCTGTTTAATTTCTTCCACTCTTCTTCTGCATCTCCCTCAATTGGAGGGTACAAATCCTTACAGTATAATATGTCTTCCATCTTGGCTTTCCAAATAACATAGTTTGAGCCATTAAGGCTAATCATCCTTGTATTGTTGTTATTCTCCATGTCAACTCTCTTAATTGACAATCTCCCAACAATTGCTTTGATACCACTTTGTTGGGAAAATACTTGTTCGCAGCCACCCAAATAGAACCTTTTTTCTATTTAATTAACCAGCTGCCAAATAGAACTTTGTTTCTATTTATTTTTGTTTTTGTTTCTTATTGAAAACATTTTTTCCTTATTCAACCAAACTTGAAATTATGTTTGATTACTTACCAAAGTTGGATCCACCCTAATGGGATGGACCTCAACATTTAGATGGATTAACAACCTTCAAATTAATTGGTTATCTCTGCCTAAAAGTAAAAAATGAAATAAAGTTGGTTGTCTAGTCTTGCTTGTGTTCTAACCGAGTTTTGGGTGTCAAAGGCGTGTCCAACACATTGACTACACTAACCATGTATTTGACACCTGTTGACACATTGACCATGTGTCCGACGGGTGTCAGAGGCATGTCAGATACATGTCGAACACGGGTACGGAAAGTTTTCCGAAGAGTATGTGCTTTCTTGTATGCATTATGTTCATCAAAATTATGGATTAATTGGTGGCTCCGAAAAAGAAGCTTTGGAGCCCCTCATAAACATGTTATCCTATTCAGGCGTATGTTTACATACTGTTTATGTCCATTGATATCATATTTGTCTATGTATGTTGGAGTTGTAGTGACGTGCTTTAACTTTTAACATTTGTTCCTAGATATCTGATAACTACGCAGAAGATCTCTGTGCAAATGTCAAGGTGAGCACCTTTTCTTTCAGTTTTATTTTGTTTACTTTCTTCTCTATATTACTTGATAATTGAACTAACACTGGTTGTTGGTGCGTGGATTTATCATTCTTTCCTGCGAAGTGCATCACCTTTTGTTGAAATTAATGCGAAATTTCATTCAAGTCCAACCTTCTTAAAGCATCTTATTCAATTTAGACCTACATTATGAAATGAAAAATGCAGCTTATCAGTTGGGATGGACTAGTACAGTTTTCCTAGTACAGAGAATATCGTACCCTGGGCTGTACTCTTTTTATATGCAGTAGACTGCTGTTGGTAAGAGTGTGTTGTGCTCCTAAGACTCTTATATATTAGACAACTTTCTGAATTAATACAATACAGTTGAGTCATACCCCTGTTTAATAAGTTTGGCTCCCCAAGGCAGTTTATAATAATAGAAACATTCTGATAACTCAGGTTTTAGAAACATTCTGATAACTTTTAGGGATTAGAAATGTTCTAATAATTCTTAGGATTAGAAACATTCTGATGACTCTTAGGAATTTGCAACAGATATTCCAAGTGGTTCTAACGTCCAAATCCAATAAGCGTAAAGTAAACAAGAAGCTGGTATTATATCTGGTGATAATTCAAATATTCATATAAACAATGATGTGGTCATTTCCATATTCAAAATGATGGGCCCAAAACAACACTTGATAGTAAAAATCACTTTAGCTTACAATACGTTCATAGCTAGTAACAACTTACAACAAAAATCTTAGTTTATTTATTTATTTTCTGAAAAGATCAAACAAATTTTTATTGATGAAATCTTATGGAGTACAAGGGAGGACTACCAGAAAAATAAAGTTGGTAGTTACATAAGAGTTAACGGAATGTATTTGAATCGTATTATGGTAATCGGGATAACATCATTTTAGGACTTTAATCCTGTTAAGGTCGAGATTGTATCATTTTCACACTCAAGTTCTAATAAAATTTTTACCTTTTAAAAGAAAAAAAACCATTAAAGACACTCTATATGTTCAAAAGAGACTCTGTTAAGAACCAACAGCGCTGAACTCAAATCCCGAGTGCCTTTATTTATTTTATTAGGTTCAATTTTTAGTTTATTCATAGCATCTCCATCCAGAGAACTCTCATGCTAGACCATACCTCCCTCCTCCTCCTCTTAAAATATAGGGGTTTAGGTGCCGGCTTTCTAAAAAATATACTGGTTTAGGTGCCGGCTCCCTAAAATTCCGAGTTTTTGCGATCTTACAGGTTAACTCATGTCAGATACAGTTGGGTTCCCGTTAAAAGACCCTAAATGATAGGGATTTGGAGATGGATCTTAGGACGCAGTTGGAGATGCTCTTAGGTTCACATTTATTAGAAGTTCAAGTCCACCTGTTATGACTTATCAATAGAATATGTTCATCGATAAGTTCAATTAATACAATAGTGTGTTCATTTAATTTCTACCCTGAGTCCAGTAAGCCCCAAGCAAAGCATAACTGGAACATGCTTATCTGAGAAAGAGCTCCAAATTCTATCTTTGTATGAATGTCTGTAGCTAACAAATGTTGAAGCTTTGACTAAGTTTTTGGAACATTGTATCATAAAATTCATAATTGTGATTCGTGTAACTGTTTGCTGTGCCATTCTTTTGTTGTAATCCACATTTCAACTTCATCACACTTTAGTGCTTTTCTGTATTATGAATGGACATTTCTGTTGAAAATTGTTTTAAAAATCCAAGTGGGGGATTGTTGGAAATATGGTTTTTTAAAATAAAAGAAAATGAGTGTTTAACAGGTTTTGAACCCTGGACCTCTCTCCTATTTTGATCTATGGATCACTCTCTAAAATTTAGTCCCATATCTATTATACAACTCTTTGTGGTAGAGTTTATAAGGAGATAGTTAGGACTTGGGCTTGGACCCCTTGGGGGTACCACTCTTTTATGAGGAGGGGAGACTCTCGCTCCCGCCACTGCCGCCATCCGTCCGTATCGGGTCATTAAGAGCGCAACCCATTCTTTTTGCTACAAATTTATTTAAATGAAAATAAATTTTGAATTTATGAAGAAGGAATGAATCTAGACGGGATATGTCCATGTATCTAGACGTCTTCCTTTTCACACGTTTTGCCATGATTGCTCCACGTTTTTAATTGCGTCCTTAATGTCAATGAATCTAGACATGATTCTTAGCTTTCTTAAAACCCACATTTTCCACATGTTTTAATTGCATTCTCTAAGCAATGTATTTAGTTGTGATTTCGTATTTGAACGAATCTATATTCTCACTATAAATACCATATAGATTTAGAGCTCTAAAACATAAGGTGTAGAAAAACAAAGAAAAAGTATTTTGCAACAAGAGCATTTCGTTTTGCAATTAGAGAGAAAAAATCTTTTCCCTTTTGTAATTAGTTAATTCATTTTGTATTCCAATCAAAGAAGTGTTTTTAGCTTAGTTAAATTATTTACAATGTATTGATGATTCCGAGCAAAAACAAATGTTTAAGCGTGATAGTATTCCGTTTATCAAATGTGCAATTGATTGAACGAGACAGAGAAGATTCTGAGCTGTTTTATCCTGGGGACGGCGGGGCTAGTACACTGCTTGCACAATCTTGGGCAGAGCCGCGAAACGTCTTAAAGAGAGCGACCTAGTCCGCGACTCAACCCAAGAACAAATTGGTACTTTCGTTCCTAACTTTTTATTTGAATCTTATACAGCAGTAACAACAATTTCTGAATCTTAGAATTCGTATCGAATGCCATTACGTTTCTGTTTCGGCGTTTCCTTACACCATATAAAAAAAATTGATTTTGCCTTTATGTTAATTTTTCATAAATTGGCAATAACGACATTTCTTGATGTAGGTAGGAGATAGATGCCAAGTTGAACCTGGTAAGAAAAGAGGGGTTGTAAAATATGTTGGTAGGGCAGAATCTATTGCCCCTGGTTTCTGGGTTGGAGTAGAATACGACGAACTCTTGGGGAAAAATGACGGCATGTATGCAAGCTCTCATATCTACTTCTATTGATTTTATGAACATCTGTGTCCTTAGTTGGTTTCTCTTTTGACTTATGTTGTGGATCATAATGGCGTGGGAAAGACAGTTTTATTTAGTGCTTGGCAAATTTTCCCTACTAAATCCAGATTGCAATGGTTTCTTTCTCATTCCTAGGACACTGAAAGTAACTCTAAGTGCTACATTTTGAGTTCATTGGTAGTTATTCATTTCTATAATCTTGACATAAATTGTTCTCATTGCATTTTCTTATTCAAGAAGTGGACCACTTTGAAGTAAAGAAACCGCTCCAAGAACTAGATGCCTTTGAGTCTATGACTAGGTTTAGAAATACCTCTAAAAATTGAAGAGCCTGCTTCCTATTCTGATTTTAGGCCTATTAGTCTGTGCAACATGGTATATAATTTTTTTAGTAAAATCCTTTGTTTGAGATTGGGTAAGATACTCCATAATATTATCTCTTTAGAGCAGGGGGCTTTCGTATAAGGGAGACTTATTTCAGAAAACATTGGATTGGCACAAGAACTAATGAGAGAGATTGGCAAAAAAAGTATAGGGAACAACGTAATGTTCAAGTTGGATATGGAAAATGCGTATGACAGAATTGAATGGGGATATCTCTTGGCGGTTCTACGTAAATTTGGTTTTAATAACAGAATATGTCATCTGATCTCAAATTGCGAACACATTGTGGATTCTCGGTGTTGATGCAAGACAGGTATGACGGATATTTCAGATCATCTAGGGGTCTTAGGCAAGGTGACCCTTTCTCCCCCTTACTCTTTGATATTGCAGCAGAAGTACTAAGTAGAGGACTCTCTCGAGCTTTTCGTAGAGGGGAAATTGCAGTTTATCACACTCCCATGGTGGCCTCCCCGATTACTCACCTCTTGTATGCTGACGATTCACTGATTTTTTTGAATGGTAGGAAAAAATTCATTGCAGGATGTATGAAGTTTATAGAAATATATTGTCGGGCATCAGGAGAGAAATTTAATTTTGAGAAAAGTTCGTTCATGATTGATGAGAAAGTTAATGCAGAAAAAATAATTTTGATCAAATTATGGACAAGCTTCTCTTACAAGCAGTCCACTTTCACATACCTTGGAGTACCCATTTATCAAGGCAGATGTTGAATTTCTTACTATGATGATTTGGTAAATAAGATCCATAATAGAATCCAAGGCTGGAAATCCCGACTGTTGTCGCCAGGGGCCGGGCAGATTGACTCTGATCCGACATGTTTTATTGTCTATGCCGATTTATACCATAGCAGCTATAGTAGTCCCTATCAAAGTCATGCAATCTATTCAGAAAATGATTGCAGATTTAATTTGGGGAGATCATGAAGGGAGACATAAACGGAAATGGATTGCATGGAATAAAATCAGTGTTACTAAAGAGGTAGGTGGGTTACATGTTAGAAGTCTGGACGATACTATAAAAGTTTTTCGAGTTAAGTCCCTTTGGAATCTGATAAACACCAATTCTTTATGGGCAAAGTTTTTTAGGAAAAAATATTTGAAGGCAGGGGTTCCAATCAGAAAACAAGAGATTAAAGCTGGGGATTCCCCGTTTATGAAAGAGTTGCTGGTGCATAAAAATTTCATAGTGGAAATTCCACTTGGAGGATCACTAAAGGAAGCGTTAGCTTTTTTGAAGAACACTAGGCCAAGGATGAAATCTTTATTAGAAATGGGGAAGCGGAGACAAATGAAACTTGGTCTTCCCTAAGGCAAATGTGCAGGGAAAATTTCAGATGTTTAACCCCGGTAATGCAAAGAAAAGCTCAAGAGGCGTAGGCGATGATGGCGATCGGGACACTAGAATATGGATTCCAAGTAATGATGGTATGTTCTCTATTAGCTCAGTATGTGAAATTCTAGGTGGCAGAGGGACACCTGATGATTTTTGGAATTGGATCTGGCATCCTCAGCTGCCTTCTAAAATTTCCATTTTCACATGGAAGATTATTAAAAGGGCTATACCCATAGATGGAGAAATTAGAAGAATTGGATTCCAATTGGCTTCTAAATGTGGATGTTGTGCACAATCTGGGGAGGAAACCATAAAACATCTTTTCTTGGAAGGTGAGCTAGCAAGAAGAGTGTGGAGACATTTCGACTTGGTGTTTGATATACACGTACATAAACCGGTTGAAGTCTATACCATGCTAAAGGCGTGGTTTAGAAAGGCGAAGACATCCTCATTATCAGGTACCCTAATTCATCTCACTTCTCTTTTTATTTTATGGGAGATTTGGATTCAGAGAAACAGAAAACTATATGAAGGAAAGGAGTGCTCGTCATGTTATGTGATCATTAAAGTGTATTACTGGATTAAATGTGTTGCAAAATTCTTTAATCCTAAATCAAAGGAAACCAATGGGGCGTTGCTCAATAGATTGGGTATACAGGAAAAAAAAATATAAATGATTCCTCCCTGGGCTGTGTATTGGAATTTCCCTCCTATGGGATGGTATGTGCTAAATGTAGATGGATTGTGTAGGGAGAAGAATACTTCTGGAGGCTTTGTTATTAGAAATGAAGAGGGTAACTTTGTGGCGGCTAGACAATGCTTTTTTGGGGAAAGAACAAACAATTCAGCAGAAACGAGGGTCTTGCTTGAAGGCTTGAAATTTTGTGTTGATCACGGTCTCCGTAAATGCGTCATTCAGATGGACTCAATGTTGGTTAAACAATGGATCTTCCAAGAAACAAAGATTCCTTGGTTTCTTAGCAATTGGTGGAGGGAGATAAGAGAGATGAATAAGGCTTTGGTGTGGCATTACATCCACATGTTCAGGGAGACTAATTCAGTGGCGGACGCTTTAGCTAGATTGGCACAAGTTGAGCATATGTCTCGAACTTATACTTGGGGCTCGCTTCCTAAAAGAATAAAATCCTTAATTATTCTTGATAAGAATAAGACAACATATCTCAGACTTCCGGATGTTAAATGAGGGTTGATATTTCTGGTATAATCTTTTTGCGACAGTCAAGGTCGCAACAATCAATTTGGCGTGTTTTTTGGCGTTGTGGCGAAGAAATGGAGAGGTCATTGTCTGGAAAAACAAGGGAAATATCCTGTTTTGAAAATCTGGTATCTGGCATGGGCAAGGAAGGGCAGAGGAAATCTCGATGCAGGTATGCAGGATTCAGGACCTGAATTGGAGTATAGAGGATGCGGAGCAACACAATGCAATTTGCAGGGCCGTTTGAGTAGAGGATCAGGTCTGCGGTTTAGTATTGGCAACAGACTGGACAATTGCAGTTCTTTGTTCCAGTTTTGTTTATGGTGCGATGCAGGGTTATGCGGTTATGGTGCGATGCAGGGTCATGCGGTTTAGGGCGATGCATGGTCATGGGGATGGAATTCTGTGTTTGCAGAAGTTGTTTCGCTAGTGGCAATTTGACAGGGTGCAAATTGAGTTTGCAAGTCTTACAAGAAGTCTGTTGCTGTTTTGTTAAGCCTAATTGCTGAATGTGCAGGGTTGAATATAGCTGATAAATGGTGCGGTCTCGTGACAGTATGACTGGTTTTTGAAAGTTCAAATTGACAAGATTAGCAAGTTGTGTCTTGCAAGAAGTTTGGATTTTCTGTAAGCTGCAATATTTTTTATTTGCAGTTTTAAGGTTTTTTGAGTTAGTAGAGTGGTTTAGCATTGGTTTTAATGATGTATGTTCATTCGGCTTCCTTTTTCGGGTAAAGTCGTCATGTACCCCCGACAAGTGTAAAAGAAATTTTTTCAAATAATAAAGGTCTGACATTCCACAGCTGTCCCTCCCCACTGGAGGTTTAAATTTAAAAATTAAAATTAAAATAAATAAATAAAAAAAACACTCACTGCTTGTTGCCACACCACTCCTTAAGTTGGCAACAGCAACTTCACTAGAAAATAGAGTTTTTGAGGGTTTTAGACGAACAACATCAGCTTAAATATAACTGCAGCATCTTGAAGAGATGGAAAAGTATCAACAAGGACATCGCTGAATGTAGATTTTTCACATATGGCAGCAGGTTTAACAGCAACAAGCAAGACTCAATAGCAGGCACTCTCAAGACTGCGGCTTCAATGCAGTTTTCTAAGAGTGTTTATCCAAATTTTATGCTTTACATTGCACTGGGAAATGACACTCAAAGGCGCTTGAGTTACATTACAAAAACACCATGTCACTCCAGAAATACATTGCAAATCACAATACTGTAAATGTTCATCACACATCCCATGTGTGCTCTTATTCTTGTGAGGCATCACATAACTCAAAAGTGCTTGAGTTTACATTATTATTGTGAGGCATGGCAGAATTATCGAAATACATCTTGCATGAAAAGAACATAAGAACGCCCTTATTACATACCAATCTCTGCTGTGTCCATCCCATATCCCATGTGTGCCTGAGAATGACTCGACAACCACGTCGACACTTCTTAGCAAATCACCTTTCAGTGGGAGGATAACGAACATGAAGAGGGATTGTATTGTTTGAGGAGGAGAAAAAGAATCTTAGGGAATTGGCTCATAATCATGCTCTGGTGCCATGTTATCATTTCTAGTGTTTGAGAGAGAGAGAAGTCTATAATAGATAGGTTCTTGAGTCAATAATACATAACTACACATGCAGCCTGGATATAACTGATATAGACAGGAAAGAATTTAAGGAAAATAGAAAATAGCGTCCTTCCTTAGCTCATGGCTAACCAGCCATATGCGCTGAAGTTTCAGTAAAGTTCTTGAGTCTTTCCGATGGGTTTTTCACCAACCAACACTACACTTTTCTTATTTGAGAATATTTTTCTGCCTGGAGTGAAGCTTACAAATTTGAACGCTGCAGGGTGAAAGGGAAACGCTATTTCAAATGCACTGGTGCAATGGTCAGACCAGATAAAGTGAAGGTTTGTATAGAATTTTGTTCCTTTTTGATGATGTGCTAATAGTTTCATTAATTTATTTATAGAAAGAAGCTATACATATGTATATATATATTTAACAAATAACAAAACAAAAGAACTGATTTTGTGAGAATGATGTTCTACCTTTCTCATTGCTATTCTGCTGTTTATATACAAGCTAATCACCAATATTACCCAACTCCTAACCACCCTAATAATCTACTAATCTTCCTTAAAGATGTTATACTATATTGACCCAATAAGCAACCTTCCTAAAAACAATATTTAGTTCCTAAAATATAGTATTCACATGATCAAGAAGATATTATCAATAGCATAATCAAGAGAATATTCACAATATCTCAATACCCCCCCTCAAGTTGGTGCATGGAGATCCCGTATGCCCAACTTGCGAAGTAGATACTCATATTGTCGTTTGCCCAACGCTTTTGTGAAAATGTCAACGAGTTGCGCATTGGACGGGACAAATGTGGGATTGATATTTCCGGCAACAATGTCATCACAGACAAAGTGACAATCGACCTCAATATGTTTTGTCCATTCATGAAATACGGGATTTTGAGATATATGGAGAGCCGCCTGACTATCACAATGAAGAGACATAGGACGTGCATGGGGCATCCCGAGGCTAGCTAAAATAACTTTTAGCTATTTCAACTCACATGTAGTCATAGCCATAGATCGGTATTCCGCCTCTGCGGAGGAACGGGATACTGTATGTTGCTTCTTCATCTTCCAAGATACCGGCGAGTCCCCAAGAAACACCAATCAACCAGTGAGGGACCGCCTAATCAAGGGCATCCGGCCCAGTCAGCGTCACACCACCCATGTAACTGCATATCGCACTTACTACTCAAATGTATACCTTGACCCGGATTACCTTTTAAGTACCGGACCACCCGCAAAGCAGCTTCCCAGTGGTCCGCCCGAGGACGCTGCATAAATTGAGATAAAACATGAACACTATAAGATAATTCAGGTCGAGTAAAACACAAATAAATTAGCCGCCCCACCAAGCGATGGTAAGGCTCCGGGTTAGCGAGTTCTTGACTCGTGGACAAGGCGAGTCGATGATTCTGTTCCAATGGCACCGTCGTGGGCCTTGCCCCTAGATATCCGGCCTCAGAAATGATGTCAAGTGCATATTTGCGTTGACAAAGTACAAACCCATCTAGTCTGCGTGCCACTTCGACCCCCAAGAAATACTTTAAAGGACCCAGATCTTTCATGTGGAAACAAGCACTGAGGTAATCCTTGAATTTCTGTATATCAACCGGATGACTCCCAGAGATGATAAGATCGTCGATATAAACAAGAACACTGAGTTGAACCGCACCTTTCTGTAGAGTAAACAAAGAATAATCTGAATAAGATTGCTGAAAACTATAATTCTTCAAAGCAGTTGACAGTTTAGCGAACCAACACCGGGGTGCCTGCTTCAGCCCATATAATGATTTCCTAAGCTTGCACACCTTCCCGAAAGTCCCCACCTGAAAACCGGGTGGTAGTTTCATGTATACCTCCTCTGTAAGGTCACCATGTAGAAATGCATTATGGACATCCATCTGATGAACTTCCCAATTCATGGCAGCCGCAACTGCAGGAAAGACCCTCACTGTAACCATCTTGGTTACTGGAGCAAATGTCTCTGTATAATCAATTCCTTCAATTTGATGGTTCCCAAGAATAACCAGCCGAGCCTTCAATCGCTCAATGGCACCGTCAGAATTAGGGGTGGGCAAATGGGTCGAGGATCCGCGGGTTCAAACCGAACCGGACCGTTTTGCTCTAAACGGTCCGGATTTTAATTTTGTGTTTTAGATACGGTTCGGATCGGTCCGGTCCCGGTTCCTATTTTTAAAAAAGAAACGGTCCGGGTTGGACCCGTTTCAAATTCCATTTACTAAAAAAACCTAAATATGGATTGGAAGACTAAACTCTTTAGCCGCACCGCACCCGCAGGTCGCCTCCTCCTCACCTGCATCCTTCTCTCGCATCCTCCCTCTGTTTTCCGTCTCTCTTGTACAGATTCCAAGTGCAAGGGAGTGAGTTGAAGCGCTTCCTCATCCTGCTATGGCGGAAATGGCAGCAAAAAGACAAGTGGAATTAGTGCTCAACCATCTCAATCCACTTCCTCTTCACTCGCCATCTTCATTTCAACTCTCTCGCACTTCCATGGACGATAGCTATCACCGAGTCCACGGTGAAGTTTCGACTAAAGAAGCTGTTTGGACAGCTGCTTTGGATGAATCAGGGAAAGATTATATCGATATCATTTACCAGAAAGCCCACAGAGAAGCCATAGCCAAGGTATTGAACTAGATAGATAGATAGATTCAATTCAATGGTTTTGTTTTCAATTTAAGCCAATCTGCAACGTCAATGTCCGTGTGTGTATGTCAATAGATTACGATCAATCGTGCTGAGAAGAGGAATGCTTTTAGACCACTTACAATTAAAGAGCTAATGCGAGCATTTAATGATGCCAGGGACGATCCTTCCATTGAAGTAATCATCCTTATTGGCCATGTAACTCCCTCACTTTTGCATTCGCATTTATTTCTTTCAAATTCTACTTTGCTCTTCTTCTTTTTTTCAATTCATCCAATTTTGCTTGTTTCATAGGGTACCAAGGCATTTTGCAGTGGCGGGGATCAATCATTGAGAAGCAAAGATGGTTATGCTGATTTTGACAATTTTGGTCGCCTTAATGTCCTAGATTTACAGGTATGTATATCACCTTTCCTTTCTTCTAATATAGGCGTCATTTTCTCAGGCCGTATGTTCCATCCACTTGCATGGGAATATCAGCTTATCTCCTCTGCTTTCAATTTTGCATCTTTCCTCTCTTTGCTACAGGTGCAGATTCGTCGTCTTCCAAAACCTGTAATAGCAATGGTACCCTATTCTCTTCTAATCTCTATTTTTATTACTTTTGTTTGAATGTCAAATGATCTTCTCTCTGCTTTTATTACTTTTGTTTGAATGTCAAAATCTGTTTGAAGAAATTTTCAGGACAGCTGAGCTGTAGACACTTTCTATATTGTTTGAGAGATTGGTTTGAATTGGATGTTGAATTGTACTATGTGTGAATTGTGAATAGAAGGATTTGTTGTAGATTTGGAACCGTTTGGAATCGGACCGTTCCAAACGGTTTGCGTTAGTTTCAATTCCAATGTTCAAAATGAGGGGATCTGGACCGGACCGGATCCGTTAATTTTAAACGGTTCGAGTTAGGTTCCTCCAAATTTGGAACCGATCCGGACCGTGCCCACCCCTAGTCAGAATTATACTTGATCTTGTATACCCACTTGCATCCTAGAGCTTTCTTTCCTGGTGGCAACTCTGCTACAACCCAGGTTTCATTAATCTCAAAAGCATCAATTTCTCGTCGCATGGCATCCCTCTAGCGGCTGTCTTTCGCAGCCTCAAAATAGCACACAAGTTCCCGTTCCACTGTCAAGGCTGCAAGAAAATGTCTATGTCGCACAAAAAAATTATCACAATTCACATAGTGTGCTATAGGATAGGGTGTACCTGAGGAATGTCGTGGTACGGGTGATGCTGATTCGGATGGACTCATTTTTCGAATGGTTTGAGTAACATAATCATGGAGTCGAACTGAGGCTTGCCTTCTGCGTTGACCCCTGCCCAACATATCTTCCTGAATTTTATCCGGGTTGTCCTCCTGGTTCGCACAAACCGGCTACCTAGCAGCCCCATCCGGCTGTACAAGCTCCTCGGCACATGCCGACTGCCCATCAGCCCCATCCGGCAGTACAAGCTCCTCGTCACCCCCCTCAATACAGGCGTAGATATCTCTTCAAAGTCCTCGTGAACTGCCTCGACATTTGGTAGGCCATCGTGGTCTAAATTAAAATTATCTGTAGAGGGAAAAACTCCTCAGAAAGCACAACATCACGAGAAACAAAGAAATCCCGTTTCTCCAAGTCATACAAACGCCACCCCTTTTTTCCATAAGGGTATCCAACAAAGACGCACCTGCGACTTCTACTTGCAAACTTATCCCCTGTCTTCACATGCGCATAACACAAGGACCCCAAAATGCGCAAATGATCGTAAGTGGGTGTGCTACCATATAAGACACTATAAGGCGTTTTCCCATTCAAGACCATGGAGGGAGTCCGATTTATCAAGTATCCAGCCGTCAACACACACTCTCCCAAAAATTCAATAGGAAGAGAGCCCTGAAAACGCAGCGCCTGAGCTACACTCAAAATATGTTGGTGTTTCCATTCAACCCGCCCATTTTGTTGAGGTGTTCCCGCACAAGACGTTTGAAAAACAATCCCATGATCAAGAAAATATTGTCGCAGGCAAGTGAGCACTTTGCAAAATTTTAACTGTTTTATCAAATTGTTTCTCAACCATCGAGAAAAACATTTTAAGGGTACGAGAGACCTCTTTCTTATCAACAAGTAAATAAATCCATACAGCACGGGAAAATCATCAACGATGGTCGAAAAGTAAGAAGCACCACAAGAGGAAGTTGTTCTATAAGGTCCCCATAAATCAGTGTGAATAAGTTCAAAAATAGTCGAAGCTTAACAGGAAACTTATCTCTACTTCGCTTTGCCCTCTGACAGACATCATAGTTTTTATTCAAGCTATTTTTCCTTTCACTAAGACTTACTTCAGGAACTAACTTTGTTACTTGTAGAGATGGATGACCCAGTCGCTTGTGCCACAGATCAAGAGACACCACACTATTGGCCTTCGTTGCGTGAACCCGTGGCAGCCCTCGGAAGTAATAGAGTCCATCTCGTCTTTCACCTGAACCAATCAGCATCCTCAAAGTGCAGTCCTGTATAACACACAGACCATTAGTGAATTGGACAAAACAGTTATAGTAATCAGTCAATTGCGACACAGAAATTAAATTGCAAGTTAGCCCTGGCACATAAAGGACATTTTTCAAAGACAAATTTCTGTCAATAATGACTGTCCCCTCTTTATTAGAGATAGCGCTACTCCCATCTGGCAATCCCACGGGACATTCAGCAATCTCCTTTAAGTCACGGAGATCCCCGATCGTGCCAGTCATGTGATTCGAAGCTCCCGTGTCAATAATCCAAGGCTTACCAGTCATCTTATCGGTCGTTGCGGGTTTTGACCCGCCCAGCATTTGGAGAAGCGTCTGCCACTGATCGGTATTCAATCCGGGCAGTGGAGATGCATCTGTCTCAGTCACTCCTGCCCCAGCAGAACTGGTATGAGCGGCGTTGGCACGATGCATATCCTTGGTTCCTCGGCCACTGCCTCGAACACTTGACTGCCCTCTTCCGCGACTGATATTCACATAATTATTACATAATATATCCCTTAATTTATGCATGTTAGTGTTTCGATTATTATATTGTATAGTAATTATTTCGTTTTCATGTCTTTGTAGGAATTTGAGCGTAAACGATGAAATCACATTAAAGCGACAAGTTAAGGAACGACAATTAGTCGATTCCAACGGTGGTATAAAGCAGTCACAAACCTAAACCCGAAACCTAGTTCATAACCCAATCCATAACCTAATTCATAACCTAAACCCAATCCATAACCTAAACCCAATCCCAATGCCAAGCCCAATCCTTCTCCTACCCTCATTGATGTATCATTCCCTCATTTCATCCATATTCATCTTAACAATTTCCTATAAATAGAAGATGATAGGGTAAGAAAGGGGGAGGAGGAAGAGAAGGGAAAAGAAGAGAATTAGAAATCAAAACCTCTTCCTCAATGGAGATTTCCTCAAAGGAGCTCCTCTCTCAAAGGTGATTCTCACAAGGTCACCCTCACCACTCATCCATCTCTCACTCACTCAGCAATCACCACCTCGCCACCACCATCACCCTAGCACCACCTCCACCGCCAGACAGCACAACCGCCACCGTCACCACCGTTAAACAGGGGTGTGACAACCCTGTTTCACGTCAACTTTTCACTCCGGCACCACTCTCTGCTCCTCTCCCCTGTCCACACAACCACCACCACAACCTCCGCACGAATCGCCGCGACAGAACCGCCACAACCACGCCGCGAAACAGAGTCGCACCGCGACTCTTTTCCGCCTCGCGATAGAGCCATACCCTGCGTCCTCCTCTCCTCTCTGTCCTCTATTCGTCCAGGCCCCAAACCATCTCTCCGCCACCGGACAACCACCACAAACAGAGCCGCACCGCGGCGCACCACCATCGCGACAGGAAGCGAAAACAGGGAGTCCCCTCCCGATTTCTCTCTGTTTATTTGTGCTGTTTTATTGGTGTTTCCTCACCTTTGCTCGTCTTTCGCAGGTTCTAGAATCGATTTGAGGTCGAGGACGGTCGCGAGGAGCGAAGAACAGGCCGCGAGACAGCCGCTGTCGCGCTGGAGAAGAAGGTGGAGCAGCGCAGAGTACTGTAGTAGTACTGTAGCAGAGGCGGGAATTGGTCAAATTCAGTTATTTGGCTATTTACACCCCCGGTTTTGCTCTGTACCACCACAGAGCGTTTTGGGACCTTTTCCTCGGGATTCGTGCACAACCACCTGTTGATCTGCTGAGTGCCACCACATCGAGCTTGTGAAAAACTAAATGGGTTGTATAAGTTATTCTGATTTATTTTACTGAATTGTGTGCTTAATTGTTAATTAAAATTTATTTCTGAATTTTTGATAAATTGCTTTCACCCTTCATTTTCGGGAAATTAATCTTGATATGTTTGGTAGTTAGAATTACCCTTTATCAATATTCAAAACATATAAGCTTAAACTTTGAGTAAGTGTGCCCTAAAAAGACACTTAATACTTGGTAAGAACGTATTTGCTTGAAATGATTTGTTAATGTTTGATAGAAACATAATATAAGTTTAATTGGATTTTAACGATCACATATTCGGTGTAAGGAAGGGATTCTCATCCCTAAAGCTTCTCGTTTTTAAATTCAGTAATTTAGATTAAATAATTTTGCTAACTCATTGGTGAGTCCAAGCCCACAAAATCATCATCTATCTTTTATTTTATTTTTTCGTATTTTTAATTTATTTTTAGTTTAGCTTTAAAAATGCTGTAACCCCATTTTCTCTAAATTAGTTTAGATAATTTCTAAAATTCAATTGCATCCACCTTCTTCGTGGGATCGACCCGTACTTGCCGTTGTCTACCAGTTAGGCACCGTGCACTTGCGGTTATTACAAGTGGGCTGAATTAACCTATTATTTTAGGTTAGTTAAATCCGCATCAAGTTTTTGGCGCCGTTGCCGGGGAAGGTTGCGGTGTAATTGAATTTAAGATTTATTTTCACTAATTATAAAAAAAAAAAATCAAAAAATCAGAAAAATTCAAAAAAAATTAAAATTTAAAAATTTTTAAAAAAACAAAAAAAGACAAAACAAAAAAATTTATTTTTATTTTGTTCTTTTTACACTCATTTTGTGTTTGATTTTGCAGATTACACGCTTCTCGAGAAAATTGGACGATCCTGCAAAACATTAAGCAAATTTTTATTTTTATTTTTTTATTTTGTGAGGAGAGTTTTAATTTTATTTTCACCTCGTTTTACGAGTGTGTGATGTAATAATTTTTTAGAACTTTACTGTTTTTCATTTTGTTTAAGTAAAAAAAAAAAAAAAAAAAATCCCAAAATTTTCTAAGTCATAAGAAATTCTAGGGAAACAATTTTAATTGTACCCAATAATTTCTTGTGATTTAGAAATCCGACTTCTAAGACCAAGACCAGTAAATTTATTTGCATGTGCTTGTGTGCTGATTGAAACAGATAAAAAGAAGTCGGACTTTTTTTTGAATTGTGCTAACTTTTTGTGCAGAACAGAATACGCACACTGTAAGTATTTCTATCACACGCAACGTATTAGCGACCGGGTGCCTTGTTTAATTGTTTGAAATTATGTGATTGGTTGTTTAATTTCTGTAATTGTGGATGCTAAACTTTAGTAATTCATAATAAGCAGACCCAGCTTCTAAATAGAAATTGGTGGGACTTGATATCCCAACCTCATCATTCCAGCTGTGTGCAACCAATAGCCTAACATAATTAAAATCAATTAGCAAGTTAGATAGAGCATCTTTTAGGTACGGTGTTCATAAGACAACCAAGACCAAGGTGAATCCAATAATTTTGTGTTGACCGCTGCTAAAAGTGACGATGGGTTTAATCATTCAATGAACTCCGAGAGGCCACTGCCACAAGGGTAATTTACCCGGTACGCCGAGTCATAAGTAAGCTACGATCCACAAGAAGGATTGGTGTAACTAACAGTTTTGGGTTAGGAACACAAGCCTCAAGTGTACATTTAACATCACATCGTTCTCACATCTATTGGCTTACAGAGCGGTAGCACAAGGAAGTACTTAATTGGACCATTGTGACCTCCTTCGCTTGTGCAATAATCCGGTTTCTTTGAAACAAAACTCTAGCCTACTGATTTTGAACTTTGTGGTGTAAAGTATACACTCTTAGGATCATCTTGTAGCACCCATTGCTCTGTAATAAAGATTACATAAGAAATAACTGTCCCCCAAAGATAAAAAGATAATTGATCTAAAAAACGTTGATTGATTAGGGAGGCATGTTTCTTGTGCATTTATTGGTTGCTGATTGCGTGTGAGCCTGTGTATATTTTTAGAGTTAGTGCTTTCAAAAAAAAAAATGAACACAAGGGATTATCCACCCTATTTTTCCGAGCAAGTCAATTCATTTTATGACATGCGACGACCTGATTATGATCCATATTTAGATTATTACAACCCAGGTCTAGCCTATCATCCTGACTTCTCATGGGCTCATGGTCAGTACCATGAAGGCCCTCTAGACACTCATCAGACTCTTCAAACTCCAATTTCTGCTAATAGGCCTCAATTCAATCAAGATGTTCATCTGTCTAACACTCAGAGTTTTCAGGATACATTGAACCAAGTTATGCAGAGAACAGGAACCATACTCGAACAAAACTCTCAGGCTATCACCGAACTAAGAGCACAAAATTTTCAGGATATCATAGAATTGACAGCTATTTATCAACAAAACTCTCAAGCTATCCGGAAACTTGAGATGACTGTGAGTCAAATAGCTGAGTCATTTCCTGAGATAGAGTCAGAAATATTCCCTAGCCAACCTATTTCCAACCCAAATGGTCAATTTGAAATTAGTGGTACATCTGAGTCGGACAGTGATGATGTCCAATTCATTACTACCTTTAGGAGTGGAAAACTGGTTGACAATCAGGTAGAAATGCCTGATATGGGTGTCATTGAGTTGTCTAGACAGGTTGCATCCTCATCTCATAAGAAAGCTGATAAAGCCTCATTTATTGATGAACCTGTCGATTCTGAGACACTACAAACATCTCCTTCCCATGTTGACTCATGCCTCCCTAGTGACTCATGCATCGAATCAAACTGTGAACACTCTTTAGAGTCTCCCCTTGACTGTTTAGAGGCTTGTTTGACTCAATTTAGTTTAGAGTTTGATGTTGATGATTCCATTAGGGAAATCAATGATTTGCTTGACTCAGTCCCCATTGTGGATCCTAGTTATAAATGGAAGTCTAAAGTGAAGCATTTTCCACTCAGTGAGTCAAAACTAGTCCCATCAGTTGAGCTACCTGAGCTTGATCTTAAACAATTACCTGACACCCTCAGGTATGCATTTTCAGGTGATGAGTTCTCTAGACCAATATCTCTATGTGATTCATGTGATGAGCCTGTACCACCTGATATATCCATCGTCTCATCTACTTGCATCACATTCCCATTTACTATGGCTACTTTCACTGATCCCTTGTGCTGTATTGAGGATTTCAGTTTTCACCATCCTGTTGTGAAAATTATTCAATCTTCTGATTTGGAACCAGACATAGGATGTTCCCTTTTTGGAGCACGCAAGAATCCTCAATTGTGTATAACTACTGGTCACTTTTGGGATGTCCTAGTGTATTTGGTGCCCCATGTGATTGCTATATTTTGGTGGACTGATCCTCAACTGTTCAGGTTGTTGATATACGACCATGGACTAAGTGTTTGTCATGTTCTTCCTCTCCACTATTTGATACACCATTTTTTAGGAAGAATATTTGTCGGGCTGATGACGGTAAACCAAGCGCTACTGGGAGGCAGCCTAGATTTAGTTGTGTGTCTTTGCTGTTAGTCTGGATTGATTTTTGAGTACCCTATTTAATTGTGTTTCACTCATACTCGTTAGCTCCGTAACAGTTTTGACTTACAACTTGCCTTTTCTTTTTAGTTTTCTTTGTTAGTGTCGAGTCGGCATTTTATCGATTTCTAATGAAAACTCCATGATTCTTATGTTTGTGAGCCTCATTGATGGATGACTTCTTGGAAATTGGTAAAATCTTCACCGCGGTAATACCGTTCTAACCTCCTCTCATGTACTTATTTCATTCATTTGTAAGAATTATTGTGTTCAACATTGAGGACAATGTTTGGATTAGGTTTGGGGGTAGGGTTCATGAGTCGGTGAATTTTTTGTAGTATTTTCTTTTCTTATCTTAAAAAAAAAATTTGCTTTTTCTGTCAAGAAAACTTGGTCATTTGCGATTATGAAAATTGATTTTAAATGTTTTATGCTCAAGAAAATGCAAACCAACTTGACATATTGGTATATTGATAAAGACTGAAAGTTTAGTATGCTCCCTAAGCTAGATCTAGTTCATAAGAATTTTCAACTCGATTATCTTTGCACCATGAGCCATGTTAGCATAACTTGAAGTTGATGAGTGAAATATATACTAGAAAACCTTAGAATAATAGTGGAGACTTAACCCTGAAAGCTTTGAGCCTTTCTATTTTTCTGAGGGTTATACATAAACTCTGATTTTTCTTGAGTCCACATCTCGTTGATGATCTCATTATTTTCATTCTTTTGATCAATTGCTTTGGGAATGACATAAAAATTGAATTATTACACTAGAACTTCAATTGAGATGTCATAATACTGAGCCGAACTTAGGAAATGATCTAGGCATTTTTTTTTCTTTAGACCATTAACTAGCCTTTTAACTTACCCATAACAGTAACATTTTTTATAGCCTTTTGAGCCTTAGATTAACTTTTATTTGTTAACCCATTAACCTTTACCCAACTTTTCTGGGAATGTGTATGGATGGATATACTTGGTGTCAAAAGGGCATGAAGAGCAAAATATGAGATATTTCATAAATCCTCTATGAAAAAAAAAAAAAAAAAAAGGTTGAAGAAAAGAAAAATAGAAATAAAAAATGATTCTTCAATGAGGATAAAGATGTGAAAATGAAGAAAAAAATTGATGGTGCGCAACATTGATTTATTCTTGACAACCCTAATTGTTCGTATAATGGGTGTATACATTCCTAGAAATTTTTGTTAGAATCCTTTGACATTCCTTATAAACTATTACCCAAGCCCCATTACAACCCAACAAAGTCCTAGTTGATCTTAGGTAAAGGTTGGTTTCGTAGATGTGGAGATTTAATAACCAAGACCTATGGTGTTTGATTCAACATTCCCAAAAGTAATTGATATTCCTGTCCATGAGATCATGTTCATTCCATTCTTGAAAAGTCCGTTCTTCATATTACTATATGTGAGATGATTGTTTTCCATTATTTACTCTTTTCCTCACATATAAACTGAGTGAAATACCAAATCTCTGAGTGCTTTATTGTGAGTGACATGAGAGGTTTGAAGTCAAAACAAACTTTCTACAGGAGATTTAGTCATTGTTTTACTCTGAAATGAAAAGTTATGTTGATAGTGCTATCCACACACACACATTGAGTTGAGGATGATAGTGAATTTGTCTCTAACTTGTGGAGAATATTAAATTATTTGGAAATTTGTTGATACACTAAAATGACACTGTTGGTTTCTTGCATTTCTTGAAGTTTTAAAATGAATATTGTTTGACCAAGTTTTGATTGAGTCAGTAATGTTTGTGGGTAACATTTTTGGAAACCCTCACGAGACTATAACTCGTCCACTAGAGGTAATCTAGGGGTTTAAAGCCTTGTTGCACGTTTAAGGTAAGTGCAACCGATGATTCCTGGGAAAGTGAGTTAGAATTTTCTTTTTATTGTTTTGCTCGAGGACTAGCAAAATATAGGTTTGGGGGTATTTGATATTCACATAATTATTACATAATATATCCCTTAAGTTATGCATGTTAGTGTTTCGATTATTATATTGTATAGTAATTATTTCGTTTTCATGTCTTTGTAGGAATTTGAGCTTAAACGATGAAATCACATTAAAGCGACAAGTTAAGGAACGACAATTAGTCGATTCCAACGGTGGTATAAAGCATTCACAAACCTAAACCCGAAACCTAGTTCATAACCCAATCCATAACCTAATTCATAACCTAAACCCAATCCATAACCTAAACCCAATCCCAATGCCAAGCCCAATCCTTCTCCTACCCTCATTGATGTATCATTCCCTCATTTCATCCATATTCATCTTAACAATTTCCTATAAATAGAAGATGATAGGGTAAGAAAGGGGGAGGAGGAAGAGAAGGGAAAAGAAGAGAATTAGAAATCAAAACCTCTTCCTCAATGGAGATTTCCTCAAAGGAGCTCCTTTCTCAAAGGTGATTCTCACAAGGTCACCCTCACCACTCATCCATCTCTCACTCACTCCACTCACTCAGCAATCACCACCTCGCCACCACCATCACCCTAGCACCACCTCCACCGCCAGACAGCACAACCGCCACCGTCACCACCGTTAAACAGGGGTGTGACAACCTTGTTTCACGTCAACTTTTCACTCCGCCACCACTCTCTGCTCCTCTCCCCTGTCCACACAACCACCACCACAACCTCCGCACGAATCGCCGCGACAGAACCGCCACAACCACGCCGCGAAACAGAGTCGCACCGCGACTCTTTTCCGCCTCGCGATAGAGCCATACCCTGCGTCCTCCTCTCCTCTCTGTCCTCTATTCGTCCAGGCCCCAAACCATCTCTCCGCCACCGGACAACCACCACAAACAGAGCCGCACCGCGGCGCACCACCATCGTGACAGGAAGCGAAAACAGGGAGTCCCCTCCCGATTTCTCTCTGTTTATTTGTGCTGTTTTATTGGTGTTTCCTCACCTTTGCTCGTCTTTCGCAGGTTCTAGAATCGATTTGAGGTCGAGGACGGTCGCGAGGAGCGAAGAACAGGCCGCGAGACAGCCGCTGTCGCGCTGGAGAAGAAGGTGGAGCAGCGCAGAGTACTGTAGTAGTACTGTAGCAGAGGCGGGAATTGGTCAAATTCAGTTATTTGGCTATTTACACCCCCGTTTTGCTCTGTACCACCACAGAGCGTTTTGGGACCGTTTTCATCGGGATTCGTGCACAACCACCTGCTGATCTGCTGAGTGCCACCACATCGAGCTTGTGAAAAACTAAATGGGTTGTATAAGTTATTCTGATTTATTTTACTGAATTGTGTGCTTAATTGTTAATTACAATTTATTTCTGAATTTTTGATAAATTGCTTTCACCCTTCATTTTCGGGAAATTAATCTTGATATGTTTGGAAGTTAGAATTACCCTTTATCAATATTCAAAGCATGTGCTAAAAATATTAAGCTTAAACTTTTATTAAGTGTGCCCTAAAAAGACACTTAATACTTGGTAAGAGCGTATTTGCTTGAAATGATTTGTTAATGTTTGATAGAAACATAATATAAGTTTAATTGGATTTTAACGATCACATATTCGGTGTAAGCAAGGGATTCTCATCCCTAAAGCTTCTCGTTTTTAAATTCAGTAATTTAGATTAAATAATTTTGCTAACTCATTGGTGAGTCCCAGCCCACAAAATCATCATCTATCTTTTATTTTATTTTTTCGTATTTTTAATTTATTTTTAGTTTAGCTTTAAAAATGCTGTAACCCCATTTTCTCTAAATTAGTTTAGATAATTTCTAAAATTCAATTGCATCCACCTTCTTCGTGGGATCGACCCGTACTTGCCGTTGTCTACCAGTTAGGCACCGTGCACTTGCGGTTATTACAAGTGGGCTGAATTAACCTATTATTTTAGGTTAGTTAAATCCGCATCAGCGACCAGCACCAGCACCTTTCCCATCACTTCGGGGTCTGTCACCCCACCACTCTGGATATCCGTGCAAGGCAAAACAACTTTCAGATTCATGCCCCGTCCTTTTACAGTGGGAACACACCGTACTAGATTTATCTCTTCTATCAGGTCGGGTTCATGTGGCGAGGGCCATGATTTCTCCTCGTTCTTCCTTGCCGTGAGCGATTTTCTTTACTCGCTCCTCTTGGATGAGAATTGAGTATACCTTGTTCATGTTTGGCAACGGATCTTGAGCCAATATGTTGGATCTCACCGTTCCATACAAATTTTCATCCAAACCCATAAGAAACAGATGTACTTTTTCTTCTTCCCGTTTTTTCTCAAAAATCGAAATGAGATTGCAGGTACACTTCCCGCACTTGCATATCGGCAATTGTTCGAAATTACCCAGTTCATCCCAAAGTTGATTGAGTCGCCCATAGTAGTCCATTATGGTCAGACCCTTCTGTTTGCAATCTGCAAGATCGGATTTTAGTTGTTGAATCCGCGATCCGTTAGTAATGGAGAATCGATCCTTGATGTCATTCCATAGGTCCTGCGCTATTTCCACATGAGAGATAGTGGAGCGTAGCGTAGATTCGATGGTATTTCGGATCCAGAACACCAAAAGCGAGTTGATAGTCCACTAGTTTTCGAGGTCTACTGACTGCTCACCAGGTTGTGTGATAGTTTCGTCAATGAACCCGAATTTCTTCCGGGCCCTCAAGGCCGTTCGAAACGAACGAGCCCATTCATCATAATTGTCCCCTTTCAATTGAACCTGAGTAATTGAAAGTCCGGGATTATCAAGAGAAGTGATGTCGCAAGGTGAAATCGTCTTCCGAGTTTCGCTGGTAAGGACGTCGCTGCCAGCCATGATCGGTGATTAATGGCTATGGCTCTGATACCATAACAAATAACAAAACAAAAGAACTGATTTTGTGAGAATGATGTTCTACCTTTCTCATTGCTATTATGTTGTTTATATACAAGCTAATCACCAATATCAGGCAACTCCTAACCACCCTAATAATCTGCTAATCTTTCTTACAGATGTTATACAATATTGACCCAATAAGCAACTTTCCTAAAAACAATATTTAGTTCTTAAAATACAGTATTCACATGATCAAGAAAATATTCTCAATAGCATAATCAAGAGAATATTCGCAATATCTCAATAATATTAGTAGATAAGGGAAGCATGTCAAATATATGACACTGTGATGGTCCCCCATCAAGCAAACAGATATTAAAGACAACAGAGACAATAATCCTCAGCACTGAATAAAATCTCACGGTGCACTCTAGTGTATGGTAAAGTAATCGTAGTGAACTCCCATCAAGAGAAAAGCTAGAAAGAGCTGTAAACAATGATCTGCTCAACAGAACAATAGGCTTTTCACGTCAACTGTAACATTTGTTCACCCTTCTTTTCTTCCACACAAAATGCCACCTTTTCTTCTTGAATCATATTAGTTGATACTTGATAGTATCTCTTAGTAAGTGGTGATAGTAAACCTTTGTGTGACCACATCTACTCAGTACTGAATGACATTGAACATATGCCCGCACTGTTGAGAAGCAAAATTTATGGTTCTGCTTGATAATGGAGTATGGGCCTTCGAAGACACACATCAAGCACTGTGGTGTTATTCATGAGGGTAACCTAACTTTTATGGAAACTTACACCCCATTTGTAATTTTTGTTTAAATCGATCTCTCAATTGTCAGGTAAATATGTTATTTGACTTATTACACGAACTTCTCCAGTTGAAGGTAGATGCCAACCCTTCTCAATCCTATAGAATTCTGTTTTCATGCCAGATATTGCCCATAAGCAAATTCAGAAGCCTCTCAAACATGTGCTCTTGAATCTGTCTGACAATCAATAAAACCAATTTGTCACCAATGCGTCATCCCAGGAACTTTCTGGGCCAACATTGATGTATGCTTTCTAACCAATATAAAGCATCTCTGTCTTATCAAAACATGATTTCCAAAAATGTTATTCAACTAGAAGCTTCGGCACACCTTGTGTCATAGCTTGGAACTCTAATTTTGCATGGGATCTAGCACCAACTCATTGTTTATCGGTTTGTGAAGAAAGGATTTTTCTCCGGACAAGTATATCAAAGCACGGCATGAATCAGATATGGTGCTAGTGCAGTTTGGATCAATATAATCCTTTCCCTTAAGTGCCCATGTTGGCCAAACAACAAACCATGGCAGATGGCAGTTTGCATGCTACTCCTAGGTGGGTTTCCATTAAGTGATTGATATATGCAGTGTCAGGGCGAATGGAGTAAGAGTAAATACATCCATTGACATGTGATGTATTATCTGTTCATTTGAATAATAAGGGTCCGTAGGGAAGCTGATGAATATTGCAAAAAACTACAACTGAGGTAGTTAACCAGTTATTGTTCTTTAATTGTTCATTTGTTTCTATTATGTGACTAAGAACACCGTCAGGATCTGTTTTCTTTCTTATGTGAACTGACTTTTATGATGAAAGGCTGATGGTGATCTATTGTCAATTAGGTTGGAGACTACTATGAGCGGGATCCCTTCGAGGAGGAAGAAATATGACTTCACGGAATCACCTTGTAAGTACTTACCTATTTTAATTTAAATTCCTGAATTGTCAGAAGTTAGAAATTCTCGTTATTTATTTATAACCACGAGAGTCATCCCACATATTTACCCAGGGTGTTATCATGTTTGAATTTTCTGAGTAACTATCAAATCATGCACGTACCATGTTTCTAAAGATACATATGCCCCTTCACTGATATTGTGGATATTAGTTATGTATTTTAAAAATTAGTCCAATTTGGAGCATGGTACTGATTGTCAACAATTGTTGCTATCACGTGAAAATTTCGATCATAATCAAATTCATAGTTTTGTATTTTAAAGTTTGACCTCATGAATGAACCTAGCAAGAGAGATTTGAGTAGGATAGTTACGAATGAGAAGTATCAAATGTTTTGTGCATGAACGGACCGAGTGGAAGAAGGGAGGAGATTCTCCAACGAGAAAAGGATCCAATGATTTTGAAAGAGTTGAACGACGAGCCGTATGAGGTGAAAATCTCATGTACGGTCATCCAGCTGCATCAGACCACACAGCCTGAAGCTCTTTTTTCAGATTACTTTCGCATGGAAAGTATCTAACGGATAATTCAGCTTTGAACTGATTCTACACCTTTTATACACTGCTCTAGCTACAACTTTATATGATGTGTTGAAAATCCCGGATTGCCTAATTGTGGAAATTGTTAAAAGATGGCTATAAATAGTTATGTGCCTAAGGCTGACTCATATACACGAGAAGTTCAAGATGGTCAGTATAGTTAAAGAAGTTGTACCATCAGAAAATAAAAAGTGGATAGGCAGAAATTCACTGAAATTGAACACTCTTAACAGTTGCACGAATCCAAATTTACTGACTCCCCTTGACATACATCAATGTCTAACACCTTCTCAGGCTCGTGTCATATATCACAGTTCTTGTGTCGTTGAGAAGTGATAAGGACTCGAAAAAAAAAAAAATTCAATCAGGCTCATCTCAGAGTACTGTTATAGATAGTATAATAAAAAACACTTGGTGAAAGCTTCGGCGATTGAATGTCTCCCTGAAGATGTAGTGTTAAATTATCACCTTTTCTTTTGGAATCTAGATGTTTTAGTGCTACCAATGTGGTAGGGAACAATGCTTTGGTTTAGGAGGTGTTCAACAAAAAAAAAAAAAAAAAATTGTATCTTGGCAAATGTAAGATTCTTTTGATTAGTGTAACTTTTCTAAATTTCACTGGCACAGCAAAAGATGAAATATTTATTATGAAAACGATATATAAAGATGAAATATTTCTGTGTTCTTCACTGCTTTTCTAGGAATAATTGCCTTCGTTTGTTGGTTCATTGATTTACTATACCTTTATCATTTTATGAGAACTATCGTCACATGCATGGTCGAGCTTTTTATAGAGGGTTTAAGTGAAAATTTCTAGTATTTTATGTACAGGTTCTTTTCAGTACGAGCCTTGAGCGGACAAGAGTCAACGACGCTGATAGAGTGACCCTAATGAAGAAGATGGAGAGATGCATTGTCTTCTATCATGGTGTGGTGTGATTTCTACTTATAAGCCATTGAATGTCTGAGTTAATGGAGGTTGTCTGTCACGGTGTGTTGTGATTTTCTACTTACAAGTCACTGAATGTCCGAGTTTATGGAGGTTTTTCCTCTGCCAGAAGAAGTCGGGACCAATGAAGTGCAGAAGATTTTGTGTCATTGTTATAGATGACTGTTCGAAAAATTCAGAAATCGTTCAAATTTATAACAAAGTTAGTTCTTTTATTCTTTGCATAATTTAGGAACCAGCAATGTCTTTACACCATGTTGCAGTCTTTTTTTATTTATGTTTTTATTTTTTAAAATAAAAAAAATATATGGAAACGCCCCCTGAGAAATTCAGACTCTCATGGGAAAATCTCATGTACTTAATAGGCACACGCCTTAAGCACTCAGCCAAAGCAACGTTGCTGACAATTATCAGTATGACATTATTGGAATTTGCAAAATTTGGATGAGAATTTCTTCTCATTTCAAGTTTCTGAATAAAAATCCTTCAAAGCAGGTGTTATATAGGTAAATTTATTTTATTTTTATCTTTTATAAGGTGCGGATGAGTTACAATGTTAAAAACTAGCAACCATTTTATTTTTATCAACTCTCACTAGAAAACCTGTCCTAAAAACTAGCAACCATTTTGTTGTTAGGTGCAATGATGAAAACATTAGCATCATTTACTGTTACATTATCAAGAAAAAACAGTTTCTTGCATGTGTTTTCTCATCATTTACATCACAAATGCCATCTTTTAAACTATGAGCTCTTCAGGTAACAAACAAAAAGTATGGAACCAAATGAACAAGGATCTATAACTCAGACAAGAAACCGGGTGCTAAGTCCCTTTGAATGATGATGAATGAAATTGCAACTTATAAAAGAATCTGTGGGAGATCTCTCATCAGGATCTGAACAATCACTACACCAAAAATGGCCATTAGCAACGGTTTTAAACCGTGGGGGTAACCCATTGGCACGGTTTAGAACCGTGGGCTGTAGAGGCGTCACTAAATCCCTAGTAACGGCTAAAAACCGTGGCTAAAATATTAACAACGGTTTTATCTCGAGGACGGTTGATGATTTAGCCACGGTTATAAACCGTTGCCAAAATCTTAGCCACGGTTCTAAGCCGTGGGCAGGAGTAGCCACGGCTTAAAACCGTTGCAAGTTTAGCAACGGTTTTAAGCCGTGGCTAGTACTAGCCACGGTTATAAGCCGTGGCAAGGTAGCCACGGTTTTTAGCCGTTGCAAATTTTTTTTTTTTTAAAATTTTTTTTGCTATCAATTGACTTTGAGTCATTGAGTCAAAATCTATCAAATAATGGAGGCAAAGTAATGTAATTAATGGAGGCAAAGTAATATAATTAATAAGAAAATGTATTACATTGAGTCAAAATCTATCAAATAATATCTCAAATACAATGACACACACAAACTTAAATATCTCAAATACAAAGAAAGTGGAACAATGCTGCTGCTGCTACGAGTGACGCAATGCTGCTGCTGCAAGGGACGATCTGCTGATGATGCGAGGTACACACTGCTGCTGCTGCTGCGAGGGACGAACTGATGCTGCTGCTGCGAGGGATGAACTGATGCTGCTGCTGCGAGGGACGAACTGCTGCTCTGCGAGGGACGACCAACCTCTAAGGTTTTACCAACTGTCAATACAGCGGACAATTCGGATAGTAAACCTGGCCTGTCAGTGCCAGTTAACTCAATCGATGTGTGCTCTTTAGATGGCATTACCCCAACAGAGCTTCTGAAAGATGAGAGAAAGCATACATTGGTTTCCAGAGACTGAAAATCATAAATGAAACAGTTTGATTATTAGTAGAGTATTTTGCAAGCACCACAAAAGGTTTTGGTAGAAATGAAAGTTATGAACATAAATGGAGATGAGTATCAATCAGTTAATGAATTCTGACCTTTATGATATAATTGATAAGTCCTTCATCTCTGATTTTATTTCCATCATCATCCGTCACTTTGAACACTGAAAGATATGATCTTAAGTTTATGTACGCTTTCACTAAACCATAACCTCTCTGATTTTTTTTTTCATGGAAAATCGTAAAATTAGTGTTAAATGAGAATACATATCCAAGTAGATTTACTGTTGTGCATATCTCTTACCTCTGGTTTGGTGGACAGAACCTCTTCAAATTGTTTCAAGAGTTCTGGTGGAGAAAGCTTGTCCATCTCAGCTCCAAGGACAGCAGTGGAGACCTTGACCTCTGGAAAACAAATCCCAATCAACAGTGTCTATACGCAAATAAATAAAATACGAGCATTGTGAAAGAAAAGATTTATTAAAGAAAAGATATAAGATATTTAGAGAAAAATGTCATACCCTTGATATCATCCACAGTTACGAATGTAGGATGGCACATGACTGCAGCTTTGATGTCACCTGACTTTGCAAGTTGCACAACTATCTTGGCTGGGAATCAAAACTATATATAGTTAGGTCTAAATTAAAGCTACAAGTATCTCAAGAGGCTCTGCACAAAATTCAATATTTCTTCTCATATGAAGAAATCTCACCACCCCAACAAAAGCCTACCGCACCAATTTGAGATACGCCTTTACATAGTCAGTGGCCTCATCCTACAAGAACAAGTGTATGGATTGATTCAAATGCAAATATTTAGCTGAAATAGCCTCCATGACTAAATTTAACTAGTGGATATTTGAGATTGTGCATGTAACATAACCTGTGAGAGTCTTTGCAAGAGCGCACTCGTGATCCTTTAATCTATGTCCTTCATCAATAATCATGTAGTGCCAGCTAATTTTCTTAAGAAATGCTTTGTCTTTGTCCCTCATTATCAGATCATAGTGGGTGATCATCACATTGAATTTTCCCTCCCCCGCATACTCCTCCCTCGTTGCTTTCCTTTCATCTTGGCGTCCGTCATACAGAACTGCACCAATGCTGCATCCACAAGTATGCTGAATATAACATATACTGACAGCATAATAGGAGATTAAAAAAAAAAAAAAAAAACCAAAACCAAAACTCACTCTACCTAGGAGCCCAGGTTGCAAATTCATGAACCCAGTTAGGGAGCACAACCTTAGGAGCAACTATTAAGTATGGTCCAGTTACACCTTTGTTCTCCATGAGATATGCAATCAATGATATGGTTTGAATTGTCTTCCCTAATCCCATCTCATCAGCCAAAATGCCATTTAGGTTGTTGTTGAACAAAGAAAGCATCCATTGAAATCCTTCCAGCTGGTAAGGTCTTATCTCTCCACCTTGAAGCATAGACGGTTGCTCAGTAACCTGTAGAGTTGTCAATGATGGAAGGTAGATGTTACCTTATAGTAGCATGCCGTAACATTCTCATAAAAGCCAGTAATATGACAACTAACTCGATGTCACATGCATGCAAAATCAACCCAAACATGCATATAGGGCATAAAGGATGAACTGCTGAAGTTATTGGAAGATAAAATTCAAAGAAAATCAACAGAGGAAGAGACTCAAAGTTTACCTTTTCCTGAATTGAGTGAATAACAGAATTATAAAGCTCAAGCAAGCATTTCGTCAGAAGATCTTCACCTCTACTTGAACATAACTCTGTTTCAATGTTATTAAAGTAATCCATGAGAAAGAATCAACACATCACTTGAACATAACTCTGTTTCAATGTTAGTAGGATTACAATTCTTGATGACAATATCGACCAATTAGATAGCAGTAGTTTAGAAATATATCAAGAAAACTCGACAGGCCGAGGGAATCTTACTTGACAGCCTGATTAATGACTTCAAAGGGATTTGTCCCAGCATGCATACAGACCAGATGAAGCCCTTGATTGGTCTGAACATCTGTATCTCCTGAAAATAAATCAAGACAAAACACCAGAGTTGGTTTGGGTCCTCCATACCCATATCTTTCTTGCTTTTAAAATGGTGAATAGGTCCCTACTGATTTGGATTCAACCATGCCAGAACTTGGAAAAGTCTTTGAAAGATCTGGAATTATTATTTCTATTTCCTACATAAAGGGCCACCATAATCAAATCCATAAAATAAGGAGAAAAAAAGTTTTAAAAACGAGATGCATCAAGTAAAACTTCATAGCTAGCAAACAAAATTGATGGAAGCATCATGTTCCTGGCATGCTCTAATATCAGATATACAAATATTGCATTCTTTCATGATGATGATGATGAATATGATGGATTCAACATCAACATATGCTCAGATGTAGGAAGTGGCATATTGTCAAAACCAAAGTTATGCATTTTAAATAGGAAGTGGCATGTTCTAATAAAAAGGTGCATAAAATAACAAGTGTCTTACCTACCTTGCATATTTGATCCTAAAGAGACCATAACAGATAACAGGACATCCTGCCTTACAGAGAGGATCTTCAAGAAACTTTTGATTATTGTTTCCAACATCCTGGAAGTATCTACAATAAAAATAACAGTAAACTGAGAGTACTTGTAATGGTATAATGGTATATGCAGCAGTATTCGAAAGCTGAAAGACATAATATATTGAAGAGAATTAAAAGTGAAACAAGCTCACACTTTATGTAAGAACATTTTACCAAAGGTGTTCGTTTGCTGTTGTCTGCTTCATTCGGATCCAAACCGCGTCTAAGTAACTGGTGCAACAGAAGATCATCCCCTCTATAGGCACCGAAACATAAACCCATAAGTTATCAGGAAAAGATAGTCATAGGATGTATAAAATGTTATTAAGATACAAAGTTTCACTCGTATACTTTTGTGATAATGCAGTCGCAAGCTCCCATCCATTTCTCCATTTGGGTCTCAAATCCTCGTACCTAGAGTAAGCAAAGAACAGCTTAAGGAATCCCCCATATCAATGAAAACATACACAATCATGTAAGAGAAATTACGGAATTATGGATAGTAGAAGCAAAATGTTCACCTTCACAGGAACATTCCATTCAATTGATTCTAGCTTGGAAGCCAATGTTTTATTACGGCCACAAAGAATAATAATTTTCCCAATTGGCTTGCCTAACTCTTCATCAAACAGTGATTCTCCGAGAGCTTTTGTAGTTTTCCTGACAGGACCCATCCCTTCACCACCTCCCATTAGCAGAACAGCAAGCAAGTTTGGATCCATTTCTAACTCATCCCGTACTGGTCCTGTTTAGATGTTGAACAGACTAAAATAAGATACTACTTATTACATCAAAATAATTCATTTTAAGAAAACCAAACAGAGTCATTTAGTAACACATTAATCTCAAGTCTAACCTTCGAGATAATTGCTTGACAAAAAGAGGGCCTCACAGGCAAGCCAAAGACACGAATCTGATTGGGTTCTAGGACATCTACCAAAGCTCTCTTGGCTACCTCCTCTGAGGGGCAGTAACATCTACTAACTTTAGTACTGAACCTATACAAAAAACACATTGGTCAGATCCTCCTAAAGGCATGATAGTTAAACCTCCTACAAAATGTAATTTGAATTTTAATTGACTGACCAAGTGCGATGGCAGGTGTTGAGGTCTGTAATGACTGTAACAAACACTACTTTCTTCTGTAGGCCTTGCCACTTAAGCACCCACAAAGGAATATGCTGCATGAGAGGATGGACACTTGTGATAATATCCGGATTGTACTTCATTAGACCAGCCTCCACTTCTCTTCAATTATAAAATACAAAAACGTCAGCAATTTAGAACATAAATATCATCGACGGTCTCAAATAAAACAACAAATTAGAGATGAAGTAACAAGATTTCAATAACTAAAGTCAGGGTCGAACAGTTAAAGAGAATATTGCTAATTGTTAAAGAGAATTCAGGATTGCATTTCTCAAGAGATGCATTTTTTGAAAATTGGCAGCACATTCAAAAGGTAATTACAAGGTGGTATTCTGGTATTTGACATGAATATACCACCTAAAGTAAACAGTCTACATGACTAATAATTATGTGTACATTTTCCCATTCAGCCAGAATGTACAACATTTTGAGACACAAACAAGTCGTTATACTAGGCCTCATCCAAGGCAAGGGAGCTTGACAACAATAAGAAGCAAATGTACCTCAATGACATAATTCATATTGTTTGGAACGGTGTCTCATGCATCAAGAGAGTCAATAGTCTGAACATTAAGGAAGCAATGAACAACTTAAAAGGATGCATTGCACAATAAGATATGAATCATGATCACAATATTCAACTTTCTATGTACTAGACCTGCAGCTACTACATGAAATGTCAAAAACATTTAAAACTTAGCAGATAAAATTATTAATTATATACTAAAATATCTTGAACTATTCAAGATGTAATAGGATGACTGGAAGCATTAATATGAGCTACGCTAACCTTGCCCGTTTGTGAAAAAAACTCATAAAAACTCATAAATATGAGCAGATAAAAAAACTCACAAAAAAATAGTGTAGGTTAGACCATACCTTATGAATAGTAAAGGCTGGTTGGAGATGTTTGAACCCAAGTTATGGAGCTCTAGAACAACTCGTGACAAACTTTAGAAGCATACAACGCTCACTTGGCTCAAATTTTGCAATAACCTGAAATGGCATAATACAAAGAAATAGATGATGGTAATACAGAGATAAAAATGCAGCATATGTCCACACAGTAATATAAGGCGTTACTTATCAAGCAATTTAAACATCCAAAACAATAAAAAAATTAGAAAACAAAATCAAGTAATTAAATATGTTTTAGACTCGGGACTCTAGATGTTCTTCATCCCCAAAGTTGAACCCATCATCCGAGTATTGTGGTGGATATGCAAAATCCCCAACTTTATGATCTGTGTCACTTTCAACGGCTTTATCTACAAGTGTTTGTGCTGACTTATTCCTCGGCCTGAAGCTTGACTGGTTGATAGTCATTGCCACTTGTACTGCCTTGTGCCATGGCAAGAACCTTCATGCCCATCTCCCAAAAGCTCCTCAACATCTCTATAAATGACCTATGTCCAAGTCCCAACAACATCATTGCCCGCAACATGTAAAGCTAGCCACTCTTCACACTCTGCAAATGTCTTCAATACTATAGGATCAACTCCTTTCCTTCAAATGAGACCTGTTCTTGGTAACGAAGTTTCACAAAAACAAAAATGTGTTGTGCATGTGCTTAGCGTAGTACAGGGGTAGGTAATTTGGACGATGCCTAAGTGAGCGCCTTTGACGACAGCCTTTGGTGGTGCCCTATTCAAAAGGAGCCAATGTAAATTACATTGAGTACCTAGAGGTCGCCTTTCATTACATAGGGACTACTAAGATGTTTAGGCATCCACCCATCTCCATCCTAACACAGTTTCAAAGTGGTAGGAGCCACTCAGTCATCCAAATTTCCCGACGAATTTTTCCCTTCTTATGTGATCCATATACCAGTACAAAAATTGTTGTTTCTCTTAAATTTTAAAGCTTCACCTGAAAATGGAAAATCATAAATGCATAGCTCATAAAGCTTTTTTTTTCTTCATTGTAAATTTAGCTACACTAAACTATGAAATTACACTGAAAACTATACTTGAAAAGTATCCATCCAATCTTAATCAAAACCTACTACTTGACAGATTTCTCGCTATTCGGGCAAAACTAGTCTGCAAATTTGATCTCAACAAGCATGGATAAAATTGTATTCAGAAAGAAACCCTGTTTTTGGATCAAAAGCCTGTTGGTCAATCAAAACACACCACACCACACCACAACATTTGCCGCTTCACAAATTTCTAGCAATTCTGATAAAACTATACCAAATCTCTACTAATTACATTTCCAATTTTAATCTCATCAAGAAACAAGATCAGTAACGTATCAAGAAGGAAACGCTAATCTTGATCAAATAATCGGAAATCTGAAAATATGACTGAAGATGTGGGAGAAAATCGTACCTAAGAATTGAAGGAGAATTCGGAGCGGAAGAAAGACTCGGCATGGATAAATCGTACATTTTCGTTCGACTTAATTGGGTTCAGAGAACCCAACTCTTTCGTTTTTTTTCGCCCCGTGTTTTACCAGGAATCACCCCGTACAGTAAATAAAGGGAAAATGAATTATAAGGTCTATATTTTATGATTGTACACTACATCGTACTTTTACTCTTTTTTTTGAAAAGCGTGCTGAATTTTTAAGAATCTCATTACCTATCAATTGGGCGACTTATAGGTTAACACCCATTAGAAAGTAACCATTTTCGTGTGTGAAGTGTCCTTGGTTACATAAATTTCAAGCATTCAAAGAATAGAAAGGAAGGTGCAAACCTTGTGCACTGGATACAACGAGTCGTCACTGTCTTCACCAACGGCCCCAAATTCTTATCAACAACAGATCTCTTAACGTCAATGAACCGCCCACGATCAAATCCAAATGCCATAGACGGATCCTGCAAATCACATTCTCCACCCTGATCACAAATGGGGCAATCCAGCAGGTGATTCATCAGCAAAAACTCCATAACCCCTTCACGAGCCTTCTTCACAATAGGAGTATCCGTCTTAATTTTCATACCTGACATGAAGAAGAATAAAAAAAACAACCCAAACAAGTTAGACCAACAAAAAAAAAAAAAAAAAAAGATTGTGATCAACGTTGATGAAATCTGACCTGGGAGAGCGGGCATGGCGCAGGAAGCGACCGGCTTGGGCGATTTCTCAACCTCTACCAAACACATCCTGCAATTCCCAGCAATGGAGAGGCGACTGTGGTAGCAGAACCGAGGAATGTCGACCCCGGCGACTTCGCAAGCCTGGAGGACAGTGAATCCCTTAGGAATTTTGACTGGGTACCCATCGATGAAAACCTCGATTGCTTCATCGGGGTTGGGGAGATGAACCCTAGCTCCAGCTACAGGGATTCGTGGAGGGTGAATTTCAGGGGCTGGCTCCGCTGCGGCTGCTTCAGGGTTTTAAAGCTCTGGGGTGGAGACGATTCCTCTGAAATTGGATGAGGATGCGAGAACCCTAGAGGAGAACCGATTGAAGGCTGCGAAGGAGGAGGAGGATCTCGAAGCTCGAATGGCTAGATGGCCAAACCCCATCGCGTTTTGTTGCTTGTACAAACACAGACACTGCACTGTGTTTTGGTTGTTTGGGTTGTTTGGGTTGCTCGACTTCTCCCTCTCTCTTTCCTTCTCCTTCTCCTTCTCCTTCTCTCTTTCCCTCTCCTTGAAATTTTAGGGTTTGAAGCAAAGGGTTGAAAAGGGGGAGATGGAGCGGGAACGCAAAGCGGGAAGCAATTTTTTTTCGCAAAATTTCGCCTGCGAGAAATCGACTTACTTCTCCACACGACCACGTGCAACACACGTGCACTTTTGCAACGGTTTTAAGCCGTTGGGCACTATAGCCACGGTTTTTAGCCGTGGCAAACACACCAACGGTTTAGAACCGTGGCCAAGCCTTTTTTTAGCCACGGTTTTAAGCCGTTGGGCACTATAGCCACGGTTTTTAGCCGTGGCAAACACACCAACGGCTTAGAACCGTGGCCACCCCTGTGTAGCTAATCAGGCCTTTTGGTGTAGTGAATCTTAACGACCGACGAGTCACCAATCTTCTCAAAGACAACCACTTGGTCATTAGGCTTCACCAGACCCACTGATTTACCATGATCCAAGGCCAGTTTCAAACTGGCTTCTTCACGAGAAGCTCCAGCAATAGAAACCTAGAACATCAAGTCACATGTTTAATGTATGGAAGTTTCACAATGTAAGATCTTGCTTCAGAAAAATAATTCACAAAGCTGGCTAATACACGTTCGACAAGATACAAGACTTCTAAAGGTAAAATAAGACTAACATGTTTTGACATTGGTAGAGCATTATGACATACCACATTAGGACTGGCCAAAATGGGGTAGACTCCTCTTACATCAAAACATTGCCTAGCCTGATCCATCAAGACAAATGAAGACGTGAAAAGAGCAGAACTTTTTTGAATTGCATATGCCTTGGCAATCTCATATTCCTAAAACAGATGAATAACAAATAGGATGATATCAAACGAGTATTACCATCATACTAGTTTCAACAGCTATTCATACCTGTGATGTACCCGAGAAACTCCATTCTGACGAGCTTATATTAAGACGTGGCATAACAACAGCCACCACGGGAACAGAAGGCCTATACTTGGCAATCAACCTATTGAATATAAATGTGTTCAGTCATTGAGTCTGACTCTATATGTTGGCACTTACTAAAGAATTTCCATGTCAAGCATTAGTTTTGAGTATTACATACCTTGCTGCCCTCCCAGATGAAGTAAACACAACTATGATGGCAGCATTAACTCTAGCCGCAGCACGCACCTTTAGGGGAAAAAACCTATTGAATACCGCTCAAGAGGCAACTAATGGCTTCATTTGAACATTTCAACAGGTTTAGGTTACCTATTTGCCAATCATAAAAACAGAAAAATGACTAGGAAAACCTTGAACCCTTCTTGGTAGAAACTCAACATCACAAATTAGAACTCAGACTCACTTCATCACATATTCATCGAATGGCTTTGAAGTATTTAACTTGTGGTTCTGTTATTAACACATCCACTACTTAGATTGAGCGACCACCCTTTTTTCAGACATTGGTTTTAACAAGCCCCTGGAATGATCCTTATAAAATATAATTATCTCTAAGATTTTTGAGGTCATATATGTCTCATCTTCTAAAGACATCCATGAGTTTCCATCCAGCCTAGCCCTAGATAAAACACTACCAACCCTCGAGTACAATCCATTTGGGAGGGGATATGGTTTATCACCAATTTCACAACTTTAATATCCAAATCTATAGAATGTGTATGGTCCACAATTAACGGAAAAGGAAGATTAAGAAGATCAACTTCTCCTTTTGTAAGCTTCGCCAATTGTAAAATGAAATGATCACAAGTTCAGGGTTCGAACCTTGCCAGCAGCATTGGAGTGAGAGGGTTAAGGGGATTAAAAAATAATAAATAAATAACTAAAAGATAAAGCATGGCGAAAGAAATAAATCTACGATAAAACGAATAAACAAAATAAATTTTTTTCTTCAATTAACAATAACCTATGGTGAACACAAGCAACAAACCCTAAACCTAACTTCAATGAAACAAACTCTAAACCTAATTGAAAACCAATTTGTCCCATTTATCATTAACCTAACTTCTATGAAAAGAAACAAATCCTAAACCTAATTGAAAACCAATGTCCTAACTATTATGGACTATTACTAAATGAGCCCAATTACAATAATGCTAGAAAATACTAATAATATAACTATATAACTCAATTATATCAACCTCCCCAGGTTGAAGAAACTCATCCTCAAGTTTGAACTCATACAATTCTGATGAATACAAGCAACCACCGATAGAACACACGTGAAGCGTACAAACAGAAGACAACTTCAAACTTTACTTTTGTAGTGGCTCCGATTGCAAACACATAAATCCAAAATGTGCTACCAAATGGGAAGTTCAAAAGAGTCATTGGCGCAAAGGGTTATCCATCGCAAAATGCCAATGTGGGGGGGCACAAATTTCTAGAATTGAGCTTCATAATTGTCCCAAATTGGATCCAAAAATTTATCTGGTGATGGTAATCAATCGGATAAAAAACATTACAACAACCAACAACATGTGGTGGTACTAACTAGTTGATGGGGTGGAAATAGCCACAAGGGACCAGGGGCTTAAATAAAAAAATCATGGGCAAGGACTGGAATGAAAATGGAAATGGGACATGATTGACAATTGTCCCTTCTTCCCCAATTCGATGCAAACAGAGGGGAGTGTGGGAAAGGTCGGCAATGGCTGCAATAGCTGCGATGGGTAGGATAGAGGCTCTGTGATGAAGGGGATTTGAGGAGGGAGGGGTTTTTTATGGTGGACAAGAGGTGGTGAAGGTTTGTGGGTTTGTCTATCCACTGGAATCATCGGGGGACTCTGCATTGATGATTGGTTGACTGTGGGTGGTCGATCGATCGATCTTGTGAGGGTTTAGGGAGAGTTCGGGTAGCGATCGACCTGGGAGGGTTGATCATTTGTTGCCTGGAGAGAAGGAGGTCGATCAAGAGCGGGAAGGAACCGTGGGGTTGCGGCGCTGTCGTCGACAGTTCTGGAATAGGGCCCATGTGGTGTTACCGATGGCGGTGGTGGTGTTGTTAGGGTATGTCACATGGCCTTATTGTTGCCTGACAGGAAGTTCTCGAACACCAGATCCATCATTTCAAATATTAGATCCATCCTATCCATCGCTCTTTTAAATGCCTTATCTAGCTTCTCTTTTTTTGTCATCTTCCAAGCCTTTTCTTCTCAAACAAAATTTTCTGAAATCTTCTTCAAAAAAGAATTTCTTCAAAGTGAACCAACTAACTAATTAGAACCGTTTCGGTTCTGATACCAATTGATAGAATTAAAATTGCAAATAAATGCTAACTTCGACTCTAATACCAATTGATAGAATAAAATTGCAAAGAAACTTAAATTGCAAATAAACAATAACTGAATGATAAAGCAGGAATCAAAAGAAATAAATTTACGATGAAAACGAATAAACAAAATAATTTTTTTCTTCAATCAACCAATTAACAATAAATAACCTATGCCCCTTTTATAATTAACCTAACTTCTATGACAAGAAACAAATCCTAAACCTAATTGAAAACTAATGTCCTAACTATTATGGATTGTTACTAAATAGGCCCAATTACAATAATAATAGAACTAATACTACTAATATAACTAAATAACTCAATTATATCAACTGGTATACTGAGACTGAGTCACTTGCACTAAACTGATAGTTCCAACTTTAAACATGTTATCAATATTATAATTAGATGAACAAAAAAAACCCAAACTGATATGATCACATAATAAGAGAATAGTCAAACCTTTTCTGGGGGTAAATCTATCCCTAAATTCCCGCGTGAAAGGATAATACCATCTGCTTCTTGAAGGATCTCATCAAAATGCATCAAACCCTGGAGAAGTTAATGACAATATAGCACGATAATAAATTTAGGGATAATAGATTTAGGTACAATATAAAAATATTCAAAACAACTAGAGTGACTGTGAAATATCATTCCAAACAAATATTCTCACCTCCACATTTTCAACCTTAGCACTTATGTCCAATCAACCACAACCCATAAAGTAATATTGGTAACTGGAATAAAACCTGCAAAGTCTTACAAAAATGAAGAATATATTGTATGCAGCAATGTTCATAATAGTGTGTGTATGTGAAATTGAGAATAAGAAGCGTTAACGAGTACCACCCATAAATAAAGAAGAGCGAATCAAGGCCTAGAAAACTGCTTGTGTGGGAGGGATAGTTAATGCTATGGACTTTGATGATCGAAACTAGACATTATTCAAATGGAAATATAGAATCCCTAGCACTTGGGCTTTCCGTCTTTGTAGCTGGAAGGACTAGAAGGATTGGGAAGCCATGAACCTTTACAATGTGTTTGGTTGTGAAGAAAATTTTTTCCAGCAAACAGTTCACAGGGCAAATTTTTGTCAAACAATATGTGGGAAAATGGGCACTTACTTGGGGGGGGGGGGGGGGGGGGGGGGGGGGGGGGGTGGTGATTTTTGGGCAAAATTTCAACTAAACACCTAGAAACATTTCCTTAGAAAAAAAAAATATTTCTTCTCCAAGCAACCAAACAATTGGCAAATAAATGTTCTCGAGAAATTTTTTTTCTTTTCCATGCAACCAAATACACCTTGAGTATCTTCAGTCAAAAGAATCTTACCATCGCGCCAGTAGTGCTTCCTAGGATGAGTAAAATGGTTTAGCATATAAGCTAAAATGCGAGTTGGGATAGTGATGATCAACATGATATTGAAGCACAGATGGCAAGTTTTGGGATTCGTCCTTTGGGAGAACAAGCTATGCACAAAGTTTAGACGTTTCACTTGTATTATCCCAATGATTGCAAAAATGTTGTTCTGACCATGGGTGACATGAGATCGAATATCGGTTCTTAGAGTACTTTGTTTCCAATTTCTTGCTTACAGTAGGTAATTTCTCTTGCAAGACTCCCTTACAGTGGAAAAATATTTAATAAAAAAAAAGTGAAAAGAGTTATGACTTAATAACAAATAATCCAGACGATAAATCACCTCTCGGACATCTTCTGCATGCCTGGTCCATGAGAGGGAAATGAAGTCAACATTGTTACGGGAACCCCAAGAAGAAATCACCTACAAAATCACAAACAAAGGAATATATGGTGAGGATCGGCTTACTCATAACTTGGTGAACAACAGAGGAAAAAAAATAGCTAAATTACGAAAACCATATGACTGTAGAATCAAATTCAGTTTTCATCAAAATAATTTCATATAAAAACAATTTAAGTCAAACTCAGAAATGCTAGGAAATATTAGTGGCATTATCATCGAGTTTCAAAGTTTTCTTGATTTTATAAAATTCTTTGATCTTTCGTATTACCTACAATGGGCAGGAACTATGACAAAAAAATTCTTCATTGTACCTAATGTGTCATGTATTGTGCATGGCACAATATTGTAAGGTTTAAAAAATAATTTCATTCTAAGACTAGGTTAGGTGTCCTGGATATGAATTGGAGTGTATTAGTCAATAGGTGAAAGTTGTATCCAACATAACTCACCGTAGTTGTATCCAATATAATAGTGAACCCTAGGACGCTAGGACACTTTGCAATACTTGGAGTGTATTACAACAGGTCAAAGTTATATGCAACATAACTCACAGTAGTTGTATCCAACATAGTGGACCCTAGGACACTTTGCAAAATGATTTCCAAAAAGTTCTCATGTTTGATTGGCGGACCTTTTAGAGGAAGCTCTCCCCAAACTGGTAAGGTACTCACATAAGTGTGAGAGTCATTTTCACCAAGAAAGCACAAACTCTTCGAAAACTTGTCGTATCCGTGTCCGACACGTATCCGACACACGACACTCGCTAGACACGCCTCCTACACATGTCGGACACTTGGTCAACGTGTCGGCAGGTGTCAGACACATGGTCAATATGGTCAACATGTCGGACACGCCTCTGATACACCCAGAACCTGATCAAGACACAGTCGAGATTTGAAAGCTAACTTTGTTTTATTTTTTACTTTTAAATGTTTGCAAATAACCACGTAATATAATGGTTGTTGATCCATCTAAAGTGAATGACTATTTCAATTGCGATTTAAGACAAATAGGGCAAAAAGCCACTAAAGCATAAATGTAGTCTATGTTTTTTCTTACTCTTTGCTTCGTATTGTGATCCCATTAGAAATGCTCTTATTCAAATGATTATCAAATTATCGGATTTGGAATAGGCACCCTACCAAGATGCCATCATCAATCTCATGAGCAAAAGACTATGAAAAATGCTGCATAAACTATTTAACAAAAACAATTCTAGCCAGCCAAGTTTGCTAGCATTTTTTTTTGCCTTTTGGAGTTTTTTTTTACACTTCTACCACTTCATAGTGTTTGTGGTTGTGTTTTAAAGAGAAATGGCAAAAAATGTAAAAACACCCAAAAAAATGTAAAAACACAAAAAAATGCTAGCAAACATGGTTGGCTAGACTTATTCATTTACCAAAACACAGGTAGTAAGCAATTATCCCCATGCCTGTAAATTTTTACTTGTTAAGTATTTCCAACAAGTAGCTACAGTTCCAATATATGTAAGAAAATAACAGATTTTGATGACCATGAAAGAAGGAAAAACTTACCTTCTTATCAGCTTCAGTAAGAGTGGGCAAATCTATACAGACTTGGGAGACATGCATGGTGAAAATAGACCTTGCAAGAGTGGCAGTATTGTTCACCAAACAAATAACATTAGAACCATTCGTCTCCTACACCTAGTAAAACGAATACCCCAAATTAGTTATGGTAGTCATGATTAACAATAATGAAGAAGAGAGGGAGAAAATTAATACAAATCATCAAGACTTTTCACCTCAAGCCACACAGATGTTGTCTCACTTCCTGTGAAAAGATATTGCCCAAGAAAAACTGTCACCCTTTCTCCCAAGGATCTGTTATTCTTCACTTGTTCCAAGCTCTTCGAATGTAGCTTGGTTGATGAAACCAAGTTAATCAGGCTTCATAGTTTGTAATGTATTTCGGGAGATTTGAAAATCGTTCCCACGTTCGGAGATTTGGCCTCGGGTACACCCCCTTAGGGGTACATAAGTTTGCACCGAGGCATGTCTGGGCTCTGATTTCTAGTGCCAGATGACGTCTGGCGCTTCTTTCTTACTTTTCATATGCTTCCCGCTTAAATGGTTTCGAGCGAGTTCAAGATTATGCTTGTGATTCTTCCGAGGGCACATGACGCTGGTCTCCGTTTGACCTCGAGGATGATCCATCACATGGCCACTGCTCGATTGGACCCCAGGGGTCTTTGCATATTGAACTTCCCTTCTTGTCTACTCTCAGTGGCGGAAGATGCTGAGCCTTGGGAGAAGTATTGGTTGTTGGCTTCGGTGGATTCTGCGTACTTCAAACTTGGGAGTCGTAGACTTTCTCGATACTTTTAGTTTGATCTTGGTGAGTTTCTTTGTTGCCAGCATATTATGTATGTGTGTGTGTGTGTCTATATATATATATATTACATATCCTTTTTGCGGCGCTGATTTTGATATCGCTCTTCTGTTTCAGGTAAGTTTGATATTCCATCTCTTACTGAGGAGGAGATGCGGATTGAAAGGGACTTCCTCAAGCTCCCACTGACGTCCGTTGAGGAAGTCATAATTTCGGGCAATGTTGTTCGCAGCAGATTGTTGCAGTGTTCTCATGATGTCTGCCCTGTGCCAGGTTCGTTGACTGAAGGGTCGTCAATCATCGTTCGAGAACGAGAAGTCTAGCTTTGCCCAGCCAGACCAGGCTTGCTGAGTTGGAGGAGGATGAAGTTGGACCGCGCGTTGACGCTTCGCGTCATCGTGGTCCTGAGATGGTCGCTTGCACCCTTGAGACCTACAATCATGTCGTGTTGCACCCCGAAGCCCGCAAAAGAGTTCTTGCTTTGGAGAAGGCCTGCAGACCTGCAAATGTCATATTCAGATGCTCTCTACCGGGTAGATTCCCTGAATGGTTAACTGCAGAGTTCTATGTTGCCCTGGTAGGTGCAATGGATTTTGACATGTCAGGAAGGAGGTCGTTAATCTCGTCAGAAGTAATTCGGGGCAGGTTGGAGCTGATCAGATGAGAACATCCTAGTGTCGACCTTGACTTTGCCTATTACAGGAGTGTTGTTTTTCAACCAATTTCTCGAGGGGAGGGTTCTGGTTCCGCAAGACTAGCTGTTGAGGAGGTTGTTTCTTCTTAAAATAGTTGTAACGTCCTTCCCAGGACAGAAAAATAAAATTTACCTTTTTGACTGAAAGTATTGTTTTGCTTTATGATGTCGAATTTTCTTTAGATGCTTATAGATTGTCGAATTCGTACTAATAGGTAGAGTACCCATTTTTGTTTGACTACCTTCAACTACTTTTGTTTGTTGAAGAGTCGTTTGTTGTCTGTGAGTTGCAGACCGTGTTGAGAGGCTCCAAATACCGTTATCTTTCGGGGAGTGCCGATTGTTTAGCGGGCTACTATTGTTCTGCATCAGCCATGTTTTTGCCCTTGCGTGACAGATTAGGTGTTTAAGCAGCGGAAGCCATCATCGTAAGTTGAAGGCTGACTAAGCTTTCTTAGTGAGTCCGGCGACCATTGTCCGTTGGAGAGCAATAATCACTTGGAGAGCTGTCGTTGTTGGCGGAAAAGCCCTGACTAGACACTCGCTTCTTCGACCATCATGGTCCGTGTGCAGTGGACTAGGCATTGTGCACCAGAAACCATCGTCATCAGTCGTGAACTAACTAAGCTTATCTGGCAAATTCGGCAATCATTGTCTGTTGGAGAGCAATGATCCCTTGCCGAGTCATCATCATCAGCGGACAAGCACTGTCTAGACTCCCACTTCCTCGACCATCGTGGTCCGCACACAGCGGGACTAGGCATTGGGCACCAGAAGCTATCATCATCACTCGCGAATTGTCTAAGCTTACCTGGTAAGTTCAGCGATCATTGTCTGTTGGAGAGCAATAATCCCTTGGCGAGTCGTCGTCATCAGTGGACAAGCGCTGACTTGACTCCCACTTCCTTGGCCGTCGTGGTCTGCGCACAACGGACTAGGCGTTGGGCACCAGAAGCCATCGTTATCAGTCACGAATTGACCAAGCTTACCTGGTAAGTTCGGCGATCATTGTCTGTTGGAGAGCAATGATCCATTGGCACGTCGTTGTCATCAACGGACAAGTGTTGTCTTGACTCCCACTTCCTTAGCTGTCATGGTCCACTCGCGGACTAGGTGTTGGACACCAGAAGTCATCGTCATCACTTGCGAACTGACTAAGTTTGCCTGGTAAGTTCGACGATCATTGTCTGTTGGAGAGCAATGATCTGTTAGCGAGTCGTCGTCATTAGTGGACAAGCCCTGACTAGATTCCCACTTTCTCGACCATTGTGGTCCGCGCACAGTGAACTAGGCATTGGGCACCTGAAGCCATCGTCATCAGTCGCGAACTAACTAAGCTTACCTCGTAAGTTCGACGATCATTGTCTATTGAAGAGAAATGATCCTTTGGTGAGTTGTCGTCATCAGCGGATAAGCACTGACTAGACTCCCACTTCCTCAGCCATCGTGGTCCGCGCATAGCGAACTAGGCGTTGGGTACCAGAAGGCATCGGCATCAGTCGCGAACTGACTAAGCTTACCTAGTAAGTTCAGCGATTATTGTCTGTTGAAGAGCAATGATCCCTTGGCGAGTCGTCGTCTCAGAGGACAAGCGCTGACTAGACTCCCACTTCCTTGGCCGTCGTGGTCCGCACGCAGCGAACTAGGTGTTGGGCTGATATTGGAGTTTGGCCGTAGTCGGCTTGGTCGAGGGTCGTAACGTACAACAGTGGAAGTTTTAGTAAAAGCAAATCTTTTATTGATAATATTTTTTGAGATGCTCTACATTCCATGGTCGTTTAAGCCCGTCGCCGTCTGCATCTTCCAGCCAGTATGTTCCCGGCATGTTGACCTTAGTGACTATGTATGGTCTTTCCCATGGGTTTAGCTTTCCCGCTCCGACTTCTTTGGTGTTCTGATGGGTCTTCCTGAGTACCCAATTTCCCACATTGAATTCGTGTGGCTTGACCTTCTTGTTGTAATATTACACCATTCGTTGTTGGTAGGCGGGCTATCTTGGCAGAGGCTAGATCCCGCTTTTCGTCGAGGAGTTCTAGCTCCACGCGCAAGGCTTCATCGTTACCGTCTGGTCTAAACTCTTCCGCTTCTGAAGGCCGGCACCTCGAGTTCTACCGAAATCATGGCTTCTGACCCGTATGCTAGGGTGAAAGGTGTTTCTCCGGTAAGGATTCTTTTGATCGTCCGATATGCCCAGATTATTCCTGGTAGCCTGGAACCCATTTTTGTTTGGCCGCATCGAGCTTTCTTTTGATGGCCTCTAGGATCGTTCGGTTGGTAACCTCCGCTTGGCTGTTGGCTTGGGGGTGTCCTGGCGAGGATAAGTGGTGGTCAATATTCAAACTTTTGAAAAGTTTTTTTTACCTTGCTGCCTTCGAACTGAGTTTCATTGTCACTGACCAATACTCTGAGGATGCCAAATCTACAGACGATGGTGGCCCATATGAATTTTTCGATCTGGACCTGCCCGATTTTGGATAGGGGCTCGACTTCGACCCACTTGGTGAAGTAATCGACGATCACAAGAAGGAACTTTTTACTAGATGATGCTGGGAGTGGTCTGACGATGTCCATTCCCCATTGCGCGAATGGACACGGACTAGTCATCGGAGTCAGTGGTTGGGCTGGCATATGTGTGTATGGCGCAAACCTCTAACATTTGTTGCATTTGCGAACTGTAGCTTTGGCGACTCGCCGCATGGTCGACCAATAGTATCCCAGAGTCAAGGCTTTGTGGGCAAGGGTTCTCCTGTTCGGATGATTTTCACATATACCATTGTGGATCTCTCCTAGGACCTGGCTTGCCTCTGGAGGTGACAGACATCGGAGTAGGGGGCCTATCACAGATCTCCCATATAATTTGTCCTTTAAGAGAGTGTACCTTGCTGCTCTATTTTTTAGTCTTATGGATTCGACATTCTCGGCTGATAGGGTTCCAGTTGCGATGTATTTGAGTATCAGAGTCATCCAATTTGGTTGCGTGTCTACAGCGCAAATATTTCTAGGCTCTTCTTCATCGAGGTTCGATTGCTTTTGGTATTCGATGTGGCCACTTGAGACTCCGTCGGAGGCAAAGGCTTCTCTAGCTAGCACGTTAGCTCTTTTATTGTCGTTTCAAGGGCACTGCATGAGTTTGTACCTCTTGAACTTGTCCATCACGCCAAGTACTTTGTCGCGGTAGGCTATCATGTGGGGGTCTTTACTGTTGAAACCCCTTTGACCTAATTGATTACCAGTCTTGAGTCGTTGTATGCTATTAGGCGATCTATACCGATTCCTAATGCTAGCTTTAGACCGAACAGGAGGGCTTCATACTCGGCTTCGTTGTTTGAAGTAGAGAATCCGAATCTAACTACTTTTTTTAGGGTGAAGCCGCTGGGGGCAAAGCGTGATCCCAGCTCTGCTTGCCTTCCCAGTCGAGGATCCGTCGCAACGCAAGATCCATGCTTGAGTATTCGAATCTGAGGGCCGACGGTCTGTCTTTGGTTATTCTCCGGTGGTGAACTCAGCAATGAAATCTGCCAGCGCCTGGGCTTTGATAGTGGTTCTTGGAGCGTTGTTTCTGTCAAACTGTCCGAGCTCAACTGACCATTTCACCATCCTGTCGATAGCTCAGGTTTATGTAATACTGAGCAGAACGATTGCTTGGTCAGGACTGTCATAGAATGGGCCTGAAAATAAGGCCTCAATTTTCTGGAGGATACGACCAATGCCAGAGCTAGCTTCTCTAGGTCCGGATAGTGTGCCTTCACTTCCACGAAGGTTTTACTGATGTAATAAACTGTTATATGGGTCCCTTGGTCGTCTCGTATGAGGGCTGACCTGACAACGTGCTTGGAAACAGACAAGTACAAGTAGAGTGTTTCCCCTGTCGCAGGTTTTGAGAGTAGTTCCGGACTCCCCATGTATGCTTTCAAACTCTGAAAAGCTTGTTTGCATTCTACGTTCCAAGAGAATCTTTTGCTCCTCTTAGTATCTTAAAGAAATGAAAGCACTTGTCGGACGATTTTGATATAAATTTGTTGAGTGTTGCTACCCTCCTAATAAGGCTCTGAACGTCTCTGATGTTGGTCGGGGCTTTCATGTCGAGAAGGGGTTGAATCTGTTTTGGGTCAGCTTCGGTTCCCCTTTTGTTCACTATATAGCCTAGGAATTTTTCAGACTCAACTTTGAACGTGCATTTTTGTGAGTTGAGCTTCATTTGGTATTTCCTGAGTTGGTTGAACGCTTCGGAGAGGTCGCGTATGTGGTTGGGGCTACGAAGGCTCTTGACCAACATATCGTCTATTTAGACCTCCATGTTTTTGTCGATTTGTTCTTTGAACATCCAGTTGACCAGTCGTTGGTATGTAGCGCCCGCATTTTTCAAGCCAAATGACATCACCCTATAACAGTATATCCCCATTTCTGTTACGAAAGAAGTTTTCTCTTGATCTGGGAGGTGCATCAATATTTGATTGTAGCCTGAATAGGCATCCATGAAGCTGAGTAAGAGTGCTCGGATGTGGCGTCCATGATCTGATCCATGCGGGGGAGTGGGAAGCTATCCTTCAGGCAGGCTTTGTTCAGGTTCGTGTAGTCCACACATACTCTCCATTTCTCATTTTTATTTTTACAAGAACGGTGTTCGCCAACCCAGTCGGAGTATCATGTTTCCTTAATCATGCCCGCGTTGAATAAACGTTGTACCTTCTCATTTATGATCACCTTTTTTTGGGCATCACGGGCCTCTTCTTCTGCCTAACGGTTTTCCATGAGGGGTCCACCTCTAGGCGATGGGTGATTATGGACAGGTTGATCCCCACCATATCTCGCATGGTCCATGCGAAGATATCCTGGTTACGTTGTAGTAGCTCTGTGAGTTGCTTTACCAATTCTTTGCTTAAGCGGGAACCGATCTGGATAGCCTTGTTGTTGAGAGGGCTGTCGAGGTAGACCATAATGGTCTCCTCCTTTGGTTGTCCAACAATGGGCCTACCCCGAGGGCTTACTGGGATCTCGTTGTCTGGGATCAGTTGTTTTTCTCCTACGCTTCGGGTGGAACAGAGGGCCATCTTAGCCGCGGGGCTAGTCGCCAGTTGAAAATCGCTAGGTGGCAGTGCCGTCATGTATTGAACATTCCCTAGCATTTGTCTGATCGCCCCTTAGATTGTCGAACCCTTGGTTTGCTGTATATTTAATGCACTGGTGCAGAGTGGAAATCGTCGCTCCCATCTGGTGTATCCAGGGTCTTCCCAGGACCACATTATACTCTGAAAGCGCATCGATTTGTATGAACTCTTGAAATAGGGTTTTTTTAGTTGAGTTGGCTTCTCTCCCGCTGTTATAGTTAGTTGTATCTTTCCCACGGGGAACTGCTTTTCGCCGCTGAAGTTGATCATCGAACGATTATCAGGGGTTAATGTTGTCTCCTTTAGTTGCATACCATGGAACATACGGAAAAACAAAACGTCCGCCGAGCTCCCTATGTCTACCAAGGACATTCTTACTTTCCAGCATGCCAGGGAAATTGTTACTACCAGAGCATCATTGTTCGAAAGTTGATGCCCTAGAGGTCTTTTTCGAAAATACTAGTGGTACGAAAAGGTCTTGCTTATGAGTAGACGGTATTAGCTGCTCGCCGCGTATTGCTTGGATTCTCATACTTCAGGGAGCCCTTTTCGTGGACCTGTTCGATAGTTCGGATTCGAAATGGGCTCCGTAAAACACACATATCCTGTCGGTCGATTTCTTCCTGGGCTCGGCTCTGCTTCGGACTACCTGTCCTTCCCCTAGGGCGATGAAGCTTTGTGTTCCCCTTGTTAGGTTTGCCATGCTTGTTGGAGGGTCCAGTGTTAGAAAATTATAGAACTCTCCTTTCCCCAAGCCGTCGATGAAGGTTGAGACGGCTGTTGTGTCATTGCACACGTTGATGGTGGTTAACTCACTGTTAAAGCGGGTTAGATACGCCTTTAGTGTCTCATCAGGCTTTTGTTTCATCGATTTGAGCATTTTTATCATTGAAAAAGCTTGATGTATGGAAAGTGATTATGGATCTGATTCGGGGTTTGTTGGTGCTGCCGCTGTTTCGGGAGTGCCAACTTGATGCTCATGCGTTACTCGCATTTTCAATGGTGGTGAAGCAGCATTAGGTTGAGCGCTCGATGCTTCCCCTCGTTCTCCCTTCTTGCGTGATCTCGAGGTCACCATCTCTCTATATTTTGAAAAGAGACGATGCTAGCGAAAGGTTAGGAACTTTGTCGTCCCCACGAACGATGCCAAACTGATGCAGGCATTTTTCGCTCCCAGCTTTGACCTAGTCCTACTAACCTGCACAAGTAACGCACGTGAGCCACATACCACCTGACACTCCGATGCTAAAGTCAAACAGGGATTTAAGGAAGGTGTAATGCTATAAACAAGGAATCTGTAGCATACCTTAGCTTACCAACCTCATGTCTTATTTATAGTGTAGGAGTTCTGGTTCGACTAGGCCATCAATGGTGTAGTTTAAGAAGGAGATCTTCATGGAGATCCTTCTCTAATTAGGAGTCGTGTTGTAGGAGGGGAGTTTCATGTGCTCCTAGATACACGGGAGATGATTCCCAATCTGAGGATATGCCGTAAGAGAAAGTTTCCATGTGTGATATGTACTATGGTATTTGCTTCCTAGTTGGAAGTGGAGAGATGTTGTAGTTTCCTATCCGAAGTTGATCCTCGAGATACTTGCCTTAGTAGAGCTTACGGGTATAGAGGATAATTGTGAGACACATGGGCCTAGCAGGCTGTAGGAGTTTGGGTTCGTCTAGCGGATTGCATTGGGCAGGCTTGGAACCACTTGGACCGGATCAGTATTGGGCTGACGCTGGGTCCGTAATTCCTTGAGATCATCATGACACGTGTATGGCTTAGGTCTATGACCGTTTTGGTGTATCATCACATACCATACCACAAAGAGGATTCCAACTTGAAAGACACCATTCGCACTGGCCTATGGCTCTGAGGCAATGGTTCCAGTGGAACTAGCAATGCTTACGTTCAGGACGAAGGAGATCGGGATGGAGGACAATGATGAAGCTCTACAAGTCGAACTAGACTTACTCGAAATAGCTAAGGAACGATGCTTCCATCAGAATAGCTGCCTATCAACAAAAGATGACCCAACACTATAATAAGAGGGTTAAGTCTCAAGAATTCAAAGTCAATTATTGCGTGATGATAAAGACAAACCGAACCCAAGAGACTCAATAGAAGGCAAGCTAAGCATGAACTTGAAGGTCCCTACAAGATGACAACAATCAAAAGGCCAAGAATCTCTTGGTTTTCTTTGTCAAATTAAGTTACCACATCTTGTTTTGTCAATGACCTAAAAACTATTCTAACTAAAACTTCCAATTCTGATTAGTAGGATGTGATTGGTTCCCCTTACTGTTTAGTGATGGATACGATTTGAATTGATAATCCAAATAAGGCCAAGCTGCAGTATTTGCCATTACTGTTTATGTTTTAGTTGGATGGGGTTAATGGTATTTGTTATGTCTTGTAACCACCAAATCTTGTGTCACAATACACCTTCCTCTCGACCTTGGCTGTCTTTGTTGGGTTACAAAGAATCCACATTGTTACAGGGTTGAAAAAATTTTGATTAAACCGAATCATCGGTTTGGTTTAAGTTCGATTCGATTTGGTTTTTAAAATTTCGAAACTGAAGTGATTGGTTTGATTTTCGGTTTCTATATTATTTTAACTGACAAAACCGAATCGACTGAATATACAATAAATAATATATATTTTATATAAAAATAATATATACATTTAAAATAGTCGGTCGGTTCAGTTTTATTCAATTTTAATCGGTTCAGTTCGGTTACGGTTTGTATAAATTAGAGTCGGTTCGATTTTGGTTTGAAAATTTTGAAACTGACCAAAGTCAAATCGATTAACGGTTTAGACAAAAAACCGAACCGTCGATTCGATTTTCAACCCTACATTGTCATATTGACACTCGAAGCTTGTATAGTCTACAAGCCTAAGCGTCAAGAACCAGTTTTCTAGTATCAAAGCTAACCACTTTGTTTTACTCCAGGCATCAAACATATCATGATTAAACTGTTGTCAATTCATTTCAGGTTTGTTTGGGCTGAAATTTTGAGAAATTGTGTAAATTTACATTGGAAATTATGTATTAAAGTTTCAGCTGGATTCGACATATACTCATCAATATGTGTGCACCTGATTTTAAACAAGAGCATAACAGCACATGCGAGGCAGGGGTACTTAGTACTAGTTAATTGTTTGATTCTTTGATTAGATTATCACTGTAAATAGTGCAATCAAAACTGTGAAAACTGTTTGTCATTGAAAATATGCCCCATCAATTATAAAGAATAATTTCAACTGTGAAAACTATTCGCCATTGGTATCAACGTATACATATTATATATATATATAACAAATGGACATCTAAACAAGGGAAGTGGTAGTCTTGTAGTCCGGTTAGCATTGCTATAAAAGAATATTATTGACTTCTACAAATAGTTGGGCTGATTGTAGACAATGAAACATAATATAAACCCTCAATAATCTACTCTTCTCTTCATCTGAAATTTCATCTCAGTTTGTGGGGTGATCAATTCATTGCCACTTCTCCATTTTACCTTGTTTTTTTTTTTTGAAAGGCGAGCTGGGTTTTTAAGGACCCCATTTTATCTTATTAGTAAGTTACTTAGAGCATATAATTTTTTTCGGAGGAGTTTGTTCTTGAGCCTTGCAAATTTTTAATTGTTTCTTAGCTAGGAATAAACACAACCTAAATGTTCTGTGCCAATCTCGAATCAATATTGAACCAAATCAATTTTTTTCTACTTGTATATTTTTAAATAACATATATAGTCAAGTGTGAAGGTATTTTTCCAATTTCTGTCTAGGCTGAGCAAAATCATCGTAAAGAAAATGGTAGGAGGAGGAGTGCTTACTGTTATCTCGGGAATCACTTTTGGTTGGCCAAGGATTGTAAACACAATGACCATTAGTTGTAAGATGAAAAGAGGAAGAGAGTAATTGAAGGGAATTTCATTTTGCCACACCCCTTCTGTCATAATTCCACTTGGTTGAAAACATATGAAAGTGTCACTCATGTGACGGGGAGCATTTAAGTTCATTACCAAAAAGTTGCATTACGAAATAGAGCTGCCATAATTTCTTGAGTTTAGTTTTCTCTCTTTCTCTTTTGATCAATCATCTCTAGTGTTTTTATGCGTATAGAATACTCATCTGCAAGACTATGTTGTTTATTTCTGTGGGTTTTATTTCCTTTTTTCTGGTCTAGTTTTTCTTGACTCTCTGCTAGACCAGAAAAAACAGAACGGAGCAGAAGAAAGTTGACAAAGATGCATTATGGGGGACCAAAAGTAATTTCTTCAAATACCTTCTTTTTTTTCTTTTTTTTTAAATGGGCACTACACCATTATTGGCAATCTGTAATCATAATTAGTATCATATTTTTAGTGATACTCATTATATTATATTGTATCATGTATTTTCTGTTACTATTTAAAATTGTGACATTATTAAATTGTCATGTGATATGCACATGTAAAACAAAGTGTTACTGATTGGGAGAAAAATTCTTGAGCAATCACGTTAGACTCCAAACTCTCGGTGTCTAGAATTTTCATTTAAATGTAAAACTCTCTCTTCCCTCGTTTAATGAAAAACTTCAAACTCTTAAAACTCTTTCTTCCCTCGATTATCAATCTGATAAACTCCATTAGTTAGGTATTCATTATCATCCAGAGTGGAATCCGATTTGAAACTCTTAGAACTCTTAAAATTGTCCTTGTTGATGAAAGGTTTTCATTTGTTGCAGATTTGAAAACGCTCAGCAATGAAAGGTATTATGTTTTTGATACTTCTCCAATCAACTTCACATTTGTTGCAGATTGAAATAGCAATGAAATACTTGAATACCTATTAGTAGAACAATTTTTTCGATGAAAGGCATCTTCATCTTCGCATTTGTTGCAGATTGAGTCACTCGTCTGCAATCAACTTCACATTTGAGCAATCGATGGCTCTCTAATCGATCTCAGAAACAATTTAGGGTTAACAAGGTGATTTCTAATCTCTATTCTTCTTCACATTTGTACAATCGATGGCTCTCTAATCTTCTCCATCTCTCTAATCGATCTCAGAAACAAGCGAGCTCATAAATCGACTCTCAGAGTACTCGATTTCTAATCTACTCCAGCTCTCCAATCGATCTCGCACTTTATCTTCTCCAATCATTCTCTCTTATTTGTGGAAACCCTAGCTCTTGCTAGAAGTTGAAGGTGAGTTTTCTTCTCATTTGATTGGCTGGACTCATCATTTGAAGGTGAGTTCCCATTGATAGAACAAGTCACTGATATGTTATGAAGTTTGCCTGTATATGCATTTCTGTTGGTTCTGAACTTCTATATATACCATCCCAAATTTATACTATAGTTATTCTCTGAATTTGAAATGAACTTTAATATCCATGGTTAATTTGAAAGTTCATTGGTTAAAAAAATGTTTGGATTGGGTTTTAGGGTTTCGAGTTTGATGTGCTATGATCGTGATTACTAATCTTAACTCTACTGACTAGTATTGTCTATTGTTTCCATTAAATCGATTAGATGCCATTATTTTGATTGTGTAATTGATGGTTTGTTAAGTACGGGATAACTTTGGATGATTTCTGTTACATTATTGAAGGAGGTCTTTTAACTTTAACCATTTGTTGATATGAGTGAATTTCATACCCACTAATTTATTTTGTGATATAAGTGCTCATCTTTTGCAAAGAAACTTATATAGATAACCAAGATGGCCGGCCCTATCCACCCATCAGGTGCCCTGTTCTGTTCTGTTTCTTGCAAGGAGATAGCACGGATTTACTAATCTTAAGTCTTGTTGTAGTAAACTGTGTATGAGACATGGAGTTGCAGAAAAAAGTTTCAAAATGTTAAAATTGAGACCTGCCCTGTAGTTGGTTTGATCCAATATTAATGGTTGTGACTTGTTAAGGTGCTTTAGCCAGTGGGGGTTATCTGTGATTTGAAACATTAATCTTGTTGACTTGTTGGTTTCTCAATATCTTATCTATGGATAATGGATGCCCTCGATCTGTCTCTGTTTGAGAAATGCATTTTAGCGGTTCAGTTGACATTGGTGATTTCTGTTCTGGTGTCACTTGCTCTCACTTATTATAGATAGAGCTACTGTTCCACATATGCATCTAGAGTTAAAACAACATAGCTTTTTGTTGTTGTTTTGCTGTACTTCAAAGGGGAGTTTGATAACTACGTGTTGTTGCTTGTGAAGGAGTAGATGAATTTTATTGTATAATAATATGAATAAACAACACTGAGTGAGTGAATATATATATATATATATATATATATTGTCTTCTAATGTGTATTATAGTACATAGTTACCTTGAACAAAACAAAGATGTTAGTATGAATTAGAGTAGACCAATCCAATCTCATGTTCTTGTATTAGACAAGTAGAAATAATAAACGAATTAAATGAAATAGGTTGTGAAGGGTAGAAGAGAAGAGAGAATGCACGTGCAGTGAGTGAGAGGGAGGACCAGCTATGTTATGCTACATGACAGGACAACTGAGATGCACTCGTGCACACGCTATATACGTGGAACCTTCATTACTGTTGCTGCTGCAGAAGCAGAAATGAAGCAGACAGATTTGCAGATTATATATAGGTTTGGGTTTGGGTTGGCTTTTTTGGCTTAGGGGACCGAACTATGTATGTAGTCTATAGTTATGCATTGAAAGTTACTAGTCTATCTAAATAGAGCTAGCCAAAAACTGAACCCCATGTATAAAGAATTTCCATTAGCTTTACCAACAGAGCACGCTAGTTAATTAGCTTTAAAATATATTTTGTTATATTTCTCGTCCCAACTTTAAAAAAGGCATTCCATTGAAGTATCCATAAACTGAATAAGAGCACTAGCTTGGCATTTCCTTCTGTGTTTGACGTCTTAGTCTACTCTGAATTGAACCTAATGTGCCCTCTTGTAGTTTTGTTGTGTAGTTTATTCTTTAGAAGTGTGCTTATAGTGTCTCCACATTTATTCTTTTTGATAATTGCTATTGTTCAACAGGCCGTTTCCTTGGCGAGCTGACAAAGCAAGTGTTTTCTGATTTAGAAGTGAGCAAATACCAGGTGTTTGTCAAATTTGTTAGGCAGTTTTAATTTTGTTCTTGTTCCTTAAGTAGTTATGCATTAAATCACTCATCTCAAAGGTTGCATCCGGCACTATGCCTCCAACTTAATTTATATTTGAAATTTCTTTCATTTGTTGATGTTTCGTCTTCCACATTTGTTTCACAATAATGCTTCATTTAAGGTAAGATATGATGTCCCTAATCAAACTATTTGCTCAATTACCTTTTGACTTTATGCCTCTTCAACAATTCTTTGATGTTCTCGTCACATTCAGGTGATTTTGCTGGAATCAAGGAATAGACTTGGTGGTCGTATACATACTGATTATTCATTTGGTTGCCCTGTAGATATGGGTGCATCATGGTGAGTTAATTGTTTTTTCTATCGCACTATTTTTTCTTCCACTTTACTCTATATTTCCTCTGTGCATACATAGATTCATGTGTAGATGAAATTATTTTAATCATTGGTATCATACATATGTATTTGGGTGTAAGCATTTTCATCCACTATATCAAACCTGCTGTGGTTGATTTTTCTTTGATATATACAGCATTTTCATCCACTATATATCTTTCACTGTCAAACCTGTTGTGGTTGATGTTTCTTTGATATATCCATAATACAGGTTGCATGGTGTTTGCAATGAAAACTCCTTGGCACCACTGATTCGCAACCTAGGACTGCCAGATGCCTCTATTGCCAGCAAAGGTCACATGAGGTAACCAATTCTTAGTTACAGCATATTATTGTTTTTGCATGTTGTTCCATATTCATTTGCTATGTCATTCTTCCATGGACCATATTACTGATTAAGTCTTATTTTGTTCAACTACGTGTTGTTCGCATAGTTCAATTGCTTTTATAAGCATACTTTTCCATGGGAGTGATGTCCACTTAAATTTTAGTCCACTTTGCTTAATTACTAAATGCTGAAGGTGGTAGAGCAACAGCCAAAAGGACATGTTGTTGATGAGCAAACGCATCTAAGGAAAGTACGCAAATTGTGATATTAGAACCTAAGCAAAGTGAAGAGGTCGTAGTAAAGGGTTCATGATTTTTTTTCCTTTATGGGGTTCATGATTTGTGTAATGTTATGTGTGTTTGTAATTGATTTTTTGGTTTTCAAGTACCTTTGAATCCAATTAAAGTGGTTTTCTTTCCTATTGCAACTTTATACCATTTAGATAGAGTTCTTATTATTCAATTGTGAACCCAAGTGCAAGTTCAGCAAGTGTCATTGAGTTATGAGTGATCTTGATCATGAACCCAAGTGCAAGTTCAGCAACCAACTACATACCTTTTCGGTTTTCTCCATTCTTTTTTTTTATGAGTTTGTGTGTTACACATTTACATGTAAAGTAAAATGCGTATCTGCAGGAAGTATGATTCAGGCATTTCACTTTTACGAATAAGAGTACTGCAGGATGTAAGATGTTTGTAGTCTGAAACTTCCTTGGAATGAAGGGTATATATTGTGTACAGTATGATTGGAGCTTCTTGAAACACCTTCCTCTGTTCTGCTTCTTTTTTCTCAATTCTAACTGTTGTTATTAAATTGGACATTTGCTATGTACTGATAGAAGTTGAAAATAAACCTCAAGTGCATTCAGAAGATTAGGCAGTCGGTCTTTCTTGTGTCTGCTTTTAGGAATGCAGTTTGGTAGATTGATTGTCACCAGAATTAATGCACAAGAGAAGATTAGGCAGTCAGTCTTTCTATGTGTTGTGTTGTAGGTTAATTCAGCTTATTTCTTGTCTTCGTTGAATTGCCTAGGCGACCAGCTACTAATAAATATCGTATGTAGAATTTGTGCACTCTATTTCGTATTTAGCATTTTGATTGAGCTTTATTTTACTTCATTTGCAGGGAATAATGCACAAGGACCTAGGAGTTCAAAGTATGCAATGGAGAATGTTCAATATGAATCTGTCAGAGCATTTCACTAACACTGCATGAACAGCTTTGGATTGTCTGGATGTTGGTGACCAGACCTGATTGTACTTTTGATTTTGTTATTGCAATGACTATCTTACTGTTTTCATATGAGCAGTTACGTTGAAAGAACCTGTAAATTTTGTTGATGTTGGTCTTGTTATTGTAATGACTAAGTTGATTCTAATATTTTCAATAAGATGCATGCTAAGTCATTAGCTGAATAGCACCTTGAAGGGTAAAAGCATGTTATTTTTGTAAGTTGGGCATTTTTTTTTGTAAGCTGTAAGAGATTAAACTGAATAAAATTTCCATTTTGTCATAGTATCAACTTCACTCTTCTGTGTTGTTCAAAGATTTTGCAAGAATCATGTAGTGACAGTATTTTCAATAGTGTAATTTATTATGTGATGCTAATTTATATAATTGCTTCTTCTAACAAAAATCAGCATCATGCACTATGTGATTCTCTTTACAATTAGTATCATCTTTGTTGAGATGCAAATTTGTAAAGTTGAATCATTTAGTAAAAATTAGTATCATTTGGCTAATGATACTAATTTTAAGTATGTGATTCTCTTCTACAATTAGTATCATCTTTGTTGAGATGGAAATTTGTAAAGTTGAATCATTTAATAAAAAATAGTATCATTAGCCAAATGATACTAATTTTAAGTAGTATCACTTTCAACATGATTCTAAATTTAGGATCACCAAGAATAGTATCATTTGATAGGTGATTCTAATATTTTCAGCTACACTTCAAAACAGTTACAAAAACACTGTTTTGGTGTAGTGGGGGGACCAAAAGTTTTTCTTTTGGTACCTCTCTAATAATTAGGAAATTTTCTAGCTTTTCTTTATCTGATCATGTTGAGCATCTTAGATTAGAAGTCTTAATTATGTCGTTGATGATTATATAACATAGTTCGATTTAGAAAATATTTAAGCTTTATCCCTATTAAAAGAATCTTTTATTAGCATAGGTCTTTAATTAAAATAACATTGTTGAAAATAATTCCAGATTAGGTAGATTTCTTGCCATTGAAAAGATGAAAGAATGGTAGATATAATGCCTATTGTTGAAAGCTCTCACCAAACGTGATCATGATTTGAGGTGTAATTGATTCTAGAAGAGAAGATGGAGACAAGGAGTGGCCGATAAGTCTCCCAATTATGAAGCACACATTTTGACACTATGAAGCACACATTTTGACTTAGAATTTTGTACACTTGAATCCATTCCAAAAAGTCTCCCAATTATGAAGCACACATTTTGACACTATGAAGCACACATTTTGACTTAGAATTTTGTACACTTGAATCCATTCCAAAAAGTCTCCCAATTATGTACTTGCTACATAATTCTTCAATCCTCAATTTGTTTTACGTGGGAAATTTTGTTCCATCAATTGCTTGGAAATGCCATTGATTGAGGGATGCTAAATCTCAATTGTCAGTGATACATCAAGCTTTCTAAAGTGTAGTTAATGGTGTACCAGCTCAACAGTAAGCCTATATAGTAAATGGAATCACATGTTCAGAATTCAACCCCTAATATTTGGAATGAGAGGGGTTAAGGGATTAAAAAAAAACTTTCTAAAATGTGATTATATGTATCTCAATGCATAACCGATCATTGTAACGAAGGCATGCATGCAACTAGGAGACACCATGATCCTGAGAACATTGCTCCCTATAATACATGATAATGTTTCGTAAATATGTTAAGACTTTTTTCATTTTCAAAAAAATTTAAACACCTTAACGTGATTAAATCTCATATTTATGATACCATCCATCACAAGTCCACTATCTCAATTTTACTCAAATCTCATGTTCTAACATTCAAAATACTTGAAATTGATTGAATGATCTCCACATGATAACCCAAAATAAATATAATATAATATTACAATAAAAATTTGTTGTTTGAATTATCAACTGTTCAACAGGCATGGTGATCCTCATCCTTGAACAAGACTTAACATCATCAATATCTACAAGATTTCAACTTTTAGTTTTAGGCAACACAAGTCCAACTTCAAAACAGAGTCTCTTTAAATATTAGCAATGCATTAGGCGAAACTTTGCCCAGACCTATGCGAATTTTCGGACAATCCTCGCATAGGTTTGGGCGAAGTTTGGCCCAATCCTCGCATTGCTCAATACGAATGGGTGAAAACAAACTTTTTTTCCGGACATATTTGCGTGTCTTTAGTAAAATGGTAATGACTTTATCATTTCAAAATATTTTCAAGTGATTCAAATTGTGTTTATTAGATAACTCAGAGTAATACAATGTTTATGCTTTGATGAGCTTGAGAATTGGTCTTGATCGAGCATATAATTTGCCCGAAAGTCAAGGACACTACCCCATTTTTATTGCAAGACAGATTTGCGCGACTTTAGTAAAATAACCATAACTTGCTCATTTCAAAATATTTTCAAGTGATTCAAATTGCGTTTATTAGATAACTCAGAGTACTATGATTCTTAAAATCAGCATTCTTAAGACCAAAGAGTTGGGCGGAAAAAGGGGGGGGGAGATCTCCTTTCCTGGTTCTCCTGTAGCTGGATTCTCTGGAACTGCAAAAATCCTTAGAATGGGATTCCGACTCAGCACCTTTTGAGATTTTGAGAAGAGTTTCTCTTTGGAGAGTACAATACGATGAAAGTTGTAAGCTGTGTTCGGGGGGGAGTTATTGTCTATCGTTGGCCTCTATGGTAGAATTAGTCGAGGAGGCCTGAGAGGCGATGGTTTACCCTGTGGCGGATGTCAGCGGTTCGAGTCCGCTTATTTCCAGCTCGTGAACTTAGCCTGATACAAAGGTATAGAGCAGTTCGATCTGTGATTTCTCATTCATGGACGTTGATAAGATCCTTCCATTTAGCAGCACCTTAGGATGGTATAGCCTTAAAGTTAACGGTGAGGTTCAAACGAGGAAATTAAGGCTTACAGTGGATACCTAGGCACCCAGAGATGAGGAAGGGCGTAGCAAGCGACGAAATGCTTCGGGGAGTTGAAAATAAGCATAGATCTGGAGATTCCCGAATAGGTCAACCTTTCGAAATAAGCTTGATAATTGTTCTCGATCAAGCATATAAGTTGGCTGAAAGTCAAAGACACTACCCCATTTTCACTGCGAGATAGATTTGCGCGGCTTTAGTAAAATGACCATGACTTGCTCATTTCAAAACATTTTCAAGTGATTCAAATTGTATTTATAGATAACTCATAGTACTACAATTTTTGTGTTTTGATGAGCTTGAGAATCGGTCTCAATCGGTCATATAAGTTGAACCAAAGTCAGGGATAGTACCATGTTTTCAGAGACAAAGAGGGTGAGAGGTGGCGGGGTGGTGGTGATGCTTGATGGAGAAAAGAGGGAGAAAGGTAGGGTGGCGGGAGGGAGAGAAGTGGCGGTGGCGGGGTGGCAGTGATGATGGCGGTGTCTGATGGAGAAAAAATGGGGGAAAGAGAAGAAGGGAAGAAAAAAAGATGAAGAGAGGGGAAAAGAGAAATTTTTTTTTTAATTTGAGTTTTTATTGGTGGTGTGGGAGAAAAATGTTGGTGTAAGAAATAAAGTAGGTGGTGTGAGAGAAAAAAAAAATTGATATAATGGTGTAGGACAGTACTTTAGATGATGCCAAATAGTCACTCCCTTTTCTATAAATAGTTGGAATGGTTGTAGACAACAAAATACAAACCCTAATAATCTACTCTTCTCTTCAGTAACCCTTTTTCATAAAAGACAGCACTTTTTCCCATCAAGAATGTTGATCACCCAAAACTTCAATAAGATCATAACTTTGGCCAGCTCTAAGGAGTCTTCTCCTCAGCACTTTTTCCCATCAAGAATGTCGATCACCCAAAACTTCAATAATATCATAACTTTGGCCAGCTCTAATGAGTCTTCTCTTCAGCACTTTTTCCCATCAAGAATGTCGATCACCCAAAACTTCAATAATATCACAACTTTGGCCAGCTCTAAAGAGTCTTCTCCTCAAACTGTTTGTTCGGCGCCTCTGGAATTTCATCCCAGTGTGTGGGGTGATCAATTCATTGCCATTTCTCCATTTGACCTTGTTAGTAAGAATTTTAAAGAAAAAACAGACTTTATTATCTATCGACAATAAATTCAGAATTGACTTTTTAGCAACTTTTTTAGCCCAATAACAGATTGTTTATAAATTTAGAATTGTAAGTGTTCATTTTCACCATTAAACTATTAAAGATTGTTTATAAATTTAGAATTGTAAGTGTTCATTTTCACCATCAAACTATTAAGGATTTAGGCTATGTCAGGCTATTGTTCACTTGTTTCCTCGACTGCACGGATTAAGACATGAATTTTCAATAAAAGAAATTATGTTGATTGCATGATGGACTCCTCTGAAAAAACATTGGCGCGCCTGTAAACGAGGTGTTCTACCTAACGGATCTGTAGCCCTTTTGTTTGTGATAAATATTATATCTGTATATAATTTCTTGTAAAGATGAATATTCCATGATCCGACATCATAGATCTCTGATCTGTTTCCTTAAGCTTTTTAAAAAACATTGATTGTATTCACGCAGAAACGAAGTTTGCAGATAGAAGAGAGGATCGAAGAGCTGAAGAAGGAATTAAAGGCGTTGTTGAATGCATCTTCCCCCGACACACTGTGGAAATTGAAATTGATTGATGACATCCAACATCTTGGTGTTGCATATCACTTTGAATCTGAGATTGAAAACAATTTGCAAAAAATATATGATGACTGCAATGATGAAAGCTATAATCTGCATGTTGTTGCTCTTCGATTTCGGCTATTGCGGCAAGCTGGGTTTGATGTATCGCCAGGTAATGAATACTTACCAATATCTTTATGGGTCGGGCACAAGGGACAGCATTTTAATAAAAATGCTTGGCAATCAGCTGATGAAACTGAAAACATTCACAACAATGAATTTACTATTTATTTCTGGATTTTTGGAAAATAGTTCAAATTATGTTATTTCCAAAAATGACAAAGACGGTTCAAAGATGACTTTGACAAAGACGGGTTCAAAGATATTTTTGAGATTATAGATATTTTTGACTTTGGCTTTTGGGATTATAGATATTTTTGAGAAGTTCAAAGATGACAAAGACGGGTTCGAGGAAAAGCTATGTCTTGATGTGAACAGCGTGCTGAGTTTATATGAAGCTGCAAATGTAAGCTACAGGGAAGAAGTTATATTAGAGGAGGCTATTACTTTTACTACTCATCACTTGAAGAACCTTATGGTAAACCATCTAACTCCTACTCTGGTAGAACAAGTGCAACATGCTCTAGAACTACCTCGACACAAGCGTTTTGTAAGGTTAGAAGCCAGACACTACATGTCTGTGTACCAAGAGGATGAGTTGCGAAATGAATCACTCTTAGAGTTTGCAAAGTTGGATTTTAATTTCGTACAAGCATTGCATCAGAGAGAGCTAGATGAAGTTTCAAGGTAATATATTCATTTGTTTGCTTTTATAAGAATTTTGTTTTTCGCACCAAGGTCCCCTATCTATAAGTCTTCACCATAAAATAAGATTAACTTTAAGGTGGGTCTTTAGCTAGGGGGACCGAGTGTTTCAATTAGTGGTTTCCACACAGAAGTAATTGGACCTTAAATTTGAAAGTAACTTGCCATAGAATCCCACGTAATGTGTGAACAAAAATATACTCCTCTATATTTATGTCAAAATATTGGATTAATGTCAAAATGTATGGACATAATCTGAGACTTGTTTAGCAAAAATACCAGGGAACAGATCATCTGATATCTATCTCAATCTAATTATATCAGATTGCAGCCCCGGTTATGGAGAATTATTTGCAGATATATGTCATTGCTTGAATAAATATATGTTGTGGTAGTTGCATGTAACATGAAGTAATCTTTTCCATAGGTGGTGGAGAGATATGGACATCATCCCAAAGCTGCCTTTCAGTATGAGAGATCGATTAGTTGAAGGCTACACTGTAATGGTGGCTATGATGTCTGACCCTCGACATTCAACAGGGAGAATTTATATGTCCAAATTATTAGCAATTTTGACAGTGCTTGATGACTCTTTTGATGTCTACCGTAAACTTGATGAACTTGAACCACTTACTAATGCAATTTTAAGGTTCACATGCGTTCTTATATCTTCATTTCAATTATTATACTTCATTTGTACTAAACACTAACATTAGTTGATTGAATTGAATGTCTTGCAATTATCAGGTGGGATGTCGGGGAGCCAGGGGAGTTGCCAGAGTATATGAGATTAACTGTGCTTGAACTCAAGAAACTTTTTAATGAAGTCGATGAGGAGATGACCAAAAGGGGACAACCTTACAGTATCCTTTACTTCCAACTAACGGTATGAACTATAAATTAGTTTATAATTACCTCTTCTTTTAATAATTTGCCAACTTTGAAGATATCTTGAGTTTTTCTAATGACGGTGTTATTTAATAAATGACAGATGCAAGAATCCGTTAGAAATTTTCTTATAGAAACGAAGTTGTTCCAAACAGGTCAAGTGCCAAGTCTGAAAGAGTGGTTACAAGTTTCAATTATAACATCCACAGGCCTGTTGCTAACAATGGGTTGCATACTAGACACTTGGGAACATGCAACGAGGAAAGCCTTGGAATGGGCTAGCAAGGAGCCCAAGATTGTTACAGCAGCCAGTATGATTAGTCGTATCAAGGATGACATTCAAAGCTACAAGGTATGATGATTGAATAGTTTAGACAATTTGTCTAAACACATACAAGAGTTTACCTTTTTTTACAATCCAACTAAATATTTATTTTAGAAAAAAAAAACTTGTAACTAATTTTCACTTATTTCTGTTGATGTTTAAAGTTGGAGCAAGCAAGAGGAATTATGCCTTCTAGTGTGACGTGCTATATGAAAGACTATGGAGTATCAGAAGAAGAAGCCATTAAAAGCCTTCAAAAGATGATTAATGAGAAGTGGAAGGACATAAACAAAGAGTGTTTAAGGCCTACACCTGTGTCCATGCATCTCCTTATGATCCCCGTCAACATGGCAAGAGTGGCAGAAACCTTCTACCAGTACGGAGATGGATTTACTAACTCAGATGGATATACCAAGCAAATGATAGCTTCCTTGCTCCTTCATCCTATTCCAATATGAGAAGCGCTTTAGAAAGCTTTACTCGCATAACAATAATAATAATATGTAAGCAGGTTAATTAAGTTATATTATTTGTAATTGGGCCTAATATAGTAAAGCTCATATTAGTTATGGTTAGGGTTAGTTACTTGCCAAATAAGCTTTTAGGCTTATAAATAAGGCTTGAGAATTAGATTGTGGTTGGTTGAATTTGATTAAATAAAATTGAAGTTCTTTTAGGGTTTATCATTGTTTAGTGTAACTTTACTTTAGCTTAGATTCATCATCATCGTCAGCGAGAAGAAGAAGAAGAAGAAGAAAAACCCAATTGTCTTATATTTTTAGAAACTTGAGACATTGATTGCATTGGCTAAACCATAACAATTTATGAGAACTAGGTCCAAGTTTTCTAGATCCATAAAATTATGAACTGAAGAGAAGGAAACATTGTGAAAAATGATTTATTCTTAACATGTAGAGATAGAACCCTTCTTGTGTTATATGGCTTTCTTTGTTCAAATTTTTCAACATGAACTGAACGTGAGAAATATTCAATTAGATGAAGTAAGAGGGTGTTTGTTATTTGTTCTGAATAGACTCGGAAGTCTTAATAAGAAGTGGAACACTTCAAAAAGAATTTTGGGGTGTTGATCACTTAGCACTGAGTGTTAATGAAAATATATTTCAATAATAACCTCACAATAAATTGGTAATAATTGTTGTTACCCATCTCCTCTTTTCTCCACCTCATCTTTATCATGCGAGCAGGGCCACTACCGTCCCTAGCCTCCCATCTTCTTCCTATTCGTCTTTCATTTTCTCTTCCTCTCTATATTGAAGATTGTATGAAGAATGGATATGAATATGGGGTGGTTTTTGGTAGTGGTGGGAAGGAATCTTAATGGTATTTGGAAGAGAAAAACAGGTGGAGAAGGGGTTAATGTTGGTGGTTTGTGGTAGGCGATGGGAGTTGTGGTGGTAGATAAAAATGTAAAAAAAAAAAAAAAAAACTAAAAACTTCAAGTCAACACCTAAAACACAAACAACTTTTAATTTTGCAGCTTCTAATCAGCAGCCCATTCAAAAGCAAAACAAACAGTTCATTTAGAAGGTCGTTCAAAACTTCTAAGTCCGTTTAGAAGTTAGCTTCTAAACGCTTAAAACACCACCTAAGTATTTTTGGTATTTTAGTATACAATAGTAGAAGCCAATAGAGTGGGTTCAGACCTAAGGGACCCTACCATTGTTGGCTGACTGCTCAGCTTTAGTCGTTCCACCTAACTAGAACTACAATCATTATGAAGTATTATGTTATCCTAGAAGGTATTGTAATAAATAAGAGTGATAAATACTAATGGATGAATTCAAATAACTATTATACTTATCCGTGAATTTCAGCTAAATCCTTTCAAAGTCACAAGAACTCATTCTATGAAATAGTATATTTAATTACCTGATTGGATGGATTAAACAGTTACCTTAGGTCTATGGGGTATTAGCTCAGCTGGTAGACTTGTGACGGATGGTATCATAAGTATAAGGTTCGAACCCGCCTAAAAAACTACGCTTTCTCACAATTAATTTTGTTGTACTTCTGCCTTGTCACGTTAGTCTGTATGTTTTCATCCTTCTTGACATGACAAATTCCAAACAAAGAGGATGTCTATCCAAAATAGTTATGAAATGAAGAGATTTTGATTAAATCAGACAATTAAGACTCGATAAATGAATTCTCAAATTATAATTGACAAGTTAACTTCCACTAATAATAGCAAAGTTACCTATAAATCCCTACATACATTTGTTGCAGTTTCCACAGAATCAAATTCAATAAACCAAAACCATTTGAGACACTCTTCCCATTTTGCAGGTGCTTTATTATCTACAACAAAATGTCTGTAGACAAACACAGAGAAAAACATTGCATATGTTTCCCTCCTTCATATGTTTGCTGAAGTGTTTTCTTAAAGACTAATCTGATGTTTTGAAACTCATGTTAGTGACAGATAACGATCGCGACTGGGACCAAACAAGAACAACGAAAATCAACATCATCAATCATATGAGCATACTGAACATCCAAAATGACAAGACAGGAAAATATAACCAAGAGAAACGTATACTTATTCCAAAATCAATAAACTGCATGTACCTTCAATGGCGCGCCTACATGACATAAGGTCAACGAGGAAGAAAACATTCTTATCTTTATAATGTATAATGGGTTTTGGTCTACAAGAAATCTGGCATTAGGTGGTGAAATTATATGTGACGTTTCGAAAGTTGTCACCATTTTTGAATTTACATGAGGAATTTTGACATGTCATCACATATTTGTTCAAACCGTTTTTTTGTTTCTAGTTCCTCACATAAACATTTTTCAATCTTCGCATAATAGAAAGTGAGAAAACTAGCGCCTAAATGAAATAAATTTTGTGAGGAAAAGTAACACCTCGTCACATATCGACCAAAAGCCCAACCCAATAGTGAACAAACTTTCCTCACAGAATATTTTTCTAAGGGTATGTTTGGTTGCACGGAAAATAAACACGAAAATTGAAACTGTTTCCATGAATCTGATTCTGAGGCTTCCCCCTCAGACTTGGATTCCCATGAGTTGCGAAAAACAATCTAATGTAGAATTAATTTCCTATAAGTAAATAGACAATCAAACAACAGAAATCTGCATAACAAGGGAAATGGAATCCAATTCCTAAGGAAAATGACTAACAAAACAAACCCTAATTTAAAAAAAAAACAATAAAGTTATATGTACAAAACCTATTCATATTTCCCCTTTCCTCTGTTCATTCTTAGCACCATACTTAACCAACCCAAGCGTGAGTTTGAAACTTTGCCTCCTTCACCGCCACCTAAGACCTAAGGAATAAGTGAAGCTAACAGAGAATGTCGAAGAGGCGACCATTGTTGCTGTGGTGGTGGAGGAAGATGGGACTAAGATAGTGGAAGTGTTGAAAACATGGAAGAACAAAACAGAGTCAGAGAAGAACATACCTGAATCTCGGCATGTCGGCATGGGATTTCGGCTTGTCGGCAACCCTAGAACGTTATGGAGACTTCAAGAACGTTAGCAACAACTGGAATTGATGAAGTCGGTAGCCGATTTCGTTGAAATTGAAGAACAACCTGGAATTTGCTTGGCACAGCTGGAAGTGGGGAGAAGAAGATGGTGGAAGGGTCTCCACCGCCTATGCACCCTATATAAGAAGGAGGAGCTTCTCTTCTTCATCCATCCTCCTTGTCTGTGAGAGATCTTGAGTTGAGTTGAGAGATTAGGGTTCTTCCCAATCTCTGTGTTTGTTTTGTGAGAAAAAGAAAAGAAAGGGTGAGGAGAGAGGGTGTGTTTGTTTTTATGTTTTGTTTGTGTTATACGCAGCCTGCGTATTTGTGTGGTGTCGTTTAGACACTTGTATTTGTAACGTCCCTGACGTTTTGTAACTCTCTCCATTTGTAATCTGTCTCTCTCATCAGTAAAGTTGGTATTTGTCGTGGACGTAGGCGTGTTTGCCGAACCACGTTAAATTGGTTGTCTCCAGTATTTGTTAGTATTTTGTATGTAGCTTCGCATTTCGACAGTTGTAACGCTTCCGCCCGCAACAAATTGGTATCAGAGCAACGTTGTCCGCAACAGGAAGCAATCAAGGAAACCATTGTTGTTGTTCAAAAGGAGGTTGAAGTAACCCCAGATCCAGTTATAGGGCCAAAAGAAAAGGAAACAACCACACCATTGTTGCTACTGTTGTCGAAGAAGAACCAACCACTGTCGAGCCAATTATACCGAGTAAGTATCGATCTTTGGAATCCCACTTCTTGCCGACAGAAGTGATGTGAATCAAAACATTGTCTGATGGAGGAAGGAGTTCAAGATTGATGGGGTTTTGGAGGAAGATCTCGGGACTGATCTTGTGAAGGTTGTGTTCATGATCAAAACTTCTTTTTTTTGTTTCTCTTTCTCAAACTATTGAATCTCACATGATGACTAATGATCGACCCTGTAGGAAGCATGGTTCCAAAAGTGACTTTGGTTCACCAATTCATGCTCAACGACCACTACACCGGATGCACAGAGCGATGAACAACAACTATTTCACTAATCCCTACAGTCCCAAACCCTACAATGTTAAAGGATTTTGTTCCTAGTTCATCAAGTGTATTGCTAAGATCTTGGCCAATCGATTGAAAGTTGTCATCCCTCATCTTATGTGCAAGCAGCAAATGGTTGCTCGCCTTTTGAGGGAGGGAAAGCATTTTCGTAGGAGCCTACTTCTTTTAGTTTCGAACCCTTTTCTTAGTCATCGGATGGAGCTCACACTTAAGCGAGTGGTGTTGTCTGCCTCTCCGAGTCGTTCTATTATTTCTTGGATTCATCTATGTCCCATGAGAGTGGATAAGAAAGATGTCCTCACAAACTATCCCGATTCGATTATTGGTTTGATTTCTTCTAGCACGTCATAGTGTCATTTGTTTGATTCATTATTTGGGTGCTAAGTCAAGAATAAGGCCGATCTCAGTTGGAGATTGTATCAAAGAAATCTAGTACTAACTCAAATTTCTTATTGAATTAACCGATCAACTTGCTAAGCCACGACTCCAAAGGAACCTGAATTAGAATGAGAGGAAAACCCTGCAGTAAACCGCTCTATGTAGGTGAACTTTTTGATACTTTGGCCCCCTTAAATTACAATTACTTAATAAGGATTTGTTACACGTCTGTCACGCCCCGACCCGCCACGGGAATCGCAGCGTGCCGATGCGTGAACTAACACCTACACAGGCGGATCGTAACCGGCCACAACATCATAATATAACACATTCTTGATACGATAAACAAACGAAAATAAAACTACGCTAAATTTTTGAACAAAATAAATATATATATTTTTTTTTATTCGCCCCGCCAGAGTCATAGCGACCAAACAGTATACAAACATCTAGTTTAACAATATAGTACATCTGAAACACAGAGGAAGCAAAACATACCCGTACAGGGCGGACACAACCAAAAAGCTCAAAACACGCCTACAACGGAAATCGAGGCCTACGCGCCACGATCAGCAGGAACGCCAACACTGCCTGCACTCCAATAGAAGCACACCCCTTGCGGGGTCAGCAAAGCACAAAGCTAGCTGGTGCGAGCGAACTAAATACAAATAACGAAATAATAAACAAGAAAAATTCATGCCACACAACAATGAATAAGCAACAAGTTCTAAAGTCTAAATCACACCGTGTCTCTAAGGATAATGTTTCTAAGTTCAAGCAACAACACAAACATTTCAGATTCAACAATAACTATCAGTTTACGATATATGTCAATCATTACACACGATTCAAACAAGGTAAATATCAAGCAATGGAAATAAAACAATCTCATAATTCTTCCTAGCCTCCTAGGTATAGCAATCAAGTTGAAATCAGAAATCTTGTAAAATCCTGTATAAGTGTCTCATATCGTAGGTATCCGCATACCCTACGAATGTGTCTCACCCAGACACATCCCACAACGTGCACCAATACCACTTCGGGCTTGTTTGTATCCTAATGGGGTGCCATCTGCCAGGATACAAACTCAAACGTCCCGAACGACTGGCCTAACACGGCCAACCTAACATAATCAAAATCAAGCGCGCTGGGAGGGAAAGCGAGTAATCTCCAAAGCACGTCCTCCGGGACCCGTCCTACTGCACTCTATAGTGGCAAGTGCGTGCGGGAGCTCACCGCACCTCAGCAAGCTTGCCACATGCAGTAGCGTCCACAATGTCAGGTGCGAGTCATCTCAAGCACCATCCAACTCTCGATGCGAGCAAGCTCCTAAGCATCGGCAAACAGGCATTATAGCGGGGTAAAGACACTTATACTACTATCCACATGCACAAATGACGAGTCTGTGCATAACCAAATGTACAAACGTGCAAGCATAAACAATTCGGCAATTTTTTTATAAAACCACGACTATGCCAGGGTCCCAACATGACCCAATTCACCACAATAAATATACTCGAGTCGCTTATCATACATGCTCAAGACTCGAAAATCCACGGTAACATGATAGGCTATGCAAACTAGAAAACAAAGCATACCAGTCTCATGTCATTACACCAAAGCCTAATCACACCAAAATTACTATTCGATTTCATTCAAGTATATCATGTTTTCCGAAAATCCAATGCATAATTCATTCACACATAACTAACACAATCCTCGAAATATCTGAAAACTCCAAATTTCAGATTTGGATTCAATTCCACACAATTGACGGTATAATGTAAAAATTCAATTCAAATACTTATTTCTTAAAATACAAATTATAGTTCCACTCACCTGGCGGAATGGATTTTCAAAACCCAATTCCTACCGGTCGAAACTCCAAACACGCAATACCACGAATGCGGGGCCACGAAAATTCTAAAACTGCAAGGCGGACTCGAAAATGAGTAAACTAGCCGAAAACTGAAATAAATAAATAAATACAAGCGGCGCGTGACTGAAAGGAAAACTTACAGGCAAAAGGAATTCGGCAACCACCCCGCCGCAACCCAAAGTGGGGCGAAAACGTGCCGAAACCCTCCCTACACCGGTCTGAACGCTACCAAACTGCACCACAGCCCACAAAAGAGTCTAAGGACACTCAGAGTCACGAAAAGGAGACTCACCCACGCACCCAAAGCTCGGATTCATGCCGAGGAACCCTCCAAACAAACATGCACCCTGATTTTTTTGAAAAAAATTTTGGCCAACCATAAAACAGTCTTGCATGTCGGTTCTAAGGGCTCCCAAGGACGCCACCAAGGCCCTAACACGGCTGATCGGAGCTAAAAACCCGATCAAACCCCAAACCCAAATGAAAACTGATTTTTTTTTTTTTTTTTTTTTTTTTTGAAACAAAGCAACTGAGAAATAAATAGGGGGAAGAGAGAACGAACCGAGGAGGAGGAGGAGGTGAGATTGGGGAACGAAAATCCACCAAAAACCACCGAAAATCACTGAAGAAATGGCGAGGAGCTCGCCGCGTCTCTCGCTGGAACGAACAGAAAAAGAAAGAAGAAAAGAGAGAAGAATAAAAGGGGGAGGGGAGGGGTCGTGCTGTTTTAAAGGGGTGGGTGGCTATGTGCCCCCACCACCTTTACACTGAGTACACCCCGCCTTAAAAAAAACTTTTTTTTTTTTTTTTTTTTTTTTAAAACCGCAGGTCTCACACGTGATATGCCGACAAGTCCTCTACCATCCATCCCATTGCATTCCATCATCTCGTACCAGCCACCTATTTCATTCAACGTTATGGGGAAGGGGCCCGCTCGATTCAACTGACCAATGGGGTGGAAGGGAGCAATCAATCTGCCTAGTTAGAAGTATCCACAACCTATATTAGGCTCCCCGATCCCACTAGCTTTTACCTATTCCTAAAAAAAAGGTGGGTCTAAAGTCGTTGCGCTAACTCGCAATCATTTTCTTTCTAGTTCCGTAACGACTGCCCCGTTGTATCCGACATGGACCCGGTGGCTCATCAATTGAATCTTTTCTTATCATAGCTTTCGACTTTTAACTTAAGTTCTCACTTGGCTATGACACTCACCTTAAAGTCGAGGAAGAGTGATACAATTCTAACCTTTAAGCACCATCTGCTGATGTGATGACCAAGGATCGTGATAACCAATCCGAGGTTTAAACCTGATGTAGGATGTGTCCGCTTTATCATTTCTCCTTCTAATGAGGGCACGATGAACGAAGGATTGCATCTTGGAAGGCCACACCTAGTCGGAGATATAGGATAAGGCCAACAGAATGGCCCAGTTCTTGTCCATATTCCTCACCCTGATTACCCATATCTTTGCCAATAAAAATAGAGAATGGGGCAACTGTCTAGCGTGAGTCGTGGCTTTTTATGCCACAAGGTCCCTATGGACAAAGGGACAAACTCCATCTCCATCATTGCATATGGGAGCATAAAAACTAAAGAGAAGGCATGACACCTAGCTCTGCTACTATCCTCCGTACCAGTCTCGCTACTTCTTTCCTCTCTCGTTGGTATAGAAGCTCGAGAATAGTAAAACATCGTTACGGTAGTAAAACATCGTTGGTAGCCTATATGGCTTCATAGAATTTTCTCACATCTGCTTCAAATGTGTATATCTCCTCCGGGCTCGGACTTGTCGGTCTACCTAAAGGCAAGGAGAAGCAAGAGAATAAAATAATTCTCGTTTCTCTTCATTTAATGATAAGTGAATTGTAGCTTTGTTTTCCTCCCTTGCTTGATCGGTACAAAAAGATACCTTGCTTACTGGTAACTGAAGATTTGATTCATTATCAACTACCTGCGGCCCACCCAACCGCCCAACGTCTAAGTTGATCAGGCAACACCTTGGTTTGAACTGGGAAAAAGGATTTGCAGTCCCCCGCTTTACCACTCGGCCATGCCGCCAAAATGATACAAACAATTTGGTTTTGAACCTATTAATGGGTTCCCTTAACTCCGAATTTCTGTCCAGATGAATTGATATTACAACTCCAAGAACTCAAGACAGATCGGGGAAGAGAGATTCGTTAAAAAAAAGGAAATTTTTAAAATAAACGTAAGATTTCTAAGCTCTGCTAGCTTCTTGTAGACCGGCAGTCTCTTAGTTGTTTTTGGGCAGGATGGTAGAGTTTTTATTCGCCACTAGTGGCAACAAAGTTATCAGTAATTATCAAGGGGGGAAGAAGATATCCACTCATTCATTGTCCATGTTTACTAGTAGAAAACTGGGGTTAGGGGCGCTCAAAAAGAGGCTAAGCGGGTTGCTACTGGTTTTGAGGTCATCGATGAACCTAGCTGGTTTACCAGTTCTTACAATATGATTCTACACTTTGCTTTCAAGCGGACGATTTCTAGCAGCTAGGAAGAAGAACAACGTTCGTTTGCCAAAAAAAAAGGACTCAAAAGAATCATGGGTTCATGTTCCCATATCCTCGAGCGAAAGTCCCCAACTACTACTCCTTTAGCTGGGTCTAATACTAATGAGATGTTTGATGATATCGCAACCACTTTAGCCCCCACTGGTTCTTTAGGTAGAAAAACTCGGTCAAATGCAATTACAAGATATGATGTTTGCGAACTTGTTTCCCTTGTCCTTGCCTTCGCTTTTGGCAGGATCATATGAGACTTCATGAAGATGCTCAGGTGCCATAAGCTGGCTAGTAAAAGAACCAGGAAGTAGAATGACCGGCTCTCTCCGACCCTTGGGCTTAGGCATCAAGCAAGCTTGCTAATCTCCATGCTAAATGCGAAAGGGTTTATCGAACTTCCTCTGTATACAATTTTCCATGGAAAATTGTTGGGTATTCAAATAACAGTTAACAATATTCCCTTTTGCGCTATCAAATAGACTCTAATAAAATCTTAGGAAAATTTTACAGTGGTACGAAAGTGGTTATGGAAAAGTGTTCCTCAAATGACCATGATCATTTGGACCTTGTGGAAAGAAAAGAAAAATTAAAGGATATGCCTATTAAAGAAAATCAAAATCAACTTATTTATGAAGACAAAAAGTATCGAGATACGTATCAAAATTGCATATGTATTGGGTCTATCGAAATATCACATGTGTCTAGTGACCAAAAGTTATTATTTTTTATTTGTTTCACCTTGCACCACTTTTGACATTTTTTATCCCTCTTTTAGTGTTGGGATATAGAAAAAATACAAGTTGAGAGAACTTTAGATGGTTTTTGGAAAGAAAACAAAAACCTCGTCACTAAGGCTTAATCCAAATTCAACATAGCTTTCTCCACACTTCTCTGAATCCATTTCCGCCCTTTGCAATTAATTCCTGTATTAAATAAAATTTTTAAAATGAGGTCCTAATTCTCTATCATTTATTTTATGAAAAGGCCATTTAAGATCCTTATATATATCTTTGTTAGGTTGTGGATTTAATTTGGAGCTTCCTATACTTTACTATTTACAGGGGGGTATTTAATCATGGATTTTAATAGAGTCTGAAAGACTTTAAATCTCATGAATTTTAAAATATTTCAAAGGAGTTTACAGAATCCACTGGATTTTAATGGATTTTAAGTGACTGGATTTTGTGGAATTTACAGAATCCACTGGATTTTAATGGATTTTTATTATTGGATTTTCTGAATTTTATAAAGGATTGTTATGGATTTCTATTGATTCTTATAAATTTCTGTAAATTCTTATGAATATGCTATTAATCATAGGAAGTTATGAAATAACGTCACCTACATCGTCCGCCTCGCCTCCGCCTTAACTACAATGGTCAAATCATGCATGACAGTATGATGTGCAGCTTGGCAATAAAACTGACGCCTCTTTTTTTTTAGAGAAGGAGGTTCAACAGATTTTCTTTGTAAAAATAAATAAAAAATGTACAAGGCCATTAGCCCCTCATTAAAAAAATTAAAAATAATAATAATAAATATTTTACAGAGAGTATTAAAAAAATTACATAACAACAGCTGATCAGGTAATTGTAGTCAACATATGTTGATTCCTGAAGATCTTATCATCACATCAGCAGCAAACAAGAAACCTAAGAAATAAAATACATATAAAATAAAATATTGTAAAATAAAGTACTATTTAATAATAATAAAAAGTTATATAAGAAAAATAGTAAATAATAGTAATTACAATAAACAAAGAAACAGGATTCCATTTATGCTTTGAATTTTAAAAGGGCTCAGACAAGGATTCATTGGTTTCATTCTAATCAGCAAGGAACCTAATCTCATAAAATAGGTAGTTTTTTTACATCAATGCATCCTATTATTTCAAAAAAAAATAACTACAGGATTTGGATTCATCGAGTTGCCAGTACCAAATTTAATGGAGGGGTTCGTTTCAACACAAAAATTGGTTCGACATATGGCATGGTTTCTCAAGCTTTTTTGAGACTTTTGTGAGCTTTCTCATAAGTTGGAAGCAAAATTTCCATGGAGGAGAGCGCAAAGTACTTTGACCCTTAAACTCGTAGTTGCTTGAATAGAACCAATAGGGTTTTCAAGCATGTGACAAATTGATATGAGGAGGTTAAGTATGTAAGTCATGGCTTGTATTCTGCAATACGGCATGAGTTCACATGGGGCAGGTTTCAATTTGGAAAATCTATTAGTAAATTTTCTTTGAACTACTCTTCATCAACTCAACCTCAATCACTCTACTACCACCAAAAGAAAATCTGATGGATGGAGATCAGAAATTAGGATTGCTCAGAGAACATTTGCAATCAAACCATCAACTTTCGCCTATGTATGTAGATATGGAATTATATACATCTATCTGAATCTCTTCCACTTATGAGATGAATGAAATAATGTTGAATCAAGAATATTTCCCCGTTTAAACATAGTGTATAGATCAGAAACAAATGAAGATTAGAAACTAAAGTCTCCCTATCGAATTCGACAATGTAAGCTCATCACAATGAGAATAAGAAAACAAATAATGCATACACAGCTCTGATGTAGAGAACTCATCGTTTGCAATCATCAGAAGTATCGAAGCTTGCTTTGCCAAACACAATTTCTCATCCGAAAGCTTTTTCAATTGTTTCACTTCCACAGCTAAAAGAGCATGATTTTCCCATTATTTTCTCACATCAACCAGTGTACTCCCTTTGGAGGAGCAATAAAATACATCAAAATGGATCGAAATCAGACAATGGAATCTCTGAAAAATACTTCATACACAAACAAAGCAAATCAGACCTCTTCTTTTCAATCAAAGTCTTAACCAGATGCCTCTATTTTCTTATTCTTCACAAAGCAGCCAAGAAGGAGACCAATCTTTGTTCTGTCACTTTCACGCAGCAGCACACAGAGCTTTCTTCCTTCACGAACGTCAACCAAGAAAAACAATCGCAGCAGAGATTCACCTCCTCTTCAAATGCCCCTTCTTTTTCTTCAATCGCAGCTAATCTTAACAGGAAGAAAAAAAATCCGAGCCAGCAGAAGCTCTTTCTTCCCTATCACGCAATCATAAAGAGCTCAATCGCAACAACTCTTCACCTTCACGCAGCAGCCAGCAAAAAGAATGAGATCTCGGCCCACTCCAGAGCCTTGTTCTTTTTCTTCTCCTTTCTGTCACCTCTCTCGCGCAGCAAAGAGAGAAAGATATCGCAGAAATTCCAGAGTCTTTTTTGCACAAGAACCAGCAAGTAAAAGTTTCAGTCCCATTGATTATCTATCTCTTTATGTAATTGTAAATACAATCCTAATTTGACTAGTAAGAAATCAACAAGAATAATAACCAAACCACCATATCCATTGCTTTAGAAGATCTTGCAGAAAATCTCATAGAAAGCATTCAAATGGGTCTGAATGAAACTAGCTTCTGATCTCCATACAAGCAGACAATAACACACAGATAATCCATAGCTGCTGAAGAAATCATTCCTACAGACAGAAATAGTACCTAAACATGAGAAAAGCAACAAAATGGTAATCAGAGAAACACCATATGAAGAAAAAAAATGTAACGAACAATCACAGATTCTTTATTTATTCATCACAGACCCAAGAGTAGATTGAAATAAGCAAGAAACAGACATTTGGGGAAGCATAGTTGGTTCCACCACTTAGACTAAAGTAATCGACAAACAATGGGACTGAAACTTTATCACTAGTGTATCAACCTTTATCACTAGTGTTGAAACCTTCAGAATCCCATTAACAAAAATCAATCATTTACAAACACCATTTCATAAAAACTAAAAATTCAAGAGAGATTGAAAGAAAACATTTTCTGCCATGTATGAATTGTTCAAACTACTATTGGATATGGAGAGATGGAAAAGAAGACACAAATTCTTGACTTGGTTGAAAGTAAATTATCAAAATTCTCTCCACAATTGCAACTTCACTCATCACACCTTCATCCCCATCTTCTCTTCAAACCCCTTTCTTCTATTCATTCAAACCCTCAACCCTCACAATCACTACCACAAGCAATTCATGAAAAAGATCAAACCTTTCCACCCCTCTGAGTCTCAGCTCCTCCATCAACACCATCAGTTGAATCAACCACCACTAATCAACTTGTCGAAAGAATAAGAAGAGACTTCGACCTCTTCCAAGTTCTCAAGGAGAAATCAATGGTATCTAGTCTCACTAATCGAAAACCTCGACACATGTATCCCAACCCCATTTCAACTCCTCATCCGTGAAATCGTACTCTGGAAACCTCTTACATCTAACAAATGGATCGCTTTTGATGGCAATGTCTACACCGGCTTGCTCCAATATCTGTAAACTCCAAGCCCTTTGATCCATTTTGAGTTTTGAATCTAGAGTTCAGATCTCATAAAATTGTGAGATGGATATTGGAGATTTCGAACAAGGGGTTACGAATGAGGTGTGAAAGAAGAAATTTTGATCAATGGATTGAGAAGTAGAGATCTAGAAGTAGAGATCGAGAAATAGATATGGAATAAGATGAGAGAAGTACCTGGTGTTCTCTGCGATGAAGAGAGACCTTCCAGGGGAGATCTGCTTCAATGATGTGAAGAGAGGTGGAGAAAGGGAGGAAGGAGAGAAATTGAAATTCGAGGGGAGGAGGCTGGATTTGAAAAGGGTTTTGGTATTTATATTTTTCACACATAAATCTTTCAAAGTCCTTCAAAGTACATCTAGTCAATAAATCCATTAAAATTCACTGTTGTTTGAATATCTCTAGATTTCATTGTATTGTTTAAAATTCATGATTGAATACCCCATGATTTTAATGGATTATAAAACAATCATTTAAAATCTATATTTGAATACCCCTAAATTTCATTGTATTGTTTTAAATCCTTAATTAAATACTCCTATATTTTAATGAACTTTAAAATCTTTCAAAATCTATTAAAATATAGGATTGAATACCCCTGTTTAGACTTTCTATTGCAGTTAAAATGGGTAATAAAGAAGTATAGGACATTACAAGGGACCAGTACACAAGGGGTGAGTAGAGGCATAACAAGGATGAAATACCACCTTTTTGGAACTAAAAAAAAAAGAAGAAGACATATTTGCATACACTAAATGAACCAGATTCTATTTGAAGGTGACTAGCGACATGTTGGATAAAAATGGAAAAAAATACATTAGACTAATGATTGCGAGGATTGAAGAAGATGGAGCTTTCAACATAAAAATTCTATGATGGGGCATTTCATTCAAAGTGTGACAAAGAAACCTCAACAAATGAATTTGATAAGAGAGACTCTACACAGTGAGGAAACGGGAGAGGGGAGGGACGTGGCGGGGTGGGGACTGTCCATCCCGCTCGGGATGTGTGCCGTCATTTTTTGTGCGCGCTGTCACGGACTAGTAATCCGTGCGGCACTAGCTATCCAATTCACTAGTAAGTCTATGAGTAGTTATTTTGATGGGCACAAATATTAACTTGAGAATGCACAATATCAATCTGTAGACAATATAACAATGCACAATAGTCAGTAAAAGCTCTCATTCACATTCAATAGATTACAATGGGGAGGAACGTTCGGAAGGACGTTGCTCAAGACTAGTTCGATGCTATCGATCGATGGAAATACAAGTTTGAAGTTGAAAAGCAATGCAAAGAAAACAATAAAAATGCTAGCGGTACAGTCTGGCCCGACTATGCAATGGAGGCAACACGTCCTCACAGTCAAGAGCTCAAACCTTCCCCCTATAATATAGATGCTAAGCATTTGGGCACTTTTCAAAAGGGAACATTGAGTTTTGAGACCATTAGAAAAGTCTTGAAAGGCCTCTGAACCTTGATTTCCCTAACCAATGGTACTAGTCCTGACACTCTCCCACACTCAATTCGCTGACGCCCTCGCAGCGAACTTTTCCAAGTACTCTTCCAGCTTTGAGAGGTATGGCAGCAGATGCTGGACTGGCTCCCAACTGATCTCTGAAGGAGGTTCATCCTGCCACTTGACCAAATATTCTCTATCCGGGCCTGTGTTGTTGATGAGGCGGTCAGCTAAGATTTCTTCCACTTCTCGATCTGGCTTAGTAGGATGCTTAGGCAATGCTCGGGTAGATACATTTCTTGTGGGATCAGCGGCATCGGCATGGTAAGACTTCAAGTTACTTGCATGGAAGACAGGATGGGTGAAACGGAGCCAATGTGGTAACTTGACGCGATAGGAGACTTTGCCTACTTTCTCAATAATCTGTACCGGTCCCTCATACTTGCGAAACAGATTGTTGTGTGCTCTAGCTGTCCGTTTATACTTGTTGAACATATCTAGCTTCACCAATACCAAGTCCCCGACTTCAAAAGGATCGATTCGTCGTTTCTTGTCGGCCCATTTCTTCATGTGACGGGAGGCTTTCTCAAGATAGGCTCGAGCAACTTCAATGTTTTTCTGCCAGGCTTTGACAAATTCAAGAGCTCTTGGGCTGGGTCCTTGGTATCCGGTCAGCACTGTATGTGGTGTCAATGGTTGCTGACCAGTGACTAATTGAAAGGGGCTGGAGTGAGTAGCTGAGCTCTTTTGTAAGTTGAAACAGAATTGTGCAACATCAAGTAGTCCCACCCAATTTTTCTGGTTTGCACTTACAAAATGACGAAGGTATTCTTCAAGCATAGAGTTAAAGCGCTCAGTCTGTCCGTCAGATTGGGGATGTTGGCTTGTCGACATATTAAGTTTGGATCCCAAGAGCTTGAACAACTCCTTCCAGAACTTTCCTGTGAATCGAGCATCACGGTCGCTAACAATGTTTTCGGGCAGTCCCCAATACTTCACTACATGCTTGAGGAACAATTGCGCTGTATCTTCGGCTGTGCAAGTTAGTCCGGTCGGCACAAAGGTCACATACTTTGAGAATCGGTCAACAACTACAAGGATGCTCCTGAAATCCTCCACTTTCGGTAACCCAGTAATGAAGTCCATGGAAACACTTTCCCAAGGACGAGTTGGAACAGGCAGGGGCTCTAGTAAGCCTACTGGTCGATCTCTTTCAACCTTATCTTGCTGGCAAATAAGACATGTTCGAACATAGGCCATTACATCCTCCTGTATCTGCGGCCAATAGTGCCTCCTCTCTAGCAATGCAAGTGTCCGTCTCCAATCTGGATGTCCCGCCCAATGGGTGTCATGGCATTCTCTCAAAAGTTCTTTCCTCAAACCAGAAGTTCTCGGAACATAGAGGCGATTACCAGTTGTGAGTATTGCTCCATCTTTTATCCAGAACAGTCGGGTTTTGCCCTGCTTGATCAACTCTGTAATCGCCTTCGCTTGTGGATCTGTCTGTAGGCCTACTTTGATCTTCTCCAAGATGGTGTGACTCGGACCAGTATGGGTTAGCACTGCAAGGTCTGCCCTTCTACTGAGTGCATCAGCTACATTGTTAGTGCGCCCTGACTTGTATTCCAATACTAAGTCAAATTCTGCTAATTTTTCCTGCCATCGAGATTGCTTGGAGGTTAGCATCTTCTGAGTAAGAAAATGGCTTGCTGCAGCATTATCCGTTTTAACAAGAACTTGAGATCGCAAGAGGTAGTGTCTCCACACCCGTAAACAATGTACAATGGCTAGCAATTCCTTTTCCTGAGCTGAGTAACGAGACTCTGTATCATTCAACTTTCGACTCTCATATGCTACCGGGTGACCATCTTGAAGTAAAACTCCCCCTAAGGCATAATCAGATGCATCTGTTTGTACTTCAAAGGGCTTGGTGATGTCTGGCAAGGCCAATACTGGATCTTTCATCACGGCCAATTTCAAGTTTTGGAATGAAGCTTCACACTGCCTATCCCATTCCCATGTTCGGTCTTGTTTCAACAAATTTGTTAGGGCAACATCTCTCTTAGAGTAGTCCCTTATGAAGCGACGATAATAGTTTGCGAGTCCAAGGTAAGAACGTAGTTGAGACACGTTCTTAGGAGAGTTCCAATCATGGATTGCCTTGACTTTCTCCATGTCCATCCGAATCTTGCCATTACCAATAACATGACCCAAGAAATTGATTTGGGTCTGGCCGAATGAGCACTTTTCCTTCTTGACAAAGAGATGATTATCCTTAAGGATTTGGAACACTTCTCGCAAATGATGTAGGTGTTCTTCTATAGTCCCACTATAAACCACAATGTCGTCAAGATAGACAACCACGGACTTGTCCAGAAGGTGACGGAACAGGCCATTCATAAGGGTGCAAAATGTAGCTGGAGCATTGGTCAAGCCGAAGGGCATTACTAGGAACTCATATGACCCATATCTAGTAGAACAAGCAGTTTTGGATTCGTCACCAGCAGCAATGCGGACCTGATGGTAACCTGATCTCAAGTCGAGTTTTGTGAAGTATCTGGCGGATCCAAGTTGGTCGAATAGTCTGCAATAAGCGGCAACGGGTATTTGTTCTTTATAGTGACTATGTTCAAGGCTCTATAATCAACACAAAGGCGAAGACTGCCATCATGTTTCCGCTGAAAAAGAACAGGTGCCCCATAAGGTGCTTTAGAGGGCCGAATGAATCCTGACTCCAACAAGCCATCTAGTTGTGTTCTCAATTCGGTCAGCTCTGGAGGGCTCATGCGATATGGACTACATGCGGGTGGCTTGGCACCAGGGACTAACTCAATTTCTTGATCAATGAGCCTTCTGGGAGGTAGATTCTTTGGCAATTCATTCGGCATCACTTCGCTGAAGTCAGCAATAACTTGGGCAACTTCCTCAGGGATTTTGCTAGTATCATCTTCCATCTCTAGCTTTGCCACAGCTAAGTATGTATCTTCTCCTTTGGCCAAGCCCCTATTGACTTGGAGCGCCGAAAATATTCTATCATGAGTTGTTGGTCGAATTGAGGTTGGTACAATGCGTAGTCTGGGTCCGAAAAACCCCAAGGAGTCCATGAAAGGTAATGGTCCTGCTGCAGCTCCTCGGAAGAATTCTTGGCCAAGAATCACCTTAAAATCATCAAGTGGAACGGCCAAGAAGTTTGATCTTCCTTCCCATGGACCAACCTGTAGTGGCACAGCTCTAGCCATACCATTAATAGAGATTGCCTCAGAGTTGACAGCTTTCAACTTACCCACATCTCCTTCTAAGTTCAGACCCACACGTCTAGCTTCATCTGGGGCAATAAAATTGTCTATCGCTCCGGAATCCAACAATGCTTGGGAAGGGAACCCATTGATAGTGATGTCGATGTATTGTAAAGCCTTCTTGTGTGGGTGCTCATACATTTCTCCTTTGACAGCATTGAGCTTGCGTAGAGCTCCCATTTGGGAGGTCTCACTGTTGGTGGGGTTCGAGCTCGATGCGGTCGGGTTAGAAGGTTCTGCTTGAAGCAAGGACATTAATGAGTGTAGAGCTGGTTTGGATGGACATTTGCCTGTTGGGTGATCCCTGCTATTGCAAAGAATGCATGGGGCAGGAGCAGATGGTCTCCACTACCCAGAGTAGTTTTGCCCTCCTTTGTTGTTGTAATTTGAGTTGCTAGAGCTGGCATTCCAATTTTTGTTGGAACTCCAATTCTGGTTGGTCGGCCGGGAATTATAGTTTCCTCGATTCTGACTTGAGTTTCCCCAGTTTTGGTGAGGTGAGCGAGCATTCGACCCTGAGCTTGAATTGGTACTGCCAGTTCTAGCTGTGGAGTGATTGAGCGAAGTGGATCCAGTCATGGGCATATAATCGCTAAACCTTTCTGCTGCCGCAATAGCACTTGTAATATCTGTCACCTTCTGCCTTTGCAATTCTGCTTGTAGAAGCGGCTGAGCTTGTTCCATGAAACAGAAAACTTTGTCCTTCTCAGACATGTCTCGAATATCTAGCAAGCAAGTTGAGAATTGTCGGACATAGTCTCGAATATTGCCTGTCTGTTTGATGGTGTGGAGCTTTCTCCTTGCTAAGAAATCAGTGTTCTCAGGCAAGAATTGATTTCTGAGTTCCTTCTTGAGGTCTGCCCAAGTTCTAATAAGGATGCGACCTTCTTCCATATCTGCATATTTGGTTCTCCACCATAGTTTCGCATCACCTGCTAAGTACATGGTCGCCATGGTAACCTTGGCTTCTTCTGATTCGGGGTTTACCGCGCGAAAATACTGCTCCAGATCAAACAAGAAGTTCTCTAACTCCTTCCCATCTCGTGCCCCAGCATATGACTTTGGCTCGGGTACTTTCATCCTAGGGTGTTCAGTCGTCCCTGTGGCCTTAGTTAGCAAGCCAACCCTTGCAAATAAGTCCTCCAACTGTAATTGGAAGTCACTCATCACCTGAGCTGTGGGGTGAGGCGACTCTTCCATTGCGACAGTTCGTCCCTCTAAGTTATCAACGTGCTCGGCCAGCGAATCCACTCTGTCTGCCAGTGAAAAGAGTCCATCCAACCGACTAATCTGTTCTCCCAAAGTGTTCAACTGGTCCATTCTGCTTTCCAGTCTATGCATTCGACTGGCCTGTCGTTCCTCCATAGCGCTAAGGCGCTCATTTATTTCCTGCATCCTGGTTTGCATTCAACAAGCTCTGGCTCTGATACCAACTGTCACGGACTAGTAATCCGTGCGGCACTAGCTATCCAATTCACTAGTAAGCCTATGAGTAGTTACTTTGACGGGCACAAATATTAACTTGAGAATGCACAATATCAATCTGTAGACAATATAACAATGCACAATAGTCAGTAAAAGCTCTCATTCACATTCAATAGATTACAATGGGGAGGAACTTCGGAAGGACGTTGCTCAAGACTAGTTCGATGCTATCGATCGATGGAAATACAAGTTTGAAGTTGAAAAACAATGCAAAGAAAACAATAAAAATGCTAGCGGTACAGTCTGGCCCGACTATGCAATGGAGGCAACACGTCCTCACAGTCAAGAGCTCAAACCTTCCCCCTATAATATAGATGCTAAGCATTTGGGCACTTTTCAAAATGGAACATTGAGTTTTGAGACTATTAGGAAAGTCTTGAAAGGCCTCTGAACCTTGATTTCCCTAACCAATGGTACTAGTCCTGACACGCGCATCCCGAGCGGGGTGGACGGTCCCCGCCCCGCCACGTCCCTTTCCTCGCCCATTTCCTCGCCCGTTTCCTTGACATTTAGAATTCCTCATTTGATAATATGCTCAAAGGTGATATATATTGGTAGAGATCTTTTTTTCAATCAATTACAAGGTGCTTGTAAGAGAATACTTTCATTGTTAGGACCTAGGAGTCATTTCAAGCAAATGAGTCAAGATATTGCCAAGTATGGAAAAGAGTTGGCTGTATTCACTAGGGTTGCGTAGGTCCGGGTAACCGGCCCAAAAAGTAAAAACCGAAAATCGGCCCAAAAAATTTAAGTCCGTATTTATGAGGCCCAAAATCGAACCTAGTTGACCGGTTAACCGAGGGCCCGGTTAACCAAATTTTGGGCCGATTTCGGTCCTTGAAGTTCAGGGCAAAGTGCTAAATTTATAAAGCCCACCTAATCAACAGTGAATTAATCCCAAAGCCCAAAGTGCTGAATTTATAAAGCCCACCTAGAAAGTGCTGAATTAATCCCATGGTCCTTGAATTTATAAATCCCAAAGCCCAAAGTGCTGAATTTTTTGGTTTTCCTACAAAAGAAAGTGAAATTATATTTGTAAAAACAGAAAATTTTGGGTTTACAAAAATTTTAACTATTTAATCCGGGTCGGGCCGGTTACCCAACGGGCTTCAGAAATGAAAACAAAGGCCCAGACCAGAAACTTCGGGCAGGGCCGGGCTTTTAAAACTGAAACATTTATAATTAATAAAAACCGATCCGAACCAACCCGATCGGTCCGGTTGTCGGTTCGGTCCTGGCTTTCGATCCTAAATGCCCACCCCTAGTATTCACCATGAGACTGAGGAGAGGCTTTTGAAAAGCGAAGGTGACAAAGTGGATGAACATTCAAAATACAAGAACTATGGATTTCACAATTTATATTTTTTTCCTTTGGATGGATGGAGGGAAAAAGATTGACACTAACTTTCTTGAGAATGGTCCTATTGAGACAATGTTTTTAAGAAGTGTCCCAAAACTTTAGTAATGGAGATTTCATTCAAAGTGGGACAAGAAACCTCAACAAAAGACTTTAAATAACATGCTCAAGACACTCGCGGGCGTTGTTGCACCTAACCACAGCCTTGGAACATCAACGCATAAAGGTTATCAAGGTGCCCAAGAAACTCGTACAAGGATTTTTTTTTTTTTTTTTCCTTCACTCAGGTTGTGTTAGGTGTTAATGAAAATTTTTCATGGAAACTGATGAGACATCAAATCGTCATCTGATTGTAGCCGTACACGTGGCACAGGTCAACCCTAATACGGAAGGGCCTCAATACGGTTTAGAACAGGTCCAGCCCAGGCTGAACCTAATCATTGTTCAGCATGTAAGTTAGGCGCCCAAATCCAAATTATGCATGCCCAATATGGTGTGAATCTTGGAGCTTGACCCAGGACAATAAGGCACGAACACATATCTCCTAGTTGTCACAAGCCCGAGATCCATTCACACAACTCTTGATCAAATCAAGTATTCAAACAGAGCCAAGTGCCAAAGGAGACTCAGTCATGGACGGGTAAGATCTTGAACATCTCCTCCCTCCATCGCGCCCTTGACGATAGAGTCAATGAAGGAGTGAAATATTCACTATATGAAGTGAACAAAATGGATGATAGAGGTACACACTTGCAATCCCAGTTTTTACAGTCTACATCCATCCTTACTCAGTCAGCTGACTTTATCATTGGAGTGCCTTCAGCCACCATAACAGTGGTCTTTGGTTCAGGTCAAGAATTGAAAGGGAAGGATTTGGACGCATTAAAAACTCTAAAAATTGAAAAGAAAGTGAGAAAAGTTCTCCACCTTGAGGTTGAAGATGACCATGTATTTTGGCAAAAAAATTCTTCGCACCCCCTAAGGAATATTTTTCACAGTTTGAAAGAAACCAAGAGGATAGACATCGTCACAAAATCATGTTCTTCATTATCTCTTCCTCTTTCCCTCCTCTCGAGAAAATTTACCTTTGAACCAAACACACCCTTAAGTTAATTTAATCTGCATCAAATAAAAGTTCAAGTTCTTTTTTATGTATGATAATCATCAAAGATAATAATAATAATAATAATAATAATAATAAATATCATATCAAGGATGACAATGCAGCTCTCGAGAATTTATAGCAAACCGGAAAAAGAGCCAACTAAACAAAGCCTAATAAAAGGCTTTGGTTGGACTAAGAACCTAAGGGCATTCAAAATACTTCAACTATGGTTCTAAAGTTTTCATTTATAAATCCAACTTCCGCAAAAAGAACTAAAGACAAAAACATAAAAAATATATTGCAAGTAAAATCTAGAATAAAGGGAACACAAATAATATTACTAGTTCAATGCAAAGAAGATGATGTGGATACATACCAGTGACAATGTCTTTGCTTGGGTGGGAGAGAGGGAATTATTTTCTCCAGAGTGCCGAATTTCTCAAACATCTGAACAATATCTCCTTTTGGCAACTTTTTCACTAGTATAATATGTGTGTTCCGTTTAGCAACATTTTTTTTTTCTGCAGAAGCACACTCCTTCATAGCAACAATATCGACTCCAGCATTTTCCAAAGCTTCGTTATCTCTTTAATTACATGTGCTTCTTCAAGATAAGCAAGTGTAATGAAATATTGTTGCAATTGGAGTATATTTTTCTGAGATCAAAACATACACGGACGGATATATTCAGAGGAAACCCGTAGTACAAAGCACATACCAAACAGATGCAATACATACCCAAACAGGTGCGATTGGATCGAGTATATGGAGGCATTCTTTATGAGAACAAGTACATACCCCTAACCTTTTGGATGCAATGGAAACCACGCAGAACAACCCCAACGGGGTAAAAATTGGACCCTAACCAAATACAAATGTGTTAAAGATTGACCATTAGATGTAAGGCATATATATCTTACCTTCCATTGGTTAGAAACTTAGGAACTGTTGGGGTTTTTGTTAAGGATGGTATTCTCGTCACTTTGTTGATCAATCCCAACTGCCAATATTTATAACCATCACTTTCCATTGGTATGGTCCTATTTACCTGATCTTTTTAACCGGTCATTAGAGTTTCTTATTCGCGATGCTTCATTAGAACGTCATTATTTACAAGTAATGATAGTCAAACGGGCCAATGTATTCACTAGCAAAGCATATTCTTTACAAATCTTATGCTGAGCTCTCTGTGGCAGTTGTTCTTTTGAATCAACAACCAAACTAGTTTGTAGGCTCCATGGAAATTGAAAAGGCTTTTGGTGTGTTTCATTTTGGAAATATTAGAGGCCTATGCATGTATTTCGTATTTTTCTATAATAGGACGTTCCAACGTGTGATAAATCAATCCAACCAACTTAACAAAAAAATATCGAAAATACTAGAAAACTAGGTTTTGTAACCAAGGTGATGTGGCATGATCTTGAAAGAATGACGAAATCCCCAAAAAAACTATGTGTATCTTGAGGTTGTAAAAAAAACCACCTCTAATGATGTCACATCATCCTGATTGTAAAACCTAGTTTCCTAGCCTCACTCAAAAAATATACTAGCCTCCGCATGCGTGCGCGCACACTTTTAAATGTTTTATTCTTAATTAAGTAAAACATATAAACTATGAATAATGTCCAATCCTATTTTATTTTAGAAGGATTGTTGATTTACATTAATATGCATATATTACTAAGAGCATCCACGTGAGCCTCCTAAAATTTTGGGTTCATATAAATATTTTATTAAGTTTTTTTTTCCCTTACATGCTATGTTGTCGGGGGCTCTGCCAAAGCTTTAAAGGCTCTATTTTCACTTTAAAGTGCCTCGTCGTAACCTTAGAGGGCCACAGAGTTGTACACTAGTCAAGGTGGAGGTTACTACACTAAAATCTTTGCTACCCTATAAAAAAAGCTCTAGAGGCAGACTTTGGCGCCTCATGCCCCGCCTTGCCCCTCACAACATAACTTTGCATGAAACATTCAATAAACCTCCTAAAAATAGGCTCCATTACTCCTTCATATTCTGAGCATTACTCGTCGAATTGACCTGAAACTTAGTGGAAAGCTATCGAATAATAAATAAATCAACATGCTTTGCACAATACACATGTGCAACATTGCCAGACATGCTGGCCCTAGGCAATTCAAAGGACCTAGAGTGCAAATCAAGGAGTTCCTACCCAATATCTAAAAGAAAGTTTAAGTGCACCTATGATTAGGCACATAGTCTTGCCCAAAGTTGACCCTCAGATTATGACTAGGCAAACTTTGCAATATATATATTGCAAGCATGCTAAATTTTTTTGACATTATCAAATGGAGATTTTTTTTCCTTCAAAACACAAGTCCTTTTTTTTTCCTTCAAAAACACAAGTCCTTTTTTTTAAGCAAATAGGTAGTTAAACAAAACACATCAACCAGTAGCGCCAGGGAGGCTCTCTTGCACGTGTTGAGGAGAGAGAGTGATTAAAAAAAAAAACTCAGATCCATCATCTCCGAAGCAAGAACCACCAGCATCTTCAATGATGAAAACTGCAATTCAGGAACTTGAAGATCTTGAAGGACTTTGACCATATGAAGCTTGTTAAAGGAGACTTTGGTGTAGGAAGCCGGTCCACCCCATTTGAAGCATTCATCGTACGCCATGCTTGGAACACACGCCTTAGCGTATAATTGGGAGTCAAATCCGAATCCTTGGACAATGGTTGGTTTGTGACCGGACAAGTAGTATTGGATGACAACCATTTCTCGATGTTGTCACAATCCTATGTAATGCCTGTAACCATGATGATCGGATCTTTCATGATCTGAAGGGATATGGAGCATATGAAATACTGAGGAATCTCAACATCTTCCATGAAAAATGAAAATAAAATAACAATTAGTAACAGAAGATGGGTGGAGAGATAGAGAGGTAATGAACTAGTGTGGAAGGAAATGGGTTTTTTAAGGTGAAATAGTAAGAGAAAACGTCTTTGATTTATATTTATGGATGAAATAAGAAAGAATTTGAAGGAAGGATTGATGGGGTTGGGTGGGTGTGTCTAGTGTTGGGAGTCTTTGGTCTTCTCTAGCTTTTTTTTCTTTTCTTCTTCTTTGGTTAACTGGTCTAACATTCTAAAAGTCTCTTGCGGCAGTCAATTTGGAAGGAAATTTGATTCACGAGAAGGCAATGAACACTATTTCTTCTCCTTTCCCTCTCACTCTGCAACCTCTTTGTTTCTTTGAAGAGAAAAAAAATGTTATCGAGAACTTGGATGGATGGAAGAGGAAAAGAATAAGGGATTTCATGGGGAAGAAACACGACGGGAGGAGGTGGTGGAAGAGAGTTAGATAACAAGGAAGGGTTTTTTTTGTCAGATTTTCACAAAGTAACCCGATTGAAACTCGAATCAAAATTAAAATAAAATCGAAAATGCTAGGAAACCATGTTTTTGTAACCAGGTTTTGTAATCGCGGTGTCATGGCGTGATCTTGAAAGAATGATGAAATCCCCAAAGTGTTTATGTGTATCTCAAGGTTGTAAAAACCCTCCTCTAACGATGCCACATCATCCTGGTTATAAAACATGATTGCAAAACCTGATTCCCTGGCCTCACTCAAAATCGAAAATGCTAGGAAACCATGTTTTTGTAACCAGGTTTTGTAACCATGGTGACGTGGCTTGATCTTGAAAGAATGATGAAATTTCCAAAGTGTTTATGTGTATCTCGAGGTTGTAAAAAACCTCCTCTAACGATGCCACATCATCCTGGTTATATAACATGGTTGCAAAACCTGGTTCCATAGCCTCACACTAAAAAATGACCTACCCCTGAAAATGAAGCTCCTCCTTGTTTGCCACGTCCATTGAGTTGAAAGAAAGATTCCAATTCTGCTGCTGCTGCTTTCTAATTTTTGGTATCAGTTTCTAATTCCACAACATGCACACAGACACATCATTACTTCAGATTCGGACTCACCTCACGTGTGTAAAGTTGGGGGATGTATTGATGATTCGCCGCAGAATGTGACATTGAACCAAATTGTTGCGATTAAGGAATTGTTGCCGTCAAGAAACGATGACTGAAGTAGTCATCTTCTTCTCTTTTGTTGTTGTTCCTCTACCTTTCCTTTACTGGCGAAAGCAAGAAAAGCAAGTCTTTTTAGCCAAATATGGAATATGAAGAACAAATGTGAGTGGAAACCAAATCGGTATTCTAAAATGTTAAAGAAGAAGAAGAAGAAGAAAACTTACGGATGAAGTGAAGACTGAAGAGAGAAACTTCTTTGGGAGTCAAAGACAGATAAACTGGATAAGGTGAAAGAAGAAGAAACAAAGAGAGCAACAAGTTTTTGGTTGTCCCACTCTTTCTCTCTCCATAACCACATGCTAGAGAGCCTCTCTAGATTTACAAACATGCATATGAAAAAAGGCAAAAAGGTCTAAAAAAATATTGTGGATACTCTTAGAGTGCACGGATTGGCAGATCGCTCCGACCCGACCCGCCTGTTTGTAATATACCCGAAATCTATCTAATCAAAACAAATGGAAAAAAGTTACGAAGATGTTCTGGAGTTTGGGGGAGTGTTGAGTGGAAGTTGAAGTTGAAGAAGAGAAGGGAAGGGTGGCGTTGGTTGTTGTTGAACTAAGGAAGAAAAAATAGGAGATTAGAAGAGGAGTTGAAAAGAATCCAAGAGGACGCAAGAATCTTATTGCTCCATCTCCGCTGCAACTAATTGAAGCAAAAGGAAAGGAATCAAGAAGAATAAAGATTGAAAAGTGCATCAGAAACTTCCCTTGGGGTTCAACTCCCACATCCAAGAAATTTCATCCACTCAATTGGAAGAAGGTGTGCCAACCAAACTATAAAGGTGGTCTTGGTGTTAGAAGGATAAAAAAAATTAACAAAGCTTACTTCGCGAGTGAAGTTGGAGGAATGGAATAGAATTTGGAAATACACGGATATCAAGAACTAGAGTGATCATAAGCAATTGAGTTTACACACACAATCTATGAGGCAATCGCATTATCGAAAAATTGACAAGTGAAAGAAGTATAAGATACGCATGGAAATACAAAGGCATACAAAGAAAATGTGTTTGAAAGGAAAAGGGTATTACATCATACACACCTCAAAAGGATCTAGTCCTTGAGATTAGCTAAGTAAAAAGCTCAGGGTACGACTATTGCATCTTGTCCTCAAGCTCTTATGTCGCTTCATCTTCTTGACTCCACTGAACTTTCACCAAGTTTACTACTCTCCGTCGCAACTATTGAACCTCTTATCCAAGATAGCCTTTAGCCTCACCGGCCAGATATGTCAAATCCTTACTTATCATCTGTACTACTGAAGTCGGATCTGTCAAACACTTCCTCAACATCAAGACATGAAACACATCATGAATGTTGAGGTAGTGTTTAGGGGTGCAATATTTCTTTTGAGGTGTGTATGTCTAGGTAGTGTTATATTTGTTTCCTTGATCGTCGTTGTCTTAGTGACTTTGGTGTTCTTCAGCATGTCTGATCTCGAAGACGAGATTCTTTGAGATGTGTATAATATAATACCTATTTTTCGTTGTAGCGTACACTTATGTTCATTTTGTATGCCTTCAATTTCCATACACATCTTATACTTGACTTTTGTCGACTTTTTTTTTAAAGTTGTCTTGAATTGTATGCAAACAAAATTCTTATTACTATCTTATTCATGAATTTTATGCATTTTCGAGCTCATAGTATGGCACTCACCCGTAGTTGACCATCTTAGGGAGTTTGACCAATCTTGACCGATCATTTTGACCATATGTTGGTTTCGCCCCAAATTAGATTACGAGTATCGATTTGCGTACTCGGACGTAGACCGTAATTGTGGTTGTGTTATGGTGCTTGGGGTGCACATAGCCTCATGTTTTAAATAGTTTAGAGGAGATCTTCCTCTCATTTTTTTCTCCATCCTTGGAGAATTGAGAAAGGTGTTTGTTGGAGTAGAATGGTGGAAGCTTGATCTTGCTACTTTTGGTGTTCATTTGCTTCATTTCCAAGCTCTAGGTGAAAATCCTTCGTCTCTCTAGGGTTTAGTGTCGCTTAAGGTGAGTTAGATCTACCCTAATAGATACTAGAATTTGTGTTTTTCTTGCGTATGTTAAATTTCCAGCACATGCATGTGATTTGGATTATACTTGTTGAATTGAAGAATTTAAGAGTGGATGAGATAATTGTTTCCTTAGGTTTATGTTTAATTGAAGGTGGGGTGAGCTATTTTATGTTTTGGTTAAGTTAAATTTCCAGCAGATACATTGACTTGGGTTGTGTTTATACATGCTGAATTGTTTAAGAGTAGATGTGACTATTGCTTGCTTAGGTTGATGCTTAATTGAAGGTGGGATTAGTTATTTTGTATTTTGTTCAAGTAGGTTGAATGTTCACAATATGCTTGCCCATTTAGATAATTATAGTGTAAATTGTTCACAATATGCTTGCCCATTTAGATAATTATAGTGTAAATACATGTTGATTTGATGAGTTTAATGGTAGACAAGATTATGGTTTGCTTAGGATCATGCTTAGTTGAAAGTAGGGCTAACTATTTTGTGTATGTTACTGTGGAGATGTTTGAGAGCTATAATAGGGGTTTGATTAAGTTTTGGGAGTGTCGGGGGTGTTGTATTTCGCGAAAAGCCTCCCATTGGGTGCTCCCAATTATCTTATGTTTGCTTGGGGAGATATTGTGGATAAAAAACCACACATGATGTATACTGTTGGTCTATCCCTCAGCGAGGAAGCTTTTGTAACTGATTGCTAGTTTATTTTACTGAAAACAAAAGTTTATTTGTTGTCTAGATGATAGATAAGTATATACTGTTTATAATTTTGATTAGGATACAATAACAGTGATGTTTTCCCGTAGGAGTTGCTTCTCCCACCAACGAAATCATGTACTTTCATTCTCTTAGTTTGAGTTTTTTTGTTGATAAAGTAATAAGCAAGCATGCTATTCAATCACTTTCAGATGACTGTGGAATCTGTCAAAGATAAGCTCTGGAAAAAGACTGGTACTTCTGTTGAATCAATGTCGCTCGAGCTCTACGATGATATGGGATCTAAAATTTCAGATTTAAGCGATAGTATGAAACCCCTTGGTTTTTATTCTCCACAAAATGGGTGAGTTGAATAGGTCAGTTTCATTCCCCACAAAATGTTCCTAAGATTAATATGTACAAATTTCTTGTATGGCTAGTAATGTTGAATTGTTCTAAATCACAAAAAACCAGCTCTTAGTTTATGCCATGGGCCCATGGAAGGCTGTAACCAAACTGGATGTCAAAGCTTCAGGTGGGGCAGAATTCATGCTTCAAACAATTGACATTATTCCAAAGAAATGCCAAATTTTCAGTATTAAAGTAACGAATCACGGTTATTTTTGTCATTCAGTCTCTACTTTGTTACATATGAGGTGGAGGCAAAATTCACACTTCAATCAATTGACATTATTCCAAGTTTTTTTGTTGCGTTTGAATGAATGAAATATGGGTAGCTGAGTTATTGAATTCAAAATACACTGAGGCTTACAGAAATGCACTGAGTGTGCAGTGACTATATCCCCTAATAATCACATTTTGGAAGGTCAAAAACACTAATAGAACTCTTATCTCCTCACTTAGTCCAGCTGGGGCTTGGATATGGAGAAGACTATTAAATGCAACAACTTGGAGAATAGGAAAGAAATGCAAGGTTTTTTTAAGCAAGGAGTGTTAATCAGATCAAGATAAAATGGCCACAACAACCACCCTTTGGTTTGGGGACAGCATTGGGGAACACTTTCAACAATTCAATATTTCCATTGTAAACTCAACTGGTCCCAGTTGTGAGGGCCTTTTGGCCTTTTTGTATAGCTGACTTTTTGTTCATACCATGATGAAACCACAACTATTTTTACTGATTAAAAAAGGCTTAGAGAAATCCATGGAAATGTTCCACGGTTATTTTTAATTTTTGAACAAATATCAGATTTCCTCGAAATTTGGACTGATTAATCCCAAATTTCTCTCAAGGGTAGACTAGATTTGCCATGGTAATCCTAAAATCCCACTCCCCAACAAAAAACTAAAAATAAAAAATAAATAAAATTCACACATGTTCTAATTCTAATTGGACTAAGAAAGTAATTTAGGACGACTATATATGTATATACTCTCAACATAGGAATTTCCCTCAACAAATGTGCTCTTCAGGTTAACGTATCAGTAAATGAAAGATTTGCAGTTTTTTTACTTATGAACCAATGGGTTTTAATGTACTGGTAAAAAGTTGTATGCTATAACAAGAGAATTGAAAACAATTTATTCACAAAAGAGAAGCTAACTCTTTCTCACTCAACCTGACACCGACTAGTAGAGAAAATATCATCTTTCGAGTGACATTCAGTATTATACTATTATTTCATGTGTTTATTAATTCACTTCTCTTTCACATGTTTAAGATACCGAGTACACATCATAGATCTGGATCCCTCGTCGGTAACTTCTGGTGGCTGGCTGGAAGATACCTCACTTGTAGAAAAGTACTCAATATCCGAAGAAGCTTATGATAAACTAGATGGTGAGTTATTTGTCTTAGCATGATTATGATGATAAACCTTAAACACCCGTATATGTTTTCTTGGAATTCGAAGTTGACCTTTGCCCATATGTTGTATACAAGAAATTTAAACATGAACATGGGTCCACCAAATAACATCTCATGTAGGAAAAAATTCACTAAAAGAGGAGCAACAATGATGGCTCCAATTATAACCAGGTCATTGAGTAACAGACCAGTTGTCACACTAGAATGAAGTGCCAGCTCCATTTTGTTACGAGGGATCCAATTTTATTTCTACTACTATATTTTGAGATGTTGCTTAAAAACCAAGAACAACCTTTAGGAGCACTAAATTTTCCGTATGCTATGACCTTCATGATCAAGTTGTTGTGAACTCGAGACACCCATGGATGGATTATTTTACATGAGCTTGAATAATTGATCATTAATGGCTGATTTACTCCAAAGCAGATTTCTTTCAATCTATGTTTGATTATCTACTTTATTTGCTTTTCATTGATCTTTTGTGGTTAGCTGGTTCAGCATATGCAGGACATCCCTTGAGTTATGATTATGCATATTTCCTCTTTTTTCTCAAATGGAAAGTTGCAACATATTTGTAGGATCCTCCCTTTAGGTGATAATTGGCTATTTGGAAGAAAGGAAATGTCACTTCTGGTACTACTTTTTTGTTGGGTAGTAAGGGACTAAGGGATTGCCCTTCGAGGACCTTGTTTCTGTGGTTGGTAGTTTAGGTGCTTTGAATTTGTAGGACTTGATCCTTTTTATTTTGTTGTTGGAGTTTTTATTTATAGTTTGTTTTCAATTTTTTGTTTTTCTTGGTCTGTTTATATGGTGGGGATTGGGGAGTGCATTTTTTCTCTTATTCTGTTGTACCTTTTTTTCTTCTTTCCCCCTCCCTCCGAGAGCTTTAAAAAAGAAATTTGCAATTAACATGTCTATGTTGAATATTTCAGGTACTTTCAGAAAATATAAGGAAATTTTGACATCTCGAAATCCGCCCACTAATGAAAGTAAAGTATGATTTTTATTCATGCTTTTGAATTGTACATTTTCTTGTTTGTTTTGTTCAAATAGTTCACAAATTGTTTCAGACGGATACGAAGTTAGCCATTTATTAAGGTTGACAATTAGTTAATGAGAAGCATAATGTAGACAATGGTCATGTAGTAGATAAATATTGTTGTTGCTTAGAAAAGCTGGATATTATTAGAATGGAGGTGACAAGAGTCTGGAGCTCTGCAAAATATTTATGAATACATAGGGCGTATGAACAAGAGCATGGAGCTCTGGGTGATACTTATGAAGACTGTCCAAAATGACATACGGTTTCTGAAACATTTGCTATTACTCCCTTTGATATTTAGTCAATAAATCAGATGGGTTGGTTGAAATTAAATGACCAGCTATTCATTTGAACAATTATCATGTCCAACATGAAGCTCATTTAGATTTTAGACAAAAGATGTTCAAAGACATCTCCTAGTGATTGTCTTAAGATAAGGGTTTTATCAGTGTTTTAAAAATCGCTAGGAGGTAGGCGGGCGGCGAGCAAGGGACTAATGCCCAGAGGACTAGGCGGTTATTTATTTATTTATTATAATTTATAAATCTAAGTACAATAGCATATAAATTACTTTCAATTCAATGCCAAGATACATATGAAAAGTGTATTAAAAAAAATCTTAATTGTTTATTTTTTCCGAACTGGAAATAAAAAAAGTAAAAAAATCCGCCCAAGCGGTCGCCTAGACCGATTTTTAGAACACTGATTTTATATTGATTTTTCTCCCATTCAAGTATCATAGTTGAAGGCCATTATACTTGTAAACATAGAGCAATCAGCAATATATATTAAAGAAAAAATAGTGTCGAACTTTTAGAATAATATTATCAGTTATTGATGAATTCAAGGATGCACAGATACTGGCACGCACGTCGTGTCAGACACGGACACAGACACAAACATGACATGCTGACTCGACAATTTTTCGAAAACTAGGACTCAAGGGCCTGGTGACATGTCATAATTTTATTTTAGTTTAAATTTATTTATAAGATTAAAGTAAAAAAGAACAAGAAGTGTGAAGATGAATGATGAAAATGAAGCACAAATTGTGCTGGAAAATTTAAAAAAAAAAAAAAAATATATATATATATATATATATATATATATATATATATATATATATATATATATATATATATAAAGAAGAAAAACATAGAAAAGAAGATGTAAAAAAGTAGAAAAGTATATGACACTCTGTTGCAAGAAAAAAAAATAATGTTGAGGAGATGAAAAACAAAGGAGAGAGGAAGAAACATAGACTACCTCTATGCATCATCGCTTCTTATCTTGCATCGCAATTGGAATTTTTTTTTTTAATACTTTAGATAGATTAACAACCTTCAAATTAGGTGGTTGTCTCCGCCCACCTAAAAGTAAAAATTAAAATAAAGTTTGTTGTCTAGTCTTGATTGTGTTCTAACCGAGTTTTGGGTGTCAAAGGCGTGCCCAACACGTTGACTACACAACCATGTGTTTGACACCTTTCGACACGTTGACCATGTATCCTACGGGTGTCAGAGGCGTGTCGGATACATGTCGGACACGGGTACGGAAAGTTTTCCGAAGAGTCCATGCTTCCTTGGATGCATTATGTTCATCAAAATTATGGATTAATTGGTGGCTCCGAAAAAGAAGCTTTGAAACCCCTCATAAACATGTTATCCTATTCAGGAGTATGTTTACATACTGTTTGTTTACATACTGTTTATGTCCATTGATATCATATCTGTTTATGTATGTTGGAGTTGCAGTGACGTGCTTTAACTTTTAACTTTTGTTTTTGTTCCTAGATATCTGATAACTACATGGAAGATCTCTGTGCAAATGTCAAGGTGAGCACCTTTTCTTTCAGTTTTATTTTGTATACTTTCTTCTTTATATTACCTGGTAATTGAACTAATAGTGGTTGGTGGATGTATCATTCTTTCCTGCGAAGTGCATCACCTTTTGTTGAAATTAATGTGAAATTTCATTCAAGTCCAACCTTCTTAAAGAATCTTATACTCCTAGGGTTTACCATACCCATCCATTGCCTAAAGAGAGTGATAATTTTCCATCTGCGTGCTTCGATATAAGGAAAAAATTTCTGTGGTTTACGCCTTATTCACATATATGTCAAAGGAAAAATCCATTCCCACTCTAGCCCATCTCAAGCTATAGCAGAGATGTGATAGACCCTCAGCAGTTTGCAAGACGTATCAAAGGCGCAGACGTAAGCAAGGAGTTGTAAGCAATGAAGGGGATGAACCAGTGAATCAGTACAATGCCAGTGGGTGAACCAGTAAAGCAGTACAATGTAGTGCAGAACAACTAGTGCAATACTAGTATTAGGGAAGCAATGAAGACCAGAAGCCTGCTTCAGAATAAAGATCATGAATTGCTAAAGGAGCAACAAAATGTCAGAGTAGTATTGTTGGCCGTCAGTTATTCTGCTGTCAATAAGTCTATAAGTGTTCTGTTAGTGTTAATATTTTGTAATCAGTAAGTGGCATTCTGTTAGATGTGAAGGGTGGCATTCAGTTAGTTTAGCAAGTTGTTGACAGTCTGTAATCTGCAAGAGTTTGTTGCAAATGTAGAACTCTTATATAAAGAGAGATGTATGAGATGGAAAGGCATTCATTCATTTTGTAAAATTGATTGTACTGAGCAATTGCTCTCTGGAGATTTCAGGTATCTCGAATCACCTGTATACAATATCATACCTAATTCTTTGATTGTTCTCACTATATCCAGTCAGTATTTTCCTGTTCTTATTGTTCAAATTAGCAATTCTTATCAAGATGACCTGCTATTGTAGATGAAATTGCGTGCTCTTTCTATAATCAAATTAGCAATTCTTAAGCAAAGTTGTTAGTGGGTTGAAGCCACAAATCAGAGCTGAAATTCAGATTATGGAACCTCACTCGTTGGGCCAGGCTATGACTTTAGCCCAACGCATACAGGAAAAACACCAGTTGTTGGGCTTAAACAAGGGAGGATTCGGATCGGGCCCAAGCCCATTTTCGAGATGATTTAGGGTTAATGAAAACCCTAAATCTCTTGAAGCAGGAAAGCCATCGCCAAATGAAGGCGATTCCATCACAAGAAGAGGAGAAACAGATTGGGGAAAAGGGGGTTTTCGAAAGCTCAGTGAAGATGAATTAAGGCAGAAACGAGATAATTTGTGTTTTCGATGCGATGAAAATTTTGGGCCAGGTCATCGATGTAAGAAGAAGGAACTCAACGTATTGGCCTATCAAGAGGATGAGATCTTGGAGGAATAAGATGGAGGGGACGATGACGACCATGGGGTTGAATTGGAAGCAGCTGAGGTAGATGGGAGAGTGTAGATCTCCCTGAATTCGGTGGTGGGTTGGACTACACCCAAAACATTGCGTCTCAAGGGGAAGATCGAGGATCAAGAAGTGGTCGTATTGGTGGATAGCGGAGCAACACACAATTTTATTACCAGTAGCTTGGTGGCGAAGCTTGGGCTAAAGATAACCCCAACCGGTTCTTATGGGGTGACTATGGGGACTGGAGAAACAGTGAAGGGGCAAGGTGTGTGTAAGTCGGTGACGCTGGAACTTTCGGAGATCGTGGTCGATGAGGAATTTTTACCCTTGAATCTGGAAAGCTCAGACGTTATTTTGGGAATTAAGTGGCTGGCAACTTTGGGGGTAACTCACACCAATTGGAAGTCCCCAAATCATGAGGTTCGAATTTGGGGGAGTCACCAAAACTCTAAGAGGAGATCCAACCTTGGGGAGATCCTTGGTGTCTTTAAGAGCAATGTGGAAGTCTATTTGTCAGGAAAAACAGGGGATACTGATTGAATTGGGCACATTAGATGATTCTGGTGAAGATAACAGAGTTTGTAGGAAAGAAATTGGTAAGGTTTTAGAGAAATTTCAGGACGTGTTCTGTATCAATTCGGGGTTACCACAAATAAGGGGGCATAAACATGCTATCTGCCTGCGAAAAGGGGTTCTTCCTGTTAATGTAAGGCCCTACCGATATCCACAATTCCAGAAAGATGAGATCGAGAGATTGATTCAGGAGATGATGGCATCAGGAATTATCCGACCTAGTAAAAGCCCGTTTTCAAGTCCGGTACTTACACCCCATTTGTGATTTTTGTTTAAATCTCTCAATTGTCAGGTAAATATGTTATTTGACTTATTACACGAACTTCTCCAGTTGAAGGTAGATGCCAACCCTTCTCAATCCTATAGAATTCTGTTTTCATGCCAGATATTGCCCATAAGCAAATTCAGAAGCCTCTCAAACATGTGTTCTTGAATCTGTCTGACAATCAATAAAACCAATTTGTCACCAATGCGTCATCCCAGGAACTTTCTGGGCCAACATTGATATATGCTTTCTAACCAATATAAAGCATCCTTGTCTTATCAATACATGATTTCCAAAAATGTTATTCAACTAGAAGCTTCGGCACACCTTGTGTCATAGCTTGGAACTCTAATTTTGCATGGGATCTAGCACCAACTCATTGTTTATCGGTTTATGAAGAAAGGATTATTCTCCGGACAAGTATATCGAAGCACGGCATGAATCAGATATGGTGCTAGTGCAGTTTGGATCAATATAATCCTTTCCCTTAAGTGCCCATGTTGGCCAAACAACAAGCCATGGCAGATGGCAGTTTGCATGCTGCTCCTATGTGGGTTTCCATTAACTGATTGATATATGCAGTGTCAGGGCGAATGAAATAAGAGTAAATACATCCATTGACCTGTGATGTATTATCTGTTCATTTGAATAACAAGGGTCCGTAGGGAAGCTGATGAATATTGCAAAAAACTACAACTGAGGTAGTTAACTGTTTTCTTTCTTATGTGAACTGACTTTTATGATGAAAGGCTGATGGTGATCTATTGTCAATTAGGTTGGAGACTACTATGAGCGGGATCCCTTCGAGGAGGAAGAAATATGACTTCACGGAATCACCTTGTAAGTACTTACCTATTTTAATTTAAATTCCTGAATTGTCAGAAGTTAGAAATTCTCGTTATTTATTTATAACCACGAGAGTCATCCCACATATTTACCCAGGGTGTTATCATGTTTGAATTTTCTGAGTAACTATCAAATCATGCACGTACCATGTTTCTAAAGATACATATGCCCCTTCACTGATATTGTGGATATTGTTGGCTTTACAAAGCCTAGATGGAAACAAGTCAAGAAGAAAAGAAAATAAACTGCAATTTTTTTTCTTCTTAAGCAAAGATCTACAACTTTTTAAAGGAGAACTCAAACTTGCTTTTTTTTTTTCATACTATGGAATGCCTAGCTCTCCCCTTTATATAGATATAGATACTAATCAAATACAATGCATAAGACTTTTCATTTTTCTAGATACATAAATTCAATTAACCACTTAGTTCAATGAACCACATAGAGAAACTAAAACCATTAATTTTGGTTTGTAAACTCCAACACCCTCCTTCAAACCAAAATCTTCATACCAAGCATTGCCCTAAGTTTTTCAAACGTGCTAGTTGACAAAGCTTTGGTAAAGATGTCTGCAACTTGTTCAGTTGTACTGCAATACTCTAACTTCACCGTCTTTTGCTTCACATGATCTCGAATGAAGTGAAATTTCATATCAATATGCTTGCTCCTTCCATGTTGCACCGGATTTTTAGCTAACTCAATAGCTGACTTGTTATCCACAAGTATAATTGAAGATTCTTCTTGCTCATGATCATTTCTTTCAGTAAGTTCTTCAACCAAATTACTTCACAAACTGCAGCTGCGGCTGCCACGTACTCAGCTTCACATGAAGATAGAGCTACAACACTTTGTTTCTTCGAAACCCATGTAAAGGTTGTTGATCCAAGATAGAAAACATATCCACTGGTACTTTTCCTTTCATCTTGGTCACCTCCCCAATCACTATCTGAATAACCACGAAGTTTTGCGTCGTCGCCATATGCATAAAAGAGACCATAATTCATAGTTCCTTTAATATACCGTAGGATTCTTTTAGCTGCAGCCCAATGAGAATCCTTCGGAGTTTCCATATACCTGCTTAAAAGTCCAGCACCATAGGTAATATCCGGCCTTGTGATTGTCAAATATCTGAGACTGCCAATTAGACTTTTGTACAAAGTCGAATTCACAAGATTTCCTTCACCTTCCTTAGTTAACTTTAAACCTGTTGCTACAGAAGTGCTCACAGCTTTGCAATTTCCCATTCTGAACTTTTCAAGAAGTTCTTTTGCATATTTTTCTTGGCCAATGAAAATACCATCAGGTTGCTGCCGAACCTCAATACCAAGAAAGTAGGACATAAGTCACAATCTATCATTTCAAACTCCTTGAACATTGCCTACTTGAAATCATGAAACATTTGTTGACTATTCCCTGTAAACAGTAAGTCATCAACATAGAGACATAATATGAGAATTTCTCCATGATCATTCTTCTTCATATATACTGCATGCTCAAGTGGACATTTGCAAAAACCATTTTCTTCAAGATAATTATCAATCCGAGCATTCCAAGCTCGCGGGGCTTGTTTAAGCCCATAAAGAGCTTTCTTCAAGTGATAGACTTTGTGTTCTTCTCCCTCTACTTGAAAACCTTCTGGTTGTTCTACATATACCTCTTCATCAAGAATTCCATTAAGAAAAGCTGACTTGACATCTAGTTGGTAGATTTTCCAACTATGATGAGCAGCAAGTGAAAATAGTAATCTTACAGTGTCAAGTCGATCAACTGGGGCAAACACCTCTTCGTAGTCCACACCATATTTCTGTTTGTAGCCTTTAGCTACAAGTCTTGCTTTGTACCTGTCAACTTCTCCATCAGCTGTACGTTTGATCTTATACACCCATTTAACACCGATAGTTTTTTTACCTTTGGGAAGTGAAGTTAATTCCCATGTCTTGTTCTTCTCAATAGCATGAATTTCTTCTTTCATAGCAATCTTCCAACATTCTTCTTCCACTGCATCTTGAAATGAAAGGGGCTCATGATCAGCATAGAGACAAAAAAGATTTGTTTCTTCTGATTCTTCATATACATCTTGTAGTCTCCTCATTTTGACTAGTGTTAAAGACGGGCTGCTTGAGTTTTCAATTGCTGAGGCACTTTCTGATGCACTGCTGGATGGTGATCTGAACTGCAATGCTGAGCTTCTTTGATTTGTAGAAGGTGTTGCTGCTGCCCTTGATGGAGTTTCCAAACTTTCTGGATCATTGGAATCCAGCTCTTCTAAGTCAATCTGCATATCTCCACTGGTTTCTTCGTCATTCCATTTCCATGCTTCTTCTTCACTAAAGACAACATCTCTACTTACCACAATTTTGTTAGTTAGTGGATTGTAAAGTTTGTATGCTTTAGACTCCTCACTATACCCAATGAATATGCATTTTTCTCCACGATCATCAAGCTTCGTTCGTTTTGCTTTCGGAACTTGTGCATAAGCAATACATCCAAAAATTCTAAAATGTGCAGCACTTGGTTTATAGCCACTCCATGCTTCTTGAGGTGTCATGTTTCGAACAGATTTTGTGGGGCACCGATTTAGCAAATATGTTGTGCAAGCTACTGCTTCTGCTCAAAATTTCTTTGGCAAACCCTTTTCTTTCAGCATGGTCCTGGTCATGTCAAGAATAGTACGGTTTTTCCGTTCTGCAATACCGTTCTGCTGCGGTGTGTAAGCTGCTGTGAATTGTTGCTTAATACCTTGTTCTTTGCAAAAATCTCCAAATTCATTTGAGGTGTACTCTCCACCTCTGTCAGATCTGAGAACTTTAATTTTATGACCACTTTCTACCTCCACACGTGCTTTAAAATTTTTAAAGACAATAAAAGCAGCAAATTTTTCTTTAAGAAAATAGACCCAAAGCTTACGACTAAAATCGTCAATGAAGGTAATGAAGTATTTGTTACCTCCATGAGAAATTGGCTTCAATGGTCCACATATATCTGTGTAAACCAACTGCAGTGGTTCTCTAGCTCTCCATGATTTTCCGACTGGAAAAAAACTTCTTTGCTGCTTGCCAACCATACATGTCTCACACACAATTTCTGGTTTGTCAATATTAGGCAAGCCAAACACCATCTTTTGAGAAGCTAACAGCTTGAGTCCTCCAAAATTGAGATGCCCGAAACGTAGATGCCACTTCCATGACTCATTGCTAAGAACTGTATGAAAGCACTTCTCAAGACTTGTCTTGAGATGGAGAGGAAACATGCGATTCTTCGCCATTTGTACTTGAGCAACATATCTTCCATGCACATCTCTCAAGGAAAGAGAGAGGTTCTCCATGTGTATTACGTACTCCATTTCTAAAAGTTGCCCAAGACTGAGAATATTACTTTTCATACTTGGTACATAATAGACATTGGAAATATACTGTGGCTTGCCATTTTTCTGATAAATTCTAATTTTTCCCATACCTTGTACGAAAAGTTTTGATGAGTCTCCCAAACTTACATTGCCATGCATTTCTTCAGTAAGTTCAACAAAGAGTTCTTTCTTACCACACATGTGGTTACTTGCTCCAGAATCTAAATACCACACATCAAGTTGGTTGCGAGCCTCGTCTTGAGCAAGAAGAAGTGTGGAAGCTTCTTTTCCCGGTTCTGATGCTGCTACAAAATTTGAGTGTCCATCGTCTGCAGGCTTACTCCAACAATCTGCGGCATAATGCCCAAACTTCTTGCAATTATAACATTGAATATTTCCGCGTCCATTAGAGGAGGATCTACATCTTCCTCTTCCACGACTATTGTTGTTCCTTTGCTGATATTGTTCATGATTTCCGCGGCCTCTGCCTCTTCCACGATTGCTTCCGCTACGTTGCAAATTTCTTTGGCTGGTCTTCTTCTCATTTAGAGTCAATTTTGACTCTAAAGCTTGTTCCAACACAATGGAACTATTGTTCTTTTGCAAGTGTTGCTCATGCGCCTGCAGCGATCCCATCAATTCTTCAACTGAGAGAGTGTCTAAATCTTTAGACTCTTCAATAGCTACAACCACATGCTCGAATTTGGTTGTTAGTGATCGAAGGACTTTCTCAATAACACGGATGTCCTCAATCTTTTCTCCATTGCTTTTCAATTGATTAACAACTACTAGCAATCGTGCAAAATAGTCAGCAATACTTTCTCCTTCCTTCATGTGGACTGATTCAAAATCAGCTTTGAGAGTTTGTAGGCGAACTCGTTTCACCCTCTCAACACCTTTGAAGATTTTGCCAAGAATTTCCCATACTTGCTTACTTGTTGTCGCTTCAACGATCTGTTCAAAGGTTGGATCATCCAAACCTTGATAAAGTATAAACAAAGCCTTTTTGTCTTTCTTTCTTTGATCCTTGAGAGCGTTCCTCTGCTCCACCGTATAAGCAGCTTCTTGCACAATCGTGGGTTCTGCGTACCCATCAGTGACGATCTCCCATAGGTCTTGAGACCCAAACAATGCTTTCATCTGAATACTCCATCTATCAAAATTGTCCTTTGACAACTTTGGAATTTGAGGTTGAGCTAAGTTGGATGCCATCTCCACACTTATACTGGCTCTGATACCACTTTTGTTGGCTTTACAAAGCCTAGATGGAAACAAGTCAAGAAGAAAAGAAAATAAACTGCAATTTTTTTTCTTCTTAAGCAAAGATCTACAACTTTTTAAAGGAGAACTCAAACTTGCTTTTTTTTTTCATACTATGGAATGCCTAGCTCTCCCCTTTATGTAGATATAGATACTAATCAAATACAATGCATAAGACTTTTCATTTTTCTAGATACATAAATTCAATGAACCACTTAGTTCAATGAACCACATAGAGAAACTAAAACCATTAATTTTGGTTTGTAAACTCCAACAGATATTAGTCATGTATTTTAAAAAATTAGTCCAATTTGGAGCATGGTACTGATTGTCAACGATTGTAGCTATCACGTGAAAATTTTGATCAGAATCAAATTCATAGTTTTGTATTTTAAAGTTTGACCTCATGAATGAACCTAGCAAGAGAGATTTGAGTAGGATAGTTACGAATGAGAAGTATCAAATGTTTTGTGAATGTACGAACGGAGTGGAAGAAGGGAGGAGATTCTCGAACGAGAAAAAGGATCCAATGATTTCGAAAGAGTTGAACGAGGAGCCGTATGAGGTGAAAATCTCATGTACGGTCATCCAGATGCATCAGACCACACAGCCTGAAGCTCTTTTCTTCAGATTACTTTCGCATGGAAAGTCTAACGGATAATTCAGCTTTGAACTGATTCTACACCTTTTATACACTGCTCTAGCTACAACTTTATATAATGTGTTGAAAATCCCGGATTGCCTAATTGTGGAAATTGTTAAAAGATGGCTATAAATAGTTATGTGCCTAAGGCTGACTCATATACACGAGAAGTTCAAGATGGTCAGTATAGTTGAAGAAGTTGTACCATCAGAAAATAAAAAGTGGATAGGCAGAAATTCACTGAAATTGAACACTTTTAACAGTTGCACGAATCCAAATTTACTGACTCCCCTTGACATACATCAATGTCTAACACCTTCTCAGGCTCGTGTCATATATCACAGTTCTTGTGTCGCTGTTGTCCGATATGGGGAAGGATAGCTTGGTACTCAACTCGAGCGCCATACTCTTTCAACATAGCATTGAAGCAAGGAACTTGCTTGTGCTCTAGGAAATCTACAGCTCTATCGAAGATTGAGAATAATCATGATTTGTTACATGTTCAGCTAAGAACCTCTCCAGGGGGAGACACCAAACCTAAAAAATATAGGTCTGAAACATTTTTCTCTATTTCATTATATGGTGGTGGGTTTGTTAGTATTTTGTGCAGTTTTGGCGCACTCGATTGCACTTAAAGTTGTGCAGGTGGACTTGCATAACCTGTTAGTGGTAAGTGAAACAGGCCTTAAATTTCACAGTTTACTGCTGGAGATGATGCTCTTAAGCAAATTCTTTCAGGAGTAGGTAAGCTTGGTTCCACAGGATAACAGCAAATTCTTTGCCAGTCCGTCATCAAAACATGCTTGGAGATCATGTGGGGAACTCCTTGACCACACAGAGAAGTGATAAGGACTCGAAAAAAAAAAACAATTCAATCAGGCTCATCTCAGAGTACTGTTATAGATAGTAAAATAAAAAACACTTGGTGAAAGCTTCGACGATTGAATGTCTCCCTGAAGATGTAGTGTTAAATTATCACCTTTTCTTTTGGAATCTAGATCTTTTAGTGCTACCAATGTGGTAGGGAACAATGCTTTGGTTTAGGAGGTGTTCAACAAAAAAAAAAAATTTGTATCTTGGCAAATGTAAGATTCTTTTGATTAGTGTAACTTTTCTAAATTTCACTGGCACAGCAAAAGATGAAATATTTATCATGAAAACGATATATAAAGATGAAATATTTCTGTGTTCTTCACTGCTTTTCTAGGAATAATTGCCTTCGTTTGTTGGTTCATTGATTTACTATACCTTTATCATTTTATGAGAACTATCGTAACATGCATGGTCGAGCTTTTTATACACTATACCAAATTGGCACTTTTGTAACAACTCTCAAAACAATATCACTTTTGAGATGTTACAATCCACCAAATAATTTCAAATCAAAACTAAATTTAGTCAAAAAAATGAAAAACAGTAACACAAAAATGTTGGATCACCATGAATAGTATCACTTTTATAACCATAATCTTCATGGTGATACTATTATTGTATCATTTTGTTTGTGAAAATGTGTAAAGTTGTTAGGTAAATTGTTACACTTCAAAAGTGATACTATATTGGGGGTTGTTACAAAAATGCCAATATGGTGTAGTGATAGAGGGTTTAAGTGAAAATTTCTAGTATTTTATGTACAGGTTCTTTTCAGTATGAGCCTTGAGCGGACAAGAGTCAACGACGCTGATAGAGTGACCCTAATGAAGAAGATGGAGAGATGCATTGTCTGCTATCATGGTGTGGTGTGATTTCTACTTATAAGCCATTGAATGTCTGAGTTAATGGAGGTTGTCTGTCACGGTGTGTTGTGATTTTCTACTTACAAGTCACTGAATGTCCGAGTTAATGGAGGTTTTTCCTCTGCCAGAAGAAGTCGGGACCAATGAAATGCAGAAGATTTTGTGTCATTGTTATAGATGACTGATCGAAAAATTAAGAAATCGTTCAAATTTATAACAAAGTTAGTTCTTTTATTCTTTGCATAATTTAGGAACCAGCAATGTCTTTACACCATGTTGCAGTCTTTTTTTATTTATGTTTTTATTTTTTAAAATAATAAAAAAAAATGGAAACGCCCCCTGAGAAATTCAAACTCTCATGGGAAAATCTCATGTACTTAATAGGCACACGCCTTAAGCACTCAGCCAAAGCAACGTTGCTGACAATTATCAGTATGGCATTATTGGAATTTGCAAAATTTGGATGAAAATTTCTTCTTATTTCAAGTTTCTGAATAAAAATCCTTCAAAGCAGGTGTTATATTGGTAAATTTATTTTATTTTTATCTTTTATAAGGTGCGGATGAGTTACAATGTTACCAGTCTTGATCAACTCTCACTAGAAAACCTGTCTTTAAAACTAGCAACCATTTTGTTGTTAGGTGCAATGATGAAAAACATACAGAATACAATTATGGATGTAAGCGAGCATTTGTCATGTATACAAAGGATGTAAGCACATAAGGATGTAAGCGAGCATTTGTCGTGTTTGTCATGTATACAGACCTTGCACTATGCATCACATACAGAATACAATTATTACATCACAAATGCCATCTTTTAAACTATGAGCTCTTCAGGTAACAAACAAAAAGTATGGAACCAAATGAACAAGGATCTATAACTCAGACAAGAAACCGGGTGCTAAGTCCCTTTGAATGATGATGAATGAAATTGCAACTTATAAAAGAATCTGTGGGAGATCTCTCATCAGGATCTGAACAATCTTAATGACCGACGAGTCACCAATCTTCTCAAAGACAACCACTTGGTCATTAGGCTTCACCAGACCCACCGATTTACCATGATCCAAGGCCAGTTTCAAACTGGCTTCTTCACGAGAAGCTCCAGCAATAGAAACCTAGAACATCAAGTCACATGTTTAATGTATGGAAGTTTCACAATGTAAGATCTTGCTTCAGAAAAATAATTCACAAAGCTGGCTAATACACGTTCGACAAGATACAAGACTTCTAAAGGTAAAATAAGACTAACATGTTTTGACATTGGTAGAGCATTATAACATACCACATTAGGACTGGCCAAAATGGGGTAGACTCCTCTTACAGCAAAACATTGCCTAGCCTGATCCATCAAGACAAATGAAGACGTGAAAAGAGCAGAAATTTTTTGAATTGCATATGCCTTGGCAATCTCATATTCCTAAAACAGATGAATAACAAATAGGATGATATCAAACGAGTATTACCATCATACTAGTTTCAACAGCTATTCATACCTGTGATGTACCCGAGAAACTCCATTCTGACGAGCTTATATTAAGACGTGGCATAACAACAGCCACCACGGGAACAGAAGGCCTATACTTGGCAATCAACCTATTGAATATAAATGTGTTCAGTCATTGAGTCTGACTCTATATGTTGTCACTTACTAAAGAATTTCCATGTCAAGCATTAGTTTTGAGTATTACATACATTGCTGCCCTCCCAGATGAAGTAAACACAACTATGATGGCAGCATTAACTCTAGCCGCAGCACGCACCTTTAGGGGAAAAAACCTATTGAATAACAATGTTCCATCTATGGACAGTGGCCCCCAATGCCCCAACTCAATCATTTATAATACCGCTCAAGAGGCAACTAATGGCTTCATTTGAACATTTCAACAGGTTTAGGTTACCTATTTGCCAATCATAAAAACAGAAAAATGACTAGGAAAACCTTGAACCCTTCTTGGTAGAAACTCAACATCACAAATTAGAACTCAGACTCACTTCATCACATATTCATCGAATGGCTTTGAAGTATTTAACTTGTGGTTCTGTTATTAACACATCCACTACTTAGATTGAGCGACCACCCTTTTTTCAGACATTGGTTTTAACAAGCCCCTGGAATGATCCTTATAAAATATAATTATCTCTAAGATTTATGAGGTCATATATGTCTCATCTTCTAAAGACATCCATGAGTTTCCATCCAGCCTAGCCCTAGATAAAACACTACCAACCCTCGAGTACAATCCATTTGGGAGGGGATATGGTTTATCACCAATTTCACAACTTTAATATCCAAATCTATAGAATGTGTATGGTCCACAATTAACGGAAAAGGAAGATTAAGAAGATCAACTTCTCCTTTTGTAAGCTTCGCCAATTGTAAAATGAAATGATCACAAGTTCAGGGTTCGAACCCTGCCAGCAGCATTGGAGTGAGAGGGTTAAGGGGATTAAAAAATAATAAATAAATAACTAAAAGATAAAGCATGACGAAAGAAATAAATCTACGATAAAACAAATAAACAAAATAAATTTTTTTCTTCAATTAACAATAACCTATGGTGAACACAAGCAACAAACCCTAAACCTAACTTCAATGAAACAAACTCTAAACCTAATTGAAAACCAATTTGTCCCATTTATCATTAACCTAACTTCTATGAAAAGAAACAAATCCTAAACCTAATTGAAAACCAATGTCCTAACTATTATGGACTATTACTAAATGAGCCCAATTACAATAATTACAATAATGGACTAACTATATAACTCAATTATATCAACCTCCCCAGGTTGAAGAAACTCATCCTCAAGTTTGAACTCATACAATTCTGATGCATACAAGCAACCACCGATAGAACACACGTGAAGCGTACAAACAGAAGACAACTTCAAACTTTACTTTTGTAGTGGCTCCGATTGCAAACACATAAATCCAAAATGTGCTACCAAATGGGAAGTTCAAAAGAGTCATTGGCGCAAAGGGTTATCCATCGCAAAATGCCAATGTGGGGGGGCACAAATTTCTAGAATTGAGCTTCATAATTGTCCCAAATTGGATCCAAAAATTTATCTGGTGGTGGTAATCAATCGGATAAAAAACATTACAACAACCAACAACATGTGGTGGTACTGACTAGTTGATGGGGTGGAAATAGCCATAAGGGACCAGGGGCTTAAATAAAAAAATCATGGGCAAGGACTGGAATGAAAATGGAAATGGGACATGATTGACAATTGTCCCTTCTTCCCCAATTCGATGCAAACAGAGGGGAGTGTGGGAAAAGTCGGCAATGCTGCAATAGCTGCGATGGGTAGGATAGAGGGGCTGTGATGAAGGGGATTTGAGGAGGGAGGGGTTTTTTATGGTGGACAAGAGGTGGTGAAGGTTTGTGGGTTTGTCTATCCACTGGAATCATCGGTGGACTCTGCATTGATGATTGGTTGACTGTGGGTGGTCGATCGATCGATCTTGTGAGGGTTTAGGGAGAGTTCGGGTAGCGATCGACCTGGGAGGGTTGATCATTTGTTGCCTGGAGAGAAGGAGGTCGATCGAGAGCGGGAAGGAACCGTGGGGTTGCGGCGCTGTCGTCGACAGTTCTGGAATAGGGCCCATGTGGTGTTACCGATGGCGGTGGTGGTGTTGTTAGGGTATGTCACATGGCCTTATTGTTGCCTGACAGGAAGTTCTCGAACACCAGATCCATCATTTCAAATATTAGATCCATCCTATCCATCGCTCTTTTAAATGCCTTATCTAGTTTCTCTTTTTTTGTCATCTTCCAAGCCTTTTCTTCTCAAACAAAATTTTCTGAAATCTTCTTCAAAAAAGAATTTCTTCAAAGTGAACCAACTAACTAATTAGAACCGTTTCGGTTCTGATACCAATTGATAGAATTAAAATTGCAAATAAATGCTAACTTCGACTCTAATACCAATTGATAGAATAAAATTGCAAAGAAACTTAAATTGCAAATAAACAATAATTGAATGATAAAGCAGGAATCAAAAGAAATAAATTTACGATGAAAACGAATAAACAAAATAATTTTTTTCTTCAATCAACCAATTAACAATAAATAACCTATGCCCCTTTTATAATTAACCTAACTTCTATGACAAGAAACAAATCCTAAACCTAATTGAAAACTAATGTCCTAACTATTATGGATTGTTACTAAATAGGCCCAATTACAATAATAATAGAACTAATACTACTAATATAACTAAATAACTCAATTATATCAACTGGTATACTGAGACTGAGTCACTTGCACTAAACTGATAGTTCCAACTTTAAACATGTTATCAATATTATAATTAGATGAACAAAAAAAACCCAAACTGATATGATCACATAATAAGAGAATAGTCAAACCTTTTCTGGGGGTAAATCTATCCCTAAATTCCCGCGTGAAAGGATAATACCATCTGCTTCTTGAAGGATCTCATCAAAATGCATCAAACCCTGGAGAAGTTAATGACAATATAGCACGATAATAAATTTAGGGATAATAGATTTAGGTACAATATAAAAATATTCAAAACAACTAGAGTGACTGTGAAATATCATTCCAAACAAATATTCTCACCTCCACATTTTCAACCTTAGCATAAATTTGAGTGTCATTAAGATTTTGTGCTTTAGGAAAGCTCTGAGCTGCAGAGAATCAGCAATACATCAGACTATCTCAACACTTATGTCCAATCAACCACAACCCATAAAGTAATATTGGTAACTGGAATAAAACCTGCAAAGTCTTACAAAAATGAAGAATATATTGTATGCAGCAATGTTCATAATAGTGTGTGTATGTGAAATTGAGAATAAGAAGCGTTAACGAGTACCACCCATAAATAAAGAAGAGCGAATCAAGGCCTAGAAAACTGCTTGTGTGGGAGGGATAGTTAATGCTATGGACTTTGATGATCGAAACTAGACATTATTCAAATAGAAATATAGAATCCCTAGCACTTGGGCTTTCCGTCTTTGTAGCTGGAAGGACTAGAAAGATTGGGAAGCCATGAACCTTTACAATGTGTTTGGTTGTGAAGAAAATTTTTTCCAGCAAACAGTTCACAGGGCAAATTTTTGTCAAACAATATGTGGGAAAATGGGCACTTACTGGGGGAGGGAGATTTTTGGGCAAAATTTCAACTAAACACCTAGAAACATTTCCTTAGAAAAAAAAAAAAATTTCTTCTCCAAGCAACCAAACAATTGGCAGATAAACGTTCTCGAGAAATTTTTTTCTTTTCCATGCAACCAAATACACCTTGAGTATCTTCAGTCAAAAGAATCTTACCATCGCGCCAGTAGTGCTTCCTAGGATGAGTAAAATGGTTTAGCATATAAGCTAAAATGCGAGTTGGGATAGTGATGATCAACATGATATTGAAGCACAGATGGCAAGTTTTGGGATTCGTCCTTTGGGAGAACAAGCTATGCACAAAGTTTAGACGTTTCACTTGTATTATCCCAATGATTGCAAAAATGTTGTTCTGACCATGGGTGACATGAGAATATTGGTTCTTAGAGTACTTTGTTTCCAATTTCTTGCTTACAGTAGGTAATTTCTCTTGCAAGACTCCCTTACAGTGGAAAAATATTTAATAAAAAAAAAAAGTGAGAAGAGTTATGACTTAATAACAAATAATCCAGACGATAAATCACCTCTCGGACATCTTCTGCATGCCTGGTCCATGAGAGGGAAATGAAGTCAACATTGTTACGGGAACCCCAAGAAGAAATCACCTACAAAATCACAAACAAAGGAATATATGGTGAGGATCGGCTTACTCATAACTTGGTGAACAACAGAGGAAAAAAAATAGCTAAATTACGAAAACCATATGACTGTAGAATCAAATTCAGTTTTCATCAAAATAATTTCATATAAAAACAATTTAAGTCAAACTCAGAAATGCTAGGAAATATTAGTGGCATTATCATCGAGTTTCAAAGTTTTCTTGATTTTATAAAATTCTTTGATCTTTCGTATTACCTACAATGGGCAGGAACTATGACAAAAAAATTCTTCATTGTACCTAATGTGTCATGTATTGTGCATGGCACAATATTGTAAGGTTTAAAAAATAATTTCATTCTAAGACTAGGTTAGGTGTCCTGGATATGAATTGGAGTGTATTAGTCAATAGGTGAAAGTTGTATCCAACATAACTCACCGTAGTTGTATCCAATATAATAGTGAACCCTAGGACGCTAGGACACTTTGCAATACTTGGAGTGTATTACAACAGGTCAAAGTTATATGCAACATAACTCACAGTAGTTGTATCCAACATAGTGGACCCTAGGACACTTTGCAAAATGATTTCCAAAAAGTTCTCATGTTTGATTGGCGGACCTTTTAGAGGAAGCTCTCCCCAAACTGGTAAGGTACTCACATAAGTGTGAGAGTCATTTTCACCAAGAAAGCACAAACTCTTCGAAAACTTGTCGTATCCGTGTCCGACACGTATCCGACACACGACACTCGCTAGACACGCCTCCTACACATGTCGGACACTTGGTCAACGTGTCGGCAGGTGTCAGACACATGGTCAATATGGTCAACATGTCGGACACGCCTCTGATACACCCAGAACCTGATCAAGACACAGTCGAGATTTGAAAACTAACTTTGTTTTATTTTTTACTTTTAAATGTTTGCAAATAACCATGTAATATAATGGTTGTTGATCCATCTGAAGTGAATGACTATTTCAATTGCGATTTAAGACAAATAGGGAAAAAAGCCACTAAAGCATAAATGTAGTCTATGTTTTTTCTTACTCTTTGCTTCATATTGTGATCCCATTAGAAATGCTCTTATTCAAATGATTATCAAATTATCGGATTTGGAATAGGCACCCTACCAAGATGCCATCATCAATCTCATGAGCAAAAGACTATGAAAAATGCTGCATAAACTATTTAACAAAAACAATTCTAGCCAGCCAAGTTTGCTAGCATCTTTTTTTGCCTTTTGGAGTTTTTTTTTACACTTCTACCCCTTCATAGTGTTTGTGGTTGTGTTTTAAAGAGAAATGGCAAAAAATGTAAAAACACCCAAAAAAATGTAAAAACACAAAAAAAAAAAAAAAAATGCTAGCAAACATGGCTGGCTAGACTTACTCATTTACCAAACACAGGTAGTAAGCAATTATCCCCATGCCTGTAAATTTTTACTTGTTAAATATTTCCAACAAGTAGCTACAGTTCCAATATATGTAAGAAAATAACAGATTTTGATGACCATGAAAGAAGGAAAAACTTACCTTCTTATCAGCTTCAGTAAGAGTGGGCAAATCTATACAGACTTGGGAGACATGCATGGTGAAAATAGACCCTGCAAGAGTGGCAGTATTGTTCACCAAACAAATAACATTAGAACCATTCGTCTCCAACACCTAGTAAAACGAATACCCCAAATTAGTTATGGTAGTCATGATTAACAATAATGAAGAAGAGAGGGAGAAAATTAATACAAATCATCAAGACTTTTCACCTCAAGCCACACAGATGTTGTCTCACTTCCTGTGAAAAGATATTGCCCAAGAAAAACTGTCACCCTTTCTCCCAAGGATCTGTTATTCTTCACTTGTTCCAAGCTCTTCGAAGGTAGCTTGGTTTCATCAACCAAGCTAATCAGGCTTCATAGTTTGTAATGTATTTCGGGAGATTTGGAAATCGTTCCCACGTTCGGAGATTTGGCCTCGGGTACACCCCCTTAGGGGTACATAAGTTTGCACCGAGGCATGTCTGGGCTCTGATTTCTAGTGCCAGATGACGTCTGGCGCTTCTTTCTTACTTTTCATATGCCTCCCGCTCAAATGGTTTCGAGCGAGTTCAAGATTATGCTTGTGATTCTTCCGAGGGCACATGACGCTGGTCTCCGTTTGACCTCGGGGGTGATCCATCACATGGCCACTGCTCGATTGGACCCCAGGGGTCTTTGCATATTGAACTTCCCTTCTTGTCTACTCTCAGTGGCGGAAGACGCTGAGCCTTGGGAGAAGTATTGGTTTTTGGCTTCGGTGGATTCTGCGTACTTCAAACTTGGGAGTCGTAGACTTTCTCGATACTTTTAGTTTGATCTTGGTGAGTTTCTTTGTTGCCGGCATATTATGTATATGTGTGTGTGTGTGTGTGTGTGTGTGTGTGTGTGTCTATATATATATATATATATATTACATATCCTTTTTGCGGCGCTGATTTTGATATCGCTCTTCTGTTTCAGGTAAGTTTGCTATTCCATCTCTTACTGAGGAGGAGATGCGGATTGAGAGGGACTTCCTCAAGCTCCCACTGACGTCCGTTGAGGAGGTCATAATTTCGGGCAATGTTGTTCGCAGCAGATTGTTGCAGTGTTCTCATGATGTCTGCCCTGTGCCAGGTTCGCTGACTGAAGGGTCGTCAATCATCGTTCGAGAACGAGAAGTCTAACTTTGCCCAGCCCGACCAGGCTTGCTGAGTTGGAGGTGAATATGCCTCCCGTCGTTGTTCCGATAGGAGGCAACCATCTGATCGGGTGGCTTCCCCCTTGAGTCATCGGTGTTTGTGCAAGCAGTAACCTTGGGGGATCGTCGCTTCCCTCCTGATACTTCTACTTCCCTTGTTGACTTGGAGGAGGATGAAGTTGGACCGCGCGTTGACGCTTCGCGTCATTGTGGTCCTGAGATGGTCGCTTGCACCCTCGAGATCTACAATCATGTCGTGTTGCACCCCGAAGCCCGCAAAAGAGTTCTTGCTTTGGAGAAGGCCTGCAGACCTGCAAATGTCATATTCAGATGCTCTATACCGGGTAGATTCCCTGAATGGTTAACTGCAGAGTTCTATGTTGCCCTGGTAGGTGCAATGGATTTTGACATGTCAGGAAGGAGGTCGTTAATCTCGTCAGAAGTCATTCGGGGCAGGTTGGAGCTGATCAGATGAGAACATCCTAGTGTCGACCTTGACTTTGCCCATTACAGGAGTGTTGTTTTTTAACCAATTTCTCGAGGGGAGGGTTCTGGTTCCGCAAGACTAGCTGTTGAGGAGGTTGTTTCTTCTTAAAATAGTTGTAACGTCCTTCCCAGGACAGAAAAATAAAATTTACCTTTTTGACTGAAAGTATTGTTTTGCTTTATGATGTCGAATTTTCTTTAGATGCTTGTAGATTGTCGAATTCGTACTAATAGGTAGAGTACCCATTTTTGTTTGACTACCTTCAGCTACTTTTGTTTGTTGAAGAGTCGTTTGTTGTCTGTGAGTCGCAGACCGTGTTGAGAGGCTCCAAATACCGTTATCTTTCGGGGAGTGCCGATTGTTTAGCGGGCTACTGTTGTTCTGCATCAGCCATGTTTTTGCCCTTGCGTGACAGATTAGGTGTTTAAGCAGCGAAAGCCATCATCGTAAGTTGAAGTCTGACTAAGCTTTCTTAGTGAGTCCGGCGACCATTGTCCGTTGGAGAGCAATAATCACTTGGAGAGCTGTCGTCGTTGGCGGACAAGCTCTGACTAGACACTCGCTTCTTCGACCATCATGGTCCGTGTGCAGTGGACTAGGCATTGTGCACCAGAAACCATCGTCATCAGTCGTGAACTAACTAAGCTTATCTGGCAAGTTCGACAATCATTGTCTGTTGGAGAGCAATGATCCCTTGCCGAGTCATCGTCATCAGCGGACAAGCACTGTCTAGACTCCCACTTCCTCGACCATCGTGGTCCGCAAGCAGCGGGACTAGGCATTGGGCACCAGAAGCTATCATCATCACTCGCGAATTGTCTAAGCTTACCTGGTAAGTTCAGCGATCATTGTCTGTTGGAGAGCAATAATCCCTTGGCGAGTCGTCGTCATCAGTGGACAAGCGCTGACTTGACTCCCACTTCCTTGGCCGTCGTGGTCTGCGCACAACGGACTAGGCGTTGGGCACCAGAAGCCATCGTTATCAGTCACGAATTGACCAAGCTTACCTGGTAAGTTCGGCGATCATTGTCTGTTGGAGAGCAATGATCCATTGGCACGTCGTTGTCATCAACGGACAAGTGTTGTCTTGACTCCCACTTCCTTAGCTGTCATGGTCCACTCGCGAACTAGGTGTTGGACACCAGAAGTCATCGTCATCACTTGCGAACTGACTAAGTTTTCCTGGTAAGTTCGACGATCATTGTCTGTTGGAGAGCAATGATCTGTTAGTGGACAAGCCCTGACTAGATTCCCACTTTCTCGACCATTGTGGTCCGCGCACAGTGAACTAGGCATTGGGCACCTGAAGCCATCGTCATCAGTCGCGAACTGACTAAGCTTACCTCGTAAGTTCGACGATCATTGTCTATTGAAGAGAAATGATCCTTTGGTGAGTTGTCGTCATCAGCGGACAAGCACTGACTAGACTCCCACTTCCTCAGCCGTCGTGGTCCGCGCATAGCGAACTAGGCGTTGGGTACCAGAAGGCATCGTCATCAGTCGCGAACTGACTAAGCTTACCTAGTAAGTTCGGCGATTATTGTCTGTTGAAGAGCAATGATCCCTTGGCGAGTCGTCGTCTCATAGGACAAGCGCTGACTAGACTCCCACTTCCTTGGCCGTCGTGGTCCGCACGCAGCGAACTAGGTGTTGGGCTGATATTGGAGTTTGGCCGTAGTCGGCTTGGTCGAGGGTCGTCACGTACAACAGTGGAAGTTTTAGTAAAAGCAAATCTTTTATTGATAATATTTTTTGAGATGCTCTACATTTCATGGTCGTTTAAGCCCGTCGCCGTCTGCATCTTCCAGCCAGTATGTTCTCGGCATGTTGACCTTAGCGACTATGTATGGTCTTTCCCATGGGTTTAGCTTTCCCGCTCCGACTTCTTTGGTGTTCTGATGGGTCTTCTTGAGTACCCAATTTCCCACATTGAATTCGCGTGGCTTGACCTTCTTGTTGTAATATTACACCATTCGTTGTTGGTAGGCCGGCTATCTTGGCAGAGGCTAGATCCCACTTTTCGTCGAGGAGTTCTAGCTCCACGCGCAAGGCTTCATCGTTACCGTCTAGTCTAAACTCTTCCGCTTCTGAAGGCCGGCACCTCGAGTTCTACCGAAATCATGGCTTCTGACCCGTATGCTAGGGTGAAAGATGTTTCTCCGCTAAGGATTCTTTTGATCGTCCGATATGCCCAGATTATTCCTGGTAGCCTGGAACCCATTTTTGTTTGGCCGCATCGAGCTTTCTTTTGATGGCCTCTAGGATCGTTCGGTTGGTAACCTCCGCTTGGCTGTTGGCTTGGGGGTGTCCTGGCGAGGATAAGTGGTGGTCAATATTCAAACTTTTGAAAAGTTTTTTTACCTTGCTGCCTTCGAACTGAGTTTCATTGTCACTGACCAATACTCTGAGGATTCCAAATCTACAGACGATGGTGGCCCATATGAATTTTTCGATCTGGACCTGCCCGATTTTGGATAGGGGCTCGGCTTCGACCCACTTGGTGAAGTAATCGACGATCACAAGAAGGAACTTTTTACTAGATGATGCTGGGAGTGGTCTGACGATGTCCATTCCCCATTGCGCGAATGGCCACGGACTAGTCATCGGAGTCAGTGGTTGGGCTGGCATATGTGTGTATGGCGCAAACCGCTAACATTTGTTGCATTTGCGAACTGTAGCTTTGGCGTCTCGCCGCATGGTCGACCAATAGTATCCCAGAGTCAAGGCTTTGTGGGCGAGGGTTCTCCTGTTCGGATGATTTTCACATATACCATTGTGGATCTCTCCTAGGACCTGGCTTGCCTCTGGAGGTGACAGACATCGGAGTAGGGGCCCTATCACAGATCTCCCATATAATTTGTCCTTTAAGAGAGTGTACCTTGCTGCTCTATTTTTTAGTCTTATGGATTCGACATTCTTGGCTGATAGGGTTCCAGTTGTGATGTATTTGAGTATCAGAGTCATCCAATTTGGTTGCGTGTCTACAGCGCAAATATTTCTAGGCTCTTCTTCATCGAGGTTCGATTGCTTTTGGTATTCGATGTGGCCACTTGAGACTTCGTCGGAGGCAAAGGCTTCTCTAGCTAGCACGTCAGCTCTTTTATTGTCGTTTCAAGGGCACTGCATGAGTTTGTACCTCTTGAACTTGTCCATCACGCCAAGTACTTTGTCGCGGTAGGCTATCATGTGGGGGTCTTTACTCTTGAAACCCCTTTGACCTAATTGATTACCAGTCTTGAGTCGTTGTACGCTATTAGGCGATCTATACCGATTCCTAATGCTAGCTTTAGGCCGAACAGGAGGGCTTCATACTCGGCTTCGTTGTTTGAAGTAGAGAATCCGAATCTAACTACTTTTTTTAAGGTGAAGCCGCTGGGGGCAGAGCGTGATCCCAGCTCTGCTTGCCTTCCCAATCGAGGATCCGTCGCAACGCAAGATCCATGCTTGAGTATTCAAATCCGAGGGTCGATGGTCTGTCTTTGGTTATTCTCCGGTGGTGAACTCAGCAATGAAATCTGCCAGCGCCTGAGCTTTGATGGCGGTTCTTGGAGCGTTGTTTCTGTCAAACTGTCCGAGCTCAACTGACCATTTCACCATCCTGTCGATAGCTCAGGTTTATGTAATACTGAGCAGAGCGGATGCTTGGTCAGGACTGTAATAGAATGGGCCTGAAAATAGGGCCTCAATTTTCTGGAGGATACGACCAATGCCAGAGCTAGCTTCTCTAGGTCCGGATAGTGTGCCTTCACTTCCACGAAGGTTTTACTGATGTAATAAACTGTTATATGGGTCCCTTGGTCGTCTCGTACGAGGGCTGAGCTGACAACGTGCTTGGAAACAGACAAGTACAAGTAGAGTGTTTCCCCTGTCACAGGATTTGAGAGTAGTTCCGGACTCCCCATGTATGCTTTCAGACTCTGAAAAGCTTGTTTGCATTCTACGTTCCAAGATAATCTTTTGCTCCTCTTAGTATCTTAAAGAAATGGAGGCATTTGTCGGACGATTTTGATATAAATTTTTTGAGTGTTGCTACCCTCCTAATAAGGCTCTGAACGTCTCTGATGTTGGTCGGGGCTTTCATGTCGAGAAGGGGTTGAATCTGTTTTGGGTCAGCTTCGATTCCCCTTTTGTTCACTATATAGCCTAGGAATTTTCCAGACTCAACTTTGAACGTGCATTTTTGTGAGTTGAGCTTCATCTGGTATTTCCTGAGTTGGTTGAACGCTTCGGAGAGGTCGCGTATGTGGTTGGGGCTACGGAGGCTCTTGACCAACATATCGTCTATTTAGACCTCCATGTTTTTGTCGATTTGTTCTTTGAACATCCAGTTGACCAGTCGTTGGTATGTAGCGCCCGCATTTTTCAAGCCAAATGACATCACCCTATAACAGTATATCCCCATTTCTGTTACGAAAGAAGTTTTCTCTTGATCTGGGAGGTGCATCAATATTTGATTGTAGCCTGAATAGGCATCCATGAAGCTGAGTAAGAGTGCTCGGATGTGGCGTCCATGATCTGATCCATGCGGGGGAGTGGGAAGTTATCCTTCAGGCAGGCTTTGTTCAGGTTCGTGTAGTCCACACATACTCTCCATTTCTCATTTTTATTTTTACAAGAACGGTGTTCGCCAACCCAGTCGGAGTATCATGTTTCCTTAATCATGCCCGCGTTGAATAAACGTTGTACCTTCTCATTTATGATCACCTTTTTTTGGGCATCACGGGCCTCTTCTTCTGCCTAACGGTTTTCCATGAGGGGTCCACCTCTAGGCGATGGGTGATTATGGACAAGTTGATCCCCACCATATCTCGCATGGTCCATGCGAAGATATCCTGGTTACGTTGTAGTAGCTCCGTGAGTTGCTTTACCAATTCTTTGCTTAAGTGGGAACCGATCTGGATAGCCTTGTTGTTGAGAGGGCTGTCGAGGTAGACCATAATGGTCTCCTCCTTTGGTTGTCCAACAATGGGCCTACCCCGAGGGCTTACTGGGATCTCGTTGTCTGGGATCAGTTGTTTTTCTCCTACGCTTCGGGTGGAACAGAGGGTCATCTTAGCCGCGGGGCTAGTCGCCAGTTGAAAATCGCTAGGTGGCAGTGCCGTCATTTATTGACATTCCCTAGCATTTGTCTGATCGCCCCTTAGATTGTCGAACCCTTGGTTTAATGTATATTTAATGCACTGGTGCAGAGTGGAAATCGTCGCTCCCATCTGGTGTATCCAGGGTCTTCCCAGGACCACATTATACTCTGAAACCGCATCGATTACTATGAACTCTTGAAATAGGGTTTTTTGAGTTGAGTTGGCTTCTCTCCCGCTGTTATAGTTAGTTGTATCTTTCCCACGGGGAACTGCTTTTCGCCGCTGAAGTTGATCATCGAACGATTATCAGGGGTTAATGTTGTCTCCTTTAGTTGCATACCATGGAACATACGGAAAAACAGAACGTCCGCCGAGCTCCCTATGTCTACCAAGGACATTCTTACTTTCCAGCATGCCAGGGAAATTGTTACTACCAGAGCATCATTGTTCGAAAGTTGATGCCCTGGAGGTCTTTTTCGTAAATTCTAGTGGTACGGAAAGGTCTTGCTTATGAGTACACGGTATTAGCTGCTCGCCGCGTATTGCTTGGATTCTCATACTTCGGGGAGCCCTTTTCGTGGACCTGTTCGATAGTTCGGATTCGAAATGGGCTCCGTAAAACACACATATCCTGTCGGTCGATTTCTTCCTGGGCTCGGCTCTGCTTCGGACTACCTGTCCTTCCCCTAGGGCGATGAAGCTTTGTGTTCCCCTTGTTAGGTTTGCCATGCTTGTTGGAGGGTCCAGTGTTAGAAAATTATAGAACTCTCCTTTCCCCAAGCCGTCGATGAAGGTTGAGACGGCTGTTGTGTCATTGCACACGTTGATGGTGGTTAACTCACTGTTAAAGCGGGTTAGATACGCCTTTAGTGTCTCATCAGGCTTTTGTTTCATCGATTTGAGCATTTTTATCATTGAAAAAGCCTGATGTATGAAAAGTGATTATGGATCTGATTCAGGGTTTGTTGGTGCTGCCGCTGTTTCGGGAGTGCCAACTTGATGCTCATGCGTTACTCGCATTTTCAATGGTGGTGAAGCAGCATTAGGCTGAGCGCTCGATGCTTCCCCTCGTTCTCCCTTCTTGCGTGATCTCGAGGTCACCATCTCTCTATATTTTGAAAAGAGACGATGCTAGTGAAAGGTTAGGAACTTTGTCGTCCCCACGGACGATGCCAAACTGATGCAGGCGTTTTTCGCTCCCAGCTTTGACCTAGTCCTACTGACCTGCACAAGTAACGCACGTGAGCCACATACCACCTGACACTCCGATGCTAAAGTCAAACAGGGATTTAAGGAAGGTGTAATGCTATAAACAAGGAATTTGTAGCATACCTTAGCTTACCAACCTCATGTCTTATTTATAGTGTAGGAGTTCTGGTTCGACTAGGCCATCAATGGTGTAGTTTAAGAAGGAGATCTTCATGGAGATCCTTCTCTAATTAGGAGTCGTGCTGTAGGAGGGAAGATCCATGTGCTCCTAGATACACGGGAGATGATTCCTAATCTGAGGATATGCCGTAAGAGAAAGTTTCCATGTGTGATATGTACTATGGTATTTGCTTCCTAGTTGGAAGTGGAGAGATGTTGTAGTTGCCTATCCGAAGTTGATCCTCGAGATACTTGCCTTAGTAGAGCTTACGGGTATGGAGGATAACTGTGAGACACATGGGCCTAGCAGGCTGTAGGAGTTTGGGTTCATCTAGCGGATTGCATTGGGCAGGCTTGGAACCACTTGGACCGGATCAGTATTGGGCTGACGCTGGGGCCCGTAATTCCTTGAGATCATCATGACACGTGTATGGCTTAGGTCTATGACCGTTTTGGTGTATCATCACATACCATACCACAAAGAGGATTCCAACTTGAGAGACACCATTTGCACTGGCCTATGGCTCTAAGGCAATGGTTCCAGTGGAACTAGCAATGCTTACGTTCAGGACGAAGGAGATCGGGATGGAGGACAATGATGAAGCTCTACAAGTCGAACTAGACTTACTCGAAATAGCTAAGGAACGACGCTTCCATCAGAATAGCTGTCTATCAACAAAAGATGACCCAACACTATAATAAGAGGGTTAAGTCTCAAGAATTCAAAGTCAGTTATTGCGTGATGATAAAGACAAACCGAACCCAAGAGACTCAATAGAAGGCAAGCTAAGCATGAACTTGAAGGTCCCTACAAGATGACAACAATCAAAAGGCCAAGAATCTCTTGGTTTTCTTTGTCAAATTAAGTTACCACATCTTGTTTTGTCAATGACCTAAAAACTATTCTAACTAAAACTTCCAATTCTGCTTAGTAGGATGTGATTGGTTCCCCTTACTGTTTAGTGATGGATACGATTCGAATTGATAATCCAAATAAGGCCAAGCTGCAGTATTTGCCATTACTGTTTATGTTTTAGTTGGATGGGGTTAATGGTATTTGTTATGTCTTGTAACCACCAAATCTTGTGTCACAATACACCTTCCTCTCGACCTTGGCTGTCTTTGTTGGGTTACAAAGAATCCACATTGTTACAGGGTTGAAAAAAATTTGATTAAACCGAATCATCGGTTTGGTTTAAGTTCGATTCGATTTGGTTTTTAAAATTTCGAAACTGAAGTGGTTGGTTTGATTTTCGGTTTCTATATTATTTTAACTGACAAAACCGAATCGACTGAATATACAATAAATAATATATATTTTATATAAAAATAATATATACATTTAAAATAGTCGGTCGGTTCAGTTTTATTCAATTTTAGTCGGTTCAGTTCGGTTACGGTTTGTATAAATTAGAGTCGGTTCGATTTTGGTTTGAAAATTTTGAAACTGACCAAAGTCAAATCGATTAACGGTTTAGACGAAAAACCGAACCGTCGATTCGATTTTCAACCCTACATTGTCATATTGACACTCGAAGCTTGTATAGTCTACAAGCCTAAGCGTCAAGAACCAGTTTTCTAGTATCAAAGCTAACCACTTTGTTTTACTCCAGGCATCAAACATATCATGATTAAACTGTTGTCAATTCATTTCAGGTTTGTTTGGGCTGAAATTTTGAGAAATTGTGTAAATTTACATTGGAAATTATGTATTAAAGTTTCAGCTGGATTCGACATATACTCCTCAATATGTGTGCACCTGATTTTAAACAAGAGCATAACAGCACATGCGAGGCAGGGGTACTTAGTACTAGTTAATTGTTTGATTCTTTGATTAGATTATCACTGTAAATAGTGCAATCAAAACTGTGAAAACTGTTTGTCATTGAAAATATGCCCCATCAATTATAAAGAATAATTTCAACTGTGAAAACTATTCGCCATTGGTATCGACGTATACATATTATATATATATATAACAAATGGACATCTAAACAAGGGAAGTGGTAGTCTTGTAGTCCGGTTAGCATTGCTATAAAAGAATATTATTGACTTCTACAAATAGTTGGGCTGATTGTAGACAATGAAACATAATATAAACCCTCAATAATCTACTCTTCTCTTCATCTGAAATTTCATCTCAGTTTGTGGGGTGATCAATTCATTGCCACTTCTCCATTTTACCTTTTTTTTTTTTGAAAGGCGAACTGGGTTTTTAAGGACTCCATTTTATCTTATTAGTAAGTTACTTAGAGCATATAATTTTTTTCGGAGGAGTTTGTTCTTGAGCCTTGCAAATTTTTAATTGTTTCTTAGCTAGGAATAAACACAACCTAAATGTTCTGTGCCAATCTCGAATCAATATTGAACCAAATCAATTTTTTTCTACTTGTATATTTTTAAATAACATATATAGTCAAGTGTGAAGGTATTTTTCCAATTTCTGTCTAGGCTGAGCAAAATCATGGTAAAGAAAATGGTAGGAGGAGGAGTGCTTACTGTTATCTCGGGAATCACTTTTGGTTGGCCAAGGATTGTAAACACAATGACCATTAGTTGTAAGATGAAAAGAGGAAGAGAGTAATTGAAGGGAATTTCATTTTGCCACACCCCTTCTGTCATAATTCCACTTGGTTGAAAACATATGAAAGTGTCACTCATGTGACGGGGAGCATTTAAGTTCATTACCAAAAAGTTGCATTACGAAATAGAGCTGCCATAATTTCTTGAGTTTAGTTTTCTCTCTTTCTCTTTTGATCAATCATCTCTAGTGTTTTTATGCGTATAGAATACTCATCTGCAAGACTATGTTGTTTATTTCTGTGGGCTTTATTTCCTTTTTTCTGGTCTAGTTTTTCTTGTCTCTCTGCTAGACCAGAAAAAACAGAACAGAGCAGAAGAAAGTTGACAAAGATGCATTATGGGGGGACCAAAAGTAATTTCTTCAAATACCTTTTTTTTTTTTTTTTTTTTTTAAATCACTACACCATTATTGGCAATCTGTAACCATAATTAGTATCATATTTTTAGTGATACTCATTATATTATATTGTATCATGTATTTTCTGTTACTATTTAAAATTGTGACATTATTAAATTGTCATGTGATATGCACATGTAAAACAAAGTGTTACTGATTGGGAGAAAAATTCTTGAGCAATCACGTTAGACTCCAAACTCTCGGTGTCTAGAATTTTCATTTAAATGTAAAACTCTCTCTTCCCTCGAGTTTGATGTGCTATGATCGTGATTACTAATTTATTGATATGAGTGAATTTCATACCCACTAATTTATTTTGTGATATAAGTGCTCATCTTTTGCAAAGAAACTTATATAGATAACCAAGATGGCAGGCCCTATCCACCCATCAGGTGCCCTGTTCTGTTCTGTTTCTTGCAAGGAGATAGCACGGATTTACTAATCTTAAGTCTTGTTGTAGTAAACTGTGTATGAGACATGGAGTTGCAGAAAAAAGTTTCAAAATGTTAAAATTGAGACCTGCCCTGTAGTTGGTTTGATCCAATATTAATGGTTGTGACTTGTTAAGGTGCTTTAGCCAGTGGGGGTTATCTGTGATTTGAAACATTAATCTTGTTGACTTGTTGGTTTCTCAATATCTTATCTATGGATAATGGATGCCCTCGATCTGTCTCTGTTTGAGAAATGCATTTTAGCGGTTCAGTTGACATTGGTGATTTCTGTTATGGTGTCACTTGCTCTCACTTATTATAGATAGAGCTACTGTTCCACATATGCATCTAGAGTTAAAACAACATAGCTTTTTGTTGTTGTTTTGCTGTACTTCAAAGGGGAGTTTGATAACTACGTGTTGTTGCTCGTGAAGGAGTAGATGAATTTTATTGTATAATAATATGAATAAACAACACTGAGTGAGTGAGTGAGTGAATATATATATATATATATATATATATTGTCTTCTAATGTGTATTATAGTACATAGTTACCTTGAACAAAACAAAGATGTTAGTATGAATTAGAGTAGACCAATCCAATCTCATGTTCTTGTATTAGACAAGTAGAAATAATAAACGAATTAAATGAAATAGGTTGTGAAGGGTAGAAGAGAAGAGAAGAGAAGAGAGAATGCACGTGCAGTGAGTGAGAGGGAGGACCAGCTATGTTATGCTACATGACAGGACAACTGAGATGCACTCGTGCACACGCTATATACGTGGAACCTTCATTACTGTTGCTGCTGCAGAAGCAGAAATGAAGCAGACAGATTTGCAGATTATATATAGGTTTGGGTTTGGGTTGGCTTTTTTGGCTTAGGGGACCGAACTATGTATGTAGTCTATAGTTATGCATTGAAAGTTACTAGTCTATCTAAATAGAGCTAGCCAAAACCTGAACCCCATGTATAAAGAATTTCCATTAGCTTTACCAACAGAGCACGCTAGTTAATTAGCTTTAAAGTATATTTTGTTATATTTCTCGTCCCAACTTTAAAAAAGGCATTCCATTGAAGTATCCAGAAACTGAATAAGAGTACTAGCTTGGCATTTCCTTCTGTGTTTGACGTCTTAGTCTACTCTGAATTGAACCTAATGTGCCCTCTTGTAGTTTTGTTGTGTAGTTTATTCTTTAGAAGTGTGCTTATAGTGTCTCCACATTTATTCTTTTTTGATAATTGCTATTGTTCAACAGGCCGTTTCCTTGGCGAGCTGACAAAGCAAGTGTTTTCTGATTTAGAAGCGAGCAAATACCAGGTGCTTATCAAATTTGTTAGTTAGTTTTAATTTTGTTCTTGTTCCTTAAGTAGTTATGCATTAAATCACTCATCTCAAAGGTTGCATCCGGCACTATGCCTCCAACTTAATTTATATTTGAAATTTCTTTCATTTGTTGATGTTTCGTCTTCCACATTTGTTTCACAATAATGCTTCATTTAAGGTAAGATATGATGTCCCTAATCAAACTATTTGCTCAATTACCTTTTGACTTTATGCCTCTTCAACAATTCTTTGATGTTCTCGTCACATTCAGGTGATTTTTCTGGAATCAAGTAATAGACTTGGTGGTCGTATACATACTGATTATTCATTTGGTTGCCCTGTAGATATGGGTGCATCATGGTGAGTTAATTGTTTTTTCTATCGCACTATTTTTTCTTCCACTTTACTCTATATTTCCTCTGTGCATACATAGATTCATGTGTAGATGAAATTATTTTAATCATTGGTATCATACATATGTATTTGGGTGTAAGCATTTTCATCCACTATATCAAACCTGCTGTGGTTGATTTTTCTTTGATATATACAGCATTTTCATCCACTATATATCTTTCACTGTCAAACCTGCTGTGGTTGATGTTTCTTTGATATATCCATAATACAGGTTGCATGGTGTTTGCAATGAAAACTCCTTGGCACCACTGATTCGCAACCTAGGACTGCCAGATGCCTCTATTGCCAGCAAAGGTCACATGAGGTAACCAATTCTTAGTTACAGCATATTATTGTTTTTGCATGTTGTTCCATATTCATTTGCTATGTCATTCTTCCATGGACCATATTACTGATTAAGTCTTATTTTGTTCAACTACGTGTTGTTCGCATAGTTCAATTGCTTTTATAAGCATACTTTTCCATGGGAGTGATGTCCACTTAAATTTTAGTCCACTTTGCTTAATTACTAAATGCTGAAGGTGGTAGAGCAACAGCCAAAAGGACATGTTGTTGATGAGCAAACGCATCTAAGGAAAGTAAGCAAATTGTGATATTAGAACCTAAGCAAAGTGAAGAGGTCGTAGTAAAGGGTTCATGATTTTTTTTTCCTTTATGGGGTTCATGATTTTTTTTCCTTTATGGGGTTCATGATTTGTGTAACGTTATGTGTGTTTGTAATTGATTTTTTGGTTTTCAAGTACCTTTGAATCCAATTAAAGTGGTTTTCTTTCCTATTGCAACTTTATACCATTTAGATAGAGTTCTTATTATTCAATTGTCAATTATTTATTGAAGGTTTTCTTTCCTATTTTCCTTGAATCATATTAAACTCTATTGATTTTTCTTTTTGATATAGGTCAAAGAGCTATTTTGGGAAGTACTTAAAGTGTTTGTTTACAATGTCGAGAATTTGCAAGGGCTACTATATCCAGGTCAGTGTGTCTTTATTTGTTCTCACTATCCGTTATCCAATATCAAACCTGAAGATTCTTTGTTCTCTCTCATTTGATCATCCCGTTGCATAAAACTCTTCATCCATAAAACTTGTGCTAGTCAGCTAGTTTGTGTGTGCCTGATTAGCTAGGTTGATTACTTTTCCAGTTTTTGTCAAGGGCGAGTCAGTCACTCTATAGCTGCATATCCTAATCACAGGGACTGGATTAAAAGCCAACCCTGGTTTATAAACTCAGACCCGAGGTTATCAACCACTAAACTTCAGATTTTTTTTAGAGGATAAACTGAAAAATGGAGTGAACAAAGCATATCAGTCATGCTCATTATATTGCACTCGGCAAATGCATTCAGCATTTTTCTCATTCATAAACTTTTTCAAAACACACAACCACAACAGTAACCTGCTTGAGGACTCTATTTACATAACCACAACAGTAACCTGCTTGTGAATAGTAAAGAAATATAGACTAGTAGTTTAATTAATTTCCTAGTAGCAGCAGCAGCAGTAGTACTGGGAAATGAAAAAGTTAGAATGCAAAGTGCAGGTACTCTCTGTCATTCTCTGTATGTGGTGGTACTTGTACTAGGACGACGACTACTACTACGTCGTCTTCTTCTTCTTGTGCAGATGGTAATGGTATTAAATGTGCGCACATTTTTTATATGATGATGAGCTCAATTACTGACTTAAATCATTTAATAGAGGGGAGCTGATATGGATACGTTTTTACATGTACAGGTACAGCAGCAGCCGAGAAAGTAAATCTAGATAGATAGCGTGTTGTATGTGTCATTGAGTTTGAGGTTGAGAGTTGAGAGAAAGAAAGAGAGAGGGTAGCTATATCTGGAATCTAGATGTCGCTAGGCTTGTGATGAGTATGACGCATTCAATAGTTACATTGTTTTTTTTGTTTTGTTTGCTTTCAGTTTTGAATGTTTTTCGTTTTCCTTTCTCATGAGTTGAATCGAGATGGATCACTGTAACTCTCTTTTATTGCTACAGTCCCTGCGTCCTGTGATCTCAATGCAAATGCAATGATGATGAGCGAGTGAGATTGAGTGAGTGCTCTTGATCATGAACCCAAGTGCAAGTTCAGCAACCAACTACATACCTTTTCGGTTTTCTCCATTCTTTTTTTTTATGAGTTTGTGTGTTACACATTTACATGTAAAGTAAAATGCGTATCTGCAGGAAGTATGATTCAGGCATTTCACTTTTACGAATAAGAGTACTGCAGGATGTAAGAGGTTTGTAGTCTGAAACTTCCTTGGAATGAAGGGTATATATTGTGTACAGTATGATTGGAGCTTCTTGAAACACCTTCCTCTGTTCTGCTTCTTTTTTCTCAATTCTAACTGTTGTTATCAAATTGGACATCTGCTATGTACTGATAGAAGTTGAAAATAAACCTCAAGTGCATTCAGAAGATTAGGCAGTCAGTCTTTCTTGTGTCTGCTTTTAGGAATGCAGTTTGGTAGATTGATTGTCACCAGAATTAATGCACAAGAGAAGATTAGGCAGTCAGTCTTTCTATGTGTTGTGTTGTAGGTTAATTTAGCTTATTTCTTGTCTTCGTTGAATTGCCTAGGCGACCAGCTGCTAATAAATATCGTATGTAGAATTTGTGCACTCTATTTCATATTTAGCATTTTGATTGAGCTTTATTTTACTTCATTTGCAGGGAATAATGCACAAGGACCTAGGAGTTCAGAGTATGCAATGGAGAATGTTCAATATGAATCTGTCAGAGCATTTCACTAACACTGCATGAACAGCTTTGGATTGTCTGGATGTTGGTGACCAGACCTGATTGTACTTTTGATTTTGTTATTGCAATGACTATCTTACTGTTTTCATATGAGCAGTTACATTGAAAGAACCTGTAAATTTTGTTGATGTTGGTCTTGTTATTGTAATGACTAAGTTGATTCTAATATTTTCAATAAGATACATGCTAAGTCATTAGCTGAATAGCACCTTGAAGGGTAAAAGCATGTTTTTTTTGTAAGTTGGGCATTTTTTTTTGTAAGCTGTAAGAGATTAAACTGAATAAAATTTCCATTTTGTCATAGTATCAACTTCACTCTTCTGTGTTGTTCAAAGATTTTGCAAGAATCATGTAGTGACAGTATTTTCAATAGTGTAATTTATTATGTGATGCTAATTTATATAATTGCTTCTTCTAACAAAAATCAGCATCATGCACTATGTGATTCTCTTTACAATTAGTATCATCTTTGTTGAGATGCAAATTTGTAAAGTTGAATCATTTAGTAAAAATTAGTATTATTTGGCTAATGATACTAATTTTAAGTATGTGATTCTCTTCTACAATTAGTATCATCTTTGTTGAGATGGAAATTTTTAAAGTTGAATCATTTAATAAAAAATAGTATCATTAGCCAAATGATACTAATTTTAAGTAGTATCACTTTCAACATGATTCTAAATTTAGGATCACCGAGAATAGTATCATTTGATAGGTGATTCTAATATTTTCAGCTACACTTCAAAACAGTTACAAAAACACTGTTTTGGTGTAGTGGGGGGACCAAAAGTTTTTCTTTTGGTACCTCTCTAATAATTAGGAAATTTTCTAGCTTTTCTTTATCTGATCATGTTGAGCATCTTAGATTAGAAGTCTTAATTATGTCGTTGATGATTATATAACATAGTTCGATTTAGAAAATATTTAAGTTTTATCCCTATTAAAAGAATCTTTTATTAGCATAGGTCTTTAATAAAAATAACATCGTTGAAAATAATTCCAGATTAGGTAGATTTCTTGCCATTGAAAAGATGAAAGAATGGTAGATATAATGCCTATTGTTGAAAGCTCTCACCAAACGTGATCATGATTTGAGGTGTAATTGATTCTAGTAGGGCTGAACAAAAAATCGATCAAACCGATTAAACCGACCGAACCGATCTAAACCGAACCAATTGGTTCGGTTTAAATTCGGTTCGGATCGGTTTTAAAAAATTCAAAACCGAAGTGGTCGGTTCGGTTTTCGGTTTCTATGTGATTTTAACCGACCAAACCGAACCGACCGAATATATATAATAATAATATATATTTTATATAAAAATAATAAAATATGTTTAAAATAGTCGGTCGGTTCGGTTTTATTTCGGTTTTGGTTTGATTTTAGTCGGTTTGGTTCGGTTACGGTTTGCATAAATTAGAATCGGTTCGGTTTCGGATCGGTTTTGTTAATGGTCGGTTCGGTTTCGGTTTGAAAATTTTAAAACCGACCTAAGTCGGTTCGGTTTTCAGCCCTAGATTCTAGAAGAGAAGATGGAGACAAGGAGTGGCCGATAAGTCTCCCAATTATGAAGCACACATTTTGACACTATGAAGCACACATTTTGACTTAGAATTTTGTACACTTGAATCCATTCCAAAAAGTCTCCCAATTATGAAGCACACATTTTGACACTATGAAGCACACATTTTGACTTAGAATTTTGCACACTTGAATCCATTCCAAAAAGTCTCCCAATTATGTACTTGCTACATAATTCTTCAATCCTCAATTTGTTTTACGTGGGAAATTTTGTTCCATCAATTGCTTGGAAATGCCATTGATTGAGGGATGCTAAATCTCAATTGTCAGTGATACATCAAGCTTTCTAAAGTGTAGTTAATGGTGTACCAGCTCAACAGTAAGCCTATATAGTAAATGGAATCACATGTTCAGAATTCAACCCCTAATATTTGGAATGAGAGGGGTTAAGGGATTAAAAAAAAACTTTCTAAAATGTGATTATGTATCTCAATGCATAACCGATCATTGTAACGAAGGCATGCATGCAACTAGGAGACACCATGATCCTGAGAACATTGCTCCCTATAATACATGATAATGTTTCGTAAATATGTTAAGACTTTTTTCATTTTCAAAAAAATTTAAACACCTTAACGTGATTAAATCTCATATTTATGATACCATCCATCACAAGTCCACTATCTCAATTTTACTCAAATCTCATGTTCTAACATTCAAAATACTTGAAATTGATTGAATGATCTCCACATGATAACCCAAAAATAAATATAATATAATATTACAATAAAAAAATTTTGTTTGAATTATCAACTGTTCAACAGGCATGGTGATCCTCATCCTTGAACAAGACTTAACATCATCAATATCTACAAGATTTCAACTTTTACTTTTAGGCAACACAAGTCCAACTTCAAAACAGAGTCTCTTTAAATATTAGCAATGCATTAGGCGAAACTTTGCCTAGACCTATGCGAATTTTCGGACAATCCTCGCATAGGTTTGGGCGAAGTTTGGCCCAATCCTCGCATTGCTCAATACGAATGGGTGAAAACAAACTTTTTTTTCGGACATATTTGCGTGTCTTTAGTAAAATGGTCATGACTTTATCATTTCAAAGTATTTTCAAGTGATTCAAATTGTGTTTATTAGATAACTCAGAGTAATACAATGTTTATGCTTTGATGAGCTTGAGAATTGGTCTTGATCGAGCATATAATTTGCCCGAAAGTCAAGGACATTACCCCATTTTTATTGCAAGACAGATTTGCGCGACTTTAGTAAAATGACCATAACTTGCTCATTTCAAAATATTTTCAAGTGATTCAAATTGCGTTTATTAGATAACTCAGAGTACTATGATTCTTAAAACTAGCATTCTTAAGACCAAAGAGTTGGGCGGAAAAAGGGGGGGGGGGGGGAAGATCTCCTTTCCTGGTTCTCCTGTAGCTGGATTCTCTGAAACTGCAAAAATCCTTAGAATGGGATTCCGACTCAGCAACTTTTGAGATTTTGAGAAGAGTTTCTCTTTGGAGAGTACAATACGATGAAAGTTGTAAGCTGTGTTCGGGGGGGGGGGGGGGGAGTTATTGTCTATCGTTGGTCTCTATGGTAGAATTAGTCGAGGAGGCCTGAGAGGAGATGGTTTACCCTATGGCGGATGTCAGCGGTTCGAGTCCGCTTATTTCCAGCTCGTGAACTTAGCCTGATACAAAGGTATAGAGCAGTTCGATCTGTGATTTCTCATTCATGGACGTTGATAAGATCCTTCCATTTAGCAGCACCTTAGGATGGTATAGCCTTAAAGTTAACGGTGAGGTTCAAACGAGGAAATTAAGGCTTACAGTGGATACCTAGGCACCCAGAGATGAGGAAGGGCGTAGCAAGCGACGAAATGCTTCGGGGAGTTGAAAATAAGCATAGATCTGGAGATTCCCGAATAGGTCAACCTTTCGAAATAAGCTTGATAATTGTTCTTGATCAAGCATATAAGTTGGCTGAAAGTCAAAGACACTACCCCATTTTCACTGCGAGATAGATTTGCGCGGCTTTAGTAAAATGACCATGACTTGTTCATTTCAAAACATTTTCAAGTGATTCAAATTGTATTTATAGATAACTCATAGTACTACAATTTTTGTGTTTTGATGAGCTTGAGAATCGGTCTCAATCGGTCATATAAGTTGAACCAAAGTCAGGGATAGTACCATGTTTTCAGAGACAAAGAGGGTGAGAGGTGGCGGGGTGGTGGTGATGCTTGATGGAAAAAAGAGGGAGAAAGGTAGGGTGGCGGGAGGGAGAGAAGTGGCGGTGGCGGGGTGGCAGTGATGATGGCGGTGTCTGATGGAGAAAAAATGGGGGAAAGAGAAGAAGGGAAGAAAAAAAGATGAAGAGAGGGGAAAAGAGAAATTTTTTTTTTAATTTGAGTTTTTATTGGTGGTGTGGGAGAAAAATGTTGGTGTAAGAAATAAAGTAGGTGGTGTGAGAGAAAAAAAAAATTGATATAATGGTGTAGGACAGTACTTTAGATGATGCCAAATAGTCACTCCCTTTTCTATAAATAGTTGGAATGGTTGTAGACAACAAAATACAAACCCTAATAATCTACTCTTCTCTTCAGTAACCCTTTTTCATAAAAGACAACACTTTTTCCCATCAAGAATGTTGATCACCCAAAACTTCAATAAGATCATAACTTTGGCCAGCTCTAAGGAGTCTTCTCCTCAGCACTTTTTCCCATCAAGAATGTCGATCACCCAAAACTTCAATAATATCATAACTTTGGCCAGCTCTAAGGAGTCTTCTCTTCAGCACTTTTTCCCATCAAGAATGTCGATCACCCAAAACTTCAATAATATCACAACTTTGGCCAGCTCTAAAGAGTCTTCTCCTCAAACTGTTTGTTCGGCGCCTCTGGAATTTCATCCCAGTGTGTGGGGTGATCAATTCATTGCCATTTCTCCATTTGACCTTGTTAGTAAGATACTTAGAGCATATAATTGGATGCATATATAGTGCATTTGGTATGAGGCACTTAAATGACAATCTTTAGATTTCGTTATCTCTTTGTTTTTCCTTTCTTTTTGCTGAATTTTTTCGAAAATATAACTTGCTCTTGATCAGTCAATGCCACTTTTGTAATCTAACAGTTCCAACTTGCAACTATATATATTCAAAGCTAAATGTTTTTTTTTTTTTTTCCCACTGAGATAGTAGATCTTACCCATGGTTTTTACTTTAAATATGCTTTGGCTATTAAAGAATTTTAAAGAAAAAACAGACTTTATTATCTATCGACAATAAATTCAGAATTGACTTTTTAGCAACTTTTTTTAGCCCAATAACAGATTGTTTATAAATTTAGAATTGTAAGTGTTGATTTTCACCATTAAACTATTAAGGATTTAGGCTATGTCAGGCTATTGTTCACTTGTTTCCTCGACTCCACGGAGTAAGACATGAATTTTCAATAAAATAAATTATGTTGATTGCATGATGGACGACTTTGTAGACTTTGACTACTTCACACAAAACATTAATGTTTTGCTCTAAAATATTGTCCCAATTCTAGCTTACCTTGTTTCCTAGCCATTTTTGGGCCTTTTTTTTTGGTTTTTTTTTTTTTTTACAATTTCACCCATTTTATAAGTGGTATTTGTGGTTGTGCTTTAAGATGAGGGATAATAAGGGTAAAAAAACTAAGAAAATGCCCAAAACGATCAGCAAACAAGGCTGGCTAGACTTACTCAAAATATTGCTTGAAACTGAGTCACCTCCTCTTTATTTCTCTATATATTCAGCAAAAATGACTTGGTGCATTACTATGCGATGGAGTAATAAGTCATAGTTAATTAATGATTATATAAAAAATAATTATTTTAACATAATATTTTTTTGATTTAAATAATAATAATTAATTATACAAAATACCAATTGATAATTAATAAAACTCAATTTAATCTATGGGGGAAGAAAATGGAGCCAATGAGCTAATTTTGTAGAAGCTTAAAATATAAATATATGAGAGGCAGATCAAATAGCTATATAATGTTAAAGGACAAAAATTAAAATATCCTACTTCTTAATCTTAAAATGTATAACATGTTTCTGAAGAAAAAAAAGAAAAAGAAAAAATGGACATCTGCGAAGCAAAACACTGATTTAGTTGTGCCAAAATTTTCACAATTTAAAGGGCCCATGATTTGAGAGGAGTGGTATTCGGTGGAGAAAATTCTTCTTTTTACAATTTGACAAAAGGATTGCCAAAATTGTCTAGGTGACATGACAAGGCTTTTGGGGTGTAAAAACATGCATGGACGACTTTGTAGACTTTGACTACTTCACACAAAACATTAATGTTTTGCTCTAAAAGATTGTCCCAATTCTAGCTAACCTTGTTTCCTAGCCATTTTTGGGCCTTTTTTTTTTTTTACAATTTCACCCATTGTTTAAGTGGTATTTGTGGTTGTGCTTTAAGATGATGGATAAAAAGGGTAAAAAACTAAGAAAATTCCCAAAACGATCAGCAAACAAGGCGGGCTAGACATACTCAAAATATTGCTTGAAACTGAGTTTTTTTTTTTTTTTTTTTTTTTTTTTTTGCTTGAAACTGAGTTGCCTCCTCTTTATTTCTCTATATATTCAGCAAAAATGACTTGGTGCATTACACTGCGATGGAGTAATGACTCATAGTTAATTAATGATAATATAAAAATTAATTATTTTAACATAATATTTTTTAATTTAAATAATAATAATTAATTATACAAAATACCAATTGATAATTAATAAAACTCAATTTAATCTATGGGGGAAGAAAATGGAGCCAATGAGCTAATTTTGTAGAAGCATAAAAGATAAATCTATGAGAGGCTGATCAAATAGCTATATAATGTTAAGGGACAAAAATTAAAATATCCTACTTCTTAATCTTAAAATGTATAACATGTTTCTGGAAAAAAAAAAAAAAATAAAAAAAAATGGACATCTGTGAAGCAAAACACTGATTTAGTTGTGCTAAATTTTTACAATTTAAAGGGCCCATGATTTGATAGGAGTGGTATTCGGTGGAGAAAATTCTTCTTTGTACAATTTGACAAAAGGATTGCCAAAATTGTCTAGGTGACGTGACAAATCTTTTGGGGTGTAAAAACATGCATGGACGACTTTGTAGACTTTGACTACTTTACACAAAACATTAATGATTTGTTCTAAAATATTGTCCCAATTCTAGCTAACCTTGTTTCCTGTCCATTTCTGGGCTTTTTTTTTTGTTTTTTTTTTTTTACAATTTCACTCATTTTATAAGTGGTATTTGTGGTTGTGCTTTAAGATGAGGAATAAAAAGGGTAAAAAAAACTAAGAAAATGCCCAAAACGATCAGCAAACAAGGCTGGCTAGACTTACTCAAAATATTGCTTGAAACTGAGTTGCCTCCTCTTTATTTCTCTATATATTCAGCAAAAATGACTTGGTGCATTAAACTGCGATGGAGTAATGAGTCATAGTTAATTAATGATAATATAAAAATTGATTATTTTAACATAATATTTTTTTAATTTAAATAATAATAATTAATTATACAAAATATCAATTGATAATTAATAAAAACTCTATTTAATCTATGGGGGAAGAAAATGGAGCCAATGAGCTAATTTTGTAGAAGCATAAAAGATAAATCTATGAGAGGCAGATCAAATAGCTATATAAGGTTAAGGGAAAAAAATTAAAATATTCTACTTCTTAATCTTAAAATGTATAACATGTTTCTGAAGAAAAAAAAAATGGACATCTGCGAAGCAAAACACTGATTTAGTTGTGCTAAATTTTTCACAATTTAAGGGGCCCATGATTTGAGAGGAGTGGTATTCGGTGGAGAAAATTCTTCTTTGTACAATTTGACAAAAGGATTGCCAAAATTGTCTAGCTGACATGACAAGGCTTTTGGGGTGTAAAAACATGCATGGGCGACTTTGTAGACTTTGACTACTTCGCACAAAACATTAATGTTTCAAAAATGCTAGGAAACCAGGTTTTTGGAACCTTGTTTTGTAACCAGGATGACGTGTCATGATCTGGAAAGAATGATGAAATCTTCATAGATTTTTTGTGTATCTTGAGGTTGTAAAAAACTCCTCTAATGATGCCACATCATCCTGGTTGCAAAACATGTTTACAAAACCTGGTTTCCTAGCCTCACTCTAATGCAAAAGTTTATGACGGTTACATAAACTGAGTGTTTGGTTGACTTTAAGGAAAACAATTTTTTGAATTTGAATTCAAGACTTTCACATCTCCTAGTTATAAAATTTTGCAAAATTTTATAAAACAAAATCTTCCGCATTACTTTACAAAGTTTTCATCATCTCCTCGAGTACTCATAGCTCATTCATAAGCATCCCAACCATCAACACCTTCACAACTACCGTCGTCGCCATTGCCATTGCCATGACCACGATACCATAACCATCACAACCACTATCACCATCATGCCACTACCACCACTTCCATAACCGCCATCGTTGCCTTCCTACTACCACTACTGTGGTCACCTTGACCACCACAACTAGCACTACTTCACTATTACCACCGTAACCTCCATCGTCATGCACCACCACCACGACCATCATAACAGCCACCACCACCATCACCATCGCCATTGTTACTACCACAATCTCCATAGCCACCACCATCGCCACTGGCACCACCATAACAAAACCATCACAACAACTACCGCTGTTATTGCCACTACCACCACCACAACCTTCATAGCCACCGACACTACCACCATCACCTAAAATGTATGCAGGGATTTATGTGTAACTTTGCTATTATTAGTAGAAGATTTGTGTAATCTTCCATATAAAATTTATGTATAATCTTCCACAAATGTCGCGCAACTCTTCTCAAAATTTGAATCACTTGAAAATGTTTTGAAATGAGAAAGTTATGGCCATTTTACTAAAGTCACGAAAAATGTGTAAAAAAAAAAAAAGTCTATTTTCACCCATTTGTATTAAGCAATGTGAGGATTGGGCGAAACTTTGCCCAGACCTATGTGAATTTTCGGACAATCCTCGCATAGGTCTGGGCATAGTTTGGCCCAATCCTCGCATTGCCCAATGCGAATGGGTGAAAACAAACTTTTTTTTCGGACATATTTGCGTGTCTTTAGTAAAATGGTCATAACTTTCTCATTTCAAAATATTTTCAAGTGATTCAAATTGTGTTTATTAGATAACTCAGAGTAATATCATTTGCAGATATATGTCATTGCTTGAATAAATATATGTTGTGGTAGTTGCATGTAACATGAAGTAATCTTTTCCATAGGTGGTGGAGAGATATGGACATCATCCCAAAGCTGCCTTTCAGTATGAGAGATCGATTAGTTGAAGGCTACACTGTAACGGTGGCTATGATGTCTGACCCTCGACATTCAACAGGGAGAATTTATATGTCCAAGTTATTAGCAATTTTGACAGTGCTTGATGACTCTTTTGATGTCTACCGTAAACTTGATGAACTTGAACCACTTACTAATGCAATTTTAAGGTTCACATGCGCTCTTATATCTTCATTTCAATTATTATACTTCATTTGTACTAAACACTAACATTAGTTGATTGAATTGAATGTCTTGCAATTATCAGGTGGGATGTCGGGGAGCCAGGGGAGTTGCCAGAGTATATGAGATTAACTGTGCTTGAACTCAAGAAACTTTTTAATGAAGTCGATGAGGAGATGACCAAAAGGGGACAACCTTACAGTATCCTTTACTTCCAACTAACGGTATGAACTATAAATTAGTTTATAATTACCTCTTCTTTTAATAATTTGCCAACTTTGAAGATATCTTGAGTTTTTCTAATGACGGTGTTATTTAATAAATGACAGATGCAAGAATCCGTTAGAAATTTTCTTATAGAAACGAAGTTGTTCCAAACAGGTCAAGTGCCAAGTCTGAAAGAGTGGTTACAAGTTTCAATTATAACATCCACAGGCCTGTTGCTAACAATGGGTTGCATACTAGACACTTGGGAACATGCAACGAGGAAAGCCTTGGAATGGGCTAGCAAGGAGCCCAAGATTGTTACAGCAGCCAGTATGATTAGTCGTATCAAGGATGACATTCAAAGCTACAAGGTATGATGATTTAATAGTTTAGACAATTTGTCTAAACACATACAAGAGTTTACCTTTTTTTACAATCCAACTAAATATTTATTTTAGAAAAAAAAAACTTGTAACTAATTTTCACTTATTTCTGTTGATGTTTAAAGTTGGAGCAAGCAAGAGGAATTATGCCTTCTAGTGTGACGTGCTATATGAAAGACTATGGAGTATCAGAAGAAGAAGCCATTAAAAGCCTTCAAAAGATGATTAATGAGAAGTGGAAGGACATAAACAAAGAGTGTTTAAGGCCTACACCTGTGTCCATGCATCTCCTTATGTTCCCCGTCAACATGGCAAGAGTGGCAGAAACCTTCTACCAGTACGGAGATGGATTTACTAACTCAGATGGATATACCAAGCAAATGATAGCTTCCTTGCTCCTTCATCCTATTCCAATATGAGAAGCGCTTTAGAAAGCTTTACTCGCATAACAATAATAATAATATGTAAGCAGGTTAATTAAGTTATATTATTTGTAATTGGGCCTAATATAGTAAAGCTCATATTAGTTATGGTTAGGGTTAGTTACTTGCCAAATAAGCTTTTAGGCTTATAAATAAGGCTTGAGAATCAGATTGTGGTTGGTTGAATTTGATTAAATAAAATTGAAGTTCTTTTAGGGTTTATCATTGTTTAGTGTAACTTTACTTTAGCTTAGATTCATCATCATCGTCAGCGAGAAGAAGAAGAAGAAGAAGGAAGAAGAAGAAGAAGAAAAACCCAATTGTCTTATATTTTTAGAAACTTGAGACATTGATTGCATTGGCTTAACCATAACAATTTATGAGAACTAGGTCCAAGTTTTCTAGATCCATAAAATTATGAACTGAAGAGAAGGAAACATTGTGAAAAATGATTTATTCTTAACATGTAGAGATAGAACCCTTCTTGTGTTATATGGCTTTCTTTGTTCAAATTTTTCAACATGAACTGAACGTGAGAAATATTCAATTAGATGAAGTAAGAGGGTGTTTGTTATTTGTTCTGAATAGACTCGGAAGTCTTAATAAGAAGTGGAACACTTCAAAAAGAATTTTGGGGTGTTGATCACTTAGCACTGAGTGTTAATGAAAATATATTTCAATAATAACCTCACAATAAATTGGTAATAATTGTTGTTACCCATCTCCTCTTTTCTCCACCTCATCTTTATCATGCGAGCAGGGCCACTACCGTCCCTAGCCTCCCATCTTCTTCCTATTCGTCTTTCATTTTCTCTTCCTCTCTATATTGAAGATTGTATGAAGAATGGATATGAATATGGGGTGGTTTTTGGTAGTGGTGGGAAGGAATCTTAATGGTATTTGGAAGATAAAAACAGGTGGAGAAGGGGTTAATGTTGGTGGTTTGTGGTAGAAGATGGGAGTTGTGGTGGTAGATAAAAATGTAAAAAAAAAAAAACTAAAAACTTCAAGTCAACACCTAAAACACAAACAACTTTTAATTTTGTAGCTTCTAATCAGCAGCCCATTCAAAAGCAAAACAAACAGTTCATTTAGAAGGTCGTTCAAAACTTCTAACTCCGTTTAGAAGTTAGCTTCTAAACGCTTAAAAAAACACCACCTAAGTATTTTTGGTATTTTAGTATACAATAGTAGAAGCCAATAGAGTGGGTTCAGACCTAAGGGACCCTACCATTGTTGGTTGACTGCCCAGCTTTAGTCGTTCCACCTAACTAGAACTACAATCATTATGAAGTATTATGTTATCCTAGAAGGTATTGTAATAAATAAGAGTGATAAATACTAATGGATGAATTCAAATAACTATTATACTTATCCGTGAATTTCAGCTAAATCCTTTCAAAGTCACAAGAACTCATTCTATGAAATGGTATATTTAATTACCTGATTGGATGGATTAAACAGTTACCTTAGGTCTATGGGGTATTAGCTCAGCTGGTAGACTTGTGACGGATGGTATCATAAGTATAGGGTTCGAACCCGCCTAAAAAACTACGCTTTCTCACAATTAATTTTGTTGTACTTCTGCCTTGTCACGTTAGTCTGTATGTTTTCATCCTTCTTGACATGACAAATTCCAAACAAAGAGGATGTCTATCCAAAATAGTTATGAAATGAAGAGATTTTGATTAAATCAGACAATTAAGACTCGATAAATGAATTCTCAAATTATAATTGACAAGTTAACTTCCACTAATAATAGCAAAGTTACCTATAAATCCCTACATACATTTGTTGCAGTTTCCACAGAATCAAATTCAATAAACCAAAACCATTTGAGACACTCTTCCCATTTTGCAGGTGCTTTATTATCTACAACAAAATGTCTGTAGACAAACACAGAGAAAAACGTTGCATATGTTTCCCTCCTTCATATGTTTGCTGAAGTGTTTTCTTAAAGACTAATCTGATGTTTTGAAACTCATGTTAGTGACAGATAACGATCGCGACTGGGACCAAACAAGAACAACGAAAATCAACATCATCAATCATATGAGCATACTGAACATCCAAAATGACAAGACAGGAAAATATAACCAAGAGAAACGTATACTTATTCCAAAATCAATAAACTGCATGTACCTTCAATGGCGCGCCTATATGACATAAGGTCAACGAGGAAGAAAACATTCTTATCTTTATAATGTATAATGGGTTTTGGTCTACAAGAAATCTGGCATTAGGTGGTGAAATTATATGTGACGTTTCGAAAGTTGTCACCATTTTTGAATTTACATGAGGAATTTTGACATGTCATCACATATTTGTTCAAACCGTTTTTTTGTTTCTAGTTCCTCACATAAACATTTTGCAATCTTCGCATAATAGAAAGTGAGAAAACTAGCGCCTAAATGAAATAAATTTTGTGAGGAAAAGTAACACCTCGTCACATATCGACCAAAAGCCCAACCCAATAGTGAACAAACTTTCCTCACAGAATATTTTTCTAAGGGTATGTTTGGTTGCACGGAAAATAAACACGAAAATTGAAACTGTTTCCATGAATCTGATTCTGAGGCTTCCCCCTCAGACTTGGATTCCCATGAGTTGCGAAAAACAATCTAATGTAGAATTAATTTCCTATAAGTAAATAGACAATCAAACAACAGAAATCTGCATAACAAGGGAAATGGAATCCAATTCCTAAGGAAAATGACTAACAAAACAAACCCTAATTTAAAAAAAAAAAACAATAAAGTTATATGTACAAAACCTATTCATATTTCCCCTTTCCTCTGTTCATTCTTAGCACCATACTTAACCAACCCAAGCGTGAGTTTGAAACTTTGCCTCCTTCACCGCCACCTAAGACCTAAGGAATAAGTGAAGCTGACAGGGAATGTCGAAGAGGCGACCATTGTTGCTGTGGTGGTGGAGGAAGATGGGACTAAGATAGTGGAAGTGTTGAAAACAGGGAAGAACAAAACAGAGTCAGAGAAGAACATACCTGAATCTCGGCATGTCGGCATGGGATTTCGGCTTGTCGGCAACCCTAGAACGTTATGGAGACTTCAAGAACGTTAGCAACAACTGGAATTGATGAAGTCGGTAGCCAATTTCGTTGAAATTGAAGAACAACCTGGAATTTGCTTGGCACAGCTGGAAGTGGGGAGAAGAAGATGGTGGAAGGGTCTCCACCGCCTATGCACCCTATATAAGAAGGAGGAGCTTCTCTTCTTCATCCATCCTCCTTGTCTGTGAGAGATCTTGAGTTGAATTGAGAGATTAGGGTTCTTCCCAATCTCTGTGTTTGTTTTGTGAGAGAAAGAAAAGAAAGGGTGAGGAGAGAGGGTGTGTTTGTTTTTATGTTTTGTTTCTGTTATACGCAGCCTGCGTATTTGTGTGGTGTCGTTTAGACACTTGTATTTGTAACGTCCCAGACGTTTTGTAACTCTCTCCATTTGTAATCTGTCTCTCTCATCAGTAAAGTTGGTATTTGTCGTGGACGTAGGCGTGTTTGCCGAACCACGTTAAATTGGTTGTCTCCAGTATTTGTTAGTATTTTGTTTGTAGCTTCGCATTTCGACAGTTGTAACGCTTCCGCCCGCAACAAATTGGTATCAGAGCAACGTTGTCCGCAACAGGAAGCAATCAAGGAAACCATTGTTGTTGTTCAAAAGGAGGTTGAAGTAACCCCAGATCCAGTTATAGGGCCAAAAGAAAAGGAAACAACCACACCATTGTTGCTACTGTTGTCGAAGAAGAACCAACCCCTGTCGAGCCAATTATACCGAGTAAGTATCGATCTTTGGAATCCCACTTCTTGCCGACAGAAGTGATGTGAATCAAAACATTGTCTGATGGAGGAAGGAGTTCAAGATTGATGGGGTTTTGGAGGAAGATCTCGGGACTGATCTTGTGAAGGTTGTGTTCATGATCAAAACTTCTTTTTTTTGTTTCTCTTTCTCAAACTATTGAATCTCACATGATGACTAATGATCGACCCTGTAGGAAGCATGGTTCCAAAAGTGACTTTGGTTCACCAATTCATGCTCAACGACCACTACACCGGATGCACAGAGCGATGAACAACAACTATTTCACTAATCCCTACAGTCCCAAACCCTACAATGTTAAAGGATTTTGTTCCTAGTTCATCAAGTGTATTGCTAAGATCTTGGCCAATCGATTGAAAGTTGTCATCCCTCATCTTATGTGCAAGCAGCAAATGGTTGCTCGCCTTTTGAGGGAGGGAAAGCATTTTCGTAGGAGCCTACGTCTTTTAGTTTCAAACCCATTTCTTAGTCATCGGATGGAGCTCACACTTAAGCGAGTGGTGTTGTCTGCCTCTCCGAGTTGTTCTATTATTTCTTGGATTCGTCTATGTCCCATGAGAGTGGATAAGAAAGATGTCCTCACAAACTATCCCGATTCGATTATTGGTTTGATTTCTTCTAGCACGTCATAGTGTCATTTGTTTGATTCATTATTTGGGTGCTAAGTCAAGAATAAGGCCGATCTCAGTTGGAGATTGTATCAAAGAAATCTAGTACTAACTCAAATTTCTTATTGAATTAACCGATCAACTTGCTAAGCCACGACTCCAAAGGAACCTGAATTAGAATGAGAGGAAAACCCTGCAGTAAACCGCTCTATGTAGGTGAACTTTTTGATACTTTGGCCCCCTTAAATTACCATTACTTAATAAGGATTTGTTACACGTGATATGCCGACAAGCCCTCTACCATCCATCCCATTGCATTCCATCATCTCGTACCAGCCACCTATTTCATTCAACGTTATGGGGAAGGGGCCCGTTCGATTCAACTGACCAATGGGGTGGAAGGGAGCAATCAATCTGCCTAGTTAGAAGTATCCACAACCTATATTAGGCTCCCCGATCCCACTAGCTTTTACCTATTCCTAAAAAAAAGGTGGGTCTAAAGTCGTTGCGCTAACTCGCAATCATTTTCTTTCTAGTTCCGTAACGACTGCCCCGTTGTATCCGACATGGACCCGGTGGCTCATCAATTGAATCTTTTCTTATCATAGCTTTCGACTTTTAAAGTCACCTTAAAGTCGAGGAAGAGTGATACAATTCTAACCTTTAAGCACCATCTGCTGATGTGATGACCAAGGATCGTGATAACCAATCCGAGGTTTAAACCTGATGTAGGATGTGTCCGCTTTATCATTTCTCCTTCTAATGAGGGCACGATGAACGAAGGATTGCATCTTGGAAGGCCACACCTAGTCGGAGATTTAGGATAAGATGGCTCAGTTCTTGTCCATATTCCTCACCCTGATTACCCATATCTTTGCCAATAAAAATAGAGAATGGGGCAACTGTCTAGCGTGAGTCGTGGCTTTGTATGCCACAAGGTCCCTATGGACAAAGGGACAAACTCCATCTCCATCATTGCATATGGGAGCATAAAAACTAAAGAGAAGGCATGACACCTAGCTCTGCTACTATCCTCCATACCAGTCTCGCTACTTCTTTCCTCTCTCGTTGGTATAGAAGCTCGAGAATAGTAAAACATCGTTACGGTAGTAAAACATCGTTGGTAGCCTATATGGCTTCATAGAATTTTCTCACATCTGCTTCAAATGTGTATATCTCCTCCGGGCTCGGACTTGTCGGTCTACCTAAAGGCAAGGAGAAGCAAGAGAATAAAATAATTCTCGTTTCTCTTCATTTAATGATAAGTGAATTGTAGCTTTGTTTTCCTCCCTTGCTTGATCGGTACAAAAAGATACCTTGCTTACTGGTAACTGAAGATTTGATTCATTATCAACTACCTGCGGCCCACCCAACCGCCCAACGTCTAAGTTGATCAGGCAACACCCTGGTTTGAACTGGGAAAAAGGATTTGCAGTCCCCCGCTTTACCACTCGGCCATGCCGCCAAAATGATACAAACAATTTGGTTTTGAACCTATTAATGGGTTCCCTTAACTCCGAATTTCTGTCCAGATGAATTGATATTACAACTCCAAGAACTCAAGACAGATCGGGGAAGAGAGATTCGTTAAAAAAAAGGCAATTTTTAAAAGAAACGTAAGATTTCTAAGCTCTGCTAGCTTCTTGTAGACCGGCAGTCTCTTAGTTGTTTTTGGGCAGGATGGTAGAGTTTTTCTTCGCCACTAGTGGCAACAAAGTTATCAGTAATTATCAAGGGGGGAAGAAGATATCCACTCATTCATTGTCCATATTTACTAGTAGAAAACTGGGGTTAGGGGCGCTCAAAAAGAGGCTAAGCGGGTTGCTACTGGTTTTGAGGTCATCGATGAACCTAGCTGGTTTACCAGTTCTTACAATATGATTCTACACTTTGCTTTCAAGCGGACGATTTCTAGCAGCTAGGAAGAAGAACAACATTCGTTTGCCAAAAAAAAAAGGACTCAAAAGAATCATGGGTTCATGTTCCCATATCCTCGAGCGAAAGTCCCCAACTACTACTCCTTCAGCTGGGTCTAATACTAATGAGATGTTTGATGATATCGCAACCACTTTAGCCCCCACTGGTGCTTTAGGTAGAAAAACTCGGTCAAATGCAATTACAAGATATGATGTTTGCGAACTTGTTTCCCTTGTCCTTGCCTTCGCTTTTGGCAGGATCATATGAGACTTCATGAAGATGCTCAGGTGCCATAAGCTGGCTAGTAAAAGAACCAGGAAGTAGAATGACCGGCTCTCTCCGACCCCTGGGCTTAGGCATCAAGCAAGCTTGCTAATCTCCATACTAAATGCGAAAGGGTTTATCGAACTTCCTCTGTATACAATTTTCCATGGAAAATTGTTCGCTATTCAAATAACAGTTAACAATATTCCCTTTTGCGCTATCAAATAGACTCTAATAAAATCTTAGGAAAATTTTACAGTGGTACGAAAGTGGTTATGGAAAAGTGTTCCTCAAATGACCATGATCATTTGGACCTTGTGGAAAGAAAAGAAAAATTAAAGGATATGCCTATTAAAGAAAATCAAAATCAACTTATTTATGAAGACAAAAAGTATCGAGATACGTATCAAAATTGCATATGTATTGGGTCTATCGAAATATCACATGTGTCTAGTGACCAAAAGTTATTATTTTTTATTTTTTTCACCTTGCACCACTTTTGACATTTTTTATCCCTCTTTTAGAGTTGGGATATAGAAAAAATACAAGTTGAGAGAACTTTAGATGGTTTTTGGAAAGAAAACAAAAACCTCGTCACTAAGGCTTAATCCAAATTCAACATAGCTTTCTCCACACTTCTCTGAATCCATTTCCGCCCTTTGCAATTAATTCCTGTAATAAATAAAATTTTTAAAATGAGGTCCTAATTCTCTATCATTTATTTTATGAAAAGGCCATTTAAGATCCTTATATATATCTTTGTTAGGTTGTGGATTTAATTTGGAGCTTCCTATACTTTACTATTTAGACTTTCTATTGCAGTTAAAATGGGTAATAAAGAAGTATAGGACATTACAAGGGACCAGTACACAAGGGGTGAGTAGAGGCATAACAAGGATGAAATACCACCTTTTTGGAACTAAAAAAAAAAAGAAGACATATTTACATACACTAAATGAACCAGATTCTATTTGAAGGTGACTAGCGACATGTTGGATAAAAATGGAAAAAAATACATTAGACTAATGATTGCGAGGATTGAAGAAGATGGAGCTTTCAACATAAAAATTCTATGATGGGGCATTTCATTCAAAGTGTGACAAAGAAACCTCAACAAATGAATTTGATAAGAGAGATTCTACACAGCGAGGAAACGGGCGAGGGGAGGGACGTGGCGGGGTGGGGACTGTCCATCCCGCTCGGGATGTGTGCCGTCGTTTTTGGTGCACGCATCCCGAGCGGGGTGGACGGTCCCCGCCCCGCCACGTCCCTTTCCTCGCCCATTTCCTCGCCCGTTTCCTCAACATTTAGAATTCCTCATTTGATAATATGCTCAAAGGTGATATATATTGGTAGAGATCTTTTTTTCAATCAATTGCAAGGTGTTTGTAAGAGAATACTTTCATTGTTAGGACCTAGGAGTCATTTCAAGCAAATGAGTCAAGATATTGCAAGTATGGAAAAGAGTTGGCTGTATTCACTTGGGTTGGGTAGGTCCGGGTAACCGGCCCAAAAAGTAAAAACCGAAAATTGGCCCAAAAAATTTAAGTCCGTATTTATGAGGCCCAAAATCGAACGTAGTTGACCGGTTAACCGAGGGCCCGGTTAACCGAATTTTGGGCCGGTTTCGGTCCTTGAAGTTCGGCGCAAAGTGCTAAATTTATAAAGCCCACCTAATCAACAGTGAATTAATCCCAAAGCCCAAAGTGCTGAATTTATAAAGCCCACCTAGAAAGTGCTGAATTAATCCCATGGTCCTTGAATTTATAAATCCCAAAGCCCAAAGTGCTGAATTTTTTGGTTTTCCTACAAAAGAAAGTGAAATTATATTTGTAAAAACAGAAAATTTTGGGTTTACAAAAATTTTAACTATTTAATCCGGGTCGGGCCGGTTACCCAACGGGCTTCAGAAATGGAAACAAAGGCCCAGACCAGAAACTTCGGGCAGGGCCGGGCTTTTAAAACTGAAACATTTATAATTAATAAAAACCGATCCGAACCAACCCGATCGGTCCGGTTGTCGGTTCGGTCCTGGTTTTCGATCCTAAATGCCCACCCCTAGTATTCACCATGAGACTGAGGAGAGGCTTTTGAAAAGCGAAGGTGACAAAGTGGATGAACATTCAAAATACAAGAACTATGGATTTCACAATTTATATTTTTTTCCTTTGGATGGATGGACGGAAAAAGATTGACACTAACTTTCTTGAGAATGGTCCTATTGAGACAATGTTTTTAAGAAGTGTCCCAAAACTTTCGTAATGGAGATTTCATTCAAAGTGGGACAAGAAACCTCAACAAAAGACTTTAAATAACATGCTCAAGACACTCGCGGGCGTTGTTGCACCTAACCACAGCCTTGGAACATCAACGCATAAAGGTTATCAAGGTGCCCAAGAAACTCGTACAAGGATTTTTTTTTTTTTTTCCTTCACTCAAGTTGTGTTAGGTTTTAATGAAAATTTTCCATGGAAACTGATGAGACATCAAATCGTCATCTGATTGTAGCCGTACACGTGGCACAGGTCAACCCTAATACGGAAGGGCCTCAATACGGTTTAGAACAGGTCCAGCCCAGGCTGAACCTAATCATTGTTCAGCATGTAAGTTAGGCGCCCAAATCCAAATTACGCATGCCCAATATGGTGTGAATCTTGGAGCTTGACCCAGGACAATAAGGCACGAACACAGATCTCCTAGTTGTCACAAGCCCGAGATCCATTCACACAACTCTTGATCAAATCAAGTATTCAAACAGAGCCAAGTGCCAAAGGAGACTCAGTCATGGACGGGTAAGATCTTGAGCATCTCCTCCCTCCATCGCGCCCTTGACGATAGAGTCAATGAAGGAGTGAAATATTCACTATATGAAGTGAACAAAATGGATGATAGAGGTACGCACTTGCAATCCCAGTTTTTACAGTCTACATCCATCCTTACTCAGTCAGCTGACTTTATCATCGGAGTGCCTTCAGCCACCATAACAGTGGTCTTTGGTTCAGGTCAAGAATTGAAAGGGAAGGATTTGGACGCATCAAAAACTATAAAAATTGAAAAGAAAGTGAGAAAAGTTCTCCACCTTGAGGTTGAAGATGACCATGTATTTTGGCAAAAAAATTCTTCGCACCCCCTAAGGAATATTTTTCACAGTTTGAAAGAAACCAAGAGGATAGACATCGTCACAAAATCATGTTCTTCATTATCTCTTCCTCTTTCCCTCCTCTCGAGAAAATTTACCTTTGAACCAAACACACCCTTAAGTTAATTTAATCTGCATCAAATAAAAGTTCAAGTTCTTTTTTATGTATGATAATCATCAAAGATAATAATAATAATAATAATAATAATAATAATAATAATAATAATAATAATAATAATAATAATAATAATAATAATAATAAATATCATATCAAGGATGACAATGCAGCTCTCGAGAATTTATAGCAAACCGGAAAAAGAGCCAACTAAACAAAGCCTAATAAAAGGCTTTGGTTGGACTAAGAACCTAATGGCATTCGAAATACTTCAAATATGGTTCTAAAGTTTTCATTTATAAATCCAACTTCCGCAAAAAGAACTAAAGACAAAAACATAAAAAAATATATTGCAAGTAAAATCTAGAATAAAGGGAACACAAATAATATTACTAGTTCAATGCAAAGAAGATGATGTGGATACATACCAGTGACAATGTCTTTGCTTGGGTGGGAGAGAGGGAATTATTTTCTCCAGAGTACCGAATTTCTCAAACATCTGAACAATATCTCCTTTTGGCAACTTTTTCACTAGTATAATATGTGTGTTCCGTTTAGCAACATTTTTTTTTTCTGCAGAAGCACACTCCTTCATAGCAACAATATCGACTCCAGCATTTTCCAAAGCTTCGTTATCTCTTTAATTACATGTGCTTCTTCTAAAGCAGTACACCCTGGAAGATCATCGGCTCCCGGGTCAAGGAATTCATCCCTTTTATTAACACCCAAAGTCCTAGCAACATTCTCAACAACCTATTCAATATAGAGAAGAGTGCCTTAGAACAAATATCTCATATGGAATATAACCTATTAAAAGAACGAGCGTGCCAACAAGGTATGGAAACTCTTCAAGATAAGCAAGTGTAATGAAATATTGTTGCAATTGGAGTATATTTTTCTGAGATCAAAACATACACGGACGGATATATTCAGAGGAAACCCGTAGTACAAAGCACATACCAAACAGATGCAATACATACCCAAACAGGTGCGATTGGATCGAGTATATGGAGGCATTCTTTATGAGAACAAGTACATACCCCTAACCTTTTGGATGCAATGGAAACCACGCAGAACAACCCCAACGGGGTAAAAATTGGACCCTAACCAAATACAAATGTGTTAAAGATTGACCATTAGATGTAAGGCATATATATCTTACCTTCCATTGGTTAGAAACTTAGGAACTGTTGGGGTTTTTGTTAAGGATGGTATTCTCGTCACTTTGTTGATCAATCCCAACTGCCAATATTTATAACCATCACTTTCCATTGGTATGGTCCTATTTACCTGATCTTTTTAACCGGTCATTAGAGTTTCTTATTCGCGATGCTTCATTAGAACGTCATTATTTACAAGTAATGATAGTCAAACGGGCCAATGTATTCACTAGCAAAGCATATTCTTTACAAATCTTATGCTGAGCTCTCTGTGGCAGTTGTTCTTTTGAATCAACAACCAAACTAGTTTGTAGGCTCCATGGAAATTGAAAAGGCTTTTGGTGTGTTTCATTTTGGAAATATTAGAGGCCTATGCATGTATTTCGTATTTTTCTATAATAGGACGTTCCAACGTGTGATAAATCAATCCAACCAACTTAATAAAAAAATATCGAAAATACTAGAAAACTAGGTTTTGTAACCAAGGTGATGTGGCATGATCTTGAAAGAATGACGAAATCCCCAAAAAAATTATGTGTATCTTGAGGTTGTAAAAAAAACCACCTCTAATGATGTCACATCATCCTGATTGTAAAACCTAGTTTCCTAACCTCACTCAAAAAATATACTAGCCTCCGCATGCGTGCGCGCACACTTTTAAATGTTTTATTCTTAATTAAGTAAAACATATAAACTATGAATAATGTCCAATCCTATTTTATTTTAGAAGGATTGTTGATTTACATTAATATGCATATATTACTAAGAGCATCCACGTGAGCCTCCTAAAATTTTGGGTTCATATAAATATTTTATTAAGTTTTTTTTTCCTTACATGCTATGTTGTCGGGGGCTCTGCCAAAGCTTTAAAGGCTCTATTTTCACTTTAAAGTGCCTCGTCGTAACCTTAGAGGGCCACAGAGTTGTACACTAGTCAAGGTGGAAGTTACTACACTAAAATCTTTGCTACCCTATAAAAAAAGCTCTAAAGGCAGACTTTGGCGCCTCATGCCCCGCCTTGCCCCTCACAACATAACTTTGCATGAAACATTCAACAAACCTCCTAAAAATAGGCTCCATTACTCCTTCAATATTCCGAGCATTACTCGTCGAATTGACCTGAAACTTAGTGGAAAGCTATCAAATAATAAATAAATCAACATGCTTTGCACAATACACGTGCAACATTGCCAGACATGCTGCCCCTAGGCAACTCAAAGGACCTAGAGTGCATAAGTTAGTAAGTTATCTTTAAAGTGCAAATCAAGGAGCAACCCAATATCTAAAAGAAAGTTTAAGTGCACCTATGATTAGGCACATAGTCTTGCCCAAAGTCGACCCTCAGATTATGACTAGGCAAACTTTGCAATATATATATTGCAAGCATGCTAAATTTTTTTGACATTATCAAATGGAGATTTTTTTTCCTTCAAAACACAAGTCCTTTTTTAAGCAAATAGGTAGTTAAACAAAACACATCAACCAGTCTAGATAGCCAGGCCTCTAGCGCCAGGAAGGCTCTCTTGCACGTGTTGAGGAGAGAGAGATAAAAAATAAAAAAAAACTCAGATCCATCATCTCCGAAGCAAGAACCACCAACATCTTCAATGATGAAAACTGCAATTCAGGAACTTGAAGATCTTGAAGGACTTTGACCATATGAAGCTTGTTAAAGGAGACTTTGGTGTAGGAAGCCGGTCCAACCCATTCGAAGCATTCATCGTACGCCATGCTTGGAGCAAACGCCTTAGCGTATGATTGGGAGTCAAATCCGAATCCTTTGACAATGGTTGGTTTGTGACGGACAAGTAGTATCGGATGACAACCATTTCTCGATGTTGTCACAATCATATGTAATGCATGTAACCATGATGATCGGATCTTTCATGATCTGAAGGGATATGGAGCATATGAAATACTGAGGAATCTCAACATCTTCCATGAAAATTGAAAATAAAATAACAATTAGTAACAGAAGATGGGTGGAGAGATAGAGAGGTGATGAACTAGTGTGGAAGGAAATGGGTTTTTTAAGGTGAAATAGTAAGAGAAAACGTCTTTGATTTACATTTATGGATGAAATAAGAAAGAATTTGAGGGAAGGATTGATGGGGTTGGGTGGGTGTGTCTAGTGTTGGGAGTCTTTGGTCTTCTCTAGCTTTTTTTCTTTTCTTCTTCTTTGGTTAATTGGTCTAACATTCTAAAAGTCTCTTGCGGCAGTCAATTTGGAAGGAAATTTGATTCACAAGAAGGCAATGAACACTATTTCTTCGCCTTTCCCTCTCACTCTGCAACCTCTTTGTTTATTTGAAGAGAAAAAAAATGTTATCGAGAGCTTGGATGGATGGAAGAGGAAAAGAAGAAGGGATTTCATGGGGAAGAAACACAACGGGAGGAGGTGGTGGAAGAGAGTTAGAGAACAAGGAAGGGTTTTTTTTTTGTAAGATTTTCACAAAGTAACCCGATTGAAACTCAAATCAAAATTAAAATAAAATAGAAAATGCTAGGAAACCATGTTTTTGTAATCAGGTTTTGTAACTGCAGTGACGTGGCGTGATCTTGAAAGAATGATGAAATCCCCAAAGTGTTTATGTGCATCTCGAGGTTGTAAAAACCCTCCTCTAACAATGCCACATCATCCTGGTTATAAAACATGATTGCAAAACCTGATTCCCTGGCCTCACTCAAAATCGAAAATGCTAGGAAACCATGTTTTTGTAACTATGGTGACGTGGCTTGATCTTGAAAAAATGATGAAATCCCCAAAGTGTTTATGTGTATCTCGAGGTTGTAAAAAACCTCCTCTAACGATGCCGCATCATCCTAGTTATAAAACATGATTGCAAAACCTGATTCCCTAGCATCACTCTAAAAAATGACCTACCCCTGAAAATGAAGCTCCTCCTTGTTTGCCACATCCATTGAGTTGAAAGAAAGATTCCAATTCTGCTGCTGCTGCTTTCTAATTTTTGGTATCAGTTTCTAATTCCACAACATGCACACAGACACATCATTACTTCAGATTCAGACTCACCTCACCTCACCTCAAGTGTGTAAAGTTGGGGGATGTACTGATGATTCACCGCAGAATGTGACATTGAATCAAATTGTTGCGATTAAGGAATTGTCGCAGTCAAGAAACGATGACTGAAGTAGTCATCTTATTCTCTTTTGTTGTTGTTCCTCTACCTTTCCTTTACTGGCGAAAGCAAGAAAAGCAAGTCTTTATAGCCAAATATGGAAGATGAAGAACAAATGTGAGTGGAAACCAAATGGGTATTCTAAAATGTTAAAGAAGAAGAAGAAAACTTACGGATGAAATGAAGACTAAAGAGAGAAACTTCTTTGGGAGTCAAAGACAGATAAACTGGATAAGGTGAAAGAAGAAGAAACAAAGAGACCAACAAGTTTTTGGTTGTCCCACTCTTTCTCTCTCCGTAACCACATGCTAGAGAGCCTCTCTAGATTTACAAACATGCATATGAAAAAAGGCAAAAAGGTCTTAAAAAAAATAGTGTGGATGCTCTTAGAGTGCACGGATTGGCAAATCGCTCCGACCCGACCCGCCTGTTTGTAATATACCCGAAATCTATCTAATCAAAACAAATGGAAAAAAGTTACGAAGATGTTCTGGAGTTGGGGAGAGAGTGTTGAGTGGAAGTTGAAGTTGAAGAAGATAAGGGAAGGGAAGGGAAGGGTGGCGTTGGTTGTTGTTGAACTGAGGAAGAGAACAAATCTCCATGCCACAGTTCAAGAGGTGATACTGCTCGAAATTTTGCCACTGCTGGAAAAGGATTTCGGTGTTGCTTTCCAATCAAACAACCATCGCAGATGCGGTCCTTATGCTCAATTATGGGCAAGCCGCGCACCATCTGTTTCTGACTTAGAAATTTCAAAGCATGAAAGTTCATATGCCCGTATCTTGCATGCCAGCGCCAGGCTTCTTCTTTGCTCCTCGCCAGAAGGCATTCGGGTAGAGCTGGTACCATGTTAAACACATATAACCGGTTCCTTGATCTGTTCACTTTTGCTAGTAGCCTTTGTGATCTGTCCAAAATAGACATTACTCCTCCTTCAATTACAACCTTGCATCCGTTCTCATCTAACTGACCAAGGCTTATTATGTTTCTTTTCAACTTCGGGATGTAGTAGACATTAGTAAGTACACGATGTTCTCCTGTGAAGCATTCAAATAAAACCGAACCTCTTCCTTGTATTTCTACAGCTGAACCATCTCCAAATTTGACTGACCCTTTAATGGTCGTGTCAATTTCAGCAAACTTTTCGATACAACCGGTCATGTGGTTACTTGCGCCGGTATCTAAATACCAAGCATTGACTTGGGTGCTGTTAATCTTTGGCACCACCTTGTCTTCGTGTAGTAACACCTGTTCGTTCTGTAATGCGTGGTTGAGAACACAAGTTTCAGCCATCAACAGTGCCGGTTCATCATCGATTTGTGTTGTAACAAAGTTGGCCCTCTCTCTTCGGTTTGGCTTGGGACACTCTTTTGCAAAGTGACCATATTCGTTACAATTGAAACACTTAATCCTGGATATGTCGAAGTTGCGTGACTTTCGGTCTTCATTTTTTCGTTCACCATTTCCTCGACCTCCACCATTTCCATGCCCACGACCACGTCCTCTCCCGTGACGTCCTCCTCTTTTGTTGTTGTAGGAACCTTCATCCTTCCTTGCCTTGGGGATTCTTGCCTCCCACTCGGCCTGGGTAAGGAGTAATTGTTCTCTACTGCCCTTTGAGTGCAGTCGCCCTTTAAGCCCTTCCTCGAAGGTTCTGAGACGACCGATCGCCTTTGAAACTGGCATCTTCTCAGTATCGCCAAACTGCTCAATTGTTCCAATAATCTGGAGAAATCTATCTGGAATGGCGCTGAACAGTTTTTCAACAACTTCGCTGTCGTCGAACTTCGTGCCCAGTGAGCGGATCTCACCCACCAGTGTGGTAAGCTTCATGGAAAATTCATTTATTGTCTCTGAATCCTCCATGTATAACTTGTTCAGTTGTCGTTTCAGCACCTGTACGCGTGCCTTCCTAACGCGATCTTCACCAACTCGCATCTCCCTGAGTGCGTCCCAAGCCTCCTTTGCCGTCTGCTTCTCTGCGATTGCCATCATCACATCATCTGCAACGGCTTGAGAAATGGCTACCATGGCGCCTTGATCTTTGTCGTCATCTGTGTCTCCACCTTCAATCACTGACCATACTCCTAGTGAACGCAAGATTATCTTCATCTTGACAGCCCATATGCCATAGTTCGTTTCACTTAACGTTGGATATTGGATCGGGATTGAGGCTCCTCTTGCAGTCGGTTTTACCACTGCAAGTGTCTTTGCTTGATCTCCTACTTCACTGGCCATTGCTTTGACAACTTAGCTCTGATACCAAATGTTGGTTTTCTTCAAGCAAAATGTTGGTTTTCTTCAAGCCAATGACAAACTTAAGACACAAATAAACACAGATGATTCTTTGTAATGCTCTGTTCTTTTCTGCTCTGCTTTCTGGTTTTCTTATTATATAAGCAAATACAAATCATAACTGCACCACTAACATTACAGCCCATGTTTTCTAACCACATAAACCTAACTGCTATTAGCAACTGCTGACTCTAATTCTAACCATACATAGATAACTCCTAGAGACAACTAGATTAATACATAGATAACTCCTAGAGGCAACTACCAACTAGATTAATACATAGATAACTCCTAGAGACAACTAGATTAATACATCAGTCACACATTGTTCTTCTCCCCTGAAAAGTTGTTGTGATAAAGTAAAGTTTGGAATCCATATACGTCCAAAAATGAGTTGGGTCAATGAGGTGGATGGGAATTAACTCCTTATGATTCCAGCATTATTATGAGCTTTAGCACCAACAAGATTCAAAGAAGCATCCATTTGTCAAAGCAAAAGGTTCAAGTTTTTTCAGACAAATGGGGAAAAGTTAGTGCTAAAACTCAATAAAAATCAAGTGCTTCAATCTAAATAACCTGCACATTTCAAGATTGAAGCAACAAACATCAGAGAAAACAAGATCAATCAAATGGACCGGGTTCAAGCCAAACACAAAAAAGAGAACCCCGTCTCTAAATCATAAAAAATTCATACCTTCCGATAGGAGATGATTTAAAGAAAACAATGTTTGGGGGTCTTGGATTAAATTTAAAATATATAAGTTTTGTCCCTATTGAAAGAATCATTGATTAAGCATCCTAGTACGATGTTGTCACATGCATTTTCAAGTGATTCAAATTGTGTTTATAGATAACTCAGAGTACTACAATTTTTGTGTTTTGATGAACTTGAGAATCGGTCTCAATCGGTCATATAAGTTGAACCAAAGTCAGGGATAGTACCATGTTTTCAGAGACAAAGAGGGTGAGAGAGGTGGCAGGGTGGTGGTGATGCTTGATGGAGAAAAGAGGGAGAAAGGTGGGGTGGCGGGAGGGAGAGAAGTGGCGGTGGCGGGGTGGCAGTGATGATGGCGGTGTTTGATGGAGAAAAGATGGGGGAAGGAGAAGAAGGGAAGAAAAGAAGATGAAGAGAGAATTTTTTTTTTAATTTGAGTTTTTATTGGTGGTGTGGGAGAAAAGTGTTGGTGTTGGAAATAAAGTAAGTGGTGTGAGAGAAAAAAAATTGATATAATGGTGTAGGACAATACTTTAGATGATGCCAAATAGTCACTACCTTTTCTATAAATAGTTGGAATGGTTGTAGACAGCATAATACAAACCCTCGATAATCTACTCTTCTCTTCGGTAACCCTTTTTCATAAAAGACAGCACTTTTTCCCATCAAAAATGTCGATCACCCAAAACTTCAATAAGATCATAACTTTGGCCAGCTCTAATAAGGAGTCTTCTCCTCGGCACTTTTTTCCATCAAGAATGTCGATCACCCGAAACTTCAACAATATCACAACTTTGGCCAGCTCTAAGGAGTCTTCTCCTCAGCACTTTTTCCCATCAAGAATGTGGATCACCCAAAACTTCAATAATATCACAACTTTGGCCAGCTCTAAAGAGTCTTCTCCTCAAACTGTTTGTTCGTCGCCTCTGGAATTTCATCCCAGTGTGTGGGGTGATCAATTCATTGCCATTTCTCCATTTGACCTTGTTAGTAAGATACTTAGAGCATATAATTGGATGCATATATAGTGCATTTGGTATGAGGCACTTAAATGAAAATCTTTAGATTTCGTTATCTCTTTATTTTTCCTTTCTTTTTGCTGATTTTTTTCGAAAATATAACTTGCTCTTGATCAGTCAATGCCACTTTTGTAATCTAACAGTTCCAACTTGCAACTATATATATTCAAAGCTAAATGTTTTTTTTTTTTTTTCCCACTGAGATAGTAGATCTTGCCCATGGTTTTTACTTTAAATATGCTTTGGCTATTAAAGAATTTTAAAGAAAAAACAGACTTTATTATCTATCGACAATAAATTCAGAATTGACTTTTTAGCAACTTTTTTAGCCCAATAACAGATTGTTTATAAATTTAGAATTGTAAGTGTTCATTTTCACCATTAAACTATTAAGGATTTAGGCTATGTCAGGCTATTGTTCTCTTGTTTCCTCGACTCCACGGAGTAAAACATGAATTTCTCAATAAAAGAAATTATGTTGATTGCATGATGGACTCCTCTGAAAAAACATTGGCGCGCGTGTAAACGAGGTGTTCTACCTAACGGAGCTATAGCCCTTTTGTTTGTGATAAATATTATATCTGTATATAATTTCTTGTCAAGATGAATATTCCATGATTCGACATCATAGATCTTTGATCTGTTTCCTGTGAAGGATGGGCATTGCTTAGAAGTAAGATTCCGTTTATAATCCATCGATGTGATGGGTATCTTTTGTTTCTCTTTGTGATGATAAATGACCTACTAAACTCAGTGATTAAAGTATTGTTTTCATATAGCGAAAGTCATTGGTTCAAATCCAATAGTAGGTATAACTTCTTAGATACCATTGACTCTCAGAATTTGAAGATGTTCATTTTCAGCATTTAGGCTATTCTATAATTTCTAACTATATAAACTATTACAAAAAGATTAAGTATAAAAGAAAACACCTGTAAGTAGGTAGGTTTTCTTAAGCTTTTTAAAAAACATCGATTGTATTCACGCAGAAACGGAGTTTGAAGATAGAAGAGAGGATCGAAGAGCTGAAGAAGGAATTAAAGGCGTTGTTGAATGCATCTTCCTCCGACACACTCTGGAAATTGAAATTGATTGATGATATCCAACACCTTGGTGTTGCATATCACTTTGAATCTGAGATTGAAAACAATTTGCAAAAAATATATGATGACGGCAATGATGAAAGCTACAATCTGCATGTTGTTGCTCTTCGATTTCGGCTATTGCGGCAAGCTGGGTTTGATGTATCGCCAGGTAATGAATACTTACCAATATCTTTATGGGTCGGGCACAAGGGACAGCATTTTAATAAAAATGCTTGGCAATCAGCTGATGAAACTGAAAACTTTCACAACAATGAATTTACTATTTATTTCTGGATTTTGGTAAAATAAGGAGGTTTGATTTTATATTTTTGGAAAATAGTTCAAATTATGTTATTTCCAATAACCATATATTACTGGTGAAAGGAATTGACTTTGGCTTTTGGGATTATAGATATTTTTGAGAAGTTCAAAGATGACAAAGACGGGTTCGAGGAAAAGCTAAGTCTTGATGTGAACAGCATGCTGAGTTTATATGAAGCTGCAAATGTAAGCTACAGGGAAGAAGTTATATTAGAGGAGGCTATTACTTTTACTACTCATCACTTGAAGAAGCTTATGGTAAACCATCTAACTCCTACTCTGGTAGAACAAGTGCAACATGCTCTAGAACTACCTCGACACAAGCGTTTTGTAAGGTTAGAAGCCAGACACTACATGTCTGTGCACCAAGAGGATGAGTTGCGAAATGAATCACTCTTAGAGTTTGCAAAGTTGGATTTTAATTTCGTACAAGCATTGCATCAGAGAGAGCTAGCTGAAGTTTCAAGGTAATATATATTCATTTGTTTGCTTTTATAAGAAAATTTTTTTTCGCACCAAGGTCCCCTAGCTATAACTCTTCACCATAAGGTGGGTCTCTAGCTAGGGGGACCGAGTGTTTCAATTAGTGGTTTCCACACAGAAGTAATTGGACCTTAAATTTGAAAGTAACTTGCTATAGAATCCCACAAAATGTGCGTCTAAAGGGTAGAGAGTTGGTGTGAACAAAAATATACTCCTCTATATTTATGTCAAAATATTGGATTAATGGCAAAATGTATGGACATAATCTGAGATTTGCAGATATATGTCATTGCTTGAATAAATATATGTTGTGGTAGTTGCATGTAACATGAAGTAATCTTTTCCATAGGTGGTGGAGAGATATGGACATCATCCCAAAGCTGCCTTTCAGTATGAGAGATCGATTAGTTGAAGGCTACACTATGATAATGACTATGATGTCTGACCGTCGACATTCAACAGGGAGAATTTATATGTCCAAATTAATTGCAATTATGACAGTGCTTGATGACTCTTTTGATGTCTACCGTAAACTTGATGAACTTGAACCACTTACTAATGCAATTTTAAGGTTCACATGCGTTCTTATATCTTCATTTCAATTATTAAACTTCATTTGTACTAAACACTAACATTAGTTGATTGAATTGAATGTCTTGCAATTATCAGGTGGGATGTCGGGGAGCCAGGGGAGTTGCCAGAGTATATGAGAATAACTGTGCTTGAACTCAAGAAACTTTTTAATGAAGTCGATGAGGAGATGACCAAAAGGGGACAACCTTACAGTATCCTTTACTTCCAACTAACGGTATGAACTACAAATTAGTTTATAATTACCTCTTCTTTTAATAATTTGCCAACTTTGAAGATATCTTGAGTTTTTCTAATGACGGTGTTATTTAATAAATGACAGATGCAAGAATACGTTAGAAATCTTCTTATAGAAACGAAGTTGTTCCAAACAGGTCAAGTGCCAAGTCTGAAAGAGTGGTTACAAGTTTCAAATATAACATCCGCAGGCCTGTTGCTAACAATGGGTTGCATACTAGACACTTGGGAACATGCAACGAGGAAAGCCTTGGAATGGGCTAGCAAGGAGCCCAAGATTGTTACAGCAGTCAGTATGATTGGTCGTATCATGGATGACATTCAAACCTACAAGGTATGATGATTGAATAGTTTAGACAATTTGTCTAAACACATACAAGAGTTTACCTTTTTTACAATCCAACTAAATATTTATTTTAGAAAAAAAAAAACTTGTAACTAATTTTCACTTATTTCTGTTGATGTTCAAAGTTGGAGCAAGCCAGAGGAATTATGCCTTCCAGTGTGACGTGCTATATGAAAGACTATGGAGTATCAGAAGAAGAAGCCATTAAAAGCCTTCAAAAGATGATTAATGAGAAGTGGAAGGACATAAACAAAGAGTGTGTCCATGCATCTCCTTATGTTCCCCGTCAACTTGGCAAGAATGGCAGAAGCCTTCTACCATTACGGAGATGGATTTACTAACTCAGATGGATATACCAAGCAAATGATAGCTTCCTTGCTCCTTCATCCTATTCCAATATGAGAAGCGCTTTAGAAAACTTTACTAGCTAGCATAATAATAATATGTAAGCAGGTTAATTAAGTTATATTATTTGTAATTGGGCCTAATATAGTAAAGCTCATATTAGTTACGGTTAGGGTTAGTTACTTGCCAAAGAAGCCTTTAGGCTTATAAATAAGGCTTGAGAATTAAATTGTGGTTGGTTGAATTTGATTAAATAAAATTGAAGTTCGTTTAGGGTTTATCATTGTTTAGTGTAACTTTACTTTAGCTTAGATTCATCATCATCGTCAGCGAGAAGAAGAAGAAAAACCCAATTGTCTTATATGTTTAGAAACTTGAGACATTGATTGCATTGGCTAAACCATAACAATTTATGAGACCTAGGTCCAAGTTTTCTAGATCCATAAAATTATGAACTGAAGAGAAGGAAACATTGTGAAAATGATTTATTCTTAACATGTAGAGATAGAACCCTTCTTGTGTTATATGGATTTCTTTGTTCAAATTTTTCAACATGAATTGAACGTGATAAATATTCAATTAGATGAAGTAAGAGGGTGTTTGTTATTTGTTATGAATAGACTCGGAAGTCTTAATAAGAAGTGGAACACTTCAAAAAGATTTTTTTTTTTTTTTTATACTTCTAATCTTGAAGTTCCGATTGGAGTAAGCACCAAGGGGGTGTTAATCACTTAGCACTGAGTGCTTAATGAAAATATATTCCAATAATAACCTCACAATAAATTGGTAATAATTGTTGTTACCCATCTCCTCTTTTCTCCACCTCATCTTTATTATGCGAGCAGGGCCACTACCGTCCCTAGCCTCCCATCTTCTTCCTATTCGTCTTTCACTTTCTCTTCCTCTCTATATTGAAGATTGTATGAAGAATGGAGATGAATATGGGGTGGTTTTGGGTAGTGGTGGGAAGGAATCTTAATGGTATTTGGAAGAGAAAAATAGGTGGAGAAGGGGTTAATGTTGGTGGTTTGTGGTAGGCGATGGGAGTTGTGGTGGTAGATAAAAATGTAAAAAAATCTAAAAACTTCAAGTCAACACCTAAAATACAAACAACTTTTAATTTTACAGCTTCTAATCAGCAGCCTATTCAAAAACAAAACAAACAGTTCATTTAGAAGGTCGTTCAAAACTTCTAACTCCATTTAGAAGTTAGCTTCTAAACGCTTAAAAAAACACCACCTAAGTATTTTTGGTATTTTAGTATACAATAGTAGAAGCCAATAGAGTGGGTTCAGACCTAAGGGACCCTACCTGTCACACCCCGACCCGCCACGAGAATCGCAGCGTGCCGATGCTTGAACTAACCCGTAATACAGGCGGATCGTAATCGGCCACAACATCATAATATAACACATTCTTGATACGAGAATGGAACGGAAATAAAAACTACGATAAAAATTTGAACAAAATAAGTATATTTGATTTACCCCGCCAGAGTCATAGCGACAAAACCAATATACAAGCATCTAGTATAACAATATAGTACACCTGATAACACAAAGGAAGCAAAACATACCCGTACAGGGTGAACACGACCAAACAGCACAAAACGCGCCTACAACGGAAGACGGGGCCTAAGCGCCACGATCAGCAGGAAGGCCAACACTGCCTGCACTCCAATAGAAGCACACCCCTTGCGGGGTCAACAAAGCACAAAGCTAGCTGGTGCGAGCGAACTAAATACAAATAACAGATTACTATACAAGGAAAATTCATGCCAGACAATAAAGGATAAGTAACAAGTTCTAAAGTCTAAATCACGCCGTGTCTCTAAGGATAATAGTTCTAAGTTCAAGCACCAACACAAGCATTTCAGATTAAACAATAACTACAAGTTTATGAGATATGCCGATCATTATCTGTGATTCAAAATGGTAAATATCAAGCGAAGAAAAATAAAGACAATCTCATAGTTCTTCCTAGTCTCCTATGTATAGCAATCAAGTCGAAGCCAAAAATCCTGTAAGATTCTGTATAAGTGTCGCATATCGTAGGTATCCGCATACCCTACGAATGTGTCTCACCCAGACACATCCCACAACGTGCACCAGTACCACTTCGGGGCTTGTTTGTATCCTAATGGGGTTCCATCTGCCAAGATACAAACTCAAACATCCCGAACGACTGGCCTAACACGGCCAACCTAACACAATCAAACTCAAGCGCGCTGGGAGGGAAAGCGAGTAATCTCCAAAGCACGTCCTCCGGGACCCGTCCTACTGCCCTCTATAGTGGCAAGTGCGTGCGGGAGCTCACCGCACCTCAGCAAGCTTGCCACATGCAATAGCGTCCTCAATGTCAGGTGCGAGTCATCTCAAGCACCATCCAACTCACGATGCGAGCAAGCTCCTGAGCATCGGCACAACAGGCATTATAACGGGGTAAAGACACTTACACTAACATCCACATGCACAAATGACGAGTCTGTACATAATCAAAGGTAACAGACGTGCAATCATAATCAATTCGACAATTTTTATAAAACCACGACTATGCCAGGGTCCCAACATGACCCAATTCACCACGATAAATTTATTCAAGTCGATTATCATCTATGCTCAAGACTCGGCAATCCACGGTAAAACATGACATACTATGCAAACTCGAAAACGAAGCATACAAGTCCAATGTCATTACACCAAAGCCTAATCACCCCAAAATTCATTCACAAATAACCAACACAATCATCGAAATATCTGAAAACCCCGAATTTCGGATTTAGATTCAATTATACACAATCGACGGTATAATAAATAAGAGTGATAAATACTAATGGATGAATTCAAATAACTATTATACTTATCCGTGAATTTCAGCTAAATCCTTTCAAAGTCACAAGAACTCATTCTATGAAATAGTATATTTAATTACCTAATTGAATGGATTAAACAATTATCTTAGGCCTATGGGGTATTAGCTCAGCTAGTAGACTTGTGACGGATGGTATCATAAGTATAGGGTTCGAACCCCGCCTAAAAAACTACGCTTTCTCACAATTAATTTTGTTGTACTTCTGCCTTGTCACGTTTTTCTGTATGTTTTCATCCTTCTTGACATGACAAATTCCAAATGAAGGGGATGTCTATCCAAAATAGTTCTGAAATGAAGAGATTTTGATTAAATCAGACAATTAAGACCCGATAAATGAATTCTCAAATTATAACTGACAAGTTAACTTCCACTAATAATAGCAAAGTTACCTATAAATCCCTACATACATTTGTTCCAGTTTCCACATAATCAAATTCAATAAACCAAAACCATTTGAGACACTCTTCCCATTTTGTAGGTGCTTTATTATCTACAACAAAATGTCAGTAGACAAACACAAAGAAAAACGTTGCATTTGTTTCCCTCCTTCATATGTTTGCTGAAGTGTTTTCTTAAAGACTAATCTGATGTTTTGAAACTCATGTTAGTGACAGATAACAATCGCGACTGGGACCAAACAAGAACAACAAAAATCAACATCATCAATCATATGAGCATACTGAACATCCAAAATGACAAGACTGGAAAATATAACCAAGAGAAACGTATACTTATTCCAAAATCAATAAACTGCATGTATCTTCAATGGCGCGCCTACATGACATAAGGTCAACAAGGAAGAAAACATTCTTATCTTTATAATGTATAATGGGTTTTGGTCTACAAGAAATCTGGCATTAGGTGGTGAAATTATATGTGATGCTTCGAAAGTTGTCACCATTTTTGAATTTACATGAGGAATTTTGACATGTCATCACATATTTGTTCAAACCGATTTTTTTGTTTCTAGTTCCTCACATAAACATTTTGTAATCTTCGCATGATAGAAAGTGAGAAAACTAGCGCCTAAATGAAATACATTTTGTGAGGAAAAGTAACACCTCGTCACATTTCGACCAAAAGCCCAACCCAATAGTGGACAAACTTTCCTCACAGAATAGACAATCTAATGTAGAATTAATTTCCCCTCAGACTTGGATTCCCATGAGTAGCGAAAAACAATCTAATGTAGAATTAATTTCCTATCAGTAAATAGACAATCAAACAACAGAAATCTGCATAGCAAGGGAAATGGAATCCAATTCCTAAGGAAAATGACTAACAAAACAAACCCTAATTTAAAAAAAACAATAAACTTATATGTTCAAAACCTATTCATATTTCCCCTTTCCTCTGTTCATTCTTATCACCATACTTAACCAACCCAAGCGTGAGTTTGAAACTCTGCCTCCTCCACCGCCACCTAAGACCTAAGGAATAGGTGAAGCTGATAGGGAATGTCGAAGAGGCGACCATTGTTGCTGTGGTGGTGGAGGAAGATGGGACTAAGATAGTGGAATCAATCAAGGAAACCATTGTTGTTGTTCAAAAGGAGGCTGAAGCAACCCCAGATCCAGATCCAGTTACAGGGCCAAAAGAAAAGGAAACAACCACCACCATTGTTGCTACTGTTTTGGAAGAAGAACTAACCCCAGCCGAGCCAATTATACCGAGTAAGTATCGATTTTTGGAATCCCACTTCTTGCCGACAGAAGTGATGTGAATCAAAACATTGTCTGATGGAGGAAGGAGTTCAAGATTGATGGTGTTTTGGAGGAAGATCTCGGGACTGATCTTGTGAAGGTTGTGTTCATGATCAAAACTTCTTTTTTTGTTTCTCTTTCTCAAACTATTGAATCCCAAATGATCGACCCTGTAGGAAGCATGGTTCCAAAAGTGACTTTGGTTCACCAATTCATGCTCAACGACCACTACACCGGATGCACAGAGCGATGAACAACAACTATTTCACTAATCCCTACAGTCCCAAACCCTACAATGTTAAAGGATTTTGTTCCTTGTTCATCAAGTGTATTGCTAAGATCTTGGCCAATCGATTGAAAGTTTTCATCCCTCATCTTGTGTGCAAGCAGCAAATGGTTGCTCGCCTTTTGAGGGAGGGAAAGCATTTTCGTAGGAGCCTACTTCTTTCAGTTTCAAACCCATTTCTTAGTCACCGGATGGAGCTCACACTTAAGCGAGTGGTGTTGTCTGCCTCTCCGAGTCGTTCTATTATTTCTTGGATCCGTCTATGTCCAATGAGAGTGGATCAGAAAGATGTCCTCACAAACTATCCCGATTAGATTATTGCTTTGATTTCTTCTGGCACGGCATAGTGTCATTTGTTTGATTCATTATTTGGGACCTGCTTTACACTAATCCCGATTAGAGGAAGCTCTCCCCTAACTCGTAAGGTACTCACATAACTTTGAGAGTCATTTTCACCAAGAAAGCACAAACTCTTCGAAAACTTGCCGTATCCGTGTCCTACACACGACACTCGCTCGACGCACCTCCTACACGTGTTGGACACTTGGTTAACATGTCGACAGGTGTCAGACACATGGTCAATGTGGTCAACGTGTCAGACACGCCTCCGATACACCCAGAACTTGGTCAGGACACAGTCGAGATTTGAAAATCAACTTTGTTTTATTTTTTACTTTTAGATGTTTGCAAATAACCACGTAATATAATGATTGTTGATCCATCTGAAGTGAATGACTATTTCAATTATGATTTAAGACAAATAGGACAAAAAGCCACTAAAGCATAATTTTTTTCTACTTCTTCTCATTTGCTTCTTCTCTCATCTACTTTTCTACCATACTTTTTTTCTACTCTACCATACTTTTTTTCAGAGAGACCAACTCAGTGGCTGACGCCTTGGCTATTTTAGCACAAAAGGAGCATAGTTCTCGTACTTATTCGTGGGGATCGCTTCCTAAAAGAATAAAGTCCCTAATTATTCTTGACAAGAATAAGACGGCATATCTTAGACTTTCGGCTTTTAAATGAGCGTGAATTTCTTTGATACTATTTGGTTATGGAAGTCTGAGGGTCTTAGGAATCAATTCGGTGCGTGTGCTGGATCAGTGGGGATGAATTGGAGCAGCATATATCTGAAAAAACAGGGGATATAATCTGTTTTGACAGGGCGACAGTCTGGACAATTTGCGGGTTTTGTTTCAAAGCACCGATATAGCGCTGCCTGCATGCGGACAGCGTGGCCTGTATTGCTGGACTGTTTCTGGTGCCCTGTTTCGGGACAGTTATGTCTTGCTGGACAGAGTTATTTCTGGTTGGACAGAGTGATTTCAGCAGATCATGATGGTGCTATCTCGTATTTCTGGCGAGGGCAAGACAATGTGGCTTTGCAGGCTTATGTTTTAGCTCTCTGGACAGAGTGCTCTGCTTGCTGGACAGAGTACTCTGTCTCGTTTGGACAGAGGGATCACTGCGTTGGTTTTGGTTGTCGAATTTGCATTTACAATTTTCAAATTTTTGCAGTCTGCATGTGGAAGTGATTTTTGGACAGAATCTGCGGTTCGACTCTTGCAATCTGCGTTTTGGACAGACTCTGTGTTCTTTGGACAGACTCTGCGGTTTGGTTAGGTGTGGAAATGGTTCTTGCAATCTGCGGTTTGGATGGCTGGATATGTATGGTCATTGGACAGACTCTCACAATGGAGTATGGAGACTAGTGTGTGCTTTTCTATAGGTGGTGTGTGTTTTGTGCTATCTTTTGGTGCTATAATTTGGTTTAGTATGGGTATGGTTTTGTCGCATCTTGTTAGAAATATGTTTTTTGTTTCTTTCTTTATTGCTTGGTTTTTAATACGGGTAAAGTCGTAATTTACCCCCGTATAGAATGTAAGTCAATTTTTTGATAATTAATAAAGGTCTGGCATCCCATAGCTGCCCCTCCCCTCTGGAGGTTTAATTAAAAAAAAAAAAAAAAAAAAAAAAAAAAAAAAAAAACTTTAATTTTTTTCTTACAACAGTATCATCTTCTTCAAGACACTCTAGGAATGCAATTTATTAGATTATTATTTATATGACTTATTAAGAAAATATTATGACGTTTCAACGTGTCCCCGAGTCCTAGTTTTTTGAAAATTGTCGAGTCGGTGTGCCGTGTCCGTATCCGTGCATCCTTGATTTTCACACTTTGTCAAATTGGGTGTTGCAGTCGCATACTCGTTGGTCAACAACAATATGCAAATTTGGTTTATTTTGGAAAAGAGAGATAGATGTTTATAATAAATAAATAAATAAATAAATAAATAAATAAATATATATATATATATAAAGGTTTAGTGGCAAAAGTAACATTTGAAAGAAAAAAAAAAATTCAAATTTTTAAGTATTTGCATATAACTCAGTAGTTCAACAAATAAATTAAACAGACTTTGCAGCTTCAATTTTAAGTCAACGGAATTTTTATTTATTTATTTTACTTATTATTTATATAAAAAAAAATTGTGTATGTGTGTGCTGTTGCGGGGGGCGGGGGGGGGGGGGGGGGGGGGGGGGGGTGTGTTTAACCCATCCCCAAATCTTGCTAGACACGACCCATCAAATGTATTATTAAGGGTACAAAATATCCTAGAATGTGCTATTGTGTTTGTGGTGACTGTCACCACCATCAACCTATTTTCTCACTTCCATGTGAAAAGTGCCCTAAAGCATTTCCTATGCTCAGATGATGCATTCACTCAAATACATTATTTCAAAAACAGGATAGAAAAAACATATAAATTCAAGAATGGGAAAGGCCCCCTATATCTATCCTATATTGTGATCCCATTAGAAATGCTCTTATTCAAATGATTATCAAATTATCGGATTTAGAATAGGCACCCTACCAAGATGCCATCATCAATCTCATGAGCAAAAGACTATGAAAAATGCTGCATACTATTTAACAACAACAATTCTAGTCAGCCATGTTTGTTAGCCTTTTTTTTGCCTTTCTGAAGTTTTTTTACACTTCTACCCCTTCATAGTGTTTGTTGTGTTTTAAAGAGAAGAGACAAAAAATGTAAAAACGTCAAAAAAGACTAGCAAACATGGCTGGCTAGACTTATTCATTTAACAAACACAGGTAGTAAGCAATTGTCCCCATGCCTGTAAATTTTTACTTGTTAAGTATTTCCAACAAGTAGCTACAGTTCCAATATATGTAAAAAAATAACGGATTTTGATGACCATGAAAGAAGGAAAAACTTACCTTCTTATCAGCTTCAGTAAGAGTGGGCAAATCTATACGGACTTGGGAGACATGCATGGTGAAAATAGACCCTGCAAGAGTGGCAGTATTGTTCACCAAACAAATAACATCAGGACCATTCGTCTCCAACACCTAGTAAAACGAATACCCCAAATTAGTTATGGTAGTCATGATTAACAATAATGAAGAAGAGAGAGAGAGAATTAATACAGATCATCAAGACTTTTCACCTCAAGCCGAACAGATGTTGTCTCACTTCCTGTGAAAAGATATTGCCCAAGAAAAACTGTCACCTTGTTTAACAACCTAAAGTCCATCAGAAAAAACAGATAACAGATGTTACAAAAAGGATGAAAACAGAAGAGATGGACTGCATATCAACATATAGTAGCTTCTCATACGTAATTTTTGGAAGCAACTACATCAACTCCTAGGAGTTCAGATGATTTATACTTTTGAGTAAAAATCAGTGTGTTGTATCATTGTACAAACAACAACTACATTTCATTTGAGTAGCAACCTTCAAAACCTTTTCCATGGGTTGGGGGAGAATTCAATAGGCTCGCAAGAGAAAGATAGCAAGTGCTAACATTGTGAACATCAAATAGTTCCAGACATAATGAAATGAAACTGTATTTTCCTCCATACCCTTAGCGAAGATAATTGTGATTTCTAAGAGGTCTGTCATTCAAATTTAACCAAATAAGCAGTACGAGGCCACATCAGAAAATTTTCTAATTACATTGACAAAATTAATATTCATCTGTGGCCTGAAACTTCATGCAACATAAATTACAAACATACAAGCACAATTTCACCAGCATACAAGCATCATAGCAATACGAAGATTAAAAATAACTGAAAGATATTACTTATTGCTGAAAAAATGTCAAAATTGTTCCAAAGTCTGAGAAAGAGCTCACCACCTTCGCGAGCCCTCGCTCACCTCCGTCAACCCCTGGCGATGGAAGATCAGGAAGAAGGAAGCCCTCACTGTCAAGATCCTTTGCAACCCCTCTCTTCGAAAAACCACTCTACAGTGCCTTCTGCAACCCCTCTCTTCGAAAACCACTCTGCAGTGCCTCACTATCAAGATCTTCTGCAACCCCTCTCTGCAAACCCTCTCTTCGAAAAACCCTCTGCAGTGCCATCGAAAACCTCTCTGCAACCCCTTCGAAAACCACTCTGCAACCACTTCGAAAACCTCTCTGCAACCCCTTCGGAAACCGCTCTGCAAACCCTTCGAAGTTGCAGTCTGGACCACCTTCGAAAACCGCTCTCCAAACCCTTCGAAAACCGCTCTGCAAACCCTTCTAAAACCCTTCGAAGTTGCAGTCTGGACCACCTTCGAAAACCGCTCTCCACCTTCGAAAACCTCTCACCCTTAAACTAACAACAGCTATTTTACACTGTCTCCCCAATGCATTAAGATGCATTCAATTAAGCTTCTTTTCTTAGTACACATGCATTAAGCTTCTTAATTTTCTTTGTTTCACACTGCATTCAATGCGCATTAAGCTGCATCAATTAAGCTTATTTTCTTAGTACACATGCAGCATTCAATTAAGCTTCTTTTCTTAGTATACATGCATGCATTAAGCTTCTTGTCTTAGTACACACGCATTAAGCTGCATTCAATGCATTAAGCTTCTTTTCTTTGTTTCACACTGCATTCATATTAAGCACCTTAGTACGTACGATGTTGTGTATGTACGATGTTGTCACACATGCATTAAGCACCTTAGTACGTACGATGTTGTCACATGCTAATCTTTTCAACCACACACTCCCACCGACACACATTGTTCTTCTCCCCTGAAAAGTTGTTGTGATAAAGTAAAGTTTGGAATCCAGATTAGGAAGACATATACGTCCAAAAATGAAGTTGGGTCAATGAGGTTGATGGGAATTAACTCCTTATGATTCCAGCATTATTATGAGCTTTAGCACCAACAAGATTCAAAGAAGCATCCATTTGTCAAAGCAAAAGGTTCAAGTTTTTTCAGACAAATGGGGAAAAGTTAGTGCTAAAACTCAATAAAAATCAAGAGCTTCAATCTAAATAACCTGCACATTTCAAGATTGAAGCAACAAACATCAGAGAAAACAAGATCAATCAAATGGGCCGGGTTCAAGCCAAACACAAAAAAGAGAACCCCATCTCTAAATCATAAAAAAATCATACCTTCCGATAAGAGATGATTTAAAGAAAACAATGTTTGAGGGTCTTGGGTTAAATTTAAAATATATAAGTTTTGTCCCAATTCAAAGAATCATTGATTAAGCATCCTAGTACGATGTTGTCACATGCATTTTCAAGTGATTCAAATTGTGTTTATAGATAACTCAGAGTACTACAATTTTTGTGTTTTGATGAGCTTGAGAATCGGTCTCAATCGGTCATATAAGTTGAACCAAAGTCAGGGATAGTACCATGTTTTCAGAGACAAAGAGGGTGAGAGAGGTGGCAGGGTGGTGGTGATGCTTGATGGAGAAAAGAGGGAGAAAGGTGGGGTGGCGGGAGGGAGAGAAGTGGCGGTGGCGGGGTGGCAGTGATGATGGCGGTGTTTGATGGAGAAAAGATGGGGGAAGGAGAAGAAGGGAAGAAAAGAAGATGAAGAGAGAATTTTTTTTTTAATTTGAGTTTTTATTGGTGGTGTGGGAGAAAAGTGTTGGTGTTGGAAATAAAGTAAGTGGTGTGAGAGAAAAAAAATTGATATAATGGTGTAGGACAATACTTTAGATTATGCCAAATAGTCACTACCTTTTGTATAAATAGTTGGAATGGTTGTAGACAGCATAATACAAACCCTCGATAATCTACTCTTCTCTTCGGTAACCCTTTTTCATAAAAGACAGCACTTTTTCCCATCAAAAATGTCGATCACCCAAAACTTCAATAAGATCATAACTTTGGCCAGCTCTAATAAGGAGTCTTCTCCTCGGCACTTTTTTCCATCAAGAATGTCGATCACCCGAAACTTCAACAATATCACAACTTTGGCCAGCTCTAAGGAGTCTTCTCCTCAGCACTTTTTCCCATCAAGAATGTGGATCACCCAAAACTTCAATAATATCACAACTTTGGCCAGCTCTAAAGAGTCTTCTCCTCAAACTGTTTGTTCGTCGCCTCTGGAATTTCATCCCAGTGTGTGGGGTGATCAATTCATTGCCATTTCTCCATTTGACCTTGTTAGTAAGATACTTAGAGCATATAATTGGATGCATATATAGTGCATTTGGTATGAGGCACTTAAATGAAAATCTTTAGATTTCGTTATCTCTTTATTTTTCCTTTCTTTTTGCTGATTTTTTTCGAAAATATAACTTGCTCTTGATCAGTCAATGCCACTTTTGTAATCTAACAGTTCCAACTTGCAACTATATATATTCAAAGCTAAATGTTTTTTTTTTTTTTTCCCACTGAGATAGTAGATCTTGCCCATGGTTTTTACTTTAAATATGCTTTGGCTATTAAAGAATTTTAAAGAAAAAACAGACTTTATTATCTATCGACAATAAATTCAGAATTGACTTTTTAGCAACTTTTTTAGCCCAATAACAGATTGTTTATAAATTTAGAATTGTAAGTGTTCATTTTCACCATTAAACTATTAAGGATTTAGGCTATGTCAGGCTATTGTTCTCTTGTTTCCTCGACTCCACGGAGTAAAACATGAATTTCTCAATAAAAGAAATTATGTTGATTGCATGATGGACTCCTCTGAAAAAACATTGGCGCGCGTGTAAACGAGGTGTTCTACCTAACGGAGCTATAGCCCTTTTGTTTGTGATAAATATTATATCTGTATATAATTTCTTGTCAAGATGAATATTCCATGATTCGACATCATAGATCTTTGATCTGTTTCCTGTGAAGGATGGGCATTGCTTAGAAGTAAGATTCCGTTTATAATCCATCGATGTGATGGGTATCTTTTGTTTCTCTTTGTGATGATAAATGACCTACTAAACTCAGTGATTAAAGTATTGTTTTCATATAGCGAAAGTCATTGGTTCAAATCCAATAGCAGGTATAACTTCTTAGATACCATTGACTCTCAGAATTTGAAGATGTTCATTTTCAGCATTTAGGCTATTCTATAATTTCTAACTATATAAACTATTACAAAAAGATTAAGTATAAAAGAAAACACCTGTAAGTAGGTAGGTTTTCTTAAGCTTTTTAAAAACATCGATTGTATTCACGCAGAAACGGAGTTTGAAGATAGAAGAGAGGATCGAAGAGCTGAAGAAGGAATTAAAGGCGTTGTTGAATGCATCTTCCTCCGACACACTCTGGAAATTGAAATTGATTGATGATATCCAACACCTTGGTGTTGCATATCACTTTGAATCTGAGATTGAAAACAATTTGCAAAAAATATATGATGACGGCAATGATGAAAGCTACAATATATCTGCATGTTGTTGCTCTTCGATTTCGGCTATTGCGGCAAGCTGGGTTTGATGTATCGCCAGGTAATGAATACTTACCAATATCTTTATGGGTCGGGCACAAGGGACAGCATTTTAATAAAAATGCTTGGCAATCAGCTGATGAAACTGAAAACTTTCACAACAATGAATTTACTATTTATTTCTGGATTTTGGTAAAATAAGGAGGTTTGATTTTATATTTTTGGAAAATAGTTCAAATTATGTTATTTCCAATAACCATATATTACTGGTGAAAGGAATTGACTTTGGCTTTTGGGATTATTGATATTTTTGAGAAGTTCAAAGATGACAAAGACGGGTTCGAGGAAAAGCTAAGTCTTGATGTGAACAGCATGCTGAGTTTATATGAAGCTGCAAATGTAAGCTACAGGGAAGAAGTTATATTAGAGGAGGCTATTACTTTTACTACTCATCACTTGAAGAAGCTTATGGTAAACCATCTAACTCCTACTCTGGTAGAACAAGTGCAACATGCTCTAGAACTACCTCGACACAAGCGTTTTGTAAGGTTAGAAGCCAGACACTACATGTCTGTGTACCAAGAGGATGAGTTGCGAAATGAATCACTCTTAGAGTTTGCAAAGTTGGATTTTAATTTCGTACAAGCATTGCATCAGAGAGAGCTAGCTGAAGTTTCAAGGTAATATATATTCATTTGTTTGCTTTTATAAGAAAATTTTTTTTCGCACCAAGGTCCCCTAGCTATAACTCTTCACCATAAGGTGGGTCTCTAGCTAGGGGGACCGAGTGTTTCAATTAGTGGTTTCCACACAGAAGTAATTGGACCTTAAATTTGAAAGTAACTTGCTATAGAATCCCACAAAATGTGCGTCTAAAGGGTAGAGAGTTGGTGTGAACAAAAATATACTCCTCTATATTTATGTCAAAATATTGGATTAATGGCAAAATGTATGGACATAATCTGAGATTTGCAGATATATGTCATTGCTTGAATAAATATATGTTGTGGTAGTTGCATGTAACATGAAGTAATCTTTTCCATAGGTGGTGGAGAGATATGGACATCATCCCAAAGCTGCCTTTCAGTATGAGAGATCGATTAGTTGAAGGCTACACTATGATAATGACTATGATGTCTGACCGTCGACATTCAACAGGGAGAATTTATATGTCCAAATTAATTGCAATTATGACAGTGCTTGATGACTCTTTTGATGTCTACCGTAAACTTGATGAACTTGAACCACTTACTAATGCAATTTTAAGGTTCACATGCGTTCTTATATCTTCATTTCAATTATTAAACTTCATTTGTACTAAACACTAACATTAGTTGATTGAATTGAATCTCTTGCAATTATCAGGTGGGATGTCGGGGAGCCAGGGGAGTTGCCAGAGTATATGAGAATAACTGTGCTTGAACTCAAGAAACTTTTTAATGAAGTCGATGAGGAGATGACCAAAAGGGGACAACCTTACAGTATCCTTTACTTCCAACTAACGGTATGAACTACAAATTAGTTTATAATTACCTCTTCTTTTAATAATTTGCCAACTTTGAAGATATCTTGAGTTTTTCTAATGACGGTGTTATTTAATAAATGACAGATGCAAGAATACGTTAGAAATCTTCTTATAGAAACGAAGTTGTTCCAAACAGGTCAAGTGCCAAGTCTGAAAGAGTGGTTACAAGTTTCAAATATAACATCCGCAGGCCTGTTGCTAACAATGGGTTGCATACTAGACACTTGGGAACATGCAACGAGGAAAGCCTTGGAATGGGCTAGCAAGGAGCCCAAGATTGTTACAGCAGTCAGTATGATTGGTCGTATCATGGATGACATTCAAACCTACAAGGTATGATGATTGAATAGTTTAGACAATTTGTCTAAACACATACAAGAGTTTACCTTTTTTACAATCCAACTAAATATTTATTTTAGAAAAAAAAAAACTTGTAACTAATTTTCACTTATTTCTGTTGATGTTCAAAGTTGGAGCAAGCCAGAGGAATTATGCCTTCCAGTGTGACGTGCTATATGAAAGACTATGGAGTATCAGAAGAAGAAGCCATTAAAAGCCTTCAAAAGATGATTAATGAGAAGTGGAAGGACATAAACAAAGAGTGTTTAAGGCCTACACCTGTGTCCATGCATCTCCTTATGTTCCCCGTCAACTTGGCAAGAATGGCAGAAGCCTTCTACCATTACGGAGATGGATTTACTAACTCAGATGGATATACCAAGCAAATGATAGCTTCCTTGCTCCTTCATCCTATTCCAATATGAGAAGCGCTTTAGAAAACTTTACTAGCTAGCATAATAATAATATGTAAGCAGGTTAATTAAGTTATATTATTTGTAATTGGGCCTAATATAGTAAAGCTCATATTAGTTACGGTTAGGGTTAGTTACTTGCCAAAGAAGCCTTTAGGCTTATAAATAAGGCTTGAGAATTAAATTGTGGTTGGTTGAATTTGATTAAATAAAATTGAAGTTCGTTTAGGGTTTATCATTGTTTAGTGTAACTTTACTTTAGCTTAGATTCGTCATCATCGTCAGCGAGAAGAAGAAGAAAAACCCAATTGTCTTATATTTTTAGAAACTTGAGACATTGATTGCATTGGCTAAACCATAACAATTTATGAGACCTAGGTCCAAGTTTTCTAGATCCATAAAATTATGAACTGAAGAGAAGGAAACATTGTGAAAATGATTTATTCTTAACATGTAGAGATAGAACCCTTCTTGTGTTATATGGATTTCTTTGTTCAAAATTTTCAACATGAATTGAACGTGATAAATATTCAATTAGATGAAGTAAGAGGGTGTTTGTTATTTGTTATGAATAGACTCGGAAGTCTTAATAAGAAGTGGAACACTTCAAAAAGATTTTTTTTTTTTTTTATACTTCTAATCTTGAAGTTCCGATTGGAGTAAGCACCAAGGGGGTGTTAATCACTTAGCACTGAGTGCTTAATGAAAATATATTCCAATAATAACCTCACAATAAATTGGTAATAATTGTTGTTACCCATCTCCTCTTTTCTCCACCTCATCTTTATCATGCGAGCAGGGCCACTACCGTCCCTAGCCTCCCATCTTCTTCCTATTCGTCTTTCACTTTCTCTTCCTCTCTATATTGAAGATTGTATGAAGAATGGAGATGAATATGGGGTGGTTTTGGGTAGTGGTGGGAAGGAATCTTAATGGTATTTGGAAGAGAAAAACAGGTGGAGAAGGGGTTAATGTTGGTGGTTTGTGGTAGGCGATGGGAGTTGTGGTGGTAGATAAAAATGTAAAAAAATCTAAAAACTTCAAGTCAACACCTAAAATACACTACAAGAAAACAGTAATTTAGCGATGGTGAATAAAGGTATTTAGCGACGGTTTTGACCGTCGCTAAATAATACAGCGACACTTGGCCAACCGCCGCTAATAAAGGCGTCACTAGGTCATTCAGCGATGTATTTAAGCAACTGCTGGCATAACCGTCGCTAAATACTATATAGCGACGGTTTAATGTAGCGACGTTTATAACCGTCTCTAAATACTATATAGCGACGGTTATAAACCGTCGCCAAAATTCGATGAACAATCCAACTTTTGCCTTTTAGCGACGATTTGCAACCGCCGCTATTCCCTTTGATAATTCAAATTTTTTTACCATAAAAAAATCATATTTTTCAACCTGTAGTGTTTTCTTTTCATTGGGTGCAGATAATCTATCCAACATATGCACTACAACTTTTAGACTCAAATCAAAAATCAAATATAAACGACACTAAACTAAACTCATATGATACCATCATCATACATTAAGAGGAACTTTAATTTCATTTCAAAATCAATATTATACATGGTCCAGAAGAAAAATACAAATTAAAATTGTTACAAATTGTCAATGCTTACATCTAACAACCAAAACCGAAGTTGTACAATGGTTGTCTCAGGGTCGTTGTCTACAGGGCCTCACCGACCTTGAGCTCATCAGTAAGCTGTTGGCCAAGATTAAGCTATCTACGTTTTGTCTTAAGATTTCTCATCAGAAAGACCTGGAATGGAATGCCCTTGAAGTCTGACAATTTATAAACAATTGTATGTCAAGTGGCAGCCAAAAAACTATTAAAGCAAAAAATAAGAAATAAATAACTGATCTAAACAGAACACCAATTCCAAGAAACTCAAGGCATAAACAGAATCAAATTTTCTTAGTCAATACCATTCCTTGTCATCTCCTTCACTGATCAATGGAAAGAAAAGAAATTTTAGTTGAAAACATTTCAAATGAAAATGACAAACTAAAATGACTTACTTTGCCAAATTGGATCAATTGAGGACGGGATAGCAAATCCTAGGACGGGATGGCAAATCTACACCTGCTGATGTCCCTGCCATATCAACAAAAGTAAAAAAACAGTGACGCTTTGAGTCAGTCCTTAGGAAAAAATCCTGTTGTAAACTAGATGTGTGCTAAGTTTGAACTCTATAGGACGTATGGACTGAATATGTAACACAAATCTTAATCAAGCATGAAAGCTGTACTAGCAATCTTTACCATTGTCAATTGAATCACTCAAATTTAAGCCAAGATAATGATTCTTTTTTCTTTTTTTTTCTTTTTTTCCTGAATTGCTAGAAAATAAATTGATACACCCATAAATAATAATAAAAATATATAATTTTTTTTTGACACCATACACTCAAATATGAATTAGAAGTCCAAGCAAAAGGGAGCCAACAAAGATGATAACAGCTAAACTGAAATGAAACAACATCAAAATAACAAGTTCATAATAAGAAATCTCCATTCAGTCAAAAAACAAAAGGCTTTCCTACAAAAGTTCATAATAAGAAAATGATAAGGATACCATTTGATCAGCATTTTGCAGACAAAAGTTCGTATTTTTGGATGAAAAGAGTGACAAAGTTATACATTAATTTCTGGTGAAATTGTTATTTGAACAATATTGTGTTACCGTAAGGGATCAAACCGGTACATAATATATTACCTTTCAGCAGGTCCTTCCAAATCCTCGGCTTCCTCTTGTATTTGAGATAAAATTTCTTTCTTTTCATCAATGCTACCACTGACAAAGTCCTTCACCAAGAGATGCAGACTTTCAACTGTACCAGCCTATAACAACCAGAAAGATCAAATAGTAACAAATTCAACAGGTTCGTATTAGTACTGGTGGTAGCACTGCGTAATTAGTATTGATGTAAAGCTATCTGATACTCACATCAGAAGTAAGTTTTCCATTTGGATCACGTCTGGTACCACAATGTTCGTTGATGAATAATATGAAGTCCTCCAAATCTAATTCACCATCATAGTCTTCACCATCTTTATTGTGCTTAGGAAAGAATTTCACCATAGGATAACCACATACCTGCAAGTTACCAACACATGAAGCAATTTTTTCTGCTTTTTGAGAGTTACTAGAACTTTTCCGTTGAAATAAAACTTCAAGTTTATTTAAACTCACCTGTCAGCCAGGTCCTTATGTTTTTCAGCATTCAGTTTAGCAATTACAACATCCTCTTCCATTTTATAGGCTGTGGCGAGCTTTTCATAATCCTACAAGATGGAATAACACAACGAAAGCTTTCAATATGTATAAGAGCACTTGTAACTTAATTAGACACAAGATCCCCTTAGCTATAAACAATCTAAGACACTTACAGGAGCAAGTTTTTTGCAATGCCCACACCTAGAGAGAAATATTTGTAAAGGTTATAAAGGATAACAGTGGATTGACAACTTATGCAAGAAAATGAAAAAAATACAATAAGAATTTAGACGTAAACTTTACCGTGGTGAATAAAACTCAACTAGAACATGTTTGGCATGATCAAAGACAATCTCATTGAAATTTTCGTCTGTTAACACTACAACATAGGAAGGAATCGGTACAAACTTCACTTTCGTACCTGTACATCACACATCTATATTTCTCAAATACTGAATTTGTTTCAGGGTTTCATAGTTGAACAATATAATCAGATGATAGGGAAGATGTTGGTTACAAAATATATCAGTACCTCCTTTCCAATTCACAAATCCCGTAAGAGCTTCAGCAGTACAGACATCAGTTGTTAGTTTAACTTCTTTTTCATCTCATTCAACCAAATACAATCAAAACTGGATCAGACGCAATCAATTTCTTCTATGATACCACCACCAATTTTCAAACATATGCTCCATTGACAATGCAAAATATGCAAATAAAATTACTGCAGATCAATCATGCTTACTGAAATTGCCTAGACTTATATCGCTGCTAATATTCGCTATAACATAAAATTGCCTAGAATAATATTATTTAAATTGCCTAGAATAATATTGCCTAGAATAATATTAGCCTAGAATAAAGGTTATATCGCTGCTTTTATGAATTGCAGAATAATCGGTTATAGTAAGCTTTTATGAATTTGACAAGGTTAGGTTTTTTTTTTTTTTTTCTTCAAGCAAAGCAATCATGCTTATTAACCTCCAAGAAACATACACATGAGAGCATAACTAATAAACTTTAAATGACTAAAAATGCATTGTGGCTATCTTCCAACTCAAATATGAAATTTCAGAAGATTTTGACCACATATCCAAGCATTCCATTAACACTCACTACACCAAATTGGCACTTTTGTAACAACTCTCAAAACAGTATCACTTTTGAGATGTTATAATCCACCAAACAATTTCAAGTCAAAACTAAATTTAGTCAAAAAAATGAAAAACAGTAACACAAAAAAAATGATACAATAAGTTGGATCACCATGAATAGTATCACTTTTATAACCATACTCTTCATGGTGATACAATTATTGTATCATTTTGTTTTGTATAAATGTGTAAAATTGTTAGGTGGATTGTTACACTTCAAAAGTGATACTGTTTTTGGGGTTGTTACAAAAATGCAAATTTGGTGTAGTGACTTTTCGCGCATTCTGCAGCCAACTTCGTCAATTGTGAAACAAAATTTCACTTGGAATTTGTTTCGGATATTCGTAAGTGAATAGATTTTCCAAAAATGAACCAAGCTCTAAAAATTACAAGACTCCGCGTCAAGACATTAAAAAAATACATCCAACTCATCTAACCACCCTCTCCTATTACCACGCCCTCCCATTTCCATTTCCATTCCCCATTCCCCAAACTCAAATTCCTCTTCCTCTCATTCATCCTTCATCCGGCAATGTGAGTGAGTGAGTGAGCCACTTAATTTCTCCCTCCCTCGGCATCTTCGTCGTTCTTCTCTCTCCTTCGAGAGAGGCAGCGGGTATGTACGGGTGAGAGAGAGATCTAGCTACACCCACCACCCCATATTATCTATCAATCATGACATTCTCTTCGGTGGTGGCGCCACCCCAGCAACTCCCTTTCCAACTCCTAGAGATCAATATAATCTCAGCCCAAGACCTTGCTCCGATATCAAGAAAAATACTGCGATATTATTCTAGGCAATATTATTCTAGGCAATATAAAGCTGCGATATAACCTTTATTCTGCAATTGTCTAGACAATTACTGCAGATCAATCATGCTTACTGCAGAATAAAATTACTGTCAAAACCTAACCTTGTCAAATTCATAAAAGCTTACTGAAATTGTTTTAAATCAATCTAGACTTAATATCATCTTTGCAGTAACCTAGACTTAATTGACAATTGATAAAATTACTGTAATCTAGATTGTTAACCTGACAATGCAAAATATGCAAATAAAATTACTGTAATCTACTCTGCTGATTAGTAGTTGACTGTAACATAAAAATATATACATATATACTGCTAACAATTAACACACTCAATTGATCTTTGTGTATGTATTATAGTATATGTAGATATCTAGAAACAAGGTAGGCAACTTACATTTCTTCGAATTCAGAACCTGTTCGGTAGAAAGAAAAAGGTACCCCAACAACAGCCTTCAAAAATTGTGATCAAACAATTAAATGCCTGCTAAGAAACAATTAAGCAATTAGTTGACTTTTTCGAGATTTGACGATATAATATTGCTATGAAACAATTAAGTGTTTTATTGGGAACTAATCTATCCAATGCTGGTAAAGAGCATGCATTTTATCCAATGCAATCTATTGATAATGGCAAACAGAACATTTGTCAAGATTAGCCTAAAATATACAGAGATGTGACTTTCAATAAAATTAGCTTATCCCCAATTGAAACATTTAGAGACAGGGTTGTAGTCTAATTCAGTTGGAGACAATTTAATCAGTTGGAGACAATTTAATAGCTCATCAAGTTTTAAATTAATATAATTTAGTAATCTATACATGAGTGATCAAAACTTGATACATAAGCCAGACAAGTGGTATGCTTACTTTTTTAAATGGAAATCAAAACGGACACAAAAGTTTCAAATAAGCAAAACGGCCATGAATACTTAATAATCAAAACGATCATGAAAATTTCAACTCAGATAATCAAAACGGCCATGAAAGTTTCAGATAAGCAATTCAGTGCACCTTTTCTAACAAAATAATTCTGATATAGGGAAGAGCATTTAGGAATATTGACAACAACTTCACAATACCCTAAAACTCATAGCAAAATCATGTCAAGAACAAGCAAATCACTAAAAAAGATTGAATTTTGAGTTAAAGAGGTTCTCAGAAACTACTTTTTTTTTTTTTTTACTGAAAAACCATCTTGATATATTATCCAAACAACATCACAAAATAACCCAAGTTCTTACAGAACCTAAAAAGGTTTCTAACCAAAAAATTCTTACTCAAATCAGAGAAGTAAAATCAATCTACTGCAGTCTGCAGCTATTTCCCCTACTTCATCTTCTCAGTAACACCAGCAGACCTCATCTTGCGAAGAACATTGGACATCTCCTCTTTCTTCTTCTTGGCCCTCTTGTGGGTACCCAACTTCCTCTTAGCCAACTTGAGTGCTCTCTTGTCCTTCCCAACCTTCAAAAGCTCAGTGATCCTCTTCTCATATGGAGCAAATCCAGCAACTTCCCTGATCAGATTCTTCACGAAATGAACCCTCTTGCTTGTTTTCCCTTTGCGTGCAGATGGTCTCGGAGCTAATTCACGCTTGGTAACGATGTGACCCTTGTTGAGGCCGACGAAGAGCCCGCTGTTGGGCTGTTGTGGAGCCATTGACTGTGTATCGAAGGAGCGAAGTGAGTCGGCTTTGGTGGCTATCGAACGATATTGGTAGAACATCGGTTGCGATCGTTCGGGGGAGGAAAGGGTTGGGGACAATCGAACTGTTGATGTCTTCCTTCTCTATTCTTTTCAAAGAACTGTTGGTGATGGTTGGTTAGATTATGATCGTGGTGGATGAGAAGAGGAGGAGGGGAGGAGCAAGGGGAGGTGGGGATGATGGAGAGTAAAATATCAATCAAATTTAGGGATAGGGTTTTAAGGCCAGGTTATAAATTTTTTATTTATTTATAACGACGGTTACAACCGTCGCAAGTTAATAGAACCGCCATTACATAATGTTAATACACGACGATCAAACAACCGTCGTGGAAAAAAGTATTTAGTGGCGGTTTTACATAAACGTCGTAATATAACCGCTGCTAAATTACTGTTTTCTTGTAGTGATACAAACAACTTTTAATTTTACAGCTTCTAATCAGCAGCCCATTCAAAAACAAAACAAACAGTTCATTTAGAAGGTCGTTCAAAACTTCTAACTCCATTTAGAAGTTAGCTTCTAAACGCTTAAAAAAACACCACCTAATTATTTTTGGTATTTTAGTATACAATAGTAGAAGCCAATAGAGTGGGTTCAGACCTAAGGGACCCTACCTGTCACACCCCGACCCGCCACGGGAATCGCAGCGTGCCGATGCTTGAACTAACCCGTAATACAGGCGGATCATAATCGGCCACAACATCATAATATAACACATTCTTGATACGAGAATGGAACGGAAATAAAAACTACGATAAAATTTTGAACAAAATAAGTATATTTGATTCACCCCGCCAGAGTCATAGCGACAAAACCAATATACAAGCATCTAGTATAACAATATAGTACACCTGATAACACAAAGGAAGCAAAACATACCCGTACAGGGTGGACACGACCAAACAGCACAAAACGCGCCTACAACGGAAGACGGGGCCTAAGCGCCACGATCAGCAGGAAGGCCAACACTGCCTGCACTCCAATAGAAGCACACCCCTTGCGGGGTCAACAAAGCACAAAGCTAGCTGGTGCGAGCGAACTAAATACAAATAACAGATTACTATACAAGGAAAATTCATGCCAGACAATAAAGGATAAGTAACAAGTTCTAAAGTCTAAATCACGCCGTGTCTCTAAGGATAATAGTTCTAAGTTCAAGCACCAACACAAGCATTTCAGATTAAACAATAACTACAAGTTTATGAGATATGCCGATCATTATCTGTGATTCAAAATGGTAAATATCAAGCGAAGAAAAATAAAGACAATCTCATAGTTCTTCCTAGTCTCCTATGTATAACAATCAAGTCGAATCCAAAAATCCTGTAAGATTCTGTATAAGTGTCTCATATCGTAGGTATCCGCATACCCTACGAATGTGTCTCACCCAGACACATCCCACAACGTGCACCAGTACCACTTCGGGGCTTGTTTGTATCCTAATGGGGTTCCATCTGCCAAGATACAAACTCAAACATCCCGAACGACTGGCCTAACACGGCCAACCTAACACAATCAAACTCAAGCGCGCTGGGAGGGAAAGCGAGTAATCTCCAAAGCACGTCCTCCGGGACCCGTCCTACTGCACTCTATAGTGGCAAGTGTGTGCGGGAGCTCACCGCACCTCAGCAAGCTTGCCACATGCAATAGCGTCCTCAATGTCAGGTGCGAGTCATCTCAAGCACCATCCAACTCACGATGCGAGCAAGCTCCTGAGCATCGGCACAACAGGCATTATAGCGGGGTAAAGACACTTACACTAACATCCACATGCACAAATGACGAGTCTGTACATAATCAAAGGTAACAGACGTGCAATCATAATCAATTCGACAATTTTTATAAAACCACGACTATGCCAGGGTCCCAACATGACCCAATTCACCACGATAAATTTATTCAAGTCGATTATCATCTATGCTCAAGACTCGGCAATCCACGGTAAAACATGACATACTATGCAAACTCGAAAACGAAGTATACAAGTCCAATGTCATTACACCAAAGCCTAATCACCCCAAAATTCATTCACAAATAACCAACACAATCATCAAAATATCTGAAAACCCCGAATTTTGGATTTAGATTCAATTATACACAATCGACGGTATAATGTAAAAATTAAATTCAGGATTTCAAATAATTATTTCTCAAAATAAATATTATAATTCCACTCACCTGAGCGGAATGGGTTTTCAGAACCCAATTCCTACCGGTCGAAGCTCCTAACACGCAAAACCACGAAAAAAAATTTAAAACTGCAAGGCGGACTCGAAGGTGAGCAAACTAGCCGGAAACTGAAAAAATAAATAAATTACAAGCAGCGCGCGACTGAAAGAAAAACTTACAGGCAATAAAAATTCGGCAAACACCCCGCCGAAACCCAAAGTTTGGCGAAAACTCGCCGAAACCCTCCCTACTCTGGTCTGATCGCCTCCAAACCGCACAACAGGCCGGAAATAGGTCTAAGAATACTCGGAGTCATGAGATTTGGGGGAAGAAAATCGGCAAATCAAACGAATTTCACACCGGAGACGAAGAGGACGAAGGGTCTCGCTCCCTAGAAAGAAAAAAGAAAAAAAAAGAAAGAGAAGAAAGAAAGGGGGTGTCTTTAAAGGGTGGGTGGCTATGTGCCCCCACGACATTAACTGAGTAAAAAAAAAAAACACAGGTATTACACTACCATTGTTGGCTGACTGCTCAGCTTTAGTCGTTCCACCTAACTAGAACTAGAATCATTATGAAGTATTATGTTATCGTAGAAGGTGTTATAATAAATAAGAGTGATAAATACTAATGGATGAATTCAAATAACTATTATACTTATCCGTGAATTTCAGCTAAATCCTTTCAAAGTCACAAGAACTCATTCTATGAAATAGTATATTTTATTACCTGATTGAATGGATTAAACAGTTATCTTAGGCCTATGGGGTATTAGCTCAGCTAGTAGACTTGTGACGGATGGTATCATAAGTATAGGGTTCGAACCCCGCCTAAAAAACTACGCTTTCTCACAATTAATTTTGTCGTACTTCTGCCTTGTCACGTTTTTCTGTATGTTTTCATCCTTCTTGACATGACAAATTCCAAACGAAGAGGATGTCTATCCAAAATAGTTCAGAAATGAAGAGATTTTGATTAAATTAGACAATTAAGACCCGATAAATGAATTCTCAAATTATAATTGACAAGTTAACTTCGACTAATAATAGCAAAGTTACCTATAAATCCCTGCATACATTTGTTGCAGTTTCCACATAATCAAATTCAATAAACCAAAACCATTTGAGACACTCTTCCCATTTTGCAGGTGCTTTATTATCTACAACAAAATGTCAGTAGACAAACACAAAGAAAAACATTGCATTTGTTTCCCTCCTTCATATGTTTGCTGAAGTGTTTTCTTAAAGACTAATCTGATGTTTTGAAACTCATGTTAGTGACAGATAACGATCGCGACTGGGACCAAACAAGAACAACGAAAATCAACATCATCAATCATATGAGCATACTGAACATCCAAAATGACAAGACTGGAAAATATAACCAAGAGAAACGTATACTTATTCCAAAATCAATAAACTGCATGTACCTTCAATGGCGCGCCTACATGACATAAGGTCAACAAGGAAGAAAACATTCTTATCTTTATAATGTATAATGGGTTTTGGTCTACAAGAAATCTGGCATTAGGTGGTGAAATTATATGTGATGCTTCGAAAGTTGTCACCATTTTTGAATTTACATGAGGAATTTTGACATGTCATCACATATTTGTTCAAACCGATTTTTTTGTTTCTAGTTCCTCACATAAACATTTTGCAATCTTCGCATAATAGAAAGTGAGAAAACTAGTGCCTAAATGAAATACATTTTGTGAGGAAAAGTAACACCTCGTCACATTTCGACCAAAAGCCCAACCCAATAGTGGACAAACTTTCCTCAAAGAATATTTTTTTAAGGGTATGTTTGGTTGCACGGAAAATAAACATGAAAATTGAAACTGTTTCCATGAATCTGATTCTGAGGCTACTGTTGTGGAAGAACCACCACCATTGTTGCTACTGTTGTGGAAGAAGAACTATCCCCAGCCGAGCCAATTATACCGAGTAAGTATCGATTTTTGGAATCCCACTTCTTGCCGACAGAAGTGATGTGAATCAAAACATTGTCTGATGGAGGAAGGAGTTCAAGATTGATGGGGTTTTGGAGGAAGATCTCGGGACTGATCTTGTGAAGGTTGTGTTCATGATCAAAAATTATTTTTTTGTTTCTCTTTCTCAAACTATTGAATCCCAAATGATGACTAATGACACTACACCAAAAATCCCCATTAGCAACGGTTTTAAACCGTGGGGGTAACGCATTGCCACGGCTAAAAACCGTGGGCTGTAGAGGCGTCGCGAAATTCCTTGTTACGGCCATAAACCGTTGCTAAACATTTTAGCAACAGTTTTATACACGAGGGGACGTGATGATTTTTTGCATTTAGCCACGGTTTTAAACCGTTGCAAGAATAATAGCAACGGTTTTAAACCGTGGCCAAAATAGCCACGGTTTTAAGCCGTGATAAAGTGTAGATATTAGCAACGGTTATAAACCGTGGCTAACAACATAGCAATGGTTCTAAGCCGTGGCTAAACATGGCCACGGTTGTAAGCCGTGGCTAAACATGGAGAAAGAAGCCGTGGCAAACATCATAGCAACGGTTTTAAGCCGTGGCAACTGATGGAGAAAGACCACGGTTTGCAGCCGTGGCAAGATGCGACCACGGTTTTAAGCCGTTGGCAGTTAAAACAAAATTCAAAAAAAAAAAAAATCTGGTTTGTTGCAACGGGTTGAAACCGTTGCAAATTAATATAATCGAAAAAAAAAATTATATATTTTTTTTGCTGCTGCAGCAAAATCACAGCCATGGCACCTGCAAAATCAGTCCTTACTAAGGTTTGTGTCATGCCTCCGGCACAAATAGGATTCCACAAACTATATGCTAGATAAATACAAAATCAACCGTAAAAAGGAACTTGTCAAGTTTTGACGCCAAACAAAAACATGTAAACAAATAGCACTAATGTACAATAACAGGATTAACCTGAACAAATGGAACCTTGTTATATCATGTTTCGCTCGCATCTAAAACAAAAAAATTTCTCTATGTTTTTTCCAACAATACAAATCCACCTAGTTATAATGTAAGAAAATACATTGATGCAAATTGATTTCTCTCATACCTTCTCTACTGCACATTCAAGCTGAAAATATCAAACCCATCACTGCAAATGTCTTAGCAAAGCTATAGCTCCTTCTCCCCATTTGATTGGCTTCATGAACAAATTGTTTTTTTGCAGTCATTTGTTCTTGCATCAGAGGACTATCCAATGCCCCAAGAAGCATACCCATGAAGAACCCAAGCCCTCCTCAGCAACTGATCTCTTATTCCTCTGGAACTTCAGTTGGGTAATACCTTGATTCTTAGGCTTACCATACACAATACCCTTAGGAACAGGCCCCATTTCTTTCGGTAGTTGCTTGTTCAATATACTGAAAATGATGAGAATGCAGCACCTGGTCTGTGAAGAGACGAATTATGTTTAGACTGATTCATGTTTTATAATCATTCCAAAAGCTCTGAAACACCCTAATTTAGATTACTTGGTGAATGCAGAAAAATGTATTTGTTGGTTGGTGTTGTGTACTTGAACATAAAGGTCCACATGTCCTGACAAAAGCAGACACCACTGCTTCACACAAATTATGTTTTCATGAAATCTAGGGCTGCTGTGTGAGATCCTTCTAACAAGAAAATAAGTTTATATAGACTTTGTTCTTAAGTTTGCATTCAGACATGGCAAAGATGTTATAATTTGCATAAAACCTGCGACCCCGCCAGTTTCTTAAGTTATAAAGCATATCTAAACATGTTCTTTTAAAATGATGAAAACAAAGATACAAGTAATTATATCTGTAGCTATTATACATCATTTTTTACAGCTAGCTATTCAAATCTGAAGCTTCCTCTTGTAAGGTTTGCAAACTTAAAATGCTTTCCATCCATAAAAACCATACAAACGGGGGAAACAAAATCTTGATTTGATCGACCAAGCTTCAAAATAAATGAAACAAACATTGAATGTATAATAAACACTGCTTCAAAATCTTGATTTGATCGACCAAGCTTCAAAATCTGATGAATAAACTTCATAACAAACACTGCTTCATGTATAATAATATATAGTCTAATAGTAATACATATTAAGTTCTAAATTAGCATTCAAAATTTCCATGTCAGACATCTGAATGTGTGAAATCAACTACTAAACATCATAAACAGACATGTTTGGAATAATGTGTATTAGAAATTCCAAGAAATACTGCTAACAATTCCATGGAATCTATTTGATCAGTGTTGTATATTTGTATTGTAACCAAAAGAAAGAACTTACCCTCAAGAAGCAGCGTTCAGCAATAGAATAAGAGATTTCGGCTCCAAAACCTCCAGTCACTGGAGCTTCATGACTAACCTAACAATTGGACATAGGGAGGTTTGGTTAAAATTCAAGAACTACAATTAGAAAAAATATTGTAGAGAAAAAATTCACTCACAAGTAGCTTTCCCGTCTTTCTGACGGAGGCTTCTACTGTTTCTTAAATGTTGTCTTGTTTTCATACATATATGTCGCAACAAAAAAAAAAAAAAAAAAAACCAATCAGATATAGTTAACTTATCTTTATAACTGATAACATATATGAATGACTAAAAGAGAAGCACGAGGATGGCGAGAAATTGAGCATGTGAAAAAGTACAGGTGGCTATATCTTATTTGGTCTGAACAGAATTTTTAGGACATATAGCACCCAAAGACTGGGGAAGTAAAAAACAAAATCATAACTATCAACTGCTGACATGGATGGTTCTACATTCTCATATTACTATGCAGATGAAATAGCCAAAGGGTGGCACTCTATACCTTGAACTTGCGATGAATGAGTCAACATATTTGATCTTCCATCCGACCTGAAATGCACCTCTGTTCGAGGCAAGGGTAAGGAAGATGCACCTCTTTCTGAAGAATTGGCAGGCGGGAACCTGGATATAGCAGCTGATTGTACTTCATTGACAGGCAACATATTTGATGAAGATGTTGGAGCCGGTGTAGAAACATGGACTGCTGATGAAGCTGCTCCAGCAGGTACTGCAGCATTTGGTCTGTCTGGGGGATACCTATGAGCAGTATGTAAAGATGAACCATGGTTTTCAGCCTTGTGTCCAAACCCTGCTTGCGTCGGTGATGGATATGATCTAGGCTGTGCAAACTTCTTGGATTCTTCCATCTAAGAAAATAATGCAGGAAGAAAGAGAAAAAAAAATCATAAATTGTGTACAAACATATCATATAAATATAATATATTTTATAACCATTTAAAGCATAACCATGTTCAGAGTTTTATACTGATAAATTAAGCATCGCTACCAACAAATTTCTGATCAACAACTAGAAGGTTATAGTGAGCCAGTCGTTAAGAAAAAAAGCCAACTACATTTCAGTTCCAAATTTCCCCTTGAAGTTCATGACAGTGTTCTGACACCACCAAATTGGCAGTTTACATTTGTAAATACCAATGGAAACTCCCACAATTCCACCAAACTCTATTTGGCAGGCTTCTGGTTCAGGAAAATTTATTTGGCAGGCTTCTGGTTCAGGAAAATTTGTCCAGTGTAATTAGATTTGGTCCTGTTGCTAAGGGACACTCAGCTCATACATCTATATGAGAAGGTTGTTTGGTGATTTTGGATAAGAAGTTAGAATTTTTGCTATAAACTCGTCTTCCTTTTAGACTCAACTTTATTTTTAATATAAACTCATCTTCCTTTTAGAGTTCAGTTTATCATGCAAGAAATCTTCCAAGGAATCTCCAGGATAGCTACCTTTGATAATGACAAACTGCATATAAGATCATTGGCTTCTTTGATCTTGAGGTATGGCTAGTTCAATCCTATTTGATAGTATCATTGTAACTATGGAATTGAACTAAATTGAAAATATTGTGACAATTTTTTTCCCTAAACATTGGGAAGGATAGTAACAGGGTATTTGTTTAGCCTTAGTAAGAGGGCCACGTCTGAAGAAGAGGTGGTCTTCCATCTGGTGTTTTTAGAACAGATTCTAAGTTTAGAACAGATTCTGGGTAGATTTTATGTATCACCTTTTTTTCTAAGTTTTTCTTTTCAAGTTACTTCTCATTTCTCAGTCTTATCTCTGCCAGGAATATGAAAATGTGTACTAAATCCTACAGGAAAGATAAAGCAATACTGTCCCATAACTCCTTTACTGGAGAAAATTTCTACTTTCCAACCAATATTACAATTTAAACAACAAAAATTCCATTTGCAATCATCACAGATCAATGCAATTTATATGCTAAACATTTTAAATAGTTCAGAAATCTAGATATAATAGGACAATATCTCATTTGTCACTATCATCATACTAGTACCACAACACGATCCCAATTTAAATAAAAAATAAGTATCTATAACTAACCTTAAAAGATGAAATGCTGAGACCTGATATTGCTAAGAAATGGATAGCTTAATTTTGACCTGAACTTGCAGCACAAGAAGCTGAAGCATTATTTGGTTGGTTGTTACCATGATCCCTTGTAATCCTCTGATTATCCAACTCCCTAACTGAATCCACTGCCACATTATTTGATGCAGAGGAACCTGTTGCTTCACTATTTTCTCTGGTTTCAAGACGCTCCATTAAGCGTGATACGCTAGCAATGCCAGCATTTACCTCTCTCTTAACTTCTGAACCAATATCAGCCATGGAAGTGCTCCGAGAAAACAGCCTCTCCTTCCATCCTCTGGTATTCTTTGTAATGGAGTCTTTGTACCTGTAGACAGAGAAAAGTGAATAAATAAATAAATCAGCCAAAGACAGAATCAAATGCAATTTTTTCTAGGTTAACTTACTCTAAGACCTCCAGTGCAGTGAACTACAGGAATAGTTCCATAACGCATTGCATACAACTGATTTAGACCACAAGGCTCGAATCTTGAAGGCATCAATAGTATGTCACAGCTGTGTATTTTCAAATATATTAACATTATTGAAAATTTTGAAGTGAGAACATTGCACTTTAAAAATCAATAGTAACCTACCCAGCCGTTATCCTGTGAGAAATAGGAACATTAAATCCAACCCAACCACGGAACTTGTCCTTGTAAGCAGCCTCCGTAGCTCTCATCCAGTTTTCAGTTTGTGGGTCCCCTGACCCAAGCATAACCTGAACAAGGTAAGATAGCTCAAGTCAGAAATAAAATACACATTTTGTGGAACACAATCTACAACCCTATAACTGCAGAGACAGAGAGCAAGTTTAAGAATTAATATAACCACATAAAAGACAACCACGCTGTCTAATTGGGTGACTATAACTACATTGTGTAATTTCATGAGAATAGTGAAGGCAGAGTGCTGATGATAGAGGATGGCACAAAAACAACTATAAAAGGAGAAGCGAATTACTCTTATTGAAGGGATAAGGTGAAATAAAGCTAAATAACACCTCAATAATAAAAATATAAGCTTACAAATTGGACATCATCTTGCAGAAGATCTGGCATTGCAGCTCTGATCAGATCAATTCCCTTTTGATAATTCAGTCTTCCTATGAATCCAATCTACGAAAATCATTGCAAAATAAGTTATAATAGAAGGAATGAGCTATTTCAAATTTTCAATATTGAAAGAACTAGAATACAAAATTTAGTTCTCACAATTGGACAGTCCGGTCTGATAGGGAGCCCAAGTTTCTTCGTTTGAAACAACATTGTTTTTCTTCAAAAGGAAAAACTCTTTTCTACCAATGGAACTCTTTCAATAGAGACCATCTAACAAGTAACATCTCTCCGTCCAAATGAAATTCATGAGCTCAGGAAAACAGATCTTTGTTTGCTGAAGTACATGTACACCTCCAATGCTGAAGTTCATGAGCTCAGGAAAAGAGGCAACTTTGACTTTGTTTGCAATAAACATATCACTATTCTTTAAGCTTTTATTAACTGTTATTTATATAAAATATCAGCTGTAAATGATTCAAAATCAAGAAAAGAGTTACATGAGTCAACTCTGTATGGATTTTTAATATAAAATCAACTCTGTATTAATTTTTACCTCATCATGGCCAAGGGAGGTATCAAAACCTTTAACAAATATAGTCTGTCCCTGGCTTTTACCACCTTTCTGATAAGACTCTTTGCTGCAAAAGACAACATAAACTTTCAATCAGTTCTAATGGCTGGTTTGAAACAAATATACATTTTAGCCACACCAATCCAACAAGTAAGGCTTTGAAGCAAAGAATACTAAACATGTACCTCCTCTTCATCAGATTCACTTTCAGAGTCATCACTTGACTCATCTTTCTTTTTGGAGGCTTTAAAGTAAGGCTTTGTATGCATTTTAAAGATTAGTTTCCATAAATGAGAATAAGACATGAGTTCTCAGATTCTTTAGAGACAAGTTCATAATCTTAATAAACAAAAAGCACCAGCAATACCTTGCAAGAGCAGCTTCTGTAGTACATCTTTTTTATCATTGTTGGTTAGTGTTGCATGTGCAGTTGCTACTGCGTATTGCACTGCTTGTTCTACAAAAGGGTTTGCAGATTCCCTGAAATCTTGAGATGATAGTAAGCATTAGCAATGAAAAGTGTCCATGCCAACTTTAGCATCTCATTGATAGTTGATATCTGGACTCTGTATTATGCCAAATTGTATATTTTCAAAATAGGATAGTACCAACACTTCATAAATACTTATACTTTCCCATTTCCACATCCTAAACAAGGAGAAGGAATCTGCTTACTATGGCTTTACTATGTAGAACAGGAAGTGGAAGACACGAGCTTCTAATGACTACATAGATCACTGGAAGTGTTTAAGAAAAAAATGTACCTCATGTTTTCCAAGAGAGAGATCAAAAGAGACCATAACAGATAACAGGACATCCTGCCTTGCATATTTGATCCTAAAGGGCTGCGTATAAAAACTGTTGTCTGTATCATCAATCTTCCAAATCCCGAAGTTATCTTCAAATCCAAAATCAGGATCTGCATAAACCATCTAAGATGTCACTGTCTTATTGTAAGTGATGCATAAGACACATCAGTAAAATGTTAGTGGTGATAATGCAGATGATAATGCAGAAAGACTCTAAACAAAGAAGTATACTTTGAACAATAACAAAAAACAACTCAATAAATATTGACAGAAGGAAATGTCACTCATTGTAGCTTTCATATTGATAACAAAACAAAATAAGTTGTATAAGACTATAACAAAATGAAGTCAGCCCAAGCAGTCAGCTCCCAGCAACCCGGACAGCACCAACGCAAGCTCTGTTTCGCAGCAGCGTGCAGAAAAACCCGCAAGCCTCCCAGCAGACCTAAACCACAGCTCAAAACCGGTGTGCTAACCGCGCACGCTGAAACCCGCTGCGGCCAGAAACAGCACGTACAACAGACACGCTGAATCGCACTCTGTCTGGATCAACATCGCACTCTGTCTGCAATGCAGAGCACGCTGAAACTGCAGCGCACCCTGCCTGGGACGTGCTCTGTGCTGCAGTGTTCGGATCATCCCTTCCCTTTCAGTTACCGCCGGATTATCTCCAGTGTTTACTGATAAAGGAGGGAGTAGCAAATTGAGGAGCCATAGTAGAACCAAAGTCAGGGATAGTACCATGTTTTCAGAGACAAAGAGGGTGAGAGAGGTGGCGGGGTGGTGGTGATGCTTGATGGAGAAAAGAGGGAGAAAGGTGGGGTGGCGGGAGGGAGAGAAGTGGCGGTGGCGGGGTGGCAGTGATGATGGCGGTGTTTGATGGAGAAAAGATGGGGGAAGGAGAAGAAGGGAAGAAAAGAAGATGAAGAGAGGGGAAGAGAGTTTTTTTTTTTAATTTGAGTTTTTATTGGTGGTGTGGGAGAAAAGTGTTGGTGTAGGAAATAAAGTAGGTGGCGTGAGAGAAAAAAAGTTGATATAATGGTGTAGGACAGTACTTTAGATGATGCCAAATAGTCACTGCCTTTTCTATAAATAGTTGGAATGGTTGTAGACAGCAGAATACAAACCCTCAATAATCTACTCTTCTCTTCAGTAACCCTTTTTCATAAAAGAAAACACTTTTTCCCATCAAGAATGTCAATCACCCAAAACATCAATAAGATCATAACTTTGGCCAGCTCTAAGGAGTCTTCTCCTCAACACTTTTTCCCATCAAGAATGTCGATCACCCAAAACTTCAATAATATCACAACTTTGGCCAGCTCTAAGGAGTCTTCTCCTCAGCACTTTTTCCTATCAAGAATGTGGATCACCCAAAACTTCAATAATATCACAACTTTGGCCAGCTCTAAAGAGTCTTCTCCTCTGTTAGCTTTCTCAACAAGTTATGACAAATTGTATTCAATCATCTAATCTAAAATGTACAAGATACATGACTTATATAGACAATGTAATGTGTTGCTAGTTGTCAAAACAACCTAAAAGACTAACACACTATGGACCACATGAACAGCTGTACTAACAACTAGCTAATACTAACTCAGATGTTGATTGTATTACTAATTAGTCTTGACATCCCCCTTCAAACTAAGCGTAGATATATCAACTACACTTAGTTTGTCACGAAGTTTCAAAAATCTGGATTTCCCAAGAGCTTTAGTGAGAATGTCAGCAACCTGATCAATAGCAGGAATGTGGTGAACCTGGACAAGCCTGCGAGCAACCTTCTCTCGTACAAAGTAAAGATCCAATTCAATATGCTTAGTCCTAGAATGAAGAATAGGATTTGCACTAAGCATTACAGCACTGTTATTATCACACCAGATAGTGGGAGGACTGGAGCGAATGTGTAGTTCAGAAACTAGAGACTGCAACCATGTGAGTTCAGCCGTAACAGCAGCAAGACTCCTATATTCGGCTTCAGTACTACTTCTTGAGATAGTGCTCTGCTTCTTTGAAGACCAAGAGATGAAATTAGCACCCAAATACACACAGTAGCCAGAGGTGGACCTCCTGTCAATGGGATCAGATGCCCAATCAGCATCACAGTAACCTGTCCACTTGAATGAAGGTGTTGAAACTAGATGAAGACCAACAGTGGGTGTAGCCTTGAGATACCTCAGAATTCTTTTAACCACTCTCCAGTGTGATTCAAGAGGATGTTGCATGAATTGACAAACTTTATTGACAGAGTATGCTAATTCAGGTCTTGTGATGGTAACATACTACAGAGCACCAACCATACTCCTATACAAGTGAACATCTGCAACTGGATCACTGCCAGTATCATAGAGCTTTTCACCACCGCTCATTGGAGTAGACAAACCATTGGCGAATTGCATTTTAGCTCGACATAAAAGATCATTAATATACTTAGTCTGAGACAAAAACAAGCCATCAGTGGTTTGTTGAACCTGAATGCCAAGGAAGTAGTGAGCAAGACCAAGATCTTTCAAGGCAAACTGAGCATTTAGCTGATGAATGAGTTGTGAAACATCCTTAGAACTGGAACCAGTGACCAAAATATCATCAACATACACCAGAAGAAATATAGGAGAAGGAGAATGTCGGATGAACAGTGAGGTATCTGACTTAGAAGGAGCAAAACCAAATAGATGGAGAGTATGTCTCAGCTTCTCAAACCATGCCCGAGGAGCCTGCTTCAGTCCATACAAAGCTTTGTGTAGTTTGCACACAGCAGTGGGACGAGAAGAATCAATAAATCCAGGAGGTTGCATCATGTAAACATCTTCTTGTAAATCTCCATTCAAGAAGGCATTATTAACATCAAGTTGAAAAACAGACCATCCATATGTAATAGCTATTGTGAATACAACCCGAATTGTAGTGGGTTTCACCACTGGACTGTATGTCTCAGCATAATCGAATCCTGCAACTTGTTCAAATCCTCAAGCCACCAACCTAGCCTTATATCTGTGTACAGAACCATCCGCATTTTGTTTAACCTTAAACAACCATTTGCAACCAACTATAGATCTGTTTTGAGGAAGATCAACTAAAGTCCATGTGTTGTTCCTTAGCAAGGCTAGATACTCATTCTGCATAGCCGAGGACCACTGAGGGGTATCAAGTGCTTCAAGTAAGCTTACAGGTTCAGTTGAAGTCAGATAGACTTTAGGCTTGTAGATACCAACCTTAGACCTAGTAATCATTTTATGACCAGGAGCAATACTGAGAGGAGGACTAGACACTGACCTGTCTGCAAGACTGTCATTGATAATAGGACTAGAACTGGGAACCTGACTAGGAGCAGAACTAGGAGCAGGACTAGGACTAGTTGAGGTAGTGGGAGACAAGTTAACCAATGGACTAGGCAATGTATTGTTGAATGAATTGGATTGATTATCAGAAGGTGAAGAAGAGAACCCAATGGATGCAGGAACAGAAGTAGAGGAATGACTAATGGGTGAAAGGTTGGAAGTACCAGAGAGCCACTTTGAATAAGGAAAGTGATTCTCATTAAACACAACATCACGAGATATGTAGAGACGACCAGTACTTGACACACATTTATAACCTTTATGTTGAGAACTATAACCCAGAAAGAGACACTCCTCATATCGAAATTGAAGTTTATGAGAGTTGTAAGGCCTGGTGTTGGGAAAACATGAACACCCAAAGACTTTTAAAATGTTGTAATCAGGAGCTTTATTGTAAAGTTTTTCATAAGGAGATAAGCCATTAAGAACTTTAGTAGGAACACGATTGATAAGAAACACAGATGTCTTAACAGCATCATCCCAGTATTTTAAGGGAAGTGAGGCATGTGCAAGGAGTGTTAATGCTGACTCAGTAATGTGACGATGCTTCCTTTCAGCAAGTCCATTCTGCTGATGAGTAGTGGGACACGCAAGCCTATGACATATCCCATGCTGGCTAAGAAACTTAGCAAATGACCTATACTCCCCTCCCCAGTCTGACTGTATACATTTTATAGGAAAACCAAATTGTAACTCAACTTGAGCCTTGAAGTTAAGGAAAGTAGGATACGCATCCGACTTGTTTTTCAATAAGTAAACCCAAGTGAACCTGCTATAAGAGTCAATGAAATGAATATAGTACTTGAAACCACAAGATGATAGAGTAGAGGCAGGACCCTAGAGATCAGTATGAATGAGTTCCAAGGGTTTTGAGTATACAGTGGTGGAATTGGAAAAAGGAAGCCTATGAATTTTGCCCAAGCAACAGGCAGTACAAACATCCATATTTGTATTAGGAGTAGCAATATTACATTTGGTAAGCACTTGCTTTACAACAGAAAGAGAAGGATGTCCTAACCTAGCATGCCAATGAGACAAAGAAGAACATGCTTTTGACACAAAAGTATTATTACAAACTGGAAATCTAGAAGAACTATTGGCTGATGTAGTGACTGAACTGGATGCTGAGCAAGATGCTCTACTAACTGGAACCCAATGACTGGCTTAAGAAGATGATGAATTTGAATTTGAACAAGCAACAGAAGATGCAGACCTTGAACCAGGAAGAGACATAGAAGGAAACACATATAAACCTCACTTAAGTGTCCCTTTCAAGAGAATTTGTTGTGTGACCTGATCTTTGACAAAACAAAAATTAGGATGAAATTCAAAAAAGACATTGTTATCTCTAGCAAACCTAGACACACTTAAGAGGTTCTTGGTCAATTTAGGAACTTGAAGGACATTTCTAAGATGTAATTCTCTTGAGGAATTAACAGAAGAAATAGAGGACTGACCGATGTTTTCAATGGGCAAGGCAGTTCCATCTCCCACAAACAGTTGCTCATTGCCATGATAAGGCATAGCATTCATCAAATTCTGAGTATAAGGTGTGCAATGATCAGTGGCTCCTGAATCTGGATACCACCTATCATCAGCATGTGGCTGCAATTGAGTTGTGGAAGCAGTATTCGGCTGTATCTGAGACTGTGAAGCAGCTCTCCAAGAAGGAAGATTATGCTGACTTGATGAAGCAATGAAAGCCTGTCTTGGAGTTGAAGCTGTTGGTTGAGATGAGTTGCCATATCCAAAAGAAGATGACTGTGAACTCCATGGATTTGAGACAGAGTTATCAAACCGATTAAAGCATTTGAAAGCAAGATGCCCAACCTTGCCACATATTTGACATTGTGGGCGATTAGATTGAGAACCAAATCCAGTTGGCCGAAAACTTCTTCTTGATCTAGCACCCCTGGCATTGAAAGACCCTCTGAACTGAGGTCTTCCCCCTTGAGAACTAGACACGAAAGACCTAGGTGACGGTCTGTATGAAGACTGAGCCATATTCACAGAGCTATTGATATCAAGATCTTTAGTATGTCTTTCAATTCTAGCTTCTTGAACAAGTAGAAGAGATTCCACTTCGGTAACACTGTATTCATCAGTTCTTGAACTAACTGAGATTACAAAGGTATCATACGCTTGAGGTAAGCCATCAAAGATGGCATTGACATGATCTCTTGAAGATAGTAGGTGTCCTACTGATGCCAACTGATCAGTGATAGATTTGAGTTTCAGAAGGTAGTCATTGATTGACAAGTCTCCTTTCTTGAAGTTTTTGTGTGGGGTGATCAATTCATTGCCATTTCTCCATTTGATCTTGTTAGTAAGATACTTAGAACATATAATTGGATGCATATATAGTGCATTTGGTATGAGGCACTTAAATGAAAATCTCTAGATTTCGTTATCTCTTTGTTTTTCCTTTCTTTTTGCTGATTTTTTTCGAAAATATAACTTGCTCTTGATCAATCAATGCCACTTTTGTAATCTAACAGTTACAACTTGCAACTATATATATTCAAAGCTAAATGTTTTTTGTTTTTTTTTCCCACTGAGATAGTAGATCTTACCCATGGTTTTTACTTTAAATATGCTTTGGCTATTAAAGAATTTTAAAGAAAAAACAGACTTTATTATCTATCGACAATAAATTCAGAATTGACTTTTTAGCAACTTTTTTAGCTCAATAACAGATTGTTTATAAATTTAGAATTGTAAGTGTTCATTTTCACCATTAAACTATTAAGGATTTAGGCTATGTCAGGCTATTGTTCTCTTGTTTCCTCGACTCCACGGAGTAAGACATAAATTTCTCAATAAAAGATATTATGTTGATTGCATAATGGACTCTTCTGAAAAAACATTGGCGCGTGTGTAAACGAGGTGTTCTACCTAACGGAGCTATAGCCCTTTTGTTTGTGATAAATATTATATCTGTATATAATTTCTTGTCAAGATGAATATTCCATGATCCGACATCATAGATCTCTGATCTGTTTCCTGTGAAGGATGGGCATTGCTTAGAAGTAAGATTCCGTTTATAATCCATCGATGTGATGGGTATCTTTTGTTTCTCTTTGTGATGATAAATGACCTACTAAACTCAGTGATTAAAGTATTGCTTTCATATCGCGAAAGTCATTGGTTCAAATCCAATAGTAGGTATAACTTATTAGATACCATTGACTTTCAGAATTTGAAGATGTTCATTTTCAGCATTTAGGCTATTCTATAATTTCTAACTATATAAACTATTACAAAAAGATTAAGTAGGTAGGTTTTCTTAAGCTTTTTAAAAAACATTGATTGTATTCACGCAGAAACGGAGTTTGCAGATAGAAGAGAGGATCGAAGAGCTGAAGAAGGAATTAAGGGCATTGTCGAATGCATCTTCCTCCGACACACTCTGGAAATTGAAATTGATTGATGATATCCAACACCTTGGTGTTGCATATCATTTTGAATCTGAGATTGAAAACAATTTGCAAAAAATATATGATGACGGCAATGATGAAAGCTACAATATATCTGCATGTTGTTGCTCTTCGATTTCGGCTATTGCGGCAAGCTGGGTTTGATGTATCGCCAGGTAATGAATACTTACCAATATCTTTATGGGTCGGGCACAAGGGACAGCATTTTAATAAAAATGCTTGGCAATCAGCTGATGAAAATGAAAACTTTCACAACAATGAATTTACTATTTATTTCTGGATTTTGGTAAAATAAGGAGGTTTGATTTTATATTTTTGGAAAATAGTTCAAATTATGTTATTTCCAATAACCATATATTACTGGTGAAAGGAATTGACTTTGGCTTTTGGGATTATAGATGTTTTTGAGAAGTTCAAAGATGACAAAGACGGGTTCGAGGAAAAGCTAAGTCTTGATGTGAACAGCATGCTGAGTTTATATGAAGCTGCAAATTTAAGCTACAGGGAAGAAGTTATATTAGAGGAGGCTATTACTTTTACTACTCATCACTTGAAGAAGCTTATGGTAAACCATCTAACTCCTACTCTGGTAGAACAAGTGCAACATGCTCTAGAACTACCTCGACACAAGCGTTTTGTAAGGTTAGAAGCCAGACACTACATGTCTGTGTACCAAGAGGATGAGTTGCGAAATGAATCACTCTTAGAGTTTGCAAAGTTGGATTTTAATTTCGTACAAGCATTGCATCAGAGAGAGCTAGCTGAAGTTTCAAGGTAATATATATTCATTTGTTTGGTTTTATAAGAAAAAAAATTTTCGCACCAAGGTCCCCTAGCTATAACTCTTCACCATAAGGTGGGTCTCTAGCTAGGGGGACCGAGTGTTTCAATTAGTGGTTTCCACACAGAAGTAATTGGACCTTAAATTTGAAAGTAACTTGCTATAGAATCCCACAAAATGTGCGTCTAAAGGGTAGAGAGTTGGTGTGAACAAAAATATACTCCTCTATATTTATGTCAAAATATTGGATTAATGTCAAAATGTATGGACATAATCTGAGATTTGTTTAGCAAAAATACCAGGGAACAGATCATCTGATATCTATCTCTATCTAATTATATCAGATTGCAGCCAATTATTTGCAGATATATGTCATTGCTTGAATAAATATATGTTGTGGTAGTTGCATGTAACATGAAGTAATCTTTTCCATAGGTGGTGGAGAGATATGGACATCATCCCAAAGCTGCCTTTCAGTATGAGAGATCGATTAGTTGAAGGCTACACTATGATAATGACTATGATGTCTGACCGTCGACATTCAACAGGGAGAATTTATGTCCAAATTAATTGCAATTATGACAGTGCTTGATGACTCTTTTGATGTCTACCGTAAACTTGATGAACTTGAACCACTTACTAATGCAATTTTAAGGTTCACATGCGTTCTTATATCTTCATTTCAATTATTATACTTCATTTGTACTAAACACTAACATTAGTTGATTGAATTGAATGTCTTGCAATTATCAGGTGGGATGTCGGGGAGCCAGGGGAGTTGCCAGAGTATATGAGAATAACTGTGCTTGAACTCAAGAAACTTTTTAATGAAGTCGATGAGGAGATGACCAAAAGGGGACAACCTTACAGTATCCTTTACTTCCAACTAACGGTATGAACTACAAATTAGTTTATAATTACCTCTTCTTTTAATAATTTGCCAACTTTGAAGATATCTTGAGTTTTTCTAATGACGGTGTTATTTAATAAATGACAGATGCAAGAATACGTTAGAAATCTTCTTATAGAAACGAAGTTGTTCCAAACAGGTCAAGTGCCAAGTCTGAAAGAGTGGTTACAAGTTTCAAATATAACATCCGCAGGCCTGTTGCTAACAATGGGTTGCATACTAGACACTTGGGAACATGCAACGAGGAAAGCCTTGGAATGGGCTAGCAAGGAGCCCAAGATTGTTACAGCAGTCAGTATGATTAGTCGTATCATGGATGACATTCAAACCTACAAGGTATGATGATTGAATAGTTTAGACAATTTGTCTAAACACATACAAGAGTTTACCTTTTTTACAATCCAACTAAATATTTATTTTAGAAAAAAAAAAAACTTGTAACTAATTTTCACTTATTTCTGTTGATGTTCAAAGTTGGAGCAAGCAAGAGGAATTATGCCTTCCAGTGTGACGTGCTATATGAAAGACTATGGAGTATCAGAAGAAGAAGCCATTAAAAGCCTTCAAAAGATGATTAATGAGAAGTGGAAGGACATAAACAAAGAGTGTTTAAGGCCTACACCTGTGTCCATGCATCTCCTTATGTTCCCCGTCAACTTGGCAAGAATGGCAGAAGCCTTCTACCATTACGGAGATGGATTTACTAACTCAGATGGATATACCAAGCAAATGATAGCTTCCTTGCTCCTTCATCCTATTCCAATATGAGAAGCGCTTTAGAAAACTTTACTAGCTAGCATAATAATAATATGTAAGCAGGTTAATTAAGTTATATTATTTGTAATTGGGCCTAATATAGTAAAGCTCAATATTAGTTACGGTTAGGGTTAGTTACTTGCCAAAGAAGCCTTTAGGCTTATAAATGAGGCTTGAGAATTAAATTGTGGTTGGTTGAATTTGATTAAATAAAATTGAAGTTCGTTTAGGGTTTATCATTGTTTAGTGTAACTTTACTTTAGCTTAGATTCATCGTCATCGTCAGCGAGAAGAAGAAGAAAAATCCAATTGTCTTATATTTTTAGAAACTTGAGACATTGATTGCATTGGCTAAACCATAACAATTTATGAGAACTAGGTCCAAGTTTTTTAAATCCATAAAATTATGAACTGAAGAGAAGGAAACATTGTGAAAATGATTTATTCTTAACATGTAGAGATAGAACCCTTCTTGTGTTATATGGATTTCTTTGTTTAAATTTTTCAACATGAACTGAACGTGAGAAATATTCAATTAGATGAAGTAAGAGGGTGTTTGTTATTTGTTATGAATAGACTCGGAAGTCTTAATAAGAAGTGGAACACTTCAAAAAGAATTTTTTTTTTTTTATACTTCTAATCTTGAAGTTCCGATTGGAGTAAGCACCAAGGGGGTGTTGATCACTTAGCACTGAGTGCTTAATGAAAATATATTCCAATAATAACCTCACAATAAATTGGTAATTATTGTTGTTACCCATCTCCTCTTTTCTCCACCTCATCTTTATCATGCGAGCAAGGCCACTACCGTCCCTAGCCTCCCATCTTCTTCCTATTCGTCTTTTACTTTCTCTTCCTCTCTATATTGAAGATTGTATGAAGAATGGAGATGAATATGGGGTGGTTTTTGGGAGTGGTGGGAAGGAATCTTAATGGTATTTGGAAGAGAAAAACAGGTGGAGAAGGGGTTAATGTTGGTGGTTTGTGGTAGGCGATGGGAGTTGTGGTGGTAGATAAAAATGTAAAAAAAAACTAAAAACTTCAAGTCAACACCTAAAATAAAAACAACTTTTTATTTTACAGCTTCTAATCAGCAGCCCATTCAAAAGCAAAACAAACAGTTCATTTAGAAGGTCGTTCAAAACTTCTAACTCCATTTAGAAGTTAGCTTCTAAACGCTTAAAAATACACCACCTAAGTATTTTTGGTATTTTAGTATACAATAGTAGAAGCCAATAGAGTGGGTTCAGACCTAAGGGACCCTACCTGTCACGCCCCGACCCGCCACAGGAATCACAGCGTGTCGATGCGTGAACTAACCCGTAATACAGGCGGATCGTAATCGGCCACAACATCATAATATAACACATTCGTGATACGATAATGGAACGGAAATAAAAACTACGATAAAAATTTGAACAAAATAAGTATATTTGATTCGCCCCGCCAGAGTCATAGCGACAAAACCAATACAAGCATCTAGTATAACAATATAGTACACCTGATAACACAAAGGAAGCAAAACATACCCGTACAGGGTGGACACGACCAAACAACACAAAACGCGCCTATAACGGAAGACGAGGCCTAAGCGCCACGATCAGCAGGAACGCCAACACTGCCCGCACTCCAATAGAAGCACACCCCTTGCGGGGTCAGCAAAGCACAAAGCTAGTTGGTGCGAGCGAAGTAAATACAAATAACAGAATATTATACAAGGAAAATTCATGCCAGACAATAAAGGATAAGTAACAAGTTCTAAAGTCTAAATCACGTTGTGTCTCTAAGGATAATAGTTCTAAGTTCAAGCACCAACACAAGCATTTCAGATTCAACAATAACTACAAGTTTATGAGATATGCCGATCAATATCTGTGATTCAAAATGGTAAATATCAAGCGAAGAAAAATAAAGACAATCTCATAGTTCTTCCTAGTCTCCTATGTATAGCAATCAAGTCGAAGCCAAAAATCCTGTAAGATTCTGTATAAGTGTCCCATATCGTAGGTATCCGCATACCCTACGAATGTGTCTCACCCAGACACATCCCACAACGTGCACCAGTACCACTTCGGGGCTTGTTTGTATCCTAATGGGGTGTCATCTGCCAGGATACAAACTCAAACATCCCGAACGACTGGCCTAACACGGCCAACCTAACACAATCAAACTCAAGCGCGCTGGGAGGGAAAGCGAGTAATCTCCAAAGCACGTCCTCCAGGACCCGTCCTACTGCACTCTATAGTGGCAAGTGCGTGCGGGAGCTCACCGCACCTCAACAAGCTTGCCACATGCAATAGCGTCCTCAATGTCAGGTGCGAGTCATCTCAAGCACCATCCAACTCACGATGCGAGCAAACTTCTAAGCATCGGCACAACAGGCATTATAGCGGGGTAAAGACACTTACACTAACATCCACATGCACAAATGACGAGTCTGTACATAATCAACGGTAACAGACGTGCAATCATAATCAATTCGTCAATTTTTATAAAACCACGACTATGCCAGGGTCCCAACATGACCCAATTCACCACGATAAATTTATTCAAGTCGATTATCATATATGCTCAAGACTCGGCAATCCACGGTAAAACATGACATACTATGCAAACTCGAAAACGAAGCATACAAGTCCAATGTCATTACACCAAAGCCTAATCACCCCAAAATTCATTCACAAATAACCAACACAATCATCGAAATATCTGAAAACCCCGAATTTCGGATTTAGATTCAATTATACACAATCGACGGTATAATAAATAAGAGTGATAAATACTAATGGATGAATTCAAATAACTATTATACTTATCCGTGAATTTCAGCTAAATCCTTTCAAAGTCACAAGAACTCATTCTATGAAATAGTATATTTAATTACCTAATTGAATGGATTAAACAATTATCTTAGGCCTATGGGGTATTAGCTCAGCTAGTAGACTTGTGACGGATGGTATCATAAGTATAGGGTTCGAACCCCGCCTAAAAAACTACGCTTTCTCACAATTAATTTTGTTGTACTTCTGCCTTGTCACGTTTTTCTGTATGTTTTCATCCTTCTTGACATGACAAATTCCAAATGAAGGGGATGTCTATCCAAAATAGTTCTGAAATGAAGAGATTTTGATTAAATCAGACAATTAAGACCCGATAAATGAATTCTCAAATTATAACTGACAAGTTAACTTCCACTAATAATAGCAAAGTTACCTATAAATCCCTACATACATTTGTTCCAGTTTCCACATAATCAAATTCAATAAACCAAAACCATTTGAGACACTCTTCCCATTTTGTAGGTGCTTTATTATCTACAACAAAATGTCAGTAGACAAACACAAAGAAAAACGTTGCATTTGTTTCCCTCCTTCATATGTTTGCTGAAGTGTTTTCTTAAAGACTAATCTGATGTTTTGAAACTCATGTTAGTGACAGATAACAATCGCGACTGGGACCAAACAAGAACAACAAAAATCAACATCATCAATCATATGAGCATACTGAACATCCAAAATGACAAGACTGGAAAATATAACCAAGAGAAACGTATACTTATTCCAAAATCAATAAACTGCATGTATCTTCAATGGCGCGCCTACATGACATAAGGTCAACAAGGAAGAAAACATTCTTATCTTTATAATGTATAATGGGTTTTGGTCTACAAGAAATCTGGCATTAGGTGGTGAAATTATATGTGATGCTTCGAAAGTTGTCACCATTTTTGAATTTACATGAGGAATTTTGACATGTCATCACATATTTGTTCAAACCGATTTTTTTGTTTCTAGTTCCTCACATAAACATTTTGTAATCTTCGCATGATAGAAAGTGAGAAAACTAGCGCCTAAATGAAATACATTTTGTGAGGAAAAGTAACACCTCGTCACATTTCGACCAAAAGCCCAACCCAATAGTGGACAAACTTTCCTCACAGAATAGACAATCTAATGTAGAATTAATTTCCCCTCAGACTTGGATTCCCATGAGTAGCGAAAAACAATCTAATGTAGAATTAATTTCCTATCAGTAAATAGACAATCAAACAACAGAAATCTGCATAGCAAGGGAAATGGAATCCAATTCCTAAGGAAAATGACTAACAAAACAAACCCTAATTTAAAAAAAACAATAAACTTATATGTTCAAAACCTATTCATATTTCCCCTTTCCTCTGTTCATTCTTATCACCATACTTAACCAACCCAAGCGTGAGTTTGAAACTCTGCCTCCTCCACCGCCACCTAAGACCTAAGGAATAGGTGAAGCTGATAGGGAATGTCGAAGAGGCGACCATTGTTGCTGTGGTGGTGGAGGAAGATGGGACTAAGATAGTGGAATCAATCAAGGAAACCATTGTTGTTGTTCAAAAGGAGGCTGAAGCAACCCCAGATCCAGATCCAGTTACAGGGCCAAAAGAAAAGGAAACAACCACCACCATTGTTGCTACTGTTTTGGAAGAAGAACTAACCCCAGCCGAGCCAATTATACCGAGTAAGTATCGATTTTTGGAATCCCACTTCTTGCCGACAGAAGTGATGTGAATCAAAACATTGTCTGATGGAGGAAGGAGTTCAAGATTGATGGTGTTTTGGAGGAAGATCTCGGGACTGATCTTGTGAAGGTTGTGTTCATGATCAAAACTTCTTTTTTTGTTTCTCTTTCTCAAACTATTGAATCCCAAATGATCGACCCTGTAGGAAGCATGGTTCCAAAAGTGACTTTGGTTCACCAATTCATGCTCAACGACCACTACACCGGATGCACAGAGCGATGAACAACAACTATTTCACTAATCCCTACAGTCCCAAACCCTACAATGTTAAAGGATTTTGTTCCTTGTTCATCAAGTGTATTGCTAAGATCTTGGCCAATCGATTGAAAGTTTTCATCCCTCATCTTGTGTGCAAGCAGCAAATGGTTGCTCGCCTTTTGAGGGAGGGAAAGCATTTTCGTAGGAGCCTACTTCTTTCAGTTTCAAACCCATTTCTTAGTCACCGGATGGAGCTCACACTTAAGCGAGTGGTGTTGTCTGCCTCTCCGAGTCGTTCTATTATTTCTTGGATCCGTCTATGTCCAATGAGAGTGGATCAGAAAGATGTCCTCACAAACTATCCCGATTAGATTATTGCTTTGATTTCTTCTGGCACGGCATAGTGTCATTTGTTTGATTCATTATTTGGGACCTGCTTTACACTAATCCCGATTAGAGGAAGCTCTCCCCTAACTCGTAAGGTACTCACATAACTTTGAGAGTCATTTTCACCAAGAAAGCACAAACTCTTCGAAAACTTGCCGTATCCGTGTCCTACACAGGACACTCGCTCGACGCACCTCCTACACGTGTTGGACACTTGGTTAACATGTCGACAGGTGTCAGACACATGGTCAATGTGGTCAACGTGTCAGACACGCCTCCGATACACCCAGAACTTGGTCAGGACACAGTCGAGATTTGAAAATCAACTTTGTTTTATTTTTTACTTTTAGATGTTTGCAAATAACCACGTAATATAATGATTGTTGATCCATCTGAAGTGAATGACTATTTCAATTATGATTTAAGACAAATAGGACAAAAAGCCACTAAAGCATAATTTTTTTCTACTTCTTCTCATTTGCTTCTTCTCTCATCTACTTCTCTACCATACTTTTTTTCTACTCTACCATACTTTTTTTCAGAGAGACCAACTCAGTGGCTGACGCCTTGGCTATTTTAGCACAAAAGGAGCATAGTTCTCGTACTTATTCGTGGGGATCGCTTCCTAAAAGAATAAAGTCCCTAATTATTCTTGACAAGAATAAGACGGCATATCTTAGACTTCCGGCTTTTAAATGAGCGTGAATTTCTTTGATACTATTTGGTTATGGAAGTCTGAGGGTCTTAGGAATCAATTCGGTGCGTGTGCTGGATCAGTGGGGATGAATTGGAGCAGCATATATCTGAAAAAACAGGGGATATAATCTGTTTTGACAGGGCGACAGTCTGGACAATTTGCGGGTTTTGTTTCAAAGCACCGATATAGCGCTGCCTGCATGCGGACAGCGTGGCCTGTATTGCTGGACTGTTTCTGGTGCCCTGTTTCGGGACAGTTATGTCTTGCTGGACAGAGTTATTTCTGGTTGGACAGAGTGATTTCAGCAGATCATGATGGTGCTATCTCGTATTTCTGGCGAGGGCAAGACAATGTGGCTTTGCAGGCTTATGTTTTAGCTCTCTGGACAGAGTGCTCTGCTTGCTGGACAGAGTACTCTGTCTCGTTTGGACAGAGGGATCACTGCGTTGGTTTTGGTTGTCGAATTTGCATTTACAATTTTCAAATTTTTGCAGTCTGCATGTGGAAGTGATTTTTGGACAGAATCTGCGGTTCGACTCTTGCAATCTGCGTTTTGGACAGACTCTGTGTTCTTTGGACAGACTCTGCGGTTTGGTTAGGTGTGGAAATGGTTCTTGCAATCTGCGGTTTGGATGGCTGGATATGTATGGTCATTGGACAGACTCTCACAATGGAGTATGGAGACTAGTGTGTGCTTTTCTATAGGTGGTGTGTGTTTTGTGCTATCTTTTGGTGCTATAATTTGGTTTAGTATGGGTATGGTTTTGTCGCATCTTGTTAGAAATATGTTTTTTGTTTCTTTCTTTATTGCTTGGTTTTTAATACGGGTAAAGTCGTAATTTACCCCCGTATAGAATGTAAGTCAATTTTTTGATAATTAATAAAGGTCTGGCATCCCATAGCTGCCCCTCCCCTCTGGAGGTTTAATTAAAAAAAAAAAAAAAAAAAAAAAAAAAAAAAATTTAATTTTTTTCTTACAACAGTATCATCTTCTTCAAGACACTCTAGGAATGCAATTTATTAGATTATTATTTATATGACTTATTAAGAAAATATTATGACGTTTCAACGTGTCCCCGAGTCCTAGTTTTTTGAAAATTGTCGAGTCGGTGTGCCGTGTCCGTATCCGTGCATCCTTGATTTTCACACTTTGTCAAATTGGGTGTTGCAGTCGCATACTCGTTGGTCAACAACAATATGCAAATTTGGTTTATTTTGGAAAAGAGAGATAGATGTTTATAATAAATAAATAAATAAATAAATAAATAAATAAATAAATAAATAAATATATATATATAAAGGTTTAGAGGCAAAAGTAACATTTGAAAGAAAAAAAAAAATTCAAATTTTTAAGTATTTGCATATAACTCAGTAGTTCAACAAATAAATTAAACAGACTTTGCAGCTTCAATTTTAAGTCAACGGAATTTTTATTTATTTATTTTACTTATTATTTATATAAAAAAAAATTGTGTATGTGTGTGCTGTTGCGGGGGGGGGGGGGGGGGGGGGGGGGGGGGGGGGGTTTAACCCATCCCCAAATCTTGCTAGACACGACCCATCAAATGTATTATTAAGGGTACAAAATATCCTAGAATGTGCTATTGTGTTTGTGGTGACTGTCACCACCATCAACCTATTTTCTCACTTCCATGTGAAAAGTGCCCTAAAGCATTTCCTATGCTCAGATGATGCATTCACTCAAATACATTATTTCAAAAACAGGATAGAAAAAACATATAAATTCAAGAATGGGAAAGGCCCCCTATATCTATCCTATATTGTGATCCCATTAGAAATGCTCTTATTCAAATGATTATCAAATTATCGGATTTAGAATAGGCACCCTACCAAGATGCCATCATCAATCTCATGAGCAAAAGACTATGAAAAATGCTGCATACTATTTAACAACAACAATTCTAGTCAGCCATGTTTGTTAGCCTTTTTTTTGCCTTTCTGAGGTTTTTTTACACTTCTACCCCTTCATAGTGTTTGTTGTGTTTTAAAGAGAAGAGACAAAAAATGTAAAAACGTCAAAAAAGACTAGCAAACATGGCTGGCTAGACTTATTCATTTAACAAACACAGGTAGTAAGCAATTGTCCCCATGCCTGTAAATTTTTACTTGTTAAGTATTTCCAACAAGTAGCTACAGTTCCAATATATGTAAAAAAATAACGGATTTTGATGACCATGAAAGAAGGAAAAACTTACCTTCTTATCAGCTTCAGTAAGAGTGGGCAAATTCTATACGGACTTGGGAGACATGCATGGTGAAAATAGACCCTGCAAGAGTGGCAGTATTGTTCACCAAACAAATAACATCAGGACCATTCGTCTCCAACACCTAGTAAAACGAATACCCCAAATTAGTTATGGTAGTCATGATTAACAATAATGAAGAAGAGAGAGAGAGAATTAATACAGATCATCAAGACTTTTCACCTCAAGCCGAACAGATGTTGTCTCACTTCCTGTGAAAAGATATTGCCCAAGAAAAACTGTCACCTTGTTTAACAACCTAAAGTCCATCAGAAAAAACAGATAACAGATGTTACAAAAAGGATGAAAACAGAAGAGATGGACTGCATATCAACATATAGTAGCTTCTCATACGTAATTTTTGGAAGCAACTACATCAACTCCTAGGAGTTCAGATGATTTATACTTTTGAGTAAAAATCAGTGTGTTGTATCATTGTACAAACAACAACTACATTTCATTTGAGTAGCAACCTTCAAAACCTTTTCCATGGGTTGGGGGAGAATTCAATAGGCTCGCAAGAGAAAGATAGCAAGTGCTAACATTGTGAACATCAAATAGTTCCAGACATAATGAAATGAAACTGTATTTTCCTCCATACCCTTAGCGAAGATAATTGTGATTTCTAAGAGGTCTGTCATTCAAATTTAACCAAATAAGCAGTACGAGGCCACATCAGAAAATTTTCTAATTACATTGACAAAATTAATATTCATCTGTGGCCTGAAACTTCATGCAACATAAATTACAAACATACAAGCACAATTTCACCAGCATACAAGCATCATAGCAATACGAAGATTAAAAATAACTGAAAGATATTACTTATTGCTGAAAAAATGTCAAAATTGTTCCAAAGTCTGAGAAAGAGCTCACCACCTTCGCGAGCCCTCGCTCACCTCCGTCAACCCCTGGCGATGGAAGATCAGGAAGAAGGAAGCCCTCACTGTCAAGATCCTTTGCAACCCCTCTCTTCGAAAAACCACTCTACAGTGCCTTCTGCAACCCCTCTCTTCGAAAACCACTCTGCAGTGCCTCACTATCAAGATCTTCTGCAACCCCTCTCTGCAAACCCTCTCTTCGAAAAACCCTCTGCAGTGCCATCGAAAACCTCTCTGCAACCCCTTCGAAAACCACTCTGCAACCACTTCGAAAACCTCTCTGCAACCCCTTCGGAAACCGCTCTGCAAACCCTTCGAAGTTGCAGTCTGGACCACCTTCGAAAACCGCTCTCCAAACCCTTCGAAAACCGCTCTGCAAACCCTTCTAAAACCCTTCGAAGTTGCAGTCTGGACCACCTTCGAAAACCGCTCTCCACCTTCGAAAACCTCTCACCCTTAAACTAACAACAGCTATTTTACACTGTCTCCCCAATGCATTAAGATGCATTCAATTAAGCTTCTTTTCTTAGTACACATGCATTAAGCTTCTTAATTTTCTTTGTTTCACACTGCATTCAATGCGCATTAAGCTGCATCAATTAAGCTTATTTTCTTAGTACACATGCAGCATTCAATTAAGCTTCTTTTCTTAGTATACATGCATGCATTAAGCTTCTTGTCTTAGTACACATGCATTTCACACGCATTAAGCTGCATTCAATGCATTAAGCTTCTTTTCTTTGTTTCACACTGCATTCATATTAAGCACCTTAGTACGTACGATGTTGTGTATGTACGATGTTGTCACACATGCATTAAGCACCTTAGTACGTACGATGTTGTCACATGCTAATCTTTTCAACCACACACTCCCACCGACACACATTGTTCTTCTCCCCTGAAAAGTTGTTGTGATAAAGTAAAGTTTGGAATCCAGATTAGGAAGACATATACGTCCAAAAATGAAGTTGGGTCAATGAGGTTGATGGGAATTAACTCCTTATGATTCCAGCATTATTATGAGCTTTAGCACCAACAAGATTCAAAGAAGCATCCATTTGTCAAAGCAAAAGGTTCAAGTTTTTTCAGACAAATGGGGAAAAGTTAGTGCTAAAACTCAATAAAAATCAAGAGCTTCAATCTAAATAACCTGCACATTTCAAGATTGAAGCAACAAACATCAGAGAAAACAAGATCAATCAAATGGGCCGGGTTCAAGCCAAACACAAAAAAGAGAACCCCATCTCTAAATCATAAAAAAATCATACCTTCCGATAAGAGATGATTTAAAGAAAACAATGTTTGAGGGTCTTGGGTTAAATTTAAAATATATAAGTTTTGTCCCAATTGAAAGAATCATTGATTAAGCATCCTAGTACGATGTTGTCACATGCATTTTCAAGTGATTCAAATTGTGTTTATAGATAACTCAGAGTACTACAATTTTTGTGTTTTGATGAGCTTGAGAATCGGTCTCAATCGGTCATATAAGTTGAACCAAAGTCAGGGATAGTACCATGTTTTCAGAGACAAAGAGGGTGAGAGAGGTGGCAGGGTGGTGGTGATGCTTGATGGAGAAAAGAGGGAGAAAGGTGGGGTGGCGGGAGGGAGAGAAGTGGCGGTGGCGGGGTGGCAGTGATGATGGCGGTGTTTGATGGAGAAAAGATGGGGGAAGGAGAAGAAGGGAAGAAAAGAAGATGAAGAGAGAATTTTTTTTTTAATTTGAGTTTTTATTGGTGGTGTGGGAGAAAAGTGTTGGTGTTGGAAATAAAGTAAGTGGTGTGAGAGAAAAAAAATTGATATAATGGTGTAGGACAATACTTTAGATTATGCCAAATAGTCACTACCTTTTCTATAAATAGTTGGAATGGTTGTAGACAGCATAATACAAACCCTCGATAATCTACTCTTCTCTTCGGTAACCCTTTTTCATAAAAGACAGCACTTTTTCCCATCAAAAATGTCGATCACCCAAAACTTCAATAAGATCATAACTTTGGCCAGCTCTAATAAGGAGTCTTCTCCTCGGCACTTTTTTCCATCAAGAATGTCGATCACCCGAAACTTCAACAATATCACAACTTTGGCCAGCTCTAAGGAGTCTTCTCCTCAGCACTTTTTCCCATCAAGAATGTGGATCACCCAAAACTTCAATAATATCACAACTTTGGCCAGCTCTAAAGAGTCTTCTCCTCAAACTGTTTGTTCGTCGCCTCTGGAATTTCATCCCAGTGTGTGGGGTGATCAATTCATTGCCATTTCTCCATTTGACCTTGTTAGTAAGATACTTAGAGCATATAATTGGATGCATATATAGTGCATTTGGTATGAGGCACTTAAATGAAAATCTTTAGATTTCGTTATCTCTTTATTTTTCCTTTCTTTTTGCTGATTTTTTTCGAAAATATAACTTGCTCTTGATCAGTCAATGCCACTTTTGTAATCTAACAGTTCCAACTTGCAACTATATATATTCAAAGCTAAATGTTTTTTTTTTTTTTTCCCACTGAGATAGTAGATCTTGCCCATGGTTTTTACTTTAAATATGCTTTGGCTATTAAAGAATTTTAAAGAAAAAACAGACTTTATTATCTATCGACAATAAATTCAGAATTGACTTTTTAGCAACTTTTTTAGCCCAATAACAGATTGTTTATAAATTTAGAATTGTAAGTGTTCATTTTCACCATTAAACTATTAAGGATTTAGGCTATGTCAGGCTATTGTTCTCTTGTTTCCTCGACTCCACGGAGTAAAACATGAATTTCTCAATAAAAGAAATTATGTTGATTGCATGATGGACTCCTCTGAAAAAACATTGGCGCGCGTGTAAACGAGGTGTTCTACCTAACGGAGCTATAGCCCTTTTGTTTGTGATAAATATTATATCTGTATATAATTTCTTGTCAAGATGAATATTCCATGATTCGACATCATAGATCTTTGATCTGTTTCCTGTGAAGGATGGGCATTGCTTAGAAGTAAGATTCCGTTTATAATCCATCGATGTGATGGGTATCTTTTGTTTCTCTTTGTGATGATAAATGACCTACTAAACTCAGTGATTAAAGTATTGTTTTCATATAGCGAAAGTCATTGGTTCAAATCCAATAGTAGGTATAACTTCTTAGATACCATTGACTCTCAGAATTTGAAGATGTTCATTTTCAGCATTTAGGCTATTCTATAATTTCTAACTATATAAACTATTACAAAAAGATTAAGTATAAAAGAAAACACCTGTAAGTAGGTAGGTTTTCTTAAGCTTTTTAAAAAACATCGATTGTATTCACGCAGAAACGGAGTTTGAAGATAGAAGAGAGGATCGAAGAGCTGAAGAAGGAATTAAAGGCGTTGTTGAATGCATCTTCCTCCGACACACTCTGGAAATTGAAATTGATTGATGATATCCAACACCTTGGTGTTGCATATCACTTTGAATCTGAGATTGAAAACAATTTGCAAAAAATATATGATGACGGCAATGATGAAAGCTACAATCTGCATGTTGTTGCTCTTCGATTTCGGCTATTGCGGCAAGCTGGGTTTGATGTATCGCCAGGTAATGAATACTTACCAATATCTTTATGGGTCGGGCACAAGGGACAGCATTTTAATAAAAATGCTTGGCAATCAGCTGATGAAACTGAAAACTTTCACAACAATGAATTTACTATTTATTTCTGGATTTTGGTAAAATAAGGAGGTTTGATTTTATATTTTTGGAAAATAGTTCAAATTATGTTATTTCCAATAACCATATATTACTGGTGAAAGGAATTGACTTTGGCTTTTGGGATTATTGATATTTTTGAGAAGTTCAAAGATGACAAAGATGGGTTCGAGGAAAAGCTAAGTCTTGATGTGAACAGCATGCTGAGTTTATATGAAGCTGCAAATGTAAGCTACAGGGAAGAAGTTATATTAGAGGAGGCTATTACTTTTACTACTCATCACTTGAAGAAGCTTATGGTAAACCATCTAACTCCTACTCTGGTAGAACAAGTGCAACATGCTCTAGAACTACCTCGACACAAGCGTTTTGTAAGGTTAGAAGCCAGACACTACATGTCTGTGTACCAAGAGGATGAGTTGCGAAATGAATCACTCTTAGAGTTTGCAAAGTTGGATTTTAATTTCGTACAAGCATTGCATCAGAGAGAGCTAGCTGAAGTTTCAAGGTAATATATATTCATTTGTTTGCTTTTATAAGAAATTTTTTTTTCGCACCAAGGTCCCCTAGCTATAACTCTTCACCATAAGGTGGGTCTCTAGCTAGGGGGACCGAGTGTTTCAATTAGTGGTTTCCACACAGAAGTAATTGGACCTTAAATTTGAAAGTAACTTGCTATAGAATCCCACAAAATGTGCGTCTAAAGGGTAGAGAGTTGGTGTGAACAAAAATATACTCCTCTATATTTATGTCAAAATATTGGATTAATGGCAAAATGTATGGACATAATCTGAGATTTGCAGATATATGTCATTGCTTGAATAAATATATGTTGTGGTAGTTGCATGTAACATGAAGTAATCTTTTCCATAGGTGGTGGAGAGATATGGACATCATCCCAAAGCTGCCTTTCAGTATGAGAGATCGATTAGTTGAAGGCTACACTATGATAATGACTATGATGTCTGACCGTCGACATTCAACAGGGAGAATTTATATGTCCAAATTAATTGCAATTATGACAGTGCTTGATGACTCTTTTGATGTCTACCGTAAACTTGATGAACTTGAACCACTTACTAATGCAATTTTAAGGTTCACATGCGTTCTTATATCTTCATTTCAATTATTAAACTTCATTTGTACTAAACACTAACATTAGTTGATTGAATTGAATGTCTTGCAATTATCAGGTGGGATGTCGGGGAGCCAGGGGAGTTGCCAGAGTATATGAGAATAACTGTGCTTGAACTCAAGAAACTTTTTAATGAAGTCGATGAGGAGATGACCAAAAGGGGACAACCTTACAGTATCCTTTACTTCCAACTAACGGTATGAACTACAAATTAGTTTATAATTACCTCTTCTTTTAATAATTTGCCAACTTTGAAGATATCTTGAGTTTTTCTAATGACGGTGTTATTTAATAAATGACAGATGCAAGAATACGTTAGAAATCTTCTTATAGAAACGAAGTTGTTCCAAACAGGTCAAGTGCCAAGTCTGAAAGAGTGGTTACAAGTTTCAAATATAACATCCGCAGGCCTGTTGCTAACAATGGGTTGCATACTAGACACTTGGGAACATGCAACGAGGAAAGCCTTGGAATGGGCTAGCAAGGAGCCCAAGATTGTTACAGCAGTCAGTATGATTGGTCGTATCATGGATGACATTCAAACCTACAAGGTATGATGATTGAATAGTTTAGACAATTTGTCTAAACACATACAAGAGTTTACCTTTTTTACAATCCAACTAAATATTTATTTTAGAAAAAAAAAAACTTGTAACTAATTTTCACTTATTTCTGTTGATGTTCAAAGTTGGAGCAAGCCAGAGGAATTATGCCTTCCAGTGTGACGTGCTATATGAAAGACTATGGAGTATCAGAAGAAGAAGCCATTAAAAGCCTTCAAAAGATGATTAATGAGAAGTGGAAGGACATAAACAAAGAGTGTTTAAGGCCTACACCTGTGTCCATGCATCTCCTTATGTTCCCCGTCAACTTGGCAAGAATGGCAGAAGCCTTCTACCATTACGGAGATGGATTTACTAACTCAGATGGATATACCAAGCAAATGATAGCTTCCTTGCTCCTTCATCCTATTCCAATATGAGAAGCGCTTTAGAAAACTTTACTAGCTAGCATAATAATAATATGTAAGCAGGTTAATTAAGTTATATTATTTGTAATTGGGCCTAATATAGTAAAGCTCATATTAGTTACGGTTAGGGTTAGTTACTTGCCAAAGAAGCCTTTAGGCTTATAAATAAGGCTTGAGAATTAAATTGTGGTTGGTTGAATTTGATTAAATAAAATTGAAGTTCGTTTAGGGTTTATCATTGTTTAGTGTAACTTTACTTTAGCTTAGATTCGTCATCATCGTCAGCGAGAAGAAGAAGAAAAACCCAATTGTCTTATATTTTTAGAAACTTGAGACATTGATTGCATTGGCTAAACCATAACAATTTATGAGACCTAGGTCCAAGTTTTCTAGATCCATAAAATTATGAACTGAAGAGAAGGAAACATTGTGAAAATGATTTATTCTTAACATGTAGAGATAGAACCCTTCTTGTGTTATATGGATTTCTTTGTTCAAAATTTTCAACATGAATTGAACGTGATAAATATTCAATTAGATGAAGTAAGAGGGTGTTTGTTATTTGTTATGAATAGACTCGGAAGTCTTAATAAGAAGTGGAACACTTCAAAAAGATTTTTTTTTTTTTTTATACTTCTAATCTTGAAGTTCCGATTGGAGTAAGCACCAAGGGGGTGTTAATCACTTAGCACTGAGTGCTTAATGAAAATATATTCCAATAATAACCTCACAATAAATTGGTAATAATTGTTGTTACCCATCTCCTCTTTTCTCCACCTCATCTTTATCATGCGAGCAGGGCCACTACCGTCCCTAGCCTCCCATCTTCTTCCTATTCGTCTTTCACTTTCTCTTCCTCTCTATATTGAAGATTGTATGAAGAATGGAGATGAATATGGGGTGGTTTTGGGTAGTGGTGGGAAGGAATCTTAATGGTATTTGGAAGAGAAAAACAGGTGGAGAAGGGGTTAATGTTGGTGGTTTGTGGTAGGCGATGGGAGTTGTGGTGGTAGATAAAAATGTAAAAAAGTCTAAAAACTTCAAGTCAACACCTAAAATACACTACAAGAAAACAGTAATTTAGCGATGGTGAATAAAGGTATTTAGCGACGGTTTTGACCGTCGCTAAATAATACAGCGACACTTGGCCAACCGCCGCTAATAAAGGCGTCACTAGGTCATTCAGCGATGTATTTAAGCAACTGCTGGCATAACCGTCGCTAAATACTATATAGCGACGGTTTAATGTAGCGACGTTTATAACCGTCTCTAAATACTATATAGCGACGGTTATAAACCGTCGCCAAAATTCGATGAACAATCCAACTTTTGCCTTTTAGCGACGATTTGCAACCGCCGCTATTCCCTTTGATAATTCAAATTTTTTTACCATAAAAAAATCATATTTTTCAACCTGTAGTGTTTTCTTTTCATTGGGTGCAGATAATCTATCCAACATATGCACTACAACTTTTAGACTCAAATCAAAAATCAAATATAAACGACACTAAACTAAACTCATATGATACCATCATCATACATTAAGAGGAACTTTAATTTCATTTCAAAATCAATATTATACATGGTCCAGAAGAAAAATACAAATTAAAATTGTTACAAATTGTCAATGCTTACATCTAACAACCAAAACCGAAGTTGTACAATGGTTGTCTCAGGGTCGTTGTCTACAGGGCCTCACCGACCTTGAGCTCATCAGTAAGCTGTTGGCCAAGATTAAGCTATCTACGTTTTGTCTTAAGATTTCTCATCAGAAAGACCTGGAATGGAATGCCCTTGAAGTCTGACAATTTATAAACAATTGTATGTCAAGTGGCAGCCAAAAAACTGTTAAAGCAAAAAATAAGAAATAAATAACTGATCTAAACAGAACACCAATTCCAAGAAACTCAAGGCATAAACAGAATCAAATTTTCTTAGTCAATACCATTCCTTGTCATCTCCTTCACTGATCAATGGAAAGAAAAGAAATTTTAGTTGAAAACATTTCAAATGAAAATGACAAACTAAAATGACTTACTTTGCCAAATTGGATCAATTGAGGACGGGATAGCAAATCCTAGGACGGGATGGCAAATCTACACCTGCTGATGTCCCTGCCATATCAACAAAAGTAAAAAAACAGTGACGCTTTGAGTCAGTCCTTAGGAAAAAATCCTGTTGTAAACTAGATGTGTGCTAAGTTTGAACTCTATAGGACGTATGGACTGAATATGTAACACAAATCTTAATCAAGCATGAAAGCTGTACTAGCAATCTTTACCATTGTCAATTGAATCACTCAAATTTAAGCCAAGATAATGATTCTTTTTTCTTTTTTTTTCTTTTTTTCCTGAATTGCTAGAAAATAAATTGATACACCCATAAATAATAATAAAAATATATAATTTTTTTTTGACACCATACACTCAAATATGAATTAGAAGTCCAAGCAAAAGGGAGCCAACAAAGATGATAACAGCTAAACTGAAATGAAACAACATCAAAATAACAAGTTCATAATAAGAAATCTCCATTCAGTCAAAAAACAAAAGGCTTTCCTACAAAAGTTCATAATAAGAAAATGATAAGGATACCATTTGATCAGCATTTTGCAGACAAAAGTTCGTATTTTTGGATGAAAAGAGTGACAAAGTTATACATTAATTTCTGGTGAAATTGTTATTTGAACAATATTGTGTTACCGTAAGGGATCAAACCGGTACATAATATATTACCTTTCAGCAGGTCCTTCCAAATCCTCGGCTTCCTCTTGTATTTGAGATAAAATTTCTTTCTTTTCATCAATGCTACCACTGACAAAGTCCTTCACCAAGAGATGCAGACTTTCAACTGTACCAGCCTATAACAACCAGAAAGATCAAATAGTAACAAATTCAACAGGTTCGTATTAGTACTGGTGGTAGCACTGCGTAATTAGTATTGATGTAAAGCTATCTGATACTCACATCAGAAGTAAGTTTTCCATTTGGATCACGTCTGGTACCACAATGTTCGTTGATGAATAATATGAAGTCCTCCAAATCTAATTCACCATCATAGTCTTCACCATCTTTATTGTGCTTAGGAAAGAATTTCACCATAGGATAACCACATACCTGCAAGTTACCAACACATGAAGCAATTTTTTCTGCTTTTTGAGAGTTACTAGAACTTTTCCGTTGAAATAAAACTTCAAGTTTATTTAAACTCACCTGTCAGCCAGGTCCTTATGTTTTTCAGCATTCAGTTTAGCAATTACAACATCCTCTTCCATTTTATAGGCTGTGGTGAGCTTTTCATAATCCTACAAGATGGAATAACACAACGAAAGCTTTCAATATGTATAAGAGCACTTGTAACTTAATTAGACACAAGATCCCCTTAGCTATAAACAATCTAAGACACTTACAGGAGCAAGTTTTTTGCAATGCCCACACCTAGAGAGAAATATTTGTAAAGGTTATAAAGGATAACAGTGGATTGACAACTTATGCAAGAAAATGAAAAAAATACAATAAGAATTTAGACGTAAACTTTACCGTGGTGAATAAAACTCAACTAGAACATGTTTGGCATGATCAAAGACAATCTCATTGAAATTTTCGTCTGTTAACACTACAACATAGGAAGGAATCGGTACAAACTTCACTTTCGTACCTGTACATCACACATCTATATTTCTCAAATACTGAATTTGTTTCAGGGTTTCATAGTTGAACAATATAATCAGATGATAGGGAAGATGTTGGTTACAAAATATATCAGTACCTCCTTTCCAATTCACAAATCCCGTAAGAGCTTCAGCAGTACAGACATCAGTTGTTAGTTTAACTTCTTTTTCATCTCATTCAACCAAATACAATCAAAACTGGATCAGACGCAATCAATTTCTTCTATGATACCACCACCAATTTTCAAACATATGCTCCATTGACAATGCAAAATATGCAAATAAAATTACTGCAGATCAATCATGCTTACTGAAATTGCCTAGACTTATATCGCTGCTAATATTCGCTATAACATAAAATTGCCTAGAATAATATTATTTAAATTGCCTAGAATAATATTGCCTAGAATAATATTAGCCTAGAATAAAGGTTATATCGCTGCTTTTATGAATTGCAGAATAATCGGTTATAGTAAGCTTTTATGAATTTGACAAGGTTAGGTTTTTTTTTTTTTTTTTTCTTCAAGCAAAGCAATCATGCTTATTAACCTCCAAGAAACATACACATGAGAGCATAACTAATAAACTTTAAATGACTAAAAATGCATTGTGGCTATCTTCCAACTCAAATATGAAATTTCAGAAGATTTTGACCACATATCCAAGCATTCCATTAACACTCACTACACCAAATTGGCACTTTTGTAACAACTCTCAAAACAGTATCACTTTTGAGATGTTATAATCCACCAAACAATTTCAAGTCAAAACTAAATTTAGTCAAAAAAATGAAAAACAGTAACACAAAAAAAATGATACAATAAGTTGGATCACCATGAATAGTATCACTTTTATAACCATACTCTTCATGGTAATACAATTATTGTATCATTTTGTTTTGTATAAATGTGTAAAATTGTTAGGTGGATTGTTACACTTCAAAAGTGATACTGTTTTTGGGGTTGTTACAAAAATGCAAATTTGGTGTAGTGACTTTTCGCGCATTCTGCAGCCAACTTCGTCAATTGTGAAACAAAATTTCACTTGGAATTTGTTTCGGATATTCGTAAGTGAATAGATTTTCCAAAAATGAACCAAGCTCTAAAAATTACAAGACTCCGCGTCAAGACATTAAAAAAATACATCCAACTCATCTAACCACCCTCTCCTATTACCACGCCCTCCCATTTCCATTTCCATTCCCCATTCCCCAAACTCAAATTCCTCTTCCTCTCATTCATCCTTCATCCGGCAATGTGAGTGAGTGAGTGAGCCACTTAATTTCTCCCTCCCTCGGCATCTTCGTCGTTCTTCTCTCTCCTTCGAGAGAGGCAGCGGGTATGTACGGGTGAGAGAGAGATCTAGCTACACCCACCACCCCATATTATCTATCAATCATGACATTCTCTTCGGTGGTGGCGCCACCCCAGCAACTCCCTTTCCAACTCCTAGAGATCAATATAATCTCAGCCCAAGACCTTGCTCCGATATCAAGAAAAATACTGCGATATTATTCTAGGCAATATTATTCTAGGCAATATTATTCTAGGCAATATAAAGCTGCGATATAACCTTTATTCTGCAATTGTCTAGACAATTACTGCAGATCAATCATGCTTACTGCAGAATAAAATTACTGTCAAAACCTAACCTTGTCAAATTCATAAAAGCTTACTGAAATTGTTTTAAATCAATCTAGACTTAATATCATCTTTGCAGTAACCTAGACTTAATTGACAATTGATAAAATTACTGTAATCTAGATTGTTAACCTGACAATGCAAAATATGCAAATAAAATTACTGTAATCTACTCTGCTGATTAGTAGTTGACTGTAACATAAAAATATATACATATATACTGCTAACAATTAACACACTCAATTGATCTTTGTGTATGTATTATAGTATATGTAGATATCTAGAAACAAGGTAGGCAACTTACATTTCTTCGAATTCAGAACCTGTTCGGTAGAAAGAAAAAGGTACCCCAGCAACAGCCTTCAAAAATTGTGATCAAACAATTAAATGCCTGCTAAGAAACAATTAAGCAATTAGTTGACTTTTTCGAGATTTGACGATATAATATTGCTATGAAACAATTAAGTGTTTTATTGGGAACTAATCTATCCAATGCTGGTAAAGAGCATGCATTTTATCCAATGCAATCTATTGATAATGGCAAACAGAACATTTGTCAAGATTAGCCTAAAATATACAGAGATGTGACTTTCAATAAAATTAGCTTATCCCCAATTGAAACATTTAGAGACAGGGTTGTAGTCTAATTCAGTTGGAGACAATTTAATCAGTTGGAGACAATTTAATAGCTCATCAAGTTTTAAATTAATATAATTTAGTAATCTATACATGAGTGATCAAAACTTGATACATAAGCCAGACAAGTGGTATGCTTACTTTTTTAAATGGAAATCAAAACGGACACAAAAGTTTCAAATAAGCAAAACGGCCATGAATACTTAATAATCAAAACGATCATGAAAATTTCAACTCAGATAATCAAAACGGCCATGAAAGTTTCAGATAAGCAATTCAGTGCACCTTTTCTAACAAAATAATTCTGATATAGGGAAGAGCATTTAGGAATATTGACAACAACTTCACAATACCCTAAAACTCATAGCAAAATCATGTCAAGAACAAGCAAATCACTAAAAAAGATTGAATTTTGAGTTAAAGAGGTTCTCAGAAACTACTTTTTTTTTTTTTTTACTGAAAAACCATCTTGATATATTATCCAAACAACATCACAAAATAACCCAAGTTCTTACAGAACCTAAAAAGGTTTCTAACCAAAAAATTCTTACTCAAATCAGAGAAGTAAAATCAATCTACTGCAGTCTGCAGCTATTTCCCCTACTTCATCTTCTCAGTAACACCAGCAGACCTCATCTTGCGAAGAACATTGGACATCTCCTCTTTCTTCTTCTTGGCCCTCTTGTGGGTACCCAACTTCCTCTTAGCCAACTTGAGTGCTCTCTTGTCCTTCCCAACCTTCAAAAGCTCAGTGATCCTCTTCTCATATGGAGCAAATCCAGCAACTTCCCTGATCAGATTCTTCACGAAATGAACCCTCTTGCTTGTTTTCCCTTTGCGTGCAGATGGTCTGGGAGCTAATTCACGCTTGGTAACGATGTGACCCTTGTTGAGGCCGACGAAGAGCCCGCTGTTGGGCTGTTGTGGAGCCATTGACTGTGTATCGAAGGAGCGAAGTGAGTCGGCTTTGGTGGCTATCGAACGATATTGGTAGAACATCGGTTGCGATCGTTCGGGGGAGGAAAGGGTTGGGGACAATCGAACTGTTGATGTCTTCCTTCTCTATTCTTTTCAAAGAACTGTTGGTGATGGTTGGTTAGATTATGATCGTGGTGGATGAGAAGAGGAGGAGGGGAGGAGCAAGGGGAGGTGGGGATGATGGAGAGTAAAATATCAATCAAATTTAGGGATAGGGTTTTAAGGCCAGGTTATAAATTTTTTATTTATTTATAACGACGGTTACAACCGTCGCAAGTTAATAGAACCGCCATTACATAATGTTAATACACGACGATCAAACAACCGTCGTGGAAAAAAGTATTTAGTGGCGGTTTTACATAAACGTCGTAATATAACCGCTGCTAAATTACTGTTTTCTTGTAGTGATACAAACAACTTTTAATTTTACAGCTTCTAATCAGCAGCCCATTCAAAAACAAAACAAACAGTTCATTTAGAAGGTCGTTCAAAACTTCTAACTCCATTTAGAAGTTAGCTTCTAAACGCTTAAAAAAACACCACCTAATTATTTTTGGTATTTTAGTATACAATAGTAGAAGCCAATAGAGTGGGTTCAGACCTAAGGGACCCTACCTGTCACACCCCGACCCGCCACGGGAATCGCAGCGTGCCGATGCTTGAACTAACCCGTAATACAGGCGGATCATAATCGGCCACAACATCATAATATAACACATTCTTGATACGAGAATGGAACGGAAATAAAAACTACGATAAAATTTTGAACAAAATAAGTATATTTGATTCACCCCGCCAGAGTCATAGAGACAAAACCAATATACAAGCATCTAGTATAACAATATAGTACACCTGATAACACAAAGGAAGCAAAACATACCCGTACAGGGTGGACACGACCAAACAGCACAAAACGCGCCTACAACGGAAGACGGGGCCTAAGCGCCACGATCAGCAGGAAGGCCAACACTGCCTGCACTCCAATAGAAGCACACCCCTTGCGGGGTCAACAAAGCACAAAGCTAGCTTGTGCGAGCGAACTAAATACAAATAACAGATTACTATACAAGGAAAATTCATGCCAGACAATAAAGGATAAGTAACAAGTTCTAAAGTCTAAATCACGCCGTGTCTCTAAGGATAATAGTTCTAAGTTCAAGCACCAACACAAGCATTTCAGATTAAACAATAACTACAAGTTTATGAGATATGCCGATCATTATCTGTGATTCAAAATGGTAAATATCAAGCGAAGAAAAATAAAGACAATCTCATAGTTCTTCCTAGTCTCCTATGTATAGCAATCAAGTCGAATCCAAAAATCCTGTAAGATTCTGTATAAGTGTCTCATATCGTAGGTATCCGCATACCCTACGAATGTGTCTCACCCAGACACATCCCACAACGTGCACCAGTACCACTTCGGGGCTTGTTTGTATCCTAATGGGGTTCCATCTGCCAAGATACAAACTCAAACATCCCGAACGACTGGCCTAACACGGCCAACCTAACACAATCAAACTCAAGCGCGCTGGGAGGGAAAGCGAGTAATCTCCAAAGCACGTCCTCCGGGACCCGTCCTACTGCACTCTATAGTGGCAAGTGTGTGCGGGAGCTCACCGCACCTCAGCAAGCTTGCCACATGCAATAGCGTCCTCAATGTCAGGTGCGAGTCATCTCAAGCACCATCCAACTCACGATGCGAGCAAGCTCCTGAGCATCGGCACAACAGGCATTATAGCGGGGTAAAGACACTTACACTAACATCCACATGCACAAATGACGAGTCTGTACATAATCAAAGGTAACAGACGTGCAATCATAATCAATTCGACAATTTTTATAAAACCACGACTATGCCAGGGTCCCAACATGACCCAATTCACCACGATAAATTTATTCAAGTCGATTATCATCTATGCTCAAGACTCGGCAATCCACGGTAAAACATGACATACTATGCAAACTCGAAAACGAAGTATACAAGTCCAATGTCATTACACCAAAGCCTAATCACCCCAAAATTCATTCACAAATAACCAACACAATCATCAAAATATCTGAAAACCCCGAATTTTGGATTTAGATTCAATTATACACAATCGACGGTATAATGTAAAAATTAAATTCAGGATTTCAAATAATTATTTCTCAAAATAAATATTATAATTCCACTCACCTGAGCGGAATGGGTTTTCAGAACCCAATTCCTACCGGTCGAAGCTCCTAACACGCAAAACCACGAAAAAAAATTTAAAACTGCAAGGCGGACTCGAAGGTGAGCAAACTAGCCGGAAACTGAAAAAATAAATAAATTACAAGCAGCGCGCGACTGAAAGAAAAACTTACAGGCAATAAAAATTCGGCAAACACCCCGCCGAAACCCAAAGTTTGGCGAAAACTCGCCGAAACCCTCCCTACTCTGGTCTGATCGCCTCCAAACCGCACAACAGGCCGGAAATAGGTCTAAGAATACTCGGAGTCATGAGATTTGGGGGAAGAAAATCGGCAAATCAAACGAATTTCACACCGGAGACGAAGAGGACGAAGGGTCTCGCTCCCTAGAAAGAAAAAAGAAAAAAAAAGAAAGAGAAGAAAGAAAGGGGGTGTCTTTAAAGGGTGGGTGGCTATGTGCCCCCACGACATTAACTGAGTAAAAAAAAAAAACACAGGTATTACACTACCATTGTTGGCTGACTGCTCAGCTTTAGTCGTTCCACCTAACTAGAACTAGAATCATTATGAAGTATTATGTTATCGTAGAAGGTGTTATAATAAATAAGAGTGATAAATACTAATGGATGAATTCAAATAACTATTATACTTATCCGTGAATTTCAGCTAAATCCTTTCAAAGTCACAAGAACTCATTCTATGAAATAGTATATTTTATTACCTGATTGAATGGATTAAACAGTTATCTTAGGCCTATGGGGTATTAGCTCAGCTAGTAGACTTGTGACGGATGGTATCATAAGTATAGGGTTCGAACCCCGCCTAAAAAACTACGCTTTCTCACAATTAATTTTGTCGTACTTCTGCCTTGTCACGTTTTTCTGTATGTTTTCATCCTTCTTGACATGACAAATTCCAAACGAAGAGGATGTCTATCCAAAATAGTTCAGAAATGAAGAGATTTTGATTAAATCAGACAATTAAGACCCGATAAATGAATTCTCAAATTATAATTGACAAGTTAACTTCGACTAATAATAGCAAAGTTACCTATAAATCCCTGCATACATTTGTTGCAGTTTCCACATAATCAAATTCAATAAACCAAAACCATTTGAGACACTCTTCCCATTTTGCAGGTGCTTTATTATCTACAACAAAATGTCAGTAGACAAACACAAAGAAAAACATTGCATTTGTTTCCCTCCTTCATATGTTTGCTGAAGTGTTTTCTTAAAGACTAATCTGATGTTTTGAAACTCATGTTAGTGACAGATAACGATCGCGACTGGGACCAAACAAGAACAACGAAAATCAACATCATCAATCATATGAGCATACTGAACATCCAAAATGACAAGACTGGAAAATATAACCAAGAGAAACGTATACTTATTCCAAAATCAATAAACTGCATGTACCTTCAATGGCGCGCCTACATGACATAAGGTCAACAAGGAAGAAAACATTCTTATCTTTATAATGTATAATGGGTTTTGGTCTACAAGAAATCTGGCATTAGGTGGTGAAATTATATGTGATGCTTCGAAAGTTGTCACCATTTTTGAATTTACATGAGGAATTTTGACATGTCATCACATATTTGTTCAAACCGATTTTTTTGTTTCTAGTTCCTCACATAAACATTTTGCAATCTTCGCATAATAGAAAGTGAGAAAACTAGTGCCTAAATGAAATACATTTTGTGAGGAAAAGTAACACCTCGTCACATTTCGACCAAAAGCCCAACCCAATAGTGGACAAACTTTCCTCAAAGAATATTTTTTTAAGGGTATGTTTGGTTGCACGGAAAATAAACATGAAAATTGAAACTGTTTCCATGAATCTGATTCTGAGGCTTCCCCCTCAGACTTGGATTCCCATGAGTAGCGAAAAACAATCTAATGTAGAATTAATTTCCTATCAGTAAATAGACAATCAAACAACAGAAATCTGCATAGCAAGGAAAATGGAATCCAATTCCTAAGGAAAATGACTAACAAAACAAACCCTAATTTAAAAAAAAACAATAAAGTTATATGTTCAAAACCTATTCATATTTCCCCTTTCCTCTGTTCATTCTTAGCACCATACTTAACCAACCCAAGCGTGAGTTTGAAACTCTGCCTCCTCCACCGCCACCTAAGACCTAAGGAATAGGTGAAGCTGACAGGGAATGTCGAAGAGGCGACCATTGTTGCTTTGGTGGTGGAGGAAGATGGGACTAAGATAGTGGAAGCAATCAAGGAAACCATTGTTGTTGTTCAAAAGGAGGCTGAAGCAACCCCAGATCCAGATCCAGTTACAGGGCCAAAAGAAAAGGAAACAACCACCACCATTGTTGCTACTGTTGTGGAAGAAGAACTATCCCCAGCCGAGCCAATTATACCGAGTAAGTATCGATATTTGGAATCCCACTTCTTGCCGACAGAAGTGATGTGAATCAAAACATTGTCTGATGGAGGAAGGAGTTCAAGATTGATGGGGTTTTGGAGGAAGATCTCGGGACTGATCTTGTGAAGGTTGTGTTCATGATCAAAAATTATTTTTTTGTTTCTCTTTCTCAAACTATTGAATCCCAAATGATGACTAATGACACTACACCAAAAATCCCCATTAGCAACGGTTTTAAACCGTGGGGGTAACGCATTGCCACGGCTAAAAACCGTGGGCTGTAGAGGCGTCGCGAAATTCCTTGTTACGGCCATAAACCGTTGCTAAACATTTTAGCAACAGTTTTATACACGAGGGGACGTGATGATTTTTTGCATTTAGCCACGGTTTTAAACCGTTGCAAGAATAATAGCAACGGTTTTAAACCGTGGCCAAAATAGCCACGGTTTTAAGCCGTGATAAAGTGTAGATATTAGCAACGGTTATAAACCGTGGCTAACAACATAGCAATGGTTCTAAGCCGTGGCTAAACATGGCCACGGTTGTAAGCCGTGGCTAAACATGGAGAAAGAAGCCGTGGCAAACATCATAGCAACGGTTTTAAGCCGTGGCAACTGATGGAGAAAGACCACGGTTTGCAGCCGTGGCAAGATGCGACCACGGTTTTAAGCCGTTGGCAGTTAAAACAAAATTCAAAAAAAAAAAAAATCTGGTTTGTTGCAACGGGTTGAAACCGTTGCAAATTAATATAATCGAAAAAAAAAATTATATATTTTTTTTGCTGCTGCAGCAAAATCACAGCCATGGCACCTGCAAAATCAGTCCTTACTAAGGTTTGTGTCATGCCTCCGGCACAAATAGGATTCCACAAACTATATGCTAGATAAATACAAAATCAACCGTAAAAAGGAACTTGTCAAGTTTTGACGCCAAACAAAAACATGTAAACAAATAGCACTAATGTACAATAACAGGATTAACCTGAACAAATGGAACCTTGTTATATCATGTTTCGCTCGCATCTAAAACAAAAAAATTTCTCTATGTTTTTTCCAACAATACAAATCCACCTAGTTATAATGTAAGAAAATACATTGATGCAAATTGATTTCTCTCATACCTTCTCTACTGCACATTCAAGCTGAAAATATCAAACCCATCACTGCAAATGTCTTAGCAAAGCTATAGCTCCTTCTCCCCATTTGATTGGCTTCATGAACAAATTGTTTTTTTGCAGTCATTTGTTCTTGCATCAGAGGACTATCCAATGCCCCAAGAAGCATACCCATGAAGAACCCAAGCCCTCCTCAGCAACTGATCTCTTATTCCTCTGGAACTTCAGTTGGGTAATACCTTGATTCTTAGGCTTACCATACACAATACCCTTAGGAACAGGCCCCATTTCTTTCGGTAGTTGCTTGTTCAATATACTGAAAATGATGAGAATGCAGCACCTGGTCTGTGAAGAGACGAATTATGTTTAGACTGATTCATGTTTTATAATCATTCCAAAAGCTCTGAAACACCCTAATTTAGATTACTTGGTGAATGCAGAAAAATGTATTTGTTGGTTGGTGTTGTGTACTTGAACATAAAGGTCCACATGTCCTGACAAAAGCAGACACCACTGCTTCACACAAATTATGTTTTCATGAAATCTAGGGCTGCTGTGTGAGATCCTTCTAACAAGAAAATAAGTTTATATAGACTTTGTTCTTAAGTTTGCATTCAGACATGGCAAAGATGTTATAATTTGCATAAAACCTGCGACCCCGCCAGTTTCTTAAGTTATAAAGCATATCTAAACATGTTCTTTTAAAATGATGAAAACAAAGATACAAGTAATTATATCTGTAGCTATTATACATCATTTTTTACAGCTAGCTATTCAAATCTGAAGCTTCCTCTTGTAAGGTTTGCAAACTTAAAATGCTTTCCATCCATAAAAACCATACAAACGGGGGAAACAAAATCTTGATTTGATCGACCAAGCTTCAAAATAAATGAAACAAACATTGAATGTATAATAAACACTGCTTCAAAATCTTGATTTGATCGACCAAGCTTCAAAATCTGATGAATAAACTTCATAACAAACACTGCTTCATGTATAATAATATATAGTCTAATAGTAATACATATTAAGTTCTAAATTAGCATTCAAAATTTCCATGTCAGACATCTGAATGTGTGAAATCAACTACTAAACATCATAAACAGACATGTTTGGAATAATGTGTATTAGAAATTCCAAGAAATACTGCTAACAATTCCATGGAATCTATTTGATCAGTGTTGTATATTTGTATTGTAACCAAAAGAAAGAACTTACCCTCAAGAAGCAGCGTTCAGCAATAGAATAAGAGATTTCGGCTCCAAAACCTCCAGTCACTGGAGCTTCATGACTAACCTAACAATTGGACATAGGGAGGTTTGGTTAAAATTCAAGAACTACAATTAGAAAAAATATTGTAGAGAAAAAATTCACTCACAAGTAGCTTTCCCGTCTTTCTGACGGAGGCTTCTACTGTTTCTTAAATGTTGTCTTGTTTTCATACATATATGTCGCAACAAAAAAAAAAAAAAAAAAACCAATCAGATATAGTTAACTTATCTTTATAACTGATAACATATATGAATGACTAAAAGAGAAGCACGAGGATGGCGAGAAATTGAGCATGTGAAAAAGTACAGGTGGCTATATCTTATTTGGTCTGAACAGAATTTTTAGGACATATAGCACCCAAAGACTGGGGAAGTAAAAAACAAAATCATAACTATCAACTGCTGACATGGATGGTTCTACATTCTCATATTACTATGCAGATGAAATAGCCAAAGGGTGGCACTCTATACCTTGAACTTGCGATGAATGAGTCAACATATTTGATCTTCCATCCGACCTGAAATGCACCTCTGTTCGAGGCAAGGGTAAGGAAGATGCACCTCTTTCTGAAGAATTGGCAGGCGGGAACCTGGATATAGCAGCTGATTGTACTTCATTGACAGGCAACATATTTGATGAAGATGTTGGAGCCGGTGTAGAAACATGGACTGCTGATGAAGCTGCTCCAGCAGGTACTGCAGCATTTGGTCTGTCTGGGGGATACCTATGAGCAGTATGTAAAGATGAACCATGGTTTTCAGCCTTGTGTCCAAACCCTGCTTGCGTCGGTGATGGATATGATCTAGGCTGTGCAAACTTCTTGGATTCTTCCATCTAAGAAAATAATGCAGGAAGAAAGAGAACAAAAAATCATAAATTGTGTACAAACATATCATATAAATATAATATATTTTATAACCATTTAAAGCATAACCATGTTCAGAGTTTTATACTGATAAATTAAGCATCGCTACCAACAAATTTCTGATCAACAACTAGAAGGTTATAGTGAGCCAGTCGTTAAGAAAAAAAGCCAACTACATTTCAGTTCCAAATTTCCCCTTGAAGTTCATGACAGTGTTCTGACACCACCAAATTGGCAGTTTACATTTGTAAATACCAATGGAAACTCCCACAATTCCACCAAACTCTATTTGGCAGGCTTCTGGTTCAGGAAAATTTATTTGGCAGGCTTCTGGTTCAGGAAAATTTGTCCAGTGTAATTAGATTTGGTCCTGTTGCTAAGGGACACTCAGCTCATACATCTATATGAGAAGGTTGTTTGGTGATTTTGGATAAGAAGTTAGAATTTTTGCTATAAACTCGTCTTCCTTTTAGACTCAACTTTATTTTTAATATAAACTCATCTTCCTTTTAGAGTTCAGTTTATCATGCAAGAAATCTTCCAAGGAATCTCCAGGATAGCTACCTTTGATAATGACAAACTGCATATAAGATCATTGGCTTCTTTGATCTTGAGGTATGGCTAGTTCAATCCTATTTGATAGTATCATTGTAACTATGGAATTGAACTAAATTGAAAATATTGTGACAATTTTTTTCCCTAAACATTGGGAAGGATAGTAACAGGGTATTTGTTTAGCCTTAGTAAGAGGGCCACGTCTGAAGAAGAGGTGGTCTTCCATCTGGTGTTTTTAGAACAGATTCTAAGTTTAGAACAGATTCTGGGTAGATTTTATGTATCACCTTTTTTTCTAAGTTTTTCTTTTCAAGTTACTTCTCATTTCTCAGTCTTATCTCTGCCAGGAATATGAAAATGTGTACTAAATCCTACAGGAAAGATAAAGCAATACTGTCCCATAACTCCTTTACTGGAGAAAATTTCTACTTTCCAACCAATATTACAATTTAAACAACAAAAATTCCATTTGCAATCATCACAGATCAATGCAATTTATATGCTAAACATTTTAAATAGTTCAGAAATCTAGATATAATAGGACAATATCTCATTTGTCACTATCATCATACTAGTACCACAACACGATCCCAATTTAAATAAAAAATAAGTATCTATAACTAACCTTAAAAGATGAAATGCTGAGACCTGATATTGCTAAGAAATGGATAGCTTAATTTTGACCTGAACTTGCAGCACAAGAAGCTGAAGCATTATTTGGTTGGTTGTTACCATGATCCCTTGTAATCCTCTGATTATCCAACTCCCTAACTGAATCCACTGCCACATTATTTGATGCAGAGGAACCTGTTGCTTCACTATTTTCTCTGGTTTCAAGACGCTCCATTAAGCGTGATACGCTAGCAATGCCAGCATTTACCTCTCTCTTAACTTCTGAACCAATATCAGCCATGGAAGTGCTCCGAGAAAACAGCCTCTCCTTCCATCCTCTGGTATTCTTTGTAATGGAGTCTTTGTACCTGTAGACAGAGAAAAGTGAATAAATAAATAAATCAGCCAAAGACAGAATCAAATGCAATTTTTTCTAGGTTAACTTACTCTAAGACCTCCAGTGCAGTGAACTACAGGAATAGTTCCATAACGCATTGCATACAACTGATTTAGACCACAAGGCTCGAATCTTGAAGGCATCAATAGTATGTCACAGCTGTGTATTTTCAAATATATTAACATTATTGAAAATTTTGAAGTGAGAACATTGCACTTTAAAAATCAATAGTAACCTACCCAGCCGTTATCCTGTGAGAAATAGGAACATTAAATCCAACCCAACCACGGAACTTGTCCTTGTAAGCAGCCTCCGTAGCTCTCATCCAGTTTTCAGTTTGTGGGTCCCCTGACCCAAGCATAACCTGAACAAGGTAAGATAGCTCAAGTCAGAAATAAAATACACATTTTGTGGAACACAATCTACAACCCTATAACTGCAGAGACAGAGAGCAAGTTTAAGAATTAATATAACCACATAAAAGACAACCACGCTGTCTAATTGGGTGACTATAACTACATTGTGTAATTTCATGAGAATAGTGAAGGCAGAGTGCTGATGATAGAGGATGGCACAAAAACAACTATAAAAGGAGAAGCGAATTACTCTTATTGAAGGGATAAGGTGAAATAAAGCTAAATAACACCTCAATAATAAAAATATAAGCTTACAAATTGGACATCATCTTGCAGAAGATCTGGCATTGCAGCTCTGATCAGATCAATTCCCTTTTGATAATTCAGTCTTCCTATGAATCCAATCTACGAAAATCATTGCAAAATAAGTTATAATAGAAGGAATGAGCTATTTCAAATTTTCAATATTGAAAGAACTAGAATACAAAATTTAGTTCTCACAATTGGACAGTCCGGTCTGATAGGGAGCCCAAGTTTCTTCGTTTGAAACAACATTGTTTTTCTTCAAAAGGAAAAACTCTTTTCTACCAATGGAACTCTTTCAATAGAGACCATCTAACAAGTAACATCTCTCCGTCCAAATGAAATTCATGAGCTCAGGAAAACAGATCTTTGTTTGCTGAAGTACATGTACACCTCCAATGCTGAAGTTCATGAGCTCAGGAAAAGAGGCAACTTTGACTTTGTTTGCAATAAACATATCACTATTCTTTAAGCTTTTATTAACTGTTATTTATATAAAATATCAGCTGTAAATGATTCAAAATCAAGAAAAGAGTTACATGAGTCAACTCTGTATGGATTTTTAATATAAAATCAACTCTGTATTAATTTTTACCTCATCATGGCCAAGGGAGGTATCAAAACCTTTAACAAATATAGTCTGTCCCTGGCTTTTACCACCTTTCTGATAAGACTCTTTGCTGCAAAAGACAACATAAACTTTCAATCAGTTCTAATGGCTGGTTTGAAACAAATATACATTTTAGCCACACCAATCCAACAAGTAAGGCTTTGAAGCAAAGAATACTAAACATGTACCTCCTCTTCATCAGATTCACTTTCAGAGTCATCACTTGACTCATCTTTCTTTTTGGAGGCTTTAAAGTAAGGCTTTGTATGCATTTTAAAGATTAGTTTCCATAAATGAGAATAAGACATGAGTTCTCAGATTCTTTAGAGACAAGTTCATAATCTTAATAAACAAAAAGCACCAGCAATACCTTGCAAGAGCAGCTTCTGTAGTACATCTTTTTTATCATTGTTGGTTAGTGTTGCATGTGCAGTTGCTACTGCGTATTGCACTGCTTGTTCTACAAAAGGGTTTGCAGATTCCCTGAAATCTTGAGATGATAGTAAGCATTAGCAATGAAAAGTGTCCATGCCAACTTTAGCATCTCATTGATAGTTGATATCTGGACTCTGTATTATGCCAAATTGTATATTTTCAAAATAGGATAGTACCAACACTTCATAAATACTTATACTTTCCCATTTCCACATCCTAAACAAGGAGAAGGAATCTGCTTACTATGGCTTTACTATGTAGAACAGGAAGTGGAAGACACGAGCTTCTAATGACTACATAGATCACTGGAAGTGTTTAAGAAAAAAATGTACCTCATGTTTTCCAAGAGAGAGATCAAAAGAGACCATAACAGATAACAGGACATCCTGCCTTGCATATTTGATCCTAAAGGGCTGCGTATAAAAACTGTTGTCTGTATCATCAATCTTCCAAATCCCGAAGTTATCTTCAAATCCAAAATCAGGATCTGCATAAACCATCTAAGATGTCACTGTCTTATTGTAAGTGATGCATAAGACACATCAGTAAAATGTTAGTGGTGATAATGCAGATGATAATGCAGAAAGACTCTAAACAAAGAAGTATACTTTGAACAATAACAAAAAACAACTCAATAAATATTGACAGAAGGAAATGTCACTCATTGTAGCTTTCATATTGATAACAAAACAAAATAAGTTGTATAAGACTATAACAAAATGAAGTCAGCCCAAGCAGTCAGCTCCCAGCAACCCGGACAGCACCAACGCAAGCTCTGTTTCGCAGCAGCGTGCAGAAAAACCCGCAAGCCTCCCAGCAGACCTAAACCACAGCTCAAAACCGGTGTGCTAACCGCGCACGCTGAAACCCGCTGCGGCCAGAAACAGCACGTACAACAGACACGCTGAATCGCACTCTGTCTGGATCAACATCGCACTCTGTCTGCAATGCAGAGCACGCTGAAACTGCAGCGCACCCTGCCTGGGACGTGCTCTGTGCTGCAGTGTTCGGATCATCCCTTCCCTTTCAGTTACCGCCGGATTATCTCCAGTGTTTACTGATAAAGGAGGGAGTAGCAAATTGAGGAGCCATAGTAGAACCAAAGTCAGGGATAGTACCATGTTTTCAGAGACAAAGAGGGTGAGAGAGGTGGCGGGGTGGTGGTGATGCTTGATGGAGAAAAGAGGGAGAAAGGTGGGGTGGCGGGAGGGAGAGAAGTGGCGGTGGCGGGGTGGCAGTGATGATGGCGGTGTTTGATGGAGAAAAGATGGGGGAAGGAGAAGAAGGGAAGAAAAGAAGATGAAGAGAGGGGAAGAGAGTTTTTTTTTTTAATTTGAGTTTTTATTGATGGTGTGGGAGAAAAGTGTTGGTGTAGGAAATAAAGTAGGTGGCGTGAGAGAAAAAAAGTTGATATAATGGTGTAGGACAGTACTTTAGATGATGCCAAATAGTCACTGCCTTTTCTATAAATAGTTGGAATGGTTGTAGACAGCAGAATACAAACCCTCAATAATCTACTCTTCTCTTCAGTAACCCTTTTTCATAAAAGAAAACACTTTTTCCCATCAAGAATGTCAATCACCCAAAACATCAATAAGATCATAACTTTGGCCAGCTCTAAGGAGTCTTCTCCTCAACACTTTTTCCCATCAAGAATGTCGATCACCCAAAACTTCAATAATATCACAACTTTGGCCAGCTCTAAGGAGTCTTCTCCTCAGCACTTTTTCCTATCAAGAATGTGGATCACCCAAAACTTCAATAATATCACAACTTTGGCCAGCTCTAAAGAGTCTTCTCCTCTGTTAGCTTTCTCAACAAGTTATGACAAATTGTATTCAATCATCTAATCTAAAATGTACAAGATACATGACTTATATAGACAATGTAATGTGTTGCTAGTTGTCAAAACAACCTAAAAGACTAACACACTATGGACCACATGAACAGCTGTACTAACAACTAGCTAATACTAACTCAGATGTTGATTGTATTACTAATTAGTCTTGACATCCCCCTTCAAACTAAGCGTAGATATATCAACTACACTTAGTTTGTCACGAAGTTTCAAAAATCTGGATTTCCCAAGAGCTTTAGTGAGAATGTCAGCAACCTGATCAATAGCAGGAATGTGGTGAACCTGGACAAGCCTGCGAGCAACCTTCTCTCGTACAAAGTAAAGATCCAATTCAATATGCTTAGTCCTAGAATGAAGAATAGGATTTGCACTAAGCATTACAGCACTGTTATTATCACACCAGATAGTGGGAGGACTGGAGCGAATGTGTAGTTCAGAAACTAGAGACTGCAACCATGTGAGTTCAGCCGTAACAGCAGCAAGACTCCTATATTCGGCTTCAGTACTACTTCTTGAGATAGTGCTCTGCTTCTTTGAAGACCAAGAGATGAAATTAGCACCCAAATACACACAGTAGCCAGAGGTGGACCTCCTGTCAATGGGATCAGATGCCCAATCAGCATCACAGTAACCTGTCCACTTGAATGAAGGTGTTGAAACTAGATGAAGACCAACAGTGGGTGTAGCCTTGAGATACCTCAGAATTCTTTTAACCACTCTCCAGTGTGATTCAAGAGGATGTTGCATGAATTGACAAACTTTATTGACAGAGTATGCTAATTCAGGTCTTGTGATGGTAACATACTACAGAGCACCAACCATACTCCTATACAAGTGAACATCTGCAACTGGATCACTGCCAGTATCATAGAGCTTTTCACCACCGCTCATTGGAGTAGACAAACCATTGGCGAATTGCATTTTAGCTCGACATAAAAGATCATTAATATACTTAGTCTGAGACAAAAACAAGCCATCAGTGGTTTGTTGAACCTGAATGCCAAGGAAGTAGTGAGCAAGACCAAGATCTTTCAAGGCAAACTGAGCATTTAGCTGATGAATGAGTTGTGAAACATCCTTAGAACTGGAACCAGTGACCAAAATATCATCAACATACACCAGAAGAAATATAGGAGAAGGAGAATGTCGGATGAACAGTGAGGTATCTGACTTAGAAGGAGCAAAACCAAATAGATGGAGAGTATGTCTCAGCTTCTCAAACCATGCCCGAGGAGCCTGCTTCAGTCCATACAAAGCTTTGTGTAGTTTGCACACAGCAGTGGGACGAGAAGAATCAATAAATCCAGGAGGTTGCATCATGTAAACATCTTCTTGTAAATCTCCATTCAAGAAGGCATTATTAACATCAAGTTGAAAAACAGACCATCCATATGTAATAGCTATTGTGAATACAACCCGAATTGTAGTGGGTTTCACCACTGGACTGTATGTCTCAGCATAATCGAATCCTGCAACTTGTTCAAATCCTCAAGCCACCAACCTAGCCTTATATCTGTGTACAGAACCATCCGCATTTTGTTTAACCTTAAACAACCATTTGCAACCAACTATAGATCTGTTTTGAGGAAGATCAACTAAAGTCCATGTGTTGTTCCTTAGCAAGGCTAGATACTCATTCTGCATAGCCGAGGACCACTGAGGGGTATCAAGTGCTTCAAGTAAGCTTACAGGTTCAGTTGAAGTCAGATAGACTTTAGGCTTGTAGATACCAACCTTAGACCTAGTAATCATTTTATGACCAGGAGCAATACTGAGAGGAGGACTAGACACTGACCTGTCTGCAAGACTGTCATTGATAATAGGACTAGAACTGGGAACCTGACTAGGAGCAGAACTAGGAGCAGGACTAGGACTAGTTGAGGTAGTGGGAGACAAGTTAACCAATGGACTAGGCAATGTATTGTTGAATGAATTGGATTGATTATCAGAAGGTGAAGAAGAGAACCCAATGGATGCAGGAACAGAAGTAGAGGAATGACTAATGGGTGAAAGGTTGGAAGTACCAGAGAGCCACTTTGAATAAGGAAAGTGATTCTCATTAAACACAACATCACGAGATATGTAGAGACGACCAGTACTTGACACACATTTATAACCTTTATGTTGAGAACTATAACCCAGAAAGAGACACTCCTCATATCGAAATTGAAGTTTATGAGAGTTGTAAGGCCTGGTGTTGGGAAAACATGAACACCCAAAGACTTTTAAAATGTTGTAATCAGGAGCTTTATTGTAAAGTTTTTCATAAGGAGATAAGCCATTAAGAACTTTAGTAGGAACACGATTGATAAGAAACACAGATGTCTTAACAGCATCATCCCAGTATTTTAAGGGAAGTGAGGCATGTGCAAGGAGTGTTAATGCTGACTCAGTAATGTGACGATGCTTCCTTTCAGCAAGTCCATTCTGCTGATGAGTAGTGGGACACGCAAGCCTATGACATATCCCATGCTGGCTAAGAAACTTAGCAAATGACCTATACTCCCCTCCCCAGTCTGACTGTATACATTTTATAGGAAAACCAAATTGTAACTCAACTTGAGCCTTGAAGTTAAGGAAAGTAGGATACGCATCCGACTTGTTTTTCAATAAGTAAACCCAAGTGAACCTGCTATAAGAGTCAATGAAATGAATATAGTACTTGAAACCACAAGATGATAGAGTAGAGGCAGGACCCCAGAGGTCAGTATGAATGAGTTCCAAGGGTTTTGAGTATACAGTGGTGGAATTGGAAAAAGGAAGCCTATGAATTTTGCCCAAGCAACAGGCAGTACAAACATCCATATTTGTATTAGGAGTAGCAATATTACATTTGGTAAGCACTTGCTTTACAACAGAAAGAGAAGGATGTCCTAACCTAGCATGCCAATGAGACAAAGAAGAACATGCTTTTGACACAAAAGTATTATTACAAACTGGAAATCTAGAAGAACTATTGGCTGATGTAGTGACTGAACTGGATGCTGAGCAAGATGCTCTACTAACTGGAACCCAATGACTGGCTTAAGAAGATGATGAATTTGAATTTGAACAAGCAACAGAAGATGCAGACCTTGAACCAGGAAGAGACATAGAAGGAAACACATATAAACCTCGCTTAAGTGTCCCTTTCAAGAGAATTTGTTGTGTGACCTGATCTTTGACAAAACAAAAATTAGGATGAAATTCAAAAAAGACATTGTTATCTCTAGCAAACCTAGACACACTTAAGAGGTTCTTGGTCAATTTAGGAACTTGAAGGACATTTCTAAGATGTAATTCTCTTGAGGAATTAACAGAAGAAATAGAGGACTGACCGATGTTTTCAATGGGCAAGGCAGTTCCATCTCCCACAAACAGTTGCTCATTGCCATGATAAGGCATAGCATTCATCAAATTCTGAGTATAAGGTGTGCAATGATCAGTGGCTCCTGAATCTGGATACCACCTATCGTCAGCATGTGGCTGCAACTGAGTTGTGGAAGCAGTATTCGGCTGTATCTGAGACTGTGAAGCAGCTCTCCAAGAAGGAAGATTATGCTGATTTGATGAAGCAATGAAAGCCTGTCTTTGAGTTGAAGCTGTTGGTTGAGATGAGTTGCCATATCCAAAAGAAGATGACTGTGAACTCCATGGATTTGAGACAGAGTTATCAAACCAATTAAAGCATTTGAAAGCAAGATGCCCAACCTTGCCACATATTTGACATTGTGGGCGATTAGATTGAGAACCAAATCCAGTTGGCCGAAAACTTCTTCTTGATCTAGCACCCCTGGCATTGAAAGACCCTCTGAACTGAGGTCTTCCCCCTTGAGAACTAGACACGAAAGACCTAGGTGACGGTCTGTATGAAGACTGAGCCATATTCACAGAGCTACTGATATCAAGATCTTTAGTATGTCTTTCAATTCTAGCTTCTTGAACAAGTAGAAGAGATTCCACTTCGGTAACACTGTATTCATCAGTTCTTGAACTAACTGAGATTACAAAGGTATCATACGCTTGAGGTAAGCCATCAAAGATGGCATTGACATGATCTCTTGAAGATAGTAGGTGTCCTACTGATGCCAACTGATCAGTGATAGATTTGAGTTTCAGAAGGTAGTCATTGATTGACAAGTCTCCTTTCTTGAAGTTTTTGTGTGGGGTGATCAATTCATTGCCATTTCTCCATTTGATCTTGTTAGTAAGATACTTAGAACATATAATTGGATGCATATATAGTGCATTTGGTATGAGGCACTTAAATGAAAATCTCTAGATTTCGTTATCTCTTTGTTTTTCCTTTCTTTTTGCTGATTTTTTTCGAAAATATAACTTGCTCTTGATCAATCAATGCCACTTTTGTAATCTAACAGTTCCAACTTGCAACTATATATATTCAAAGCTAAATGTTTTTTGTTTTTTTTTCCCACTGAGATAGTAGATCTTACCCATGGTTTTTACTTTAAATATGCTTTGGCTATTAAAGAATTTTAAAGAAAAAACAGACTTTATTATCTATCGACAATAAATTCAGAATTGACTTTTTAGCAACTTTTTTAGCTCAATAACAGATTGTTTATAAATTTAGAATTGTAAGTGTTCATTTTCACCATTAAACTATTAAGGATTTAGGCTATGTCAGGCTATTGTTCTCTTGTTTCCTCGACTCCACGGAGTAAGACATAAATTTCTCAATAAAAGATATTATGTTGATTGCATAATGGATTCTTCTGAAAAAACATTGGCGCGTGTGTAAACGAGGTGTTCTACCTAACGGAGCTATAGCCCTTTTGTTTGTGATAAATATTATATCTGTATATAATTTCTTGTCAAGATGAATATTCCATGATCCGACATCATAGATCTCTGATCTGTTTCCTGTGAAGGATGGGCATTGCTTAGAAGTAAGATTCCGTTTATAATCCATCGATGTGATGGGTATCTTTTGTTTCTCTTTGTGATGATAAATGACCTACTAAACTCAGTGATTAAAGTATTGCTTTCATATCGCGAAAGTCATTGGTTCAAATCCAATAGTAGGTATAACTTATTAGATACCATTGACTTTCAGAATTTGAAGATGTTCATTTTCAGCATTTAGGCTATTCTATAATTTCTAACTATATAAACTATTACAAAAAGATTAAGTAGGTAGGTTTTCTTAAGCTTTTTAAAAAACATTGATTGTATTCACGCAGAAACGGAGTTTGCAGATAGAAGAGAGGATCGAAGAGCTGAAGAAGGAATTAAGGGCGTTGTCGAATGCATCTTCCTCCGACACACTCTGGAAATTGAAATTGATTGATGATATCCAACACCTTGGTGTTGCATATCATTTTGAATCTGAGATTGAAAACAATTTGCAAAAAATATATGATGACGGCAATGATGAAAGCTACAATATATCTGCATGTTGTTGCTCTTCGATTTCGGCTATTGCGGCAAGCTGGGTTTGATGTATCGCCAGGTAATGAATACTTACCAATATCTTTATGGGTCGGGCACAAGGGACAGCATTTTAATAAAAATGCTTGGCAATCAGCTGATGAAACTGAAAACTTTCACAACAATGAATTTACTATTTATTTCTGGATTTTGGTAAAATAAGGAGGTTTGATTTTATATTTTTGGAAAATAGTTCAAATTATGTTATTTCCAATAACCATATATTACTGGTGAAAGGAATTGACTTTGGCTTTTGGGATTATAGATGTTTTTGAGAAGTTCAAAGATGACAAAGACGGGTTCGAGGAAAAGCTAAGTCTTGATGTGAACAGCATGCTGAGTTTATATGAAGCTGCAAATTTAAGCTACAGGGAAGAAGTTATATTAGAGGAGGCTATTACTTTTACTACTCATCACTTGAAGAAGCTTATGGTAAACCATCTAACTCCTACTCTGGTAGAACAAGTGCAACATGCTCTAGAACTACCTCGACACAAGCGTTTTGTAAGGTTAGAAGCCAGACACTACATGTCTGTGTACCAAGAGGATGAGTTGCGAAATGAATCACTCTTAGAGTTTGCAAAGTTGGATTTTAATTTCGTACAAGCATTGCATCAGAGAGAGCTAGCTGAAGTTTCAAGGTAATATATATTCATTTGTTTGGTTTTATAAGAAAAAAAATTTTCGCACCAAGGTCCCCTAGCTATAACTCTTCACCATAAGGTGGGTCTCTAGCTAGGGGGACCGAGTGTTTCAATTAGTGGTTTCCACACAGAAGTAATTGGACCTTAAATTTGAAAGTAACTTGCTATAGAATCCCACAAAATGTGCGTCTAAAGGGTAGAGAGTTGGTGTGAACAAAAATATACTCCTCTATATTTATGTCAAAATATTGGATTAATGTCAAAATGTATGGACATAATCTGAGATTTGTTTAGCAAAAATACCAGGGAACAGATCATCTGATATCTATCTCTATCTAATTATATCAGATTGCAGCCAATTATTTGCAGATATATGTCATTGCTTGAATAAATATATGTTGTGGTAGTTGCATGTAACATGAAGTAATCTTTTCCATAGGTGGTGGAGAGATATGGACATCATCCCAAAGCTGCCTTTCAGTATGAGAGATCGATTAGTTGAAGGCTACACTATGATAATGACTATGATGTCTGACCGTCGACATTCAACAGGGAGAATTTATGTCCAAATTAATTGCAATTATGACAGTGCTTGATGACTCTTTTGATGTCTACCGTAAACTTGATGAACTTGAACCACTTACTAATGCAATTTTAAGGTTCACATGCGTTCTTATATCTTCATTTCAATTATTATACTTCATTTGTACTAAACACTAACATTAGTTGATTGAATTGAATGTCTTGCAATTATCAGGTGGGATGTCGGGGAGCCAGGGGAGTTGCCAGAGTATATGAGAATAACTGTGCTTGAACTCAAGAAACTTTTTAATGAAGTCGATGAGGAGATGACCAAAAGGGGACAACCTTACAGTATCCTTTACTTCCAACTAACGGTATGAACTACAAATTAGTTTATAATTACCTCTTCTTTTAATAATTTGCCAACTTTGAAGATATCTTGAGTTTTTCTAATGACGGTGTTATTTAATAAATGACAGATGCAAGAATACGTTAGAAATCTTCTTATAGAAACGAAGTTGTTCCAAACAGGTCAAGTGCCAAGTCTGAAAGAGTGGTTACAAGTTTCAAATATAACATCCGCAGGCCTGTTAATGGGTTGCATACTAGACACTTGGGAACATGCAACGAGGAAAGCCTTGGAATGGGCTAGCAAGGAGCCCAAGATTGTTACAGCAGTCAGTATGATTGGTCGTATCATGGATGACATTCAAACCTACAAGGTATGATGATTGAATAGTTTAGACAATTTGTCTAAACACATACAAGAGTTTACCTTTTTTACAATCCAACTAAATATTTATTTTAGAAAAAAAAAAACTTGTAACTAATTTTCACTTATTTCTGTTGATGTTCAAAGTTGGAGCAAGCAAGAGGAATTATGCCTTCCAGTGTGACGTGCTATATGAAAGACTATGGAGTATCAGAAGAAGAAGCCATTAAAAGCCTTCAAAAGATGATTAATGAGAAGTGGAAGGACATAAACAAAGAGTGTTTAAGGCCTACACCTGTGTCCATGCATCTCCTTATGTTCCCCGTCAACTTGGCAAGAATGGCAGAAGCCTTCTACCATTACGGAGATGGATTTACTAACTCAGATGGATATACCAAGCAAATGATAGCTTCCTTGCTCCTTCATCCTATTCCAATATGAGAAGCGCTTTAGAAAACTTTACTAGCTAGCATAATAATAATATGTAAGCAGGTTAATTAAGTTATATTATTTGTAATTGGGCCTAATATAGTAAAGCTCAATATTAGTTACGGTTAGGGTTAGTTACTTGCCAAAGAAGCCTTTAGGCTTATAAATAAGGCTTGAGAAGTTAACACCTAAAATAAAAACAACTTTTTATTTTACAGCTTCTAATCAGCAGCCCATTCAAAAGCAAAACAAACAGTTCATTTAGAAGGTCGTTCAAAACTTCTAACTCCATTTAGAAGTTAGCTTCTAAACGCTTAAAAATACACCACCTAAGTATTTTTGGTATTTTAGTATACAATACTAGAAGCCAATAGAGTGGGTTCAGACCTAAGGGACCCTACCTGTCACGCCCCGACCCGCCACAGGAATCACAGCGTGCCGATGCGTGAACTAACCCGTAATACAGGCGGATCGTAATCGGCCACAACATCATAATATAACACATTCGTGATACGATAATGGAACGGAAATAAAAACTACGATAAAAATTTGAACAAAATAAGTATATTTGATTCGCCCCGCCAGAGTCATAGCGACAAAACCAATACAAGCATCTAGTATAACAATATAGTACACCTGATAACACAAAGGAAGCAAAACATACCCGTACAGGGTGGACACGACCAAACAACACAAAACGCGCCTATAACGGAAGACGAGGCCTAAGCGCCACGATCAGCAGGAACGCCAACACTGCCTGCACTCCAATAGAAGCACACCCCTTGCGGGGTCAGCAAAGCACAAAGCTAGTTGGTGCGAGCGAAGTAAATACAAATAACAGAATATTATACAAGGAAAATTCATGCCAGACAATAAAGGATAAGTAACAAGTTCTAAAGTCTAAATCACGTTGTGTCTCTAAGGATAATAGTTCTAAGTTCAAGCACCAACACAAGCATTTCAGATTCAACAATAACTACAAGTTTATGAGATATGCCGATCAATATCTGTGATTCAAAATGGTAAATATCAAGCGAAGAAAAATAAAGACAATCTCATAGTTCTTCCTAGTCTCCTATGTATAGCAATCAAGTCGAAGCCAAAAATCCTGTAAGATTCTGTATAAGTGTCTCATATCGTAGGTATCCGCATACCCTACGAATGTGTCTCACCCAGACACATCCCACAAGGTGCACCAGTACCACTTCGGGGCTTGTTTGTATCCTAATGGGGTGCCATCTGCCAGGATACAAACTCAAACATCCCGAACGACTGGCCTAACACGGCCAACCTAACACAATCAAACTCAAGCGCGCTGGGAGGGAAAGCGAGTAATCTCCAAAGCACGTCCTCCGGGACCCGTCCTACTACACTCTATAGTGGCAAGTGCGTGCGGGAGCTCACCGCACCTCAACAAGCTTGCCACATGCAATAGCGTCCTCAATGTCAGGTGCGAGTCATCTCAAGCACCATCCAACTCACGATGCGAGCAAACTCCTAAGCATCGGCACAACAGGCATTATAGCGGGGTAAAGACACTTACACTAACATCCACATGCACAAATGACGAGTCTGTACATAATCAACGGTAACAAACGTGCAATCATAATCAATTCGGCAATTTTTATTAAACCACGACTATGCCAGGGTCCCAACATGACCCAATTCACCACGATAAATTTATTCAAGTCGATTATCATATATACTCAAGACTCGGCAATCCACGGTAAAACATGACATACTATGCAAACTCGAAAACGAAGCATACAAGTCCAATGTCATTACACCAAAGCCTAATCACCCCAAAATTCATTCACAAATAACCAACACAATCATCGAAATATCTGAAAACCCCGAATTTCGGATTTAGATTCAATTATACACAATCGACGGTATAATAAATAAGAGTGATAAATACTAATGGATGAATTCAAATAACTATTATACTTATCCGTGAATTTCAGCTAAATCCTTTCAAAGTCACAAGAACTCATTTTGTAGGTGTTTTATTATCTACAACAAAATGTCAGTAGACAAACACAAAGAAAAACGTTGCATTTGTTTCCCTCCTTCATATGTTTGCTGAAGTGTTTTCTTAAAGACTAATCTGATGTTTTGAAACTCATGTTAGTGACAGATAACAATCGCGACTGGGACCAAACAAGAACAACAAAAATCAACATCATCAATCATATGAGCATACTGAACATCCAAAATGACAAGACTGGAAAATATAACCAAGAGAAACGTATACTTATTCCAAAATCAATAAACTGCATGTATCTTCAATGGCGCGCCTACATGACATAAGGTCAACAAGGAAGAAAACATTCTTATCTTTATAATGTATAATGGGTTTTGGTCTACAAGAAATCTGGCATTAGGTGGTGAAATTATATGTGATGCTTCGAAAGTTGTCACCATTTTTGAATTTACATGAGGAATTTTGACATGTCATCACATATTTGTTCAAACCGATTTTTTTGTTTCTAGTTCCTCACATAAACATTTTGTAATCTTCGCATGATAGAAAGTGAGAAAACTACCGCCTAAATGAAATACATTTTGTGAGGAAAAGTAACACCTCGTCACATTTCGACCAAAAGCCCAACCCAATAGTGGACAAACTTTCCTCACAGAATAGACAATCTAATGTAGAATTAATTTCCCCTCAGACTTGGATTCCCATGAGTAGCGAAAAACAATCTAATGTAGAATTAATTTCCTATCAGTAAATAGACAATCAAACAACAGAAATCTGCATAGCAAGGGAAATGGAATCCAATTCCTAAGGAAAATGACTAACAAAACAAACCCTAATTTAAAAAAAGCAATAAAGTTATATGTTCAAAACCTATTCATATTTCCCCTTTCCTCTGTTCATTCTTATCACCATACTTAACCAACCCAAGCGTGAGTTTGAAACTCTGCCTCCTCCACCGCCACCTAAGACCTAAGGAATAGGTGAAGCTGATAGGGAATGTCGAAGAGGCGACCATTGTTGCTGTGGTGGTGGAGGAAGATGGGACTAAGATAGTGGAATCAATCAAGGAAACCATTGTTGTTGTTCAAAAGGAGGCTGAAGCAACCCCAGATCCAGATCCAGTTACAGGGCCAAAAGAAAAGGAAACAACCACCACCATTGTTGCTACTGTTTTGGAAGAAGAACTAACCCCAGCCGAGCCAATTATACCGAGTAAGTATCGATTTTTGGAATCCCACTTCTTGCCGACAGAAGTGATGTGAATCAAAACATTGTCTGATGGAGGAAGGAGTTCAAGATTGATGGTGTTTTGGAGGAAGATCTCGGGACTGATCTTGTGAAGGTTGTGTTCATGATCAAAACTTCTTTTTTTGTTTCTCTTTCTCAAACTATTGAATCCCAAATGATCGACCCTGTAGGAAGCATGGTTCCAAAAGTGACTTTGGTTCACCAATTCATGCTCAACGACCACTACACCGGATGCACAGAGCGATGAACAACAACTATTTCACTAATCCCTACAGTCCCAAACCCTACAATGTTAAAGGATTTTGTTCCTTGTTCATCAAGTGTATTGCTAAGATCTTGGCCAATCGATTGAAAGTTTTCATCCCTCATCTTGTGTGCAAGCAGCAAATGGTTGCTCGCCTTTTGAGGGAGGGAAAGCATTTTCGTAGGAGCCTACTTCTTTCAGTTTTAAACCCATTTCTTAGTCACCGGATGGAGCTCACACTTAAGCGAGTGGTGTTGTCTGCCTCTCCGAGTCGTTCTATTATTTCTTGGATTCGTCTATGTCCAATGAGAGTGGATCAGAAAGATGTCCTCACAAACTATCCCGATTAGATTATTGCTTTGATTTCTTCTGGCACGACATAGTGTCATTTGTTTGATTCATTATTTGGGACCTGCTTTACACTAATCCCGATTAGAGGAAGCTCTCCCCTAACTGGTAAGGTACTCACATAAGTTTGAGAGTCATTTTCACCAAGAAAGCACAAACTCTTCGAAAACTTGCCGTATCCGTGTCCTACACATGACACTCGCTCGACGCACCTCCTACACGTGTTGGACACTTGGTTAACATGTCGACAGGTGTCAGACACATGGTCAATGTGGTCAACGTGTCAGACACGCCTCCGATACACCCAGAACTTGGTCAGGACACAGTCGAGATTTGAAAATCAACTTTGTTTTATTTTTTACTTTTAGATGTTTGCAAATAACCACGTAATATAATGATTGTTGATCCATCTGAAGTGAATGACTATTTCAATTATGATTTAAGACAAATAGGACAAAAAGCCACTAAAGCATAATTTTTTTCTACTTCTTCTCATTTGCTTCTTCTCTCATCTACTTCTCTACCATACTTTTTTTCTACTCTACCATACTTTTTTTCAGAGAGACCAACTCAGTGGCTGACGCCTTGGCTATTTTAGCACAAAAGGAGCATAGTTCTCGTACTTATTCGTGGGGATCACTTCCTAAAAGAATAAAGTCCCTAATTATTCTTGACAAGAATAAGACGGCATATCTTAGACTTCCGGCTTTTAAATGAGCGTGAATTTCTTTGATACTATTTGGTTATGGAAGTCTGAGGGTCTTAGGAATCAATTCGGTGCGTGTGCTGGATCAGTGGGGATGAATTGGAGCAGCATATATCTGAAAAAACAGGGGATATACTCTGTTTTGACAGGGCGACAGTCTGGACAATTTGCGGGTTTTGTTTCAAAGCACCGATATAGCGCTGCCTGCATGCGGACAGCGTGGCCTGTATTGCTGGACTGTTTCTGGTGCCCTGTTTCGGGACAGTTATGTCTTGCTGGACAGAGTTATTTCTGGTTGGACGGAGTGATTTCAGCAGATCATGATGGTGCTATCTCGTATTTCTGGCGAGGGCAAGACAATGTGGCTTTGCAGGCTTATGTTTTAGCTCTTTGGACAGAGTGCTCTGCTTGCTGGACAGAGTACTCTGTCTCGTTTGGACAGAGGGATCACTGCGTTGGTTTTGGTTGTCGAATTTGCATTTACAATTTTCAAACTTTTGCAGTCTGCGTGTGGAAGTGATTTTTGGACAGAATCTGCGGTTCGACTCTTGCAATCTGCGTTTTGGACAGACTCTGTGTTCTTTGGACAGACTCTGCGGTTTGGTTAGGTGTGGAAATGGTTCTTGCAATCTGCGGTTTGGATGGCTGGATATGTATGGTCATTGGACAGACTCTCACAATGGAGTATGGAGACTAGTGTGTGCTTTTCTATAGGTGGTGTGTGTTTTGTGCTATCTTTTGGTGCTATAATTTGGTTTAGTATGGGTATGGTTTTGTCGCATCTTGTTAGAAATATGTTTTTTGTTTCTTTCTTTATTGCTTGGTTTTTAATACGGGTAAAGTCGTAATTTACCCCCGTATAGAATGTAAGTCAATTTTTTGATAATTAATAAAGGTCTGGCATCCCATAGCTGCCCCTCCCCTCTGGAGGTTTAATTTAAAAAAAAAAAAAAAAAAAAAAAAAAAAAAAAAAAAAACTTTAATTTTTTTCTTACAACAGTATCATCTTCTTCAAGACACTCTAGGAATGCACTTTATTAGATTATTATTTATATGACTTATTAAGAAAATATTATGACGTTTCAACGTGTCCCCGAGTCCTAGTTTTTTGAAAATTGTCGAGTCGGTGTGCCGTGTCCGTATCCGTGCATCCTTGATTTTCACACTTTGTCAAATTGGGTGTTGCAGTCGCATACTCGTTGGTCAACAACAATATGCAAATTTGGTTTATTTTGGAAAAGAGAGATAGATGTTTATAATAAATAAATAAATAAATATATATATATATATAAAGGTTTAGAGGCAAAAGTAACATTTGAAAGAAAAAAAAAATTCAAATTTTTAAGTATTTGCATATAACTCAGTAGTTCAACAAATAAATTAAACAGACTTTGCAGCTTCAATTTTAAGTCAACGGAATTTTTATTTATTTATTTTACTTATTATTTATATATAAAAAAATTGTGTATGTGTGTGCTGTTGCGGGGGGGGGGGGGGGGGGGGGGGGGTGTTTAACCCATCCCCAAATCTTGCTAGACACGACCCATCAAATGTATTATTAAGGGTACAAAATATCCTAGAATGTGCTATTGTGTTTGTGGTGACTGTCACCACCATCAACCTATTTTCTCACTTCCATGTGAAAAGTGCCCTAAAGCATTTCCTATGCTCAGATGATGCATTCACTCAAATACATTATTTCAAAAACAGGATAGAAAAAACATATAAATTCAAGAATGGGAAAGGCCCCCTATATCTATCCTATATTGTGATCCCATTAGAAATGCTCTTATTCAAATGATTATCAAATTATCGGATTTAGAATAGGCACCCTACCAAGATGCCATCATCAATCTCATGAGCAAAAGACTATGAAAAATGCTGCATACTATTTAACAACAACAATTCTAGTCAGCCATGTTTGTTAGCCTTTTTTTTGCCTTTCTGAGGTTTTTTTACACTTCTACCCCTTCATAGTGTTTGTTGTGTTTTAAAGAGAAGAGACAAAAAATGTAAAAACGTCAAAAAAGACTAGCAAACATGGCTGGCTAGACTTATTCATTTAACAAACACAGGTAGTAAGCAATTGTCCCCATGCCTGTAAATTTTTACTTGTTAAGTATTTCCAACAAGTAGCTACAGTTCCAATATATGTAAAAAAATAACGGATTTTGATGACCATGAAAGAAGGAAAAACTTACCTTCTTATCAGCTTCAGTAAGAGTGGGCAAATTCTATACGGACTTGGGAGACATGCATGGTGAAAATAGACCCTGCAAGAGTGGCAGTATTGTTCACCAAACAAATAACATCAGGACCATTCGTCTCCAACACCTAGTAAAACGAATACCCCAAATTAGTTATGGTAGTCATGATTAACAATAATGAAGAAGAGAGAGAGAGAATTAATACAGATCATCAAGACTTTTCACCTCAAGCCGAACAGATGTTGTCTCACTTCCTGTGAAAAGATATTGCCCAAGAAAAACTGTCACCTTGTTTAACAACCTAAAGTCCATCAGAAAAAACAGATAACAGATGTTACAAAAAGGATGAAAACAGAAGAGATGGACTGCATATCAACATATAGTAGCTTCTCATACGTAATTTTTGGAAGCAACTACATCAACTCCTAGGAGTTCAGATGATTTATACTTTTGAGTAAAAATCAGTGTGTTGTATCATTGTACAAACAACAACTACATTTCATTTGAGTAGCAACCTTCAAAACCTTTTCCATGGGTTGGGGGAGAATTCAATAGGCTCGCAAGAGAAAGATAGCAAGTGCTAACATTGTGAACATCAAATAGTTCCAGACATAATGAAATGAAACTGTATTTTCCTCCATACCCTTAGCGAAGATAATTGTGATTTCTAAGAGGTCTGTCATTCAAATTTAACCAAATAAGCAGTACGAGGCCACATCAGAAAATTTTCTAATTACATTGACAAAATTAATATTCATCTGTGGCCTGAAACTTCATGCAACATAAATTACAAACATACAAGCACAATTTCACCAGCATACAAGCATCATAGCAATACGAAGATTAAAAATAACTGAAAGATATTACTTATTGCTGAAAAAATGTCAAAATTGTTCCAAAGTCTGAGAAAGAGCTCACCACCTTCGCGAGCCCTCGCTCACCTCCGTCAACCCCTGGCGATGGAAGATCAGGAAGAAGGAAGCCCTCACTGTCAAGATCCTTTGCAACCCCTCTCTTCGAAAAACCACTCTACAGTGCCTTCTGCAACCCCTCTCTTCGAAAACCACTCTGCAGTGCCTCACTATCAAGATCTTCTGCAACCCCTCTCTGCAAACCCTCTCTTCGAAAAACCCTCTGCAGTGCCATCGAAAACCTCTCTGCAACCCCTTCGAAAACCACTCTGCAACCACTTCGAAAACCTCTCTGCAACCCCTTCGGAAACCGCTCTGCAAACCCTTCGAAGTTGCAGTCTGGACCACCTTCGAAAACCGCTCTCCAAACCCTTCGAAAACCGCTCTGCAAACCCTTCTAAAACCCTTCGAAGTTGCAGTCTGGACCACCTTCGAAAACCGCTCTCCACCTTCGAAAACCTCTCACCCTTAAACTAACAACAGCTATTTTACACTGTCTCCCCAATGCATTAAGATGCATTCAATTAAGCTTCTTTTCTTAGTACACATGCATTAAGCTTCTTAATTTTCTTTGTTTCACACTGCATTCAATGCGCATTAAGCTGCATCAATTAAGCTTATTTTCTTAGTACACATGCAGCATTCAATTAAGCTTCTTTTCTTAGTATACATGCATGCATTAAGCTTCTTGTCTTAGTACACATGCATTTCACACGCATTAAGCTGCATTCAATGCATTAAGCTTCTTTTCTTTGTTTCACACTGCATTCATATTAAGCACCTTAGTACGTACGATGTTGTGTATGTACGATGTTGTCACACATGCATTAAGCACCTTAGTACGTACGATGTTGTCACATGCTAATCTTTTCAACCACACACTCCCACCGACACACATTGTTCTTCTCCCCTGAAAAGTTGTTGTGATAAAGTAAAGTTTGGAATCCAGATTAGGAAGACATATACGTCCAAAAATGAAGTTGGGTCAATGAGGTTGATGGGAATTAACTCCTTATGATTCCAGCATTATTATGAGCTTTAGCACCAACAAGATTCAAAGAAGCATCCATTTGTCAAAGCAAAAGGTTCAAGTTTTTTCAGACAAATGGGGAAAAGTTAGTGCTAAAACTCAATAAAAATCAAGAGCTTCAATCTAAATAACCTGCACATTTCAAGATTGAAGCAACAAACATCAGAGAAAACAAGATCAATCAAATGGGCCGGGTTCAAGCCAAACACAAAAAAGAGAACCCCATCTCTAAATCATAAAAAAATCATACCTTCCGATAAGAGATGATTTAAAGAAAACAATGTTTGAGGGTCTTGGGTTAAATTTAAAATATATAAGTTTTGTCCCAATTGAAAGAATCATTGATTAAGCATCCTAGTACGATGTTGTCACATGCATTTTCAAGTGATTCAAATTGTGTTTATAGATAACTCAGAGTACTACAATTTTTGTGTTTTGATGAGCTTGAGAATCGGTCTCAATCGGTCATATAAGTTGAACCAAAGTCAGGGATAGTACCATGTTTTCAGAGACAAAGAGGGTGAGAGAGGTGGCAGGGTGGTGGTGATGCTTGATGGAGAAAAGAGGGAGAAAGGTGGGGTGGCGGGAGGGAGAGAAGTGGCGGTGGCGGGGTGGCAGTGATGATGGCGGTGTTTGATGGAGAAAAGATGGGGGAAGGAGAAGAAGGGAAGAAAAGAAGATGAAGAGAGAATTTTTTTTTTAATTTGAGTTTTTATTGGTGGTGTGGGAGAAAAGTGTTGGTGTTGGAAATAAAGTAAGTGGTGTGAGAGAAAAAAAATTGATATAATGGTGTAGGACAATACTTTAGATGATGCCAAATAGTCACTACCTTTTCTATAAATAGTTGGAATGGTTGTAGACAGCATAATACAAACCCTCGATAATCTACTCTTCTCTTCGGTAACCCTTTTTCATAAAAGACAGCACTTTTTCCCATCAAAAATGTCGATCACCCAAAACTTCAATAAGATCATAACTTTGGCCAGCTCTAATAAGGAGTCTTCTCCTCGGCACTTTTTTCCATCAAGAATGTCGATCACCCGAAACTTCAACAATATCACAACTTTGGCCAGCTCTAAGGAGTCTTCTCCTCAGCACTTTTTCCCATCAAGAATGTGGATCACCCAAAACTTCAATAATATCACAACTTTGGCCAGCTCTAAAGAGTCTTCTCCTCAAACTGTTTGTTCGTCGCCTCTGGAATTTCATCCCAGTGTGTGGGGTGATCAATTCATTGCCATTTCTCCATTTGACCTTGTTAGTAAGATACTTAGAGCATATAATTGGATGCATATATAGTGCATTTGGTATGAGGCACTTAAATGAAAATCTTTAGATTTCGTTATCTCTTTATTTTTCCTTTCTTTTTGCTGATTTTTTTCGAAAATATAACTTGCTCTTGATCAGTCAATGCCACTTTTGTAATCTAACAGTTCCAACTTGCAACTATATATATTCAAAGCTAAATGTTTTTTTTTTTTTTTCCCACTGAGATAGTAGATCTTGCCCATGGTTTTTACTTTAAATATGCTTTGGCTATTAAAGAATTTTAAAGAAAAAACAGACTTTATTATCTATCGACAATAAATTCAGAATTGACTTTTTAGCAACTTTTTTAGCCCAATAACAGATTGTTTATAAATTTAGAATTGTAAGTGTTCATTTTCACCATTAAACTATTAAGGATTTAGGCTATGTCAGGCTATTGTTCTCTTGTTTCCTCGACTCCACGGAGTAAAACATGAATTTCTCAATAAAAGAAATTATGTTGATTGCATGATGGACTCCTCTGAAAAAACATTGGCGCGCGTGTAAACGAGGTGTTCTACCTAACGGAGCTATAGCCCTTTTGTTTGTGATAAATATTATATCTGTATATAATTTCTTGTCAAGATGAATATTCCATGATTAGACATCATAGATCTTTGATCTGTTTCCTGTGAAGGATGGGCATTGCTTAGAAGTAAGATTCCGTTTATAATCCATCGATGTGATGGGTATCTTTTGTTTCTCTTTGTGATGATAAATGACCTACTAAACTCAGTGATTAAAGTATTGTTTTCATATAGCGAAAGTCATTGGTTCAAATCCAATAGTAGGTATAACTTCTTAGATACCATTGACTCTCAGAATTTGAAGATGTTCATTTTCAGCATTTAGGCTATTCTATAATTTCTAACTATATAAACTATTACAAAAAGATTAAGTATAAAAGAAAACACCTGTAAGTAGGTAGGTTTTCTTAAGCTTTTTAAAAAACATCGATTGTATTCACGCAGAAACGGAGTTTGAAGATAGAAGAGAGGATCGAAGAGCTGAAGAAGGAATTAAAGGCGTTGTTGAATGCATCTTCCTCCGACACACTCTGGAAATTGAAATTGATTGATGATATCCAACACCTTGGTGTTGCATATCACTTTGAATCTGAGATTGAAAACAATTTGCAAAAAATATATGATGACGGCAATGATGAAAGCTACAATCTGCATGTTGTTGCTCTTCGATTTCGGCTATTGCGGCAAGCTGGGTTTGATGTATCGCCAGGTAATGAATACTTACCAATATCTTTATGGGTCGGGCACAAGGGACAGCATTTTAATAAAAATGCTTGGCAATCAGCTGATGAAACTGAAAACTTTCACAACAATGAATTTACTATTTATTTCTGGATTTTGGTAAAATAAGGAGGTTTGATTTTATATTTTTGGAAAATAGTTCAAATTATGTTATTTCCAATAACCATATATTACTGGTGAAAGGAATTGACTTTGGCTTTTGGGATTATAGATATTTTTGAGAAGTTCAAAGATGACAAAGACGGGTTCGAGGAAAAGCTAAGTCTTGATGTGAACAGCATGCTGAGTTTATATGAAGCTGCAAATGTAAGTTACAGGGAAGAAGTTATATTAGAGGAGGCTATTACTTTTACTACTCATCACTTGAAGAAGCTTATGGTAAACCATCTAACTCCTACTCTGGTAGAACAAGTGCAACATGCTCTAGAACTACCTCGACACAAGCGTTTTGTAAGGTTAGAAGCCAGACACTACATGTCTGTGTACCAAGAGGATGAGTTGCGAAATGAATCACTCTTAGAGTTTGCAAAGTTGGATTTTAATTTCGTACAAGCATTGCATCAGAGAGAGCTAGCTGAAGTTTCAAGGTAATATATATTCATTTGTTTGCTTTTATAAGAAAAAATTTTTTCGCACCAAGGTCCCCTAGCTATAACTCTTCACCATAAGGTGGGTCTCTAGCTAGGGGGACCGAGTGTTTCAATTAGTGGTTTCCACACAGAAGTAATTGGACCTTAAATTTGAAAGTAACTTGCTATAGAATCCCACAAAATGTGCGTCTAAAGGGTAGAGAGTTGGTGTGAACAAAAATATACTCCTCTATATTTATGTCAAAATATTGGATTAATGGCAAAATGTATGGACATAATCTGAGATTTGCAGATATATGTCATTGCTTGAATAAATATATGTTGTGGTAGTTGCATGTAACATGAAGTAATCTTTTCCATAGGTGGTGGAGAGATATGGACATCATCCCAAAGCTGCCTTTCAGTATGAGAGATCGATTAGTTGAAGGCTACACTATGATAATGACTATGATGTCTGACCGTCGACATTCAACAGGGAGAATTTATATGTCCAAATTAATTGCAATTATGACAGTGCTTGATGACTCTTTTGATGTCTACCGTAAACTTGATGAACTTGAACCACTTACTAATGCAATTTTAAGGTTCACATGCGTTCTTATATCTTCATTTCAATTATTAAACTTCATTTGTACTAAACACTAACATTAGTTGATTGAATTGAATGTCTTGCAATTATCAGGTGGGATGTCGGGGAGCCAGGGGAGTTGCCAGAGTATATGAGAATAACTGTGCTTGAACTCAAGAAACTTTTTAATGAAGTCGATGAGGAGATGACCAAAAGGGGACAACCTTACAGTATCCTTTACTTCCAACTAACGGTATGAACTACAAATTAGTTTATAATTACCTCTTCTTTTAATAATTTGCCAACTTTGAAGATATCTTGAGTTTTTCTAATGACGGTGTTATTTAATAAATGACAGATGCAAGAATACGTTAGAAATCTTCTTATAGAAACGAAGTTGTTCCAAACAGGTCAAGTGCCAAGTCTGAAAGAGTGGTTACAAGTTTCAAATATAACATCCGCAGGCCTGTTGCTAACAATGGGTTGCATACTAGACACTTGGGAACATGCAACGAGGAAAGCCTTGGAATGGGCTAGCAAGGAGCCCAAGATTGTTACAGCAGTCAGTATGATTGGTCGTATCATGGATGACATTCAAACCTACAAGGTATGATGATTGAATAGTTTAGACAATTTGTCTAAACACATACAAGAGTTTACCTTTTTTACAATCCAACTAAATATTTATTTTAGAAAAAAAAAAACTTGTAACTAATTTTCACTTATTTCTGTTGATGTTCAAAGTTGGAGCAAGCCAGAGGAATTATGCCTTCCAGTGTGACGTGCTATATGAAAGACTATGGAGTATCAGAAGAAGAAGCCATTAAAAGCCTTCAAAAGATGATTAATGAGAAGTGGAAGGACATAAACAAAGAGTGTTTAAGGCCTACACCTGTGTCCATGCATCTCCTTATGTTCCCCGTCAACTTGGCAAGAATGGCAGAAGCCTTCTACCATTACGGAGATGGATTTACTAACTCAGATGGATATACCAAGCAAATGATAGCTTCCTTGCTCCTTCATCCTATTCCAATATGAGAAGCGCTTTAGAAAACTTTACTAGCTAGCATAATAATAATATGTAAGCAGGTTAATTAAGTTATATTATTTGTAATTGGGCCTAATATAGTAAAGCTCATATTAGTTACGGTTAGGGTTAGTTACTTGCCAAAGAAGCCTTTAGGCTTATAAATAAGGCTTGAGAATTAAATTGTGGTTGGTTGAATTTGATTAAATAAAATTGAAGTTCGTTTAGGGTTTATCATTGTTTAGTGTAACTTTACTTTAGCTTAGATTCATCATCATCGTCAGCGAGAAGAAGAAGAAAAACCCAATTGTCTTATATGTTTAGAAACTTGAGACATTGATTGCATTGGCTAAACCATAACAATTTATGAGACCTAGGTCCAAGTTTTCTAGATCCATAAAATTATGAACTGAAGAGAAGGAAACATTGTGAAAATGATTTATTCTTAACATGTAGAGATAGAACCCTTCTTGTGTTATATGGATTTCTTTGTTCAAATTTTTCAACATGAATTGAACGTGATAAATATTCAATTAGATGAAGTAAGAGGGTGTTTGTTATTTGTTATGAATAGACTCGGAAGTCTTAATAAGAAGTGGAACACTTCAAAAAGATTTTTTTTTTTTTTTTATACTTCTAATCTTGAAGTTCCGATTGGAGTAAGCACCAAGGGGGTGTTAATCACTTAGCACTGAGTGCTTAATGAAAATATATTCCAATAATAACCTCACAATAAATTGGTAATAATTGTTGTTACCCATCTCCTCTTTTCTCCACCTCATCTTTATTATGCGAGCAGGGCCACTACCGTCCCTAGCCTCCCATCTTCTTCCTATTCGTCTTTCACTTTCTCTTCCTCTCTATATTGAAGATTGTATGAAGAATGGAGATGAATATGGGGTGGTTTTGGGTAGTGGTGGGAAGGAATCTTAATGGTATTTGGAAGAGAAAAATAGGTGGAGAAGGGGTTAATGTTGGTGGTTTGTGGTAGGCGATGGGAGTTGTGGTGGTAGATAAAAATGTAAAAAAATCTAAAAACTTCAAGCCAACACCTAAAATACAAACAACTTTTAATTTTACAGCTTCTAATCAGCAGCCCATTCAAAAACAAAACAAACAGTTCATTTAGAAGGTCGTTCAAAACTTCTAACTCCATTTAGAAGTTAGCTTCTAAACGCTTAAAAAAACACCACCTAAGTATTTTTGGTATTTTAGTATACAATAGTAGAAGCCAATAGAGTGGGTTCAGACCTAAGGGACCCTACCTGTCACACCCCGACCCGCCACGAGAATCGCAGCGTGCCGATGCTTGAACTAACCCGTAATACAGGCGGATCGTAATCGGCCACAACATCATAATATAACACATTCTTGATACGAGAATGGAACGGAAATAAAAACTACGATAAAAATTTGAACAAAATAAGTATATTTGATTTACCCCGCCAGAGTCATAGCGACAAAACCAATATACAAGCATCTAGTATAACAATATAGTACACCTGATAACACAAAGGAAGCAAAACATACCCGTACAGGGTGAACACGACCAAACAGCACAAAACGCGCCTACAACGGAAGACGGGGCCTAAGCGCCACGATCAGCAGGAAGGCCAACACTGCCTGCACTCCAATAGAAGCACACCCCTTGCGGGGTCAACAAAGCACAAAGCTAGCTGGTGCGAGCGAACTAAATACAAATAACAGATTACTATACAAGGAAAATTCATGCCAGACAATAAAGGATAAGTAACAAGTTCTAAAGTCTAAATCACGCCGTGTCTCTAAGGATAATAGTTCTAAGTTCAAGCACCAACACAAGCATTTCAGATTAAACAATAACTACAAGTTTATGAGATATGCCGATCATTATCTGTGATTCAAAATGGTAAATATCAAGCGAAGAAAAATAAAGACAATCTCATAGTTCTTCCTAGTCTCCTATGTATAGCAATCAAGTCGAAGCCAAAAATCCTGTAAGATTCTGTATAAGTGTCTCATATCGTAGGTATCCGCATACCCTACGAATGTGTCTCACCCAGACACATCCCACAACGTGCACCAGTACCACTTCGGGGCTTGTTTGTATCCTAATGGGGTTCCATCTGCCAAGATACAAACTCAAACATCCCGAACGACTGGCCTAACACGGCCAACCTAACACAATCAAACTCAAGCGCGCTGGGAGGGAAAGCGAGTAATCTCCAAAGCACGTCCTCCGGGACCCGTCCTACTGCCCTCTATAGTGGCAAGTGCGTGCGGGAGCTCACCGCACCTCAGCAAGCTTGCCACATGCAATAGCGTCCTCAATGTCAGGTGCGAGTCATCTCAAGCACCATCCAACTCACGATGCGAGCAAGCTCCTGAGCATCGGCACAACAGGCATTATAACGGGGTAAAGACACTTACACTAACATCCACATGCACAAATGACGAGTCTGTACATAATCAAAGGTAACAGACGTGCAATCATAATCAATTCGACAATTTTTATAAAACCACGACTATGCCAGGGTCCCAACATGACCCAATTCACCACGATAAATTTATTCAAGTCGATTATCATCTATGCTCAAGACTCGGCAATCCACGGTAAAACATGACATACTATGCAAACTCGAAAACGAAGCATACAAGTCCAATGTCATTACACCAAAGCCTTATCACCCCAAAATTCATTCACAAATAACCAACACAATCATCAAAATATCTGAAAACTCCGAATTTTGGATTTAGATTCAATTATACACAATCGACGGTATAATGTAAAAATTAAATTCAGGATTTCAAATAATTATTTCTCAAAATAAATATTATAATTCCACTCACCTGAGCGGAATGGGTTTTCAGAACCCAATTCCTACCGGTCGAAGCTCCTAACACGCAAAACCACGAATGCGGGACCACGAAAAAAAATTTAAAACTGCAAGGCGGACTCGAAGGTGAGCAAACTAGCCGGAAACTGAAAAAATAAATAAATTACAAGTAGCGCGCGACTGAAAGAAAAACTTACAGGCAATAAAAATTCGGCAAACACCCCGCCGAAACCCAAAGTTTGGCGAAAACTCACCGAAACCCTCCCTACTCTGGTCTGATCGCCTCCAAACCGCACAACAGGCCGGAAATAGGTCTAAGAATACTCGGAGTCATGAGATTTGGGGGAAGAAAATCGGCAAATCAAACGAATTTCACACCGGAGACGAAGAGGACGAAGGGTCTCGCTCCCTAGAAAGAAAAAAGAAAAAAAAAGAAAGAGAAGAAATAAAGGGGGTGTCTTTAAAGGGTGGGTGGCTATGTGCCCCCACGACATTAACTGAGTAAAAAAAAAAACACAGGTATTACACTACCATTGTTGGCTGACTGCTCAGCTTTAGTCGTTCCACCTAACTAGAACTAGAATCATTATGAAGTATTATGTTATCGTAGAAGGTGTTATAATAATTAAGAGTGATAAATACTAATAGATGAATTCAAATAACTATTATACTTATCCGTGAATTTCAGCTAAATCCTTTCAAAGTCACAAGAACTCATTCTATGAAATAGTATATTTTATTACCTGATTGAATGGATTAAACACTTATCTTAGGCCTATGGGGTATTAGCTCAGCTAGTAGACTTGTGACGGATGGTATCATAAGTATAGGGTTGGAACCCCGCCTAAAAAACTACGCTTTCTCACAATTAATTTTGTCGTACTTCTGCCTTGTCACGTTTTTCTGTATGTTTTCATCCTTCTTGACATGACAAATTCCAAACGAAGAGGATGTCTATCCAAAATAGTTCAGAAATGAAGAGATTTTGATTAAATCAGACAATTAAGACCCGATAAATGAATTCTCAAATTATAATTGACAAGTTAACTTCGACTAATAATAGCAAAGTTACCTATAAATCCCTGCATACATTTGTTGCAGTTTCCACATAATCAAATTCAATAAACCAAAGCCATTTGAGACACTCTTCCCATTTTGCAGGTGCTTTATTATCTACAACAAAATGTCAGTAGACAAACACAAAGAAAAACGTTGCATTTGTTTCCCTCCTTCATATGTTTGCTGAAGTGTTTTCTTAAAGACTAATCTGATGTTTTGAAACTCATGTTAGTGACAGATAACGATCGCGACTGGGACCAAACAAGAACAACGAAAATCAACATCATCAATCATATGAGCATACTGAACATCCAAAATGACAAGACTGGAAAATATAACCAAGAGAAACGTATACTTATTCCAAAATCAATAAACTGCATGTACCTTCAATGGCGCGCCTACATGACATAAGGTCAACAAGGAAGAAAACATTCTTATCTTTATAATGTATAATGGGTTTTGGTCTACAAGAAATCTGGCATTAGGTGGTGAAATTATATGTGATGCTTCGAAAGTTGTCACCATTTTTGAATTTACATGAGGAATTTTGACATGTCATCACATATTTGTTCAAACCGATTTTTTTGTTTCTAGTTCCTCACATAAACATTTTGCAATCTTTGCATAATAGAAAGTGAGAAAACTAGTGCCTAAATGAAATACATTTTGTGAGGAAAAGTAACACCTCGTCACATTTCGACCAAAAGCCCAACCCAATAGTGGACAAACTTTCCTCAAAGAATATTTTTCTAAGGGTATGTTTGGTTGCACGGAAAATAAACATGAAAATTGAAACTGTTTCCATGAATCTGATTCTGAGGCTTCCCCCTCAGACTTGGATTCCATTGAGTAGCGAAAAACAATCTAATGTAGAATTAATTTCCTATCAGTAAATAGACAATCAAACAACAGAAATCTGCATAGCAAGGAAAATGGAATCCAATTCCTAAGGAAAATGACTAACAAAACAAACCCTAATTTAAAAAAAAAACAATAAAGTTATATGTTCAAAACCTATTCATATTTCCCCTTTCCTCTGTTCATTCTTAGCACCATACTTAACCAACCCAAGCTTGAGTTTGAAACTCTGCCTCCTCCACCGCCACCTAAGACCTAAGGAATAGGTGAAGCTGACAGGGAATGTCGAAGAGGCGACCATTGTTGCTTTGGTGGTGGAAGAAGATGGGACTAAGATAGTGGAAGCAATCAAGGAAACCATTGTTGTTGTTCAAAAGGAGGCTGAAGCAACCCCAGATCCAGATCCAGTTACAGGGCCAAAAGAAAAGGAAACAACCACCACCATTGTTGCTACTGTTGTGGAAGAAGAACTAACCCCAGCCGAGCCAATTATACCGAGTAAGTATCGATATTTGGAATCCCACTTCTTGCCGACAGAAGTGATGTGAATCAAAACATTGTCTGATGGAGGAAGGAGTTCAAGATTGATGGGGTTTTGGAGGAAGATCTCGGGACTGATCTTGTGAAGGTTGTGTTCATAATCAAAAATTATTTTTTTGTTTCTCTTTCTCAAACTATTGAATCCCAAATGATGACTAATGACACTACACCAAAAATCCCCATTAGCAACGGTTTTAAACCGTGGGGGTAACGCATTGCCACGGCTAAAAACCGTGGGCTGTAGAGGCGTCGCGAAATTCCTTGTTACGGCCATAAACTGTTGCTAAACATTTTAGCAACAGTTTTATACACGAGGGGACGTGATGATTTTTTGCATTTAGCCACGGTTTTAAACCGTTGCAAGAATAATAGCAACGGTTTTAAACCGTGGCCAAAATAGCCACGGTTTTAAGCCGTGATAAGGTGTAGATATTAGCAACGGTTATAAACCGTGGCTAACAACATAGCAATGGTTCTAAGCCGTGGCTAAACATGGCCACGGTTGTAAGCCGTGGCTAAACATGGAGAAAGAAGTCGTGGCAAACATCATAGCAACGGTTTTAAGTCGTGGCGACTGATGGAGAAAGACCACGGTTTGCAGCCGTGGCAAGATGCGACCACGGTTTTAAGCCGTTGGCAGTTAAAACAAAATTCAAAAAAAAAAAAATCTGGTTTGTTGCAACGGGTTGAAACCGTTGCAAATTAATATAATCGAAAAAAAAATTATATATTTTTTTTGCTGCTGCAGCAAAATCACAGCCGTGGCACCTGCAAAATCAGTCCTTACTAAGGTTTGTGTCATGCCTCCGGCACAAATAGGATTCCACAAACTATATGCTAGATAAATACAAAATCAACCGTAAAAAGGAACTTGTCAAGTTTTGACGCCAAACAAAAACATGTAAACAAATAGCACTAATGTACAATAACAAGATTAACCTGAACAAATGGAACCTTGTTATATCATGTTTCGCTCGCATCTAAAACAAAAAAATTTCTCTATGTTTTTTCCAACAATACAAATCCACCTAGTTATAATGTAAGAAAATACATTGATGCAAATTGATTTCTCTCATACCTTCTCTACTGCACATTCAAGCTGAAAATATCAAACCCATCACTGCAAATGTCTTAGCAAAGCTATAGCTCCTTCTCCCCATTTGATTGGCTTCATGAACAAATTGTTTTTTTGCAGTCATTTGTTCTTGCATCAGAGGACTATCCAATGCCCCAAGAAGCATACCCATGAAGAACCCAAGCCCTCCTCAGCAACTGATCTCTTATTCCTCTGGAACTTCAGTTGGGTAATACCTTGATTCTTAGGCTTACCATACACAATACCCTTAGGAACAGGCCCCATTTCTTTCGGTAGTTGCTTGTTCAATATACTGAAAATGATGAGAATGCAGCACCTGGTCTGTGAAGAGACGAATTATGTTTAGATTGATTCATGTTTTATAATCATTCCAAAAGCTCTGAAACACCCTAATTTAGATTACTTGGTGAATGCAGAAAAATGTATTTGTTGGTTGGTGTTGTGTACTTGAACATAAAGGTCCACATGTCCTGACAAAAGCAGACACCACTGCTTCACACAAATTATGTTTTCATGAAATCTAGGGCTGCTGTGTGAGATCCTTCTAACAAGAAAATAAGTTTATATAGACTTTGTTCTTAAGTTTGCATTCAGACATGGCAAAGATGTTATAATTTGCATAAAACCTGCGACCCCGCCAGTTTCTTAAGTTATAAAGCATATCTAAACATGTTCTTTTAAAATGATGAAAACAAAGATACAAGTAATTATATCTGTAGCTATTATACATCATTTTTTACAGCTAGCTATTCAAATCTGAAGCTTCCTCTTGTAAGGTTTGCAAACTTAAAATGCTTTCCATCCATAAAAACCATACAAACGGGGGAAACAAAATCTTGATTTGATCGACCAAGCTTCAAAATAAATGAAACAAACATTGAATGTATAATAAACACTGCTTCAAAATCTTGATTTGATCGACCAAGCTTCAAAATCTGATGAATAAACTTCATAACAAACACTGCTTCATGTATAATAATATATAGTCTAATAGTAATACATATTAAGTTCTAAATTAGCATTCAAAATTTCCATGTCAGACATCTGAATGTGTGAAATCAACTACTAAACATCATAAACAGACATGTTCGGAATAATGTGTATTAGAAATTCCAAGAAATACTGCTAACAATTCCATGGAATCTATTTGATCAGTGTTGTATATTTGTATTGTAACCAAAAGAAAGAACTTACCCTCAAGAAGCAGCGTTCAGCAATAGAATAAGAGATTTCGGCTCCAAAACCTCCAGTCACTGGAGCTTCATGACTAACCTAACAATTGGACATAGGGAGGTTTGGTTAAAATTCAAGAACTACAATTAGAAAAAATATTGTAGAGAAAAAATTCACTCACAAGTAGCTTTCCCGTCTTTCTGATGGAGGCTTCTACCGTTTCTTAAATGTTGTCTTGTTTTCATACATATATGTCGCAACAAAAAAAAAAAAAAAAAAACCAATCAGGTATAGTTAACTTTGTTAGAGAATTAATCTAGACTAGTTCTAGAAGAGTTGTGTCTTTTGGTGTTCCAATGTGTCTTTTAGTATTACTAAGTGTCTTTTACTAAGAGATGTGTCTTTTACTAAGTGGTCATGTGAGTCCTATTTAAACCCATGTATTATTTGGTTTCAATCAATGTGAATCAAGTGAGTTCTCTACACATCAGAGTTCTAGTGTTATCAAGAGATTACAATCTCTCTTGTTTTCCTTATTCTTTTTCATTCACATAGTTGGTTAAATCCCAACAAATTGGTATCAGAGCCTAGTTGAGAGAACCATGGCGTCCAACAACAACAATTCCGTCCAACATCCACTTCCTTTTCTTACCAGTAAAAACTACAATCATTGGAGAATGAAGATGATGGCCCTATTTGGTTCACAAGACCTATTGGAGATCGTAGAGATTGGTTTCCAAGAGCCCGAAGATGAAACAACTCTTAATGCACAAAACTTGGCCGAGTTGAAGTCTAACCGCAAGAAAGATTACAAAGCCAAGTATTTCATTATGCAAACAATAGATGAAGTTATTTTGGACAGAATTTCAGTAGCCACAACGGCTAAACAAGCTTGGGATATTCTTTATTCTTCATACAAAGGAGATGACAAAGTCAAGATGGTGCGTCTACAAACTCTTCGAGGGGAGTTTGATACACTAAGAATGAAGGAGTCCGAGACTATTGAAGACTACTTCAATCGGGTTATCTCAATTGTCAACCAATTGAGATTGAATGGTGAGAATCTAGAAGACCAAAGAATTGTCGAAAAGATCCTTCGGAGTTTGACTCGAAAATTTGAGTCTAGTGTTGTTGCTATTGAAGAATCCAAGGATTTATCTTCTTTGTCGGTGGAGAGTTTATTGGGATCACTACAATCCCATTAACTACGAATGAAGCAATATGATTCTAGTTCTATTGAACAAGCCTTTCAAACGCAAGTCTCTTTTAGAGATACCTCTAAAGATGGCTTGAGAGGAAGAGGTCGTGGAAGAGCCACTTCTCGTGGTAGAGGAATAGGCTATGGTGGACAAGAGAAATCTCATGATGGTGAGGCTTCATCTTATCGAGGAAGAGGGAGAGAAAGATCTTCCTTATCAAATATTCAATGCTATCGTTGTCATATGTATGGCCATGTCAAGAAATATTGTAGAAAGAAGATGGAGGAGGACAACAAAGAATCCAATTTTATGCATGAGGAGGAAGAAGACAATCTTTTCCTTACATGCAATGTTCATGGCGCTTCCTTAGAAGATGTGTGGTTCGTGGATAGTGGTTGTAGCAACCACATGACCGGGAACAAGAAGGCCTTTGTTGAGATAAATGAGACATTTCAAAGTGAAGTTAGAACCGGAGATGACAACAAGCTTCATGTCAAAGGAAGGGGTGATATTCTTGTCAAAACCAAGCAAGGAATAAAGCGGATCTCAAATATATTTTATGTTCCAGGCCTTAAGCACAATCTCTTAAGTGTTGGGCAACTTCTTTTGAAGGGGTATGAAGTAAATTTCAAGGGAGCTTTGTGTGAGATCAAAGATAAGAATGATGTTATCATTGGAAAAGTGGGAATGACCAAAAGCAAAATGTTTCCTTTATCTTTCCAAAGTAACATTAATTCTTGTTTATATACTATTCAAGACAAGTCTTGGCTATGGCATTATCGATATGGTCACTTGAGTTTTAAAACTCTATCTCTTATGGGCAAGAAGAATCTTGTGGAGGGCTTGCCTACAATTCAACTTCAAGATACAGTATGTGAAGGATGTGTCTTGGGGAAGCATAGTAGGAATTTTTTTCCTAGTGGGAAGGCATGGAGAGCATCAAAGCCACTTGAGCTTGTGCACACCGATCTTTGTGGGGCAATGCATACTACTTCAATTGGCGGTAATCGTTATTTTGTTACCTTCATTGATGACTATAGTAGGAAGACTTGGATATACTTTCTAAAACAAAAATCGGAAGTATATGGTTGTTTCAAAAATTTCAAGGCTTTTGTTGAAAAGCAAAGTGGTTTCCAATTGAAAACTCTTCGCTCGGATCAAGGGGGAGAATATATTGATCATGGGCTTCGAGATTTCTTAAAAGAGCATGGTATTCGACATCAATTTTCAGTCCGTGGTACCCCACAACAAAATGGAGTCGCCAAAAGAAAAAATCGCACAATTATGGAGTTGGCTAGAAGTATGTTGAAGGCCAAGGGATTGCCAAATTCCTTTTGGGCGGAAGCGGTAGCATGTGTTGTTTATCTATTGAATCGTTCCTCTTCTAAAAGTGTGCAAGATAAGACGCCACAAGAAGCTTGGAGCGGACACAAACCAAGTGTTGATCACTTGAGAATTTTCGGAAGCATTGCCTATTCACATGTACCGGATGAAAGAAGGAAGAAGCTAGATGACAAGTCCGAGAAATGCATTTTTGTTGGATATAGTGAATGTTCCAAGGCATACAAGTTGTATAATCCCCTCACCAAGAAACTTATTATAAGCCGTGATGTGAAGTTCAATGAAGGAGAATCTTGGAATTGGAAAGAAAATGCAACCAAAGAAAATTCAAGTTGCATAGAAATCGAAGAAGAAATTGAAGCTCCAATTGAAGAAAACGAAGAGGATGGTGTTCCACCTTCTTCTCCCAATTCTACTTCATCACCCTCTTCATCTTCAAGTTCAACTTCAACTTCAAGTTCCCCTTCGAAGAAGACAAGGAGTATCCAAGATCTTTATGAACAAACAAGTAGCAATTTGGGTGACGATTTGGCCAATTTGGATGATGATTTGGTTAATTTTGCTTTGTTTGTTGATGCCGATCCACTTATGTTTGAAGAGGCTTCTAAAGATGAGAAGTGGAAGCTTGCAATGGATAATGAAATTGATGCTATTCAAAGAAACAATACTTGGGAACTTGTTGATCTCCCAAATGGCAAGAAACCCCTTGATGTGAAGTGGGTTTACAAAACAAAATTGAACTCAAAAGGCGAGGTTGATAAGCACAAAGCACGCTTGGTGGTGAAAGGCTACAAACAAAAGTATGGTGTTGATTTCCAAGAAGTATTTGCACCCGTGGCTCGCCTTGAAACAATTCGAACAGTACTTGCATTGGCAGCTCAAAGAGAATGGAAAGTCTATCAAATGGATGTCAAATCGGCATTCTTGAATGGCTTTCTTGAGGAGGAAGTTTATATAACTCAACCACCTGGTTATGTGAAAATTGGAGAAGAAAAGAAAGTATGTCATTTGGAAAAAGCCTTATATGGGCTTAAACAAGCACCAAGGGCATGGTATAGTCGTATTGATGGCTATTTTTTGAAGAATGGTTTTAAAAGATGTCCCTTTGAACATACTCTATACACCAAGGAAGGATCTCATAATGATTTTTTGATAGTATGCTTATATGTTGATGATTTAATCTTCACCGGAAGTTGTTCAAGTATGAATGAAGATTTCAAGAAAGCTATGATGAATGAGTTCGAGATGACCGACATGGGACTACTCCATTATTTTTTGGGCATTGAAGTTAAACAACAAAGAGATGGGATTATCATCACTCAACGGAAGTATGCACAAGAGTTATTAAGAAAGTTTAGAATGGAGGGCGCACTACCAATTAGCACACCTATGGAGGCTGGTTTGAAGCTAAGCAAATGTGAAGACAATAGGCATGTTGATGGAACTCTTTATAGAAGTCTTGTTGGTAGTCTTATGTACTTGACTTCCACTAGACCCGATCTTATGTTTGCGGTGAGTATGCTTAGTAGATTCATGGAATCTCCTAGGCAAAATCATTGGGAAGCTGGAAAAAGAGTCTTAAGGTATGTGAGTGGAACAATTCATGAAGGCATTCAATTCACGAAAGTGGAAGAACCAAGTTTGGTAGGTTATTGTGATAGTGATTGGGGAGGAAGTGTTGATGATAGTAAAAGCACTTCCGGATATGTTTTTAATATTGGTTCCGGCGCAATCTCATGGGCATCTAAAAAGCAAGCTATTGTGACTCTCTCTACAACCGAGTCCGAATATGTCTCACTGGCTTTTGCATCTTGTCAAGCACTTTGGTTGATTTGGGTTTTGAGTGAACTCAAGCATGGACCTGTTAGTTCTCCTACACTGTTTTGTGATAACAGTTCGGCTATTTCACTTACAAAGAATCCGGTTTTTCATGGCAAAAGCAAGCATATAAGGATCAAATATCATTTCATTCGAGACTTGGTTAAGGAGGGACATATCAATGTGAAATTTTGCAGATATCAAGATCAAGTTGCCGATATTTTCACTAAAGCTTTGAAGACCGACACATTCAACAAATTGAAGAAGAAGCTTGGAATGGTGATAGTCTAGCTTAAGGAGGGATGTTAGAGAATTAATCTAGACTAGTTCTAGAAGAGTTGTGTCTTTTGGTGTTTCAATGTGTCTTTTAGTATTACTAAGTGTCTTTTACTAAGAGATGTGTCTTTTACTAAGTGGTCATGTGAGTCCTATTTAAACCCATGTATTATTTGGTTTCAATCAATGTGAATCAAGTGAGTTCTCTACACATCAGAGTTCTAGTGTTATCAAGAGATTACAATCTCTCTTGTTTTCCTTATTCTTTTTCATTCACATAGTTGGTTAAATCCCAACAAATTATCTTTATAACTGATAACATATATGAATGACTAAAAGAGAAGCACGAGGATGGCGAGAAATTGAGCATGTGAAAAAGTACAGGTGGCTATATCTTATTTGGTCTGAACAGAATTTTTAGGACATATAGCACCCAAAGACTGGGGAAGTAAAAAACAAAATCATAACTATCAACTGCTGACATGGATGGTTCTACATTCTCATATTACTATGCAGATGAAATAGCCAAAGGGTGGCACTCTATACCTTGAACTTGCGATGAATGAGTCAACATATTTGATCTTCCATCCGACCTGAAATGCACCTCTGTTCGAGGCAAGGGTAAGGAAGATGCACCTCTTTCTGAAGAATTGGCAGGCGGGAACCTGGATATAGCAGCTGATTGTACTTCATTGACAGGCAACATATTTGATGAAGATGTTGGAGCCGGTGTAGAAACATGGACTGCTGATGAAGCTGCTCCAGCAGGTACTGCAGCATTTGGTCTGTCTGGGGGATACCTATGAGCAGTATGTAAAGATGAACCATGGTTTTCAGCCTTGTGTCCAAACCCTGCTTGCGTCGGTGATGGATATGATCTAGGCTGTGCAAACTTCTTGGATTCTTCCATCTAAGAAAATAATGCAGGAAGAAAGAGAAAAAAAAATCATAAATTGTGTACAAACATATCATATAAATATAATATATTTTATAACCATTTAAAGCATAACCATGTTCAGAGTTTTATACTGATAAATTAAGCATCGCTACCAACAAATTTCTGATCAACAACTAGAAGGTTATAGTGAGCCAGTCGTTAAGAAAAAAAGCCAACTACATTTCAGTTCCAAATTTCCCCTTGAAGTTCATGACAGTGTTCTGACACCACCAAATTGGCAGTTTACATTTGTAAATACCAATGGAAACTCCCACAATTCCACCAAACTCTATTTGGCAGGCTTCTGGTTCAGGAAAATTTATTTGGCAGGCTTCTGGTTCAGGAAAATTTGTCCAGTGTAATTAGATTTGGTCCTGTTGCTAAGGGACACTCAGCTCATACATCTATATGAGAAGGTTGTTTGGTGATTTTGGATAAGAAGTTAGAATTTTTGCTATAAACTCGTCTTCCTTTTAGACTCAACTTTATTTTTAATATAAACTCATCTTCCTTTTAGAGTTCAGTTTATCATGCAAGAAATCTTCCAAGGAATCTCCAGGATAGCTACCTTTGATAATGACAAACTGCATATAAGATCATTGGCTTCTTTGATCTTGAGGTATGGCTAGTTCAATCCTATTTGATAGTATCATTGTAACTATGGAATTGAACTAAATTGAAAATATTGTGACAATTTTTTTCCCTAAACATTGGGAAGGATAGTTACAGGGTATTTGTTTAGCCTTAGTAAGAGGGCCACGTCTGAAGAAGAGGTGGTCTTCCATCTGGTGTTTTTAGAACAGATTCTAAGTTTAGAACAGATTCTGGGTAGATTTTATGTATCACCTTTTTTTCTAAGTTTTTCTTTTCAAGTTACTTCTCATTTCTCAGTCTTATCTCTGCCAGGAATATGAAAATGTGTACTAAATCCTACAGGAAAGATAAAGCAATACTGTCCCATAACTCCTTTACTGGAGAAAATTTCTACTTTCCAACCAATATTACAATTTAAACAACAAAAATTCCATTTGCAATCATCACAGATCAATGCAATTTATATGCTAAACATTTTAAATAGTTCAGAAATCTAGATATAATAGGACAATATCTCATTTGTCACTATCATCATACTAGTACCACAACACGATCCCAATTTAAATAAAAAATAAGTATCTATAACTAACCTTAAAAGATGAAATGCTGAGACCTGATATTGCTAAGAAATGGATAGCTTAATTTTGACCTGAACTTGCAGCACAAGAAGCTGAAGCATTATTTGGTTGGTTGTTACCATGATCCCTTGTAATCCTCTGATTATCCAACTCCCTAACTGAATCCACTGCCACATTATTTGATGCAGAGGAACCTGTTGCTTCACTATTTTCTCTGGTTTCAAGACGCTCCATTAAGCGTGATACGCTAGCAATGCCAGCATTTACCTCTCTCTTAACTTCTGAACCAATATCAGCCATGGAAGTGCTCCGAGAAAACAGCCTCTCCTTCCATCCTCTGGTATTCTTTGTAATGGAGTCTTTGTACCTGTAGACAGAGAAAAGTGAATAAATAAATAAATCAGCCAAAGACAGAATCAAATGCAATTTTTTCTAGGTTAACTTACTCTTAAGACCTCCAGTGCAGTGAACTACAGGAATAGTTCCATAACGCATTGCATACAACTGATTTAGACCACAAGGCTCGAATCTTGAAGGCATCAATAGTATGTCACAGCTGTGTATTTTCAAATATATTAACATTATTGAAAATTTTGAAGTGAGAACATTGCACTTTAAAAATCAATAGTAACCTACCCAGCCGTTATCCTGTGAGAAATAGGAACATTAAATCCAACCCAACCACGGAACTTGTCCTTGTAAGCAGCCTCCGTAGCTCTCATCCAGTTTTCAGTTTGTGGGTCCCCTGACCCAAGCATAACCTGAACAAGGTAAGATAGCTCAAGTCAGAAATAAAATACACATTTTGTGGAACACAATCTACAACCCTATAACTGCAGAGACAGAGAGCAAGTTTAAGAATTAATATAACCACATAAAAGACAACCACGCTGTCTAATTGGGTGACTATAACTACATTGTGTAATTTCATGAGAATAGTGAAGGCAGAGTGCTGATGATAGAGGATGGCACAAAAACAACTATAAAAGGAGAAGCGAATTACTCTTATTGAAGGGATAAGGTGAAATAAAGCTAAATAACACCTCAATAATAAAAATATAAGCTTACAAATTGGACATCATCTTGCAGAAGATCTGGCATTGCAGCTCTGATCAGATCAATTCCCTTTTGATAATTCAGTCTTCCTATGAATCCAATCTACGAAAATCATTGCAAAATAAGTTATAATAGAAGGAATGAGCTATTTCAAATTTTCAATATTGAAAGAACTAGAATACAAAATTTAGTTCTCACAATTGGACAGTCCGGTCTGATAGGGAGCCCAAGTTTCTTCGTTTGAAACAACATTGTTTTTCTTCAAAAGGAAAAACTCTTTTCTACCAATGGAACTCTTTCAATAGAGACCATCTAACAAGTAACATCTCTCCGTCCAAATGAAATTCATGAGCTCAGGAAAACAGATCTTTGTTTGCTGAAGTACATGTACACCTCCAATGCTGAAGTTCATGAGCTCAGGAAAAGAGGCAACTTTGACTTTGTTTGCAATAAACATATCACTATTCTTTAAGCTTTTATTAACTGTTATTTATATAAAATATCAGCTGTAAATGATTCAAAATCAAGAAAAGAGTTACATGAGTCAACTCTGTATGGATTTTTAATATAAAATCAACTCTGTATTAATTTTTACCTCATCATGGCCAAGGGAGGTATCAAAACCTTTAACAAATATAGTCTGTCCCTGGCTTTTACCACCTTTCTGATAAGACTCTTTGCTGCAAAAGACAACATAAACTTTCAATCAGTTCTAATGGCTGGTTTGAAACAAATATACATTTTAGCCACACCAATCCAACAAGTAAGGCTTTGAAGCAAAGAATACTAAACATGTACCTCCTCTTCATCAGATTCACTTTCAGAGTCATCACTTGACTCATCTTTCTTTTTGGAGGCTTTAAAGTAAGGCTTTGTATGCATTTTAAAGATTAGTTTCCATAAATGAGAATAAGACATGAGTTCTCAGATTCTTTAGAGACAAGTTCATAATCTTAATAAACAAAAAGCACCAGCAATACCTTGCAAGAGCAGCTTCTGTAGTACATCTTTTTTATCATTGTTGGTTAGTGTTGCATGTGCAATTGCTACTGCGTATTGCACTGCTTGTTCTACAAAAGGGTTTGCAGATTCCCTGAAATCTTGAGATGATAGTAAGCATTAGCAATGAAAAGTGTCCATGCCAATTTTAGCATCTCATTGATAGTTGATATCTGGACTCTGTATTATGCCAAATTGTATATTTTCAAAATAGGATAGTACCAACACTTCATAAATACTTATACTTTCCCATTTCCACATCCTAAACAAGGAGAAGGAATCTGCTTACTATGGCTTTACTATGTAGAACAGGAAGTGGAAGACACGAGCTTCTAATGACTACATAGATCACTGGAAGTGTTTAAGAAAAAAATGTACCTCATGTTTTCCAAGAGAGAGATCAAAAGAGACCATAACAGATAACAGGACATCCTGCCTTGCATATTTGATCCTAAAGGGCTGCGTATAAAAACTGTTGTCTGTATCATCAATCTTCCAAATCCCGAAGTTATCTTCAGATCCAAAATCAGGATCTGCATAAACCATCTAAGATGTCACTGTCTTATTGTAAGTGATGCATAAGACACATCAGTAAAATGTTAGTGGTGATAATGCAGATGATAATGCAGAAAGACTCTAAACAAAGAAGTATACTTTGAACAATAACAAAAAACAACTCAATAAATATTGACAGAAGGAAATGTCACTCATTGTAGCTTTCATATTGATAACAAAACAAAATAAGTTGTATAAGACTATAACAAAATGAAGTCAGCCCAAGCAGTCAGCTCCCAGCAACCCGGACAGCACCAACGCAAGCTCTGTTTCGCAGCAGCGTGCAGAAAAACCCGCAAGCCTCCCAGCAGACCTAAACCACAGCTCAAAACCGGTGTGCTAACCGCGCACGCTGAAACCCGCTGCGGCCAGAAACAGCACGTACAGCAGACACGCTGAATCGCACTCTGTCTGGATCAACATCGCACTCTGTCTGCAATGCAGAGCACGCTGAAACTGCAGCGCACCCTGCCTGGGACGTGCTCTGTGCTGCAGTGTTCGGATCATCCCTTCCCTTTCAGTTACCGCCGGATTATCTCCAGTGTTTACTGATAAAGGAGGGAGTAGCAAATTGAGGAGCCATAGTAGAACCAAAGTCAGGGATAGTACCATGTTTTCAGAGACAAAGAGGGTGAGAGAGGTGGCGGGGTGGTGGTGATGCTTGATGGAGAAAAGAGGGAGAAAGGTGGGGTGGTGGGAGGGAGAGAAGTGGCGGTGGCGGGGTGGCAGTGATGATGGCGGTGTTTGATGGAGAAAAGATGGGGGAAGGAGAAGAAGGGAAGAAAAGAAGATGAAGAGAGGGGAAGAGAGTTTTTTTTTTTAATTTGAGTTTTTATTGGTGGTGTGGGAGAAAAGTGTTGGTGTAGGAAATAAAGTAGGTGGCGTGAGAGAAAAAAAGTTGATATAATGGTGTAGGACAGTACTTTAGATGATGCCAAATAGTCACTGCCTTTTCTATAAATAGTTGGAATGGTTGTAGACAGCAGAATACAAACCCTCAATAATCTACTCTTCTCTTCAGTAACCCTTTTTCATAAAAGAAAACACTTTTTCCCATCAAGAATGTCAATCACCCAAAACATCAATAAGATCATAACTTTGGCCAGCTCTAAGGAGTCTTCTCCTCAACACTTTTTCCCATCAAGAATGTCGATCACCCAAAACTTCAATAATATCACAACTTTGGCCAGCTCTAAGGAGTCTTCTCCTCAGCACTTTTTCCTATCAAGAATGTGGATCACCCAAAACTTCAATAATATCACAACTTTGGCCAGCTCTAAAGAGTCTTCTCCTCTGTTAGCTTTCTCAACAAGTTATGACAAATTGTATTCAATCATCTAATCTAAAATGTACAAGATACATGACTTATATAGACAATGTAATGTGTTGCTAGTTGTCAAAACAACCTAAAAGACTAACACACTATGGACCACATGAACAGCTGTACTAACAACTAGCTAATACTAACTCAGATGTTGATTGTATTACTAATTAGTCTTGACATCCCCCTTCAAACTAAGCGTAGATATATCAACTACACTTAGTTTGTCACGAAGTTTCAAAAATCTGGATTTCCCAAGAGCTTTAGTGAGAATGTCAGCAACCTGATCAATAGCAGGAATGTGGTGAACCTGGACAAGCCTGCGAGCAACCTTCTCTCGTACAAAGTAAAGATCCAATTCAATATGCTTAGTCCTAGAATGAAGAATAGGATTTGCACTAAGCATTACAGCACTGTTATTATCACACCAGATAGTGGGAGGACTGGAGCGAATGTGTAGTTCAGAAACTAGAGACTGCAACCATGTGAGTTCAGCCGTAACAGCAGCAAGACTCCTATATTCGGCTTCAGTACTACTTCTTGAGATAGTGCTCTGCTTCTTTGAAGACCAAGAGATGAAATTAGCACCCAAATACACACAGTAGCCAGAGGTGGACCTCCTGTCAATGGGATCAGATGCCCAATCAGCATCACAGTAACCTGTCCACTTGAATGAAGGTGTTGAAACTAGATGAAGACCAACAGTGGGTGTAGCCTTGAGATACCTCAGAATTCTTTTAACCACTCTCCAGTGTGATTCAAGAGGATGTTGCATGAATTGACAAACTTTATTGACAGAGTATGCTAATTCAGGTCTTGTGATGGTAACATACTGCAGAACACCAACCATACTCCTATACAAGTGAACATCTGCAACTGGATCACTGCCAGTATCATAGAGCTTTTCACCACCGCTCATTGGAGTAGACAAACCATTGGCGAATTGCATTTTAGCTCGACATAAAAGATCATTAATATACTTAGTCTGAGACAAAAACAAGCCATCAGTGGTTTGTTGAACCTGAATACCAAGGAAGTAGTGAGCAAGACCAAGATCTTTCAAGGCAAACTGAGCATTTAGCTGATGAATGAGTTGTGAAACATCCTTAGAACTGGAACCAGTGACCAAAATATCATCAACATACACCAGAAGAAATATAGGAGAAGGAGAATGTCGGATGAACAGTGAGGTATCTGACTTAGAAGGAGCAAAACCAAATAGATGGAGAGTATGTCTCAGCTTCTCAAACCATGCCCGAGGAGCCTGCTTCAGTCCATACAAAGCTTTGTGTAGTTTGCACACAGCAGTGGGACGAGAAGAATCAATAAATCCAGGAGGTTGCATCATGTAAACATCTTCTTGTAAATCTCCATTCAAGAAGGCATTATTAACATCAAGTTGAAAAACAGACCATCCATATGTAATAGCTACTGTGAATACAACCCGAATTGTAGTGGGTTTCACCACTGGACTGTATGTCTCAGCATAATCGAATCCTGCAACTTGTTCAAATCCTCGAGCCACCAACCTAGCCTTATATCTGTGTACAGAACCATCCGCATTTTGTTTAACCTTAAACAACCATTTGCAACCAACTATAGATCTGTTTTGAGGAAGATCAACTAAAGTCCATGTGTTGTTCCTTAGCAAGGCTAGATACTCATTCTGCATAGCCGAGGACCACTGAGGGGTATCAAGTGCTTCAAGTAAGCTTACAGGTTCAGTTGAAGTCAGATAGACTTTAGGCTTGTAGATACCAGCCTTAGACCTAGTAATCATTTTATGACCAGGAGCAATACTGAGAGGAGGACTAGACACTGACCTGTCTGCAAGACTGTCATTGATAATAGGACTAGAACTGGGAACCTGACTAGGAGCAGAACTAGGAGCAGGACTAGGACTAGTTGAGGTAGTGGGAGACAAGTTAACCAATGGACTAGGCAATGTATTGTTGAATGAATTGGATTGATTATCAGAAGGTGAAGAAGAGAACCCAATGGATGCAGGAACAGAAGTAGAGGAATGACTAATGGGTGAAAGGTTGGAAGTACCAGAGAGCCACTTTGAATAAGGAAAGTGATTCTCATTAAACACAACATCACGAGATATGTAGAGACGACCAGTACTTGACACACATTTATAACCTTTATGTTGAGAACTATAACCCAGAAAGAGACACTCCTCATATCGAAATTGAAGTTTATGAGAGTTGTAAGGCCTGGTGTTGGGAAAACATGAACACCCAAAGACTTTTAAAATGTTGTAATCAGGAGCTTTATTGTAAAGTTTTTCATAAGGAGATAAGCCATTAAGAACTTTAGTAGGAACACGATTGATAAGAAACACAGATGTCTTAACAGCATCATCCCAGTATTTTAAGGGAAGTGAGGCATGTGCAAGGAGTGTTAATGCTGACTCAGTAATGTGACGATGCTTCCTTTCAGCAAGTCCATTCTGCTGATGAGTAGTGGGACACGCAAGCCTATGACATATCCCATGCTGGCTAAGAAACTTAGCAAATGACCTATACTCCCCTCCCCAGTCTGACTGTATACATTTTATAGGAAAACCAAATTGTAACTCAACTTGAGCCTTGAAGTTAAGGAAAGTAGGATACGCATCCGACTTGTTTTTCAATAAGTAAACCCAAGTGAACCTGCTATAAGAGTCAATGAAATGAATATAGTACTTGAAACCACAAGATGATAGAGTAGAGGCAGGACCCTAGAGATCAGTATGAATGAGTTCCAAGGGTTTTGAGTATACAGTGGTGGAATTGGAAAAAGGAAGCCTATGAATTTTGCCCAAGCAACAGGCAGTACAAACATCCATATTTGTATTAGGAGTAGCAATATTACATTTGGTAAGCACTTGCTTTACAACAGAAAGAGAAGGATGTCCTAACCTAGCATGCCAATGAGACAAAGAAGAACATGCTTTTGACACAAAAGTATTATTACAAACTGGAAATCTAGAAGAACTATTGGCTGATGTAGTGACTGAACTGGATGCTGAGCAAGATGCTCTACTAACTGGAACCCAATGACTGGCTTAAGAAGATGATGAATTTGAATTTGAACAAGCAACAGAAGATGCAGACCTTGAACCAGGAAGAGACATAGAAGGAAACACATATAAACCTCACTTAAGTGTCCCTTTCAAGAGAATTTGTTGTGTGACCTGATCTTTGACAAAACAAAAATTAGGATGAAATTCAAAAAAGACATTGTTATCTCTAGCAAACCTAGACACACTTAAGAGGTTCTTGGTCAATTTAGGAACTTGAAGGACATTTCTAAGATGTAATTCTCTTGAGGAATTAACAGAAGAAATAGAGGACTGACCGATGTTTTCAATGGGCAAGGCAGTTCCATCTCCCACAAACAGTTGCTCATTGCCATGATAAGGCATAGCATTCATCAAATTCTGAGTATAAGGTGTGCAATGATCAGTGGCTCCTGAATCTGGATACCACCTATCATCAGCATGTGGCTGCAATTGAGTTGTGGAAGCAGTATTCGGCTGTATCTGAGACTGTGAAGCAGCTCTCCAAGAAGGAAGATTATGCTGACTTGATGAAGCAATGAAAGCCTGTCTTGGAGTTGAAGCTGTTGGTTGAGATGAGTTGCCATATCCAAAAGAAGATGACTGTGAACTCCATGGATTTGAGACAGAGTTATCAAACCGATTAAAGCATTTGAAAGCAAGATGCCCAACCTTGCCACATATTTGACATTGTGGGCGATTAGATTGAGAACCAAATCCAGTTGGCCGAAAACTTCTTCTTGATCTAGCACCCCTGGCATTGAAAGACCCTCTGAACTGAGGTCTTCCCCCTTGAGAACTAGACACGAAAGACCTAGGTGACGGTCTGTATGAAGACTGAGCCATATTCACAGAGCTACTGATATCAAGATCTTTAGTATGTCTTTCAATTCTAGCTTCTTGAACAAGTAGAAGAGATTCCACTTCGGTAACACTGTATTCATCAGTTCTTGAACTAACTGAGATTACAAAGGTATCATACGCTTGAGGTAAGCCATCAAAGATGGCATTGACATGATCTCTTGAAGATAGTAGGTGTCCTACTGATGCCAACTGATCAGTGATAGATTTGAGTTTCAGAAGGTAGTCATTGATTGACAAGTCTCCTTTCTTGAAGTTTTTGTGTGGGGTGATCAATTCATTGCCATTTCTCCATTTGATCTTGTTAGTAAGATACTTAGAACATATAATTGGATGCATATATAGTGCATTTGGTATGAGGCACTTAAATGAAAATCTCTAGATTTCGTTATCTCTTTGTTTTTCCTTTCTTTTTGCTGATTTTTTTCGAAAATATAACTTGCTCTTGATCAATCAATGCCACTTTTGTAATCTAACAGTTACAACTTGCAACTATATATATTCAAAGCTAAATGTTTTTTGTTTTTTTTTCCCACTGAGATAGTAGATCTTACCCATGGTTTTTACTTTAAATATGCTTTGGCTATTAAAGAATTTTAAAGAAAAAACAGACTTTATTATCTATCGACAATAAATTCAGAATTGACTTTTTAGCAACTTTTTTAGCTCAATAACAGATTGTTTATAAATTTAGAATTGTAAGTGTTCATTTTCACCATTAAACTATTAAGGATTTAGGCTATGTCAGGCTATTGTTCTCTTGTTTCCTCGACTCCACGGAGTAAGACATAAATTTCTCAATAAAAGATATTATGTTGATTGCATAATGGACTCTTCTGAAAAAACATTGGCGCGTGTGTAAACGAGGTGTTCTACCTAACGGAGCTATAGCCCTTTTGTTTGTGATAAGTATTATATCTGTATATAATTTCTTGTCAAGATGAATATTCCATGATCCGACATCATAGATCTCTGATCTGTTTCCTGTGAAGGATGGGCATTGCTTAGAAGTAAGATTCCGTTTATAATCCATCGATGTGATGGGTATCTTTTGTTTCTCTTTGTGATGATAAATGACCTACTAAACTCAGTGATTAAAGTATTGCTTTCATATCGCGAAAGTCATTGGTTCAAATCCAATAGTAGGTATAACTTATTAGATACCATTGACTTTCAGAATTTGAAGATGTTCATTTTCAGCATTTAGGCTATTCTATAATTTCTAACTATATAAACTATTACAAAAAGATTAAGTAGGTAGGTTTTCTTAAGCTTTTTAAAAAACATTGATTGTATTCACGCAGAAACGGAGTTTGCAGATAGAAGAGAGGATCGAAGAGCTGAAGAAGGAATTAAGGGCGTTGTCGAATGCATCTTCCTCCGACACACTCTGGAAATTGAAATTGATTGATGATATCCAACACCTTGGTGTTGCATATCATTTTGAATCTGAGATTGAAAACAATTTGCAAAAAATATATGATGACGGCAATGATGAAAGCTACAATATATCTGCATGTTGTTGCTCTTCGATTTCGGCTATTGCGGCAAGCTGGGTTTGATGTATCGCCAGGTAATGAATACTTACCAATATCTTTATGGGTCGGGCACAAGGGACAGCATTTTAATAAAAATGCTTGGCAATCAGCTGATGAAACTGAAAACTTTCACAACAATGAATTTACTATTTATTTCTGGATTTTGGTAAAATAAGGAGGTTTGATTTTATATTTTTGGAAAATAGTTCAAATTATGTTATTTCCAATAACCATATATTACTGGTGAAAGGAATTGACTTTGGCTTTTGGGATTATAGATGTTTTTGAGAAGTTCAAAGATGACAAAGACGGGTTCGAGGAAAAGCTAAGTCTTGATGTGAACAGCATGCTGAGTTTATATGAAGCTGCAAATTTAAGCTACAGGGAAGAAGTTATATTAGAGGAGGCTATTACTTTTACTACTCATCACTTGAAGAAGCTTATGGTAAACCATCTAACTCCTACTCTGGTAGAACAAGTGCAACATGCTCTAGAACTACCTCGACACAAGCGTTTTGTAAGGTTAGAAGCCAGACACTACATGTCTGTGTACCAAGAGGATGAGTTGCGAAATGAATCACTCTTAGAGTTTGCAAAGTTGGATTTTAATTTCGTACAAGCATTGCATCAGAGAGAGCTAGCTGAAGTTTCAAGGTAATATATATTCATTTGTTTGGTTTTATAAGAAAAAAAAATTTCGCACCAAGGTCCCCTAGCTATAACTCTTCACCATAAGGTGGGTCTCTAGCTAGGGGGACCGAGTGTTTCAATTAGTGGTTTCCACACATGTCAAAATATTGGATTAATGTCAAAATGTATGGACATAATCTGAGATTTGTTTAGCAAAAATACCAGGGAACAGATCATCTGATATCTATCTCTATCTAATTATATCAGATTGCAGCCAATTATTTGCAGATATATGTCATTGCTTGAATAAATATATGTTGTGGTAGTTGCATGTAACATGAAGTAATCTTTTCCATAGGTGGTGGAGAGATATGGACATCATCCCAAAGCTGCCTTTCAGTATGAGAGATCGATTAGTTGAAGGCTACACTATGATAATGACTATGATGTCTGACCGTCGACATTCAACAGGGAGAATTTATGTCCAAATTAATTGCAATTATGACAGTGCTTGATGACTCTTTTGATGTCTACCGTAAACTTGATGAACTTGAACCACTTACTAATGCAATTTTAAGGTTCACATGCGTTCTTATATCTTCATTTCAATTATTATACTTCATTTGTACTAAACACTAACATTAGTTGATTGAATTGAATGTCTTGCAATTATCAGGTGGGATGTCGGGGAGCCAGGGGAGTTGCCAGAGTATATGAGAATAACTGTGCTTGAACTCAAGAAACTTTTTAATGAAGTCGATGAGGAGATGACCAAAAGGGGACAACCTTACAGTATCCTTTACTTCCAACTAACGGTATGAACTACAAATTAGTTTATAATTACCTCTTCTTTTAATAATTTGCCAACTTTGAAGATATCTTGAGTTTTTCTAATGACGGTGTTATTTAATAAATGACAGATGCAAGAATACGTTAGAAATCTTCTTATAGAAACGAAGTTGTTCCAAACAGGTCAAGTGCCAAGTCTGAAAGAGTGGTTACAAGTTTCAAATATAACATCCGCAGGCCTGTTGCTAACAATGGGTTGCATACTAGACACTTGGGAACATGCAACGAGGAAAGCCTTGGAATGGGCTAGCAAGGAGCCCAAGATTGTTACAGCAGTCAGTATGATTGGTCGTATCATGGATGACATTCAAACCTACAAGGTATGATGATTGAATAGTTTAGACAATTTGTCTAAACACATACAAGAGTTTACCTTTTTTACAATCCAACTAAATATTTATTTTAGAAAAAAAAAAACTTGTAACTAATTTTCACTTATTTCTGTTGATGTTCAAAGTTGGAGCAAGCAAGAGGAATTATGCCTTCCAGTGTGACGTGCTATATGAAAGACTATGGAGTATCAGAAGAAGAAGCCATTAAAAGCCTTCAAAAGATGATTAATGAGAAGTGGAAGGACATAAACAAAGAGTGTTTAAGGCCTACACCTGTGTCCATGCATCTCCTTATGTTCCCCGTCAACTTGGCAAGAATGGCAGAAGCCTTCTACCATTACGGAGATGGATTTACTAACTCAGATGGATATACCAAGCAAATGATAGCTTCCTTGCTCCTTCATCCTATTCCAATATGAGAAGCGCTTTAGAAAACTTTACTAGCTAGCATAATAATAATATGTAAGCAGGTTAATTAAGTTATATTATTTGTAATTGGGCCTAATATAGTAAAGCTCATATTAGTTACGGTTAGGGTTAGTTACTTGCCAAAGAAGCCTTTAGGCTTATAAATAAGGCTTGAGAATTAAATTGTGGTTGGTTGAATTTGATTAAATAAAATTGAAGTTCGTTTAGGGTTTATCATTGTTTAGTGTAACTTTACTTTAGCTTAGATTCATCGTCATCGTCAGCGAGAAGAAGAAGAAAAATCCAATTGTCTTATATTTTTAGAAACTTGAGACATTGATTGCATTGGCTAAACCATAACAATTTATGAGAACTAGGTCCAAGTTTTTTAAATCCATAAAATTATGAACTGAAGAGAAGGAAACATTGTGAAAATGATTTATTCTTAACATGTAGAGATAGAACCCTTCTTGTGTTATATGGATTTCTTTGTTTAAATTTTTCAACATGAACTGAACGTGAGAAATATTCAATTAGATGAAGTAAGAGGGTGTTTGTTATTTGTTATGAATAGACTCGGAAGTCTTAATAAGAAGTGGAACACTTCAAAAAGAATTTTTTTTTTTTTATACTTCTAATCTTGAAGTTCCGATTGGACTAAGCACCAAGGGGGTGTTGATCACTTAGCACTGAGTGCTTAATGAAAATATATTCCAATAATAACCTCACAATAAATTGGTAATTATTGTTGTTACCCATCTCCTCTTTTCTCCACCTCATCTTTATCATGCGAGCAAGGCCACTACCGTCCCTAGCCTCCCATCTTCTTCCTATTCGTCTTTTACTTTCTCTTCCTCTCTATATTGAAGATTGTATGAAGAATGGAGATGAATATGGGGTGGTTTTTGGGAGTGGTGGGAAGGAATCTTAATGGTATTTGGAAGAGAAAAACAGGTGGAGAAGGGGTTAATGTTGGTGGTTTGTGGTAGGCGATGGGAGTTGTGGTGGTAGATAAAAATGTAAAAAAAAACTAAAAACTTCAAGTCAACACCTAAAATAAAAACAACTTTTTATTTTACAGCTTCTAATCAGCAGCCCATTCAAAAGCAAAACAAACAGTTCATTTAGAAGGTCGTTCAAAACTTCTAACTCCATTTAGAAGTTAGCTTCTAAACGCTTAAAAATACACCACCTAAGTATTTTTGGTATTTTAGTATACAATAGTAGAAGCCAATAGAGTGGGTTCAGACCTAAGGGACCCTACCTGTCACGCCCCGACCCGCCACAGGAATCACAGTGTGTCGATGCGTGAACTAACCCGTAATACAGGCGGATCGTAATCGGCCACAACATCATAATATAACACATTCGTGATACGATAATGGAACGGAAATAAAAACTACGATAAAAATTTGAACAAAATAAGTATATTTGATTCGCCCCGCCAGAGTCATAGCGACAAAACCAATACAAGCATCTAGTATAACAATATAGTACACCTGATAACACAAAGGAAGCAAAACATACCCGTACAGGGTGGACACGACCAAACAACACAAAACGCGCCTATAACGGAAGACGAGGCCTAAGCGCCACGATCAGCAGGAACGCCAACACTGCCCGCACTCCAATAGAAGCACACCCCTTGCGGGGTCAGCAAAGCACAAAGCTAGTTGGTGCGAGCGAAGTAAATACAAATAACAGAATATTATACAAGGAAAATTCATGCCAGACAATAAAGGATAAGTAACAAGTTCTAAAGTCTAAATCACGTTGTGTCTCTAAGGATAATAGTTCTAAGTTCAAGCACCAACACAAGCATTTCAGATTCAACAATAACTACAAGTTTATGAGATATGCCGATCAATATCTGTGATTCAAAATGGTAAATATCAAGCGAAGAAAAATAAAGACAATCTCATAGTTCTTCCTAGTCTCCTATGTATAGCAATCAAGTCGAAGCCAAAAATCCTGTAAGATTCTGTATAAGTGTCCCATATCGTAGGTATCCGCATACCCTACGAATGTGTCTCACCCAGACACATCCCACAACGTGCACCAGTACCACTTCGGGGCTTGTTTGTATCCTAATGGGGTGCCATCTGCCAGGATACAAACTCAAACATCCCGAACGACTGGCCTAACACGGCCAACCTAACACAATCAAACTCAAGCGCGCTGGGAGGGAAAGCGAGTAATCTCCAAAGCACGTCCTCCGGGACCCGTCCTACTGCACTCTATAGTGGCAAGTGCGTGCGGGAGCTCACCGCACCTCAACAAGCTTGCCACATGCAATAGCGTCCTCAATGTCAGGTGCGAGTCATCTCAAGCACCATCCAACTCACGATGCGAGCAAACTCCTAAGCATCGGCACAACAGGCATTATAGCGGGGTAAAGACACTTACACTAACATCCACATGCACAAATGACGAGTCTGTACATAATCAACGGTAACAGACGTGCAATCATAATCAATTCGGCAATTTTTATAAAACCACGACTATGCCAGGGTCCCAACATGACCCAATTCACCACGATAAATTTATTCAAGTCGATTATCATATATGCTCAAGACTCGGCAATCCACGGTAAAACATGACATACTATGCAAACTCGAAAACGAAGCATACAAGTCCAATGTCATTACACCAAAGCCTAATCACCCCAAAATTCATTCACAAATAACCAACACAATCATCGAAATATCTGAAAACCCCGAATTTCGGATTTAGATTCAATTATACACAATCGACGGTATAATAAATAAGAGTGATAAATACTAATGGATGAATTCAAATAACTATTATACTTATCCGTGAATTTCAGCTAAATCCTTTCAAAGTCACAAGAACTCATTCTATGAAATAGTATATTTAATTACCTAATTGAATGGATTAAACAATTATCTTAGGCCTATGGGGTATTAGCTCAGCTAGTAGACTTGTGACGGATGGTATCATAAGTATAGGGTTCGAACCCCGCCTAAAAAACTACGCTTTCTCACAATTAATTTTGTTGTACTTCTGCCTTGTCACGTTTTTCTGTATGTTTTCATCCTTCTTGACATGACAAATTCCAAATGAAGGGGATGTCTATCCAAAATAGTTCTGAAATGAAGAGATTTTGATTAAATCAGACAATTAAGACCCGATAAATGAATTCTCAAATTATAACTGACAAGTTAACTTCCACTAATAATAGCAAAGTTACCTATAAATCCCTACATACATTTGTTGCAGTTTCCACATAATCAAATTCAATAAACCAAAACCATTTGAGACACTCTTCCCATTTTGTAGGTGCTTTATTATCTACAACAAAATGTCAGTAGACAAACACAAAGAAAAACGTTGCATTTGTTTCCCTCCTTCATATGTTTGCTGAAGTGTTTTCTTAAAGACTAATCTGATGTTTTGAAACTCATGTTAGTGACAGATAACAATCGCGACTGGGACCAAACAAGAACAACAAAAATCAACATCATCAATCATATGAGCATACTGAACATCCAAAATGACAAGACTGGAAAATATAACCAAGAGAAACGTATACTTATTCCAAAATCAATAAACTGCATGTATCTTCAATGGCGCGCCTACATGACATAAGGTCAACAAGGAAGAAAACATTCTTATCTTTATAATGTATAATGGGTTTTGGTCTACAAGAAATCTGGCATTAGGTGGTGAAATTATATGTGATGCTTCGAAAGTTGTCACCATTTTTGAATTTACATGAGGAATTTTGACATGTCATCACATATTTGTTCAAACCGATTTTTTTGTTTCTAGTTCCTCACATAAACATTTTGTAATCTTCGCATGATAGAAAGTGAGAAAACTAGCGCCTAAATGAAATACATTTTGTGAGGAAAAGTAACACCTCGTCACATTTCGACCAAAAGCCCAACCCAATAGTGGACAAACTTTCCTCACAGAATAGACAATCTAATGTAGAATTAATTTCCCCTCAGACTTGGATTCCCATGAGTAGCGAAAAACAATCTAATGTAGAATTAATTTCCTATCAGTAAATAGACAATCAAACAACAGAAATCTGCATAGCAAGGGAAATGGAATCCAATTCCTAAGGAAAATGACTAACAAAACAAACCCTAATTTAAAAAAAACAATAAACTTATATGTTCAAAACCTATTCATATTTCCCCTTTCCTCTGTTCATTCTTATCACCATACTTAACCAACCCAAGCGTGAGTTTGAAACTCTGCCTCCTCCACCGCCACCTAAGACCTAAGGAATAGGTGAAGCTGATAGGGAATGTCGAAGAGGCGACCATTGTTGCTGTGGTGGTGGAGGAAGATGGGACTAAGATAGTGGAATCAATCAAGGAAACCATTGTTGTTGTTCAAAAGGAGGCTGAAGCAACCCCAGATCCAGATCCAGTTACAGGGCCAAAAGAAAAGGAAACAACCACCACCATTGTTGCTACTGTTTTGGAAGAAGAACTAACCCCAGCCGAGCCAATTATACCGAGTAAGTATCGATTTTTGGAATCCCACTTCTTGCCGACAGAAGTGATGTGAATCAAAACATTGTCTGATGGAGGAAGGAGTTCAAGATTGATGGTGTTTTGGAGGAAGATCTCGGGACTGATCTTGTGAAGGTTGTGTTCATGATCAAAACTTCTTTTTTTGTTTCTCTTTCTCAAACTATTGAATCCCAAATGATCGACCCTGTAGGAAGCATGGTTCCAAAAGTGACTTTGGTTCACCAATTCATGCTCAACGACCACTACACCGGATGCACAGAGCGATGAACAACAACTATTTCACTAATCCCTACAGTCCCAAACCCTACAATGTTAAAGGATTTTGTTCCTTGTTCATCAAGTGTATTGCTAAGATCTTGGCCAATCGATTGAAAGTTTTCATCCCTCATCTTGTGTGCAAGCAGCAAATGGTTGCTCGCCTTTTGAGGGAGGGAAAGCATTTTCGTAGGAGCCTACTTCTTTCAGTTTCAAACCCATTTCTTAGTCACCGGATGGAGCTCACACTTAAGCGAGTGGTGTTGTCTGCCTCTCCGAGTCGTTCTATTATTTCTTGGATCCGTCTATGTCCAATGAGAGTGGATCAGAAAGATGTCCTCACAAACTATCCCGATTAGATTATTGCTTTGATTTCTTCTGGCACGGCATAGTGTCATTTGTTTGATTCATTATTTGGGACCTGCTTTACACTAATCCCGATTAGAGGAAGCTCTCCCCTAACTCGTAAGGTACTCACATAAGTTTGAGAGTCATTTTCACCAAGAAAGCACAAACTCTTCGAAAACTTGCCGTATCCGTGTCCTACACACGACACTCGCTCGACGCACCTCCTACACGTGTTGGACACTTGGTTAACATGTCGACAGGTGTCAGACACATGGTCAATGTGGTCAACGTGTCAGACACGCCTCCGATACACCCAGAACTTGGTCAGGACACAGTCGAGATTTGAAAATCAACTTTGTTTTATTTTTTACTTTTAGATGTTTGCAAATAACCACGTAATATAATGATTGTTGATCCATCTGAAGTGAATGACTATTTCAATTATGATTTAAGACAAATAGGACAAAAAGCCACTAAAGCATAATTTTTTTCTACTTCTTCTCATTTGCTTCTTCTCTCATCTACTTCTCTACCATACTTTTTTTCTACTCTACCATACTTTTTTTCAGAGAGACCAACTCAGTGGCTGACGCCTTGGCTATTTTAGCACAAAAGGAGCATAGTTCTCGTACTTATTCGTGGGGATCGCTTCCTAAAAGAATAAAGTCCCTAATTATTCTTGACAAGAATAAGACGGCATATCTTAGACTTCCGGCTTTTAAATGAGCGTGAATTTCTTTGATACTATTTGGTTATGGAAGTCTGAGGGTCTTAGGAATCAATTCGGTGCGTGTGCTGGATCAGTGGGGATGAATTGGAGCAGCATATATTTGAAAAAACAGGGGATATACTCTGTTTTGACAGGGCGACAGTCTGGACAATTTGCGGGTTTTGTTTCAAAGCACCGATATAGCGCTGCCTGCATGCGGACAGCGTGGCCTGTATTGCTGGACTGTTTCTGGTGCCCTGTTTCGGGACAGTTATGTCTTGCTGGACAGAGTTATTTCTGGTTGGACGGAGTGATTTCAGCAGATCATGATGGTGCTATCTCGTATTTCTGGCGAGGGCAAGACAATGTGGCTTTGCAGGCTTATGTTTTAGCTCTTTGGACAGAGTGCTCTGCTTGCTGGACAGAGTACTCTGTCTCGTTTGGACAGAGGGATCACTGCGTTGGTTTTGGTTGTCGAATTTGCATTTACAATTTTCAAACTTTTGCAGTCTGCATGTGGAAGTGATTTTTGGACAGAATCTGCGGTTCGACTCTTGCAATCTGCGTTTTGGACAGACTCTGTGTTCTTTGGACAGACTCTGCGGTTTGGTTAGGTGTGGAAATGGTTCTTGCAATCTGCGGTTTGGATGGCTGGATATGTATGGTCATTGGACAGACTCTCACAATGGAGTATGGAGACTAGTGTGTGCTTTTCTATAGGTGGTGTGTGTTTTGTGCTATCTTTTGGTGCTATAATTTGGTTTAGTATGGGTATGGTTTTGTCGCATCTTGTTAGAAATATGTTTTTTGTTTCTTTCTTTATTGCTTGGTTTTTAATACGGGTAAAGTCGTAATTTACCCCCGTATAGAATGTAAGTCAATTTTTTGATAATTAATAAAGGTCTGGCATCCCATAGCTGCCCCTCCCCTCTGGAGGTTTAATTAAAAAAAAAAAAAAAAAAAAAAAACTTTAATTTTTTTCTTACAACAGTATCATCTTCTTCAAGACACTCTAGGAATGCAATTTATTAGATTATTATTTATATGACTTATTAAGAAAATATTATGACGTTTCAACGTGTCCCCGAGTCCTAGTTTTTTGAAAATTGTCGAGTCGGTGTGTCGTGTCCGTATCCGTGCATCCTTGATTTTCACACTTTGTCAAATTGGGTGTTGCAGTCGCATACTCGTTGGTCAACAACAATATGCAAATTTGGTTTATTTTGGAAAAGAGAGATAGATGTTTATAATAAATAAATAAATAAATATATATATATATATAAAGGTTTAGAGGCAAAAGTAACATTTGAAAGAAAAAAAAAATTCAAATTTTTAAGTATTTGCATATAACTCAGTAGTTCAACAAATAAATTAAACAGACTTTGCAGCTTCAATTTTAAGTCAACGGAATTTTTATTTATTTATTTTACTTATTATTTATATAAAAAAAAATGGTGTATGTGTGTGCTGTTGCGGGGGGGGGGGGGGGGGGGGGGGGGGTGTTTAACCCATCCCCAAATCTTGCTAGACACGACCCATCAAATGTATTATTAAGGGTACAAAATATCCTAGAATGTGCTATTGTGTTTGTGGTGACTGTCACCACCATCAACCTATTTTCTCACTTCCATGTGAAAAGTGCCCTAAAGCATTTCCTATGCTCAGATGATGCATTCACTCAAATACATTATTTCAAAAACAGGATAGAAAAAACATATAAATTCAAGAATGGGAAAGGCCCCCTATATCTATCCTATATTGTGATCCCATTAGAAATGCTCTTATTCAAATGATTATCAAATTATCGGATTTAGAATAGGCACCCTACCAAGATGCCATCATCAATCTCATGAGCAAAAGACTATGAAAAATGCTGCATACTATTTAACAACAACAATTCTAGTCAGCCATGTTTGTTAGCCTTTTTTTTGCCTTTCTGAGGTTTTTTTACACTTCTACCCCTTCATAGTGTTTGTTGTGTTTTAAAGAGAAGAGACAAAAAATGTAAAAACGTCAAAAAAGACTAGCAAACATGGCTGGCTAGACTTATTCATTTAACAAACACAGGTAGTAAGCAATTGTCCCCATGCCTGTAAATGTTTACTTGTTAAGTATTTCCAACAAGTAGCTACAGTTCCAATATATGTAAAAAAATAACGGATTTTGATGACCATGAAAGAAGGAAAAACTTACCTTCTTATCAGCTTCAGTAAGAGTGGGCAAATCTATACGGACTTGGGAGACATGCATGGTGAAAATAGACCCTGCAAGAGTGGCAGTATTGTTCACCAAACAAATAACATCAGGACCATTCGTCTCCAACACCTAGTAAAACGAATACCCCAAATTAGTTATGGTAGTCATGATTAACAATAATGAAGAAGAGAGAGAGAGAATTAATACAGATCATCAAGACTTTTCACCTCAAGCCGAACAGATGTTGTCTCACTTCCTGTGAAAAGATATTGCCCAAGAAAAACTGTCACCTTGTTTAACAACCTAAAGTCCATCAGAAAAAACAGATAACAGATGTTACAAAAAGGATGAAAACAGAAGAGATGGACTGCATATCAACATATAGTAGCTTCTCATACGTAATTTTTGGAAGCAACTACATCAACTCCTAGGAGTTCAGATGATTTATACTTTTGAGTAAAAATCAGTGTGTTGTATCATTGTACAAACAACAACTACATTTCATTTGAGTAGCAACCTTCAAAACCTTTTCCATGGGTTGGGGGAGAATTCAATAGGCTCGCAAGAGAAAGATAGCAAGTGCTAACATTGTGAACATCAAATAGTTCCAGACATAATGAAATGAAACTGTATTTTCCTCCATACCCTTAGCGAAGATAATTGTGATTTCTAAGAGGTCTGTCATTCAAATTTAACCAAATAAGCAGTACGAGGCCACATCAGAAAATTTTCTAATTACATTGACAAAATTAATATTCATCTGTGGCCTGAAACTTCATGCAACATAAATTACAAACATACAAGCACAATTTCACCAGCATACAAGCATCATAGCAATACGAAGATTAAAAATAACTGAAAGATATTACTTATTGCTGAAAAAATGTCAAAATTGTTCCAAAGTCTGAGAAAGAGCTCACCACCTTCGCGAGCCCTCGCTCACCTCCGTCAACCCCTGGCGATGGAAGATCAGGAAGAAGGAAGCCCTCACTGTCGAGATCCTTTGCAACCCCTCTCTTCGAAAAACCACTCTACAGTGCCTTCTGCAACCCCTCTCTTCGAAAACCACTCTGCAGTGCCTCACTATCAAGATCTTCTGCAACCCCTCTCTGCAAACCCTCTCTTCGAAAAACCCTCTGCAGTGCCATCGAAAACCTCTCTGCAACCCCTTCGAAAACCACTCTGCAACCACTTCGAAAACCTCTCTGCAACCCCTTCGGAAACCGCTCTGCAAACCCTTCGAAGTTGCAGTCTGGACCACCTTCGAAAACCGCTCTCCAAACCCTTCGAAAACCGCTCTGCAAACCCTTCTAAAACCCTTCGAAGTTGCAGTCTGGACCACCTTCGAAAACCGCTCTCCACCTTCGAAAACCTCTCACCCTTAAACTAACAACAGCTATTTTACACTGTCTCCCCAATGCATTAAGATGCATTCAATTAAGCTTCTTTTCTTAGTACACATGCATTAAGCTTCTTAATTTTCTTTGTTTCACACTGCATTCAATGCGCATTAAGCTGCATCAATTAAGCTTATTTTCTTAGTACACATGCAGCATTCAATTAAGCTTCTTTTCTTAGTATACATGCATGCATTAAGCTTCTTGTCTTAGTACACATGCATTTCACACGCATTAAGCTGCATTCAATGCATTAAGCTTCTTGTCTTAGTACACATGCATTTCACACGCATTAAGCTGCATTCAATGCATTAAGCTTCTTTTCTTTGTTTCACACTGCATTCATATTAAGCACCTTAGTACGTACGATGTTGTGTATGTACGATGTTGTCACACATGCATTAAGCACCTTAGTACGTACGATGTTGTCACATGCTAATCTTTTCAACCACACACTCCCACCGACACACATTGTTCTTCTCCCCTGAAAAGTTGTTGTGATAAAGTAAAGTTTGGAATCCAGATTCGGAAGACAGAGACGTCGAAAAATGAAGTTGGGTCAATGAGGTTGATGGGAATTAACTCCTTATGATTCCAGCATTATTATGAGCTCTAGCACCAACAAGATTCAAAGAAGCATCCATTTGTCAAAGCAAAAGGTTCAAGTTTTTTCAGACAAATGGGGAAAAGTTAGTGCTAAAACTCAATAAAAATCAAGAGCTTCAATCTAAATAACCTGCACATTTCAAGATTGAAGCAACAAACATCAGAGAAAACAAGATCAATCAAATGGGCCGGGTTCAAGCCAAACACAAAAAAGAGAACCCCATCTCTAAATCATCAAAAAATCATACCTTCCGATAAGAGATGATTTAAAGAAAACAATGTTTGAGGGTCTTGGGTTAAATTTAAAATATATAAGTTTTGTCCCAATTGAAAGAATCATTGATTAAGCATCCTAGTACGATGTTGTCACATGCATTAAGCATCACTAACACCAACAGGAGTAGCGCGAACAACAATCTCCTAAACTCAGGATTCAATAAGCAAAGCCCGCTCCGCTTCGTTCATAGTGTACAAGCCACTATGCTCTACGATGTCCCTATAGAGAAATGCCTCCACGGGAACCATAGGAAGCTTCAAGAAACAGTCACTGATCATCCGTTCTTTCACAGTTAACTATAGATCCCTCCATTTGTTAGGGACTCGGAACGACCGCACAATCTGACGACCTCGCAATTTGAAGTGGCCAGAACTGACAGAAGCATAAAACAAGAATCTCGACCTATCTTTGATGTCATCATTGAGCTTCACAAAACAAACAAGAGAATGAAGGAAGCAAATGTCCTTGGTCACCAGCAGACCAACCACCGAATGCAGAACCTTAACAGTCAAGGGAATGCCAAAGAGAATGAATCTTGCACAAGTAGAAATCATAATCCTCCAACCATTATGACCCATTTGAGCAGGAGGATTACCCAAAAAATATAGATATTGCCAAAATAACTCTAGAATTGGGAAACGAAGGTCGGACATGAACATGCACGAATAGAGTGCAATATACCCAGGCCTTGGACGACAAAGACTATCGTTCTACCTAGGCAGAATGATCTCGAGGTCGGATGGAAAATCATAATGGGAACAAACATTATCCAACGTCACCTGGAAAACTTTCTATGGCGAGAAATAAGTTTCACAAGCAGCAAGCTCCTCCTCGTCTAGTATATCGTCGACATACATTGTAAAGGAATGGAGGAGCAGAGAAAACGAAGAAGAAGAAGATATAAGAATATGCGTTACTTTCAAAAATAAAACCAATTAGCCACGGCAAATTTGCCGTCGCCAATCTCTTTAGTGTTTTTTTTTAAAAAAAACCAATTAGCGACGGTTGTTTGCCGTCGCTAATATAAAAAATAAAAACCAATTAGCCACGGCAAATTTGCCGTCGCTAATATAAACAATAAAAACCAATTAGCCACAGCAAATTTGTCGTCGCTAATCTCTTTAGTGTTTTTTTTAAAAAAAACAATTAGCGACGGTGTTTCGCCGTCCCAATTAGCCACGGCAAATTTGCCGTCGCTAATCTCTTTAGTGTTTTTTTTTTAAAAAAACAATTAGCGACGGTGTTTCGCCGTCGCTAATATAAAAAATAAAAACCAATTAGCCACGGCAAATTTGTCGTTGCTATTTTCTTTGAAAACCAATTAGCGACGGTGTTTTGCCGTCGCTAATATAAAAAATAAAAACCAATTAGCCACGGCAAATTTGCCGTCGCTAATCTCTTTAGTGTTTTTTTTTTTTTTTGAAAACCAATTAGCGACGGTGTTTTGCCGTCGCTAATATAAAAAATAAAAACCAATTAGCCACGGCAATTTGCTGTGGCTAATCTCTTTAGTGTTTAATTTTTTGTTTTTGTTAAAAACCAATTAGTCTTTGATCTTCTTTGATCTGATCTGATCTTCTTTGATCTGATCTGATCTGATCTTCTTAGATCTTATTTGATCTGATCTTCTTTGATATTCTTTGAACTTCTTTGATTTTCTTTGATCTGATCTGATATTCTTTGATCTGATCTGATCTTCTTTGATCTTCTATGATATTTTTTGATCTGATCTGATCTTTTTTTTCTTTGATATGATCTTATTTGATCTGATCTTCTTTGATATTCTTAGATCTTCTTTGATTTGATCTGATCTGATCTTCTTAGATCTTCTTTGAACTTGTTTGATTTTCTTTGATCTAATCTTCTTTGATTTGATATTCTTTGATCTGATCTGATCTTCTTTGATATGATCTTCTTTGATCTGATCTGATCTTCTTTGATCTTCTATGATCTTCTTTGATCTGATCTGATCTTTTTTTTCTTTGATATGATCTTCTTTGATCTGATCTGATCTTCTTTGATCTTATTTGATCTGATCTTCTTTGATATTCTTAGATCTTATCTGATCTTCTTTGATATTCTTAGATCTTCTTTGATCTTCTTTGATTTGATCTGATCTGATCTTCTTTGATCTGATCTGATCTTCTCTGATCTTCTTTGATCTTCTTTGATCTTATTTGATATTCTTTGATCTGATCTTCTTTGATTTTCTTTGAATTTTATTCATCTTCTTTGATTTTCTTTGATCTTCTTTGATCTGATCTGATCTTTTTTGATCTGATCTTCTTTGGTCTTCTTTGATCTTATTTGATCTGATCTTCTTTGATCTGATCTGATCTTATTTGATCTTCTATGATCTTCTTTGATCTTCTTTGATCTGATCTGATCTTATTTGATATTCTGTGATCTTCTTTGAACTTCTTCGATCTTCATTGAACTTTTTCGATCTTCTTTGATATTCTTTGATCTGATCTTCTTTGATCTTTTTTTATCTTCTTTGATTTTCTTTGATCTTCTTTGATCTGATCTGGTTTTATTTGATTTTCTTTGATCTGATCTGATATTCTTTGAACTTCTTTGATTTTCTTTGATCTTCTTTGATCTGATCTTCTTTGATCTGATCTTCTTTGGTCTTCTTTGATCTGATATTTTTTTATATGATCTTCTTTGGTCTTCTTTGATCTGATCTTATTTGATCTTCTATGATGTTCTTTGATCTGATCTGATCTTATTTGATATTCTGTGATCTTCTTTGAACTTCTTCGATCTTTTTTGATATTCTCTGATCTGATCTTCTTTGATCTTCTTTGAACTTCTTTGATCTTCTTTGAATTTCTTTGATTTTCTTTGATCTTCTTTGATCTTATCTGATCTTCTTTGATATGATTTGGTTTTCTTTGATTTTCTTTGATCTGATCTGATCTTCTTTGAACTTCTTTGATCTGATCTGATATGAAATTATTTGATCATCTTTGATCTGATATTTTTTTATCTGATCTTCTTTGGTCTTCTTTGATCTTCTTTGATCTTAATTGATCTGATATTCTTTGATCTGATCTGATCTGATCTTCTTTGATCTGATATGATCTTATTTGATATTCTGTGATCTTCTTTGAACTTCTTCGATCTTCTTTGATATTCTTTGATCTGATCTTCTCTGATCTTCTTTGATCTTCTTTGAACTTCTTTGATCTTCTTTGAACTTCTTTGATTTTCTTTGATCTTCTTTGATCTGATCTGGTTTTCTTTGATTTTCTTTGATTTGATCTGATCTTCTTTGATCTGATCTAATCTTCTTTGATATGATCTTCTTTGATCTGATCTGATTTGATATTCTTTGATTTCTTCTTCGATCTTGATCAAGATCTTATCTTCTTCTTCGATCTTGATCATATCTCATCTTATTCGATCTTGATCATATCTTCTTATTCGATCTTGATCTTGATCATATCTTCTTATTCGAAGGGGAGTGGTTTTGTTAGTTTCACGCGGATCGGTGACGTGGTTTGGTTTAGTGCGTTGGATTGAGCAAAATTTTTGGGTGTTATTGACGGTTGATATGAAGTTTCACGCGGATCGGTTAATTTTTTTTTCCAAGAGCAACCACTGATAATACCAATGAGTGAATGACTCTGTTCAAGAAATCTTGACTGGTTTAATATACATAGAAGTCGTAAAGAAAAAACAATTTAGGGGGATTGGAACATGTTCTAAAGTTGAAAGCAGTTAAAAATAAATAAATAAATAAAGTCGTAAAGAAAAAACAAGCGGCTTGGAGTATGTTTCAAAGTTGAAATAAATAAATAATAAAAAATTTCCATTGTTGGGATTCGAACCCGGGTCGGCTAGGTGAAAGGCAGGTTTCTAACCGGGCTGGACGACAATAGGTTGGTGGCTAGGATAAAAATATTAATATAAACAAATGTTTCATTGGCGGGATTCAAACTCGGGTCGGCTGGTTGAAAGGCAGATTTCTAACCGGACTGGACGGCAATGGGTTGGTGGTGATTTTATCCAGTATATATATATATATATATCTATTTATTTTATATAATTTTAAAAAAAAAGAATTAGCTATTTATTTATAAAACTCATTAGCCACAACACACTGCCGTCGCTAAGATAAAAATATTAATATAAAAAATGTTTCATTGGCGGAATTTGAACCCGGGTCGACTGGGTGAAAGGCAGGTTTCTAACCGGGATGGACGGCAATGTGTTGGTGGTGATTTTATCCAGTTTATATATATATATATATATATATATATATATATATATATATATATATTTTTTTTTAAAAAAGAATTTGTTGGAGGTTCTTGACCAACATATCGTCTATTTAGACCTCCATGTTTTTGTCGATCTGTTCTTTTAACATCCGGTTGACCAGTCGTTGGTATGTAGCGCCCGCATTTTTCAAGCCAAATGACATCACCCTATAGCGGTATACCCCCCTTTCCGTTACGAAAGAAGTTTTCTTATGATCTGGGAGGTGCATCAATATTTGATTGTAGCTTGAATAGGCATCAATGAAGCTGAGTAAGAGTGCTCGGATGTGGCGTCCATGATCTGATCCATGCGGGGGAGTGGGAAGTTATCCTTCGGGCAGGCTTTGTTCAGGTTTGTGTAGTCCACACATACTCTCCATTTCTCATTTTTATTTTTACAAGAACGGTGTTCGCCAACCAGTCGGAGTATCGTGCTTCCTTAATCATGTCCGCGTTGAATAAACGTTGTACCTTCTCGTTTATGATCGTCTTTTTTTGGGCACCACGGGCCTCTTCTTCTGCCTAACGGTTTTCCTTGAGGGGTCCACCTCTAGGCGATGGGTGATTATGGACAGGTCGATCCCCACAATGTCTCGCATGGTCCATGCGAAGATATTCTGGTTACGTTGTAGTAGCTCCGTGAGTTGCTTTACCAATTCTTTGCTTAAGCGGGAATCAATCTAGATAACCTTGTTGTTGAGAGGGCTGTCGAGATAGACCATAATGGTATTCTCCTTTGGTTGTCCAACAATGGGCCTACCCCGAGGGCTTACTGGGACCTCGTTGTCTGGGATCAGTTGTTATTCTCCTACGCTTTGGGTGGAACAGAGGGTCATCTTAGCCGCGGGGCTAGTCGCCAGTTGAAAATCGCTAAGTGGCAGTGTCGTCATGTATTGACATTCCCTAGCAATTGTCTGATCGCCCCTTAGAGTGTCGAACCCTTGGTTTGCTGGATACTTAATGCACTGGTGTAGAGTGGAAATCGTCGCTCCCATCTGGTGTATCCAGGGTCTTCCCAGGACCACATTATACGCTGAAAGCGCATCGATTACTATGAACTCTTGAAATAGGGTTTTTTGAGTTGGCTTCTCTCCCGCTGTTATAGTTAGTTGTATCTTTCCCATGGGGAACTATTTTTCGCCGCTGAAGTTGATAATCGAACGATTATCAGGGGTTAATGTTGTCTCCTTTAGTTGCATACCATGGAACATACGGAAAAATAGAACGTCCGCCGAGCTCCCTGTGTCTACCAAGGACCTTCTTACTTTCCAGCATGCCAGGGAAATTGTTACTACCAGAGCATCATTGTGTGGAAGTTGTATGCCCTGGAGGTCTTTTTCGTAAATACTAGCGGTACGGAAAGGTCTTGCTTATGAGTACACGGTATTAGCTGCTCGCTGCGTATTGCTTGGATTCTCATACTTCAGGGAGCCCTTTTCCTGGACCTGTTCGATAGTTCGGATTCGAAATGGGCTCCGTAAAACACACATATCCTGTCGGTCGATTTCGTCCTGGGCTCGGCTCTGCTTCGGGCTGCCTGTCCTTCCCCTAGGGCGATGAAGCTTTGTGTTCCCCTTGTTAGGTTTGCCATGCTTGCTGGAGGGTCCAGTGTTAGAAAATTATAGAACTCTCCTTTCCCCAAGCCGTCGATGAAGGTTGAGACGGCTGTTGTGTCATTGCACACGTTGATGGTGGTTAACTCACTGTTAAAGCGGGTTAGATACGCCTTTAGTGTCTCATCAGGCTTTTGTTTCATCGATTTGAGCGTTTTTATCATTGATAAAGCCCGATGTATGAAAAGTGATTGTGGATATGATTCGGAGTTTGTTGGTGCTTGATAAAGCCTGATGTATGAAAAGTGACTGTGGATCTGATTCGCGGTTTCTTGGTGCTGCCGCTGTTTCAGGAGTGCCAACTTGATGCTCATGCGTTACTCGCATTGTCAAGGGTGGTGAAGCAGCATTAGGCTAAGCGCTCGATGCTTCCCCTCATTCTCCCTTCTTGCATGATCTCGAGGTCAACATCTCTCTATATTTTGAAGAGAGACGATGCTAGCGAAAGGTTAGGAACTTTGTCGTCCCCACAGACGATGCCAAACTGATGCAGACGTTTTTCACTCCCAGCTTTGACCTAGTCCTGCTGACCTGCGCAAGTAACGCACGTGAGCCACAAACCACCTGACACTCCGATGCTAAAGTCAAACAGGGATCTAAGGAAGGTGTAATGCTATAAACAAGAAATTTGTAGCATACCTTAGCTTACCAACCTCATGTCTTATTTATAGTGTAGGAGTTCTGGTTCGACTAGGCAATCGATGGCGTAGTTTAGGAAGGAGATCTTCATGGAGATCCTTATCTAATTAGGAGTCGTGCTGTAGGAGGGAAGTTCCATGTGCTCCTAGATACACGGGAGATGATTCTCAATCTGAGGATATTCCGTAAGAGGAAGTTTCCCTGTGTGATATGTACTATGGTATTTGCTTCCTAGTTGGAAGTGGAGAGCTGTTGTAGTTGCCTATCCGAAGTTGATCCTCGAGATACTTGCCTTAGTAGAGCTTACGGGTATGGAGGATAACTGTGAGACACATGGGCCTAGCAGGCTGTAGGAGTTTGGGTTTGTCTAGCAGATTGCATTGGGTGGGCTTGGAACCACTTGGACCGGATCAGTATTAGGCTGACGCTGGGGCCCGTAATTCCTTGAGATCATCATGACACATGTGTGACTTAGGTCTGTGATTGTTTTGGTGTATCATCACATACCATACCACAAAAAGGATTCCAACTGGAGAGACACCATTCGCACTGGCCTATGGCTCTGAGGCAATGGTTCCAGTGGAACTAGCAATGCTTACGTTCAGGACGAAGGAGATCAAGATGGAGGACAATGATGAAGCTCTACAAGTCGAACTAGACTTACTCGAAATAGCTAAGGAACGACGCTTCCGTCAGAATAGCTGCCTATCAACAAAAGATGACGCAACACTATAATAAGAGGGTTAAGTCTCAAGAATTCAAAGTCAGTTATTGCGTGATGATAAAGACAAACCGAACACAAGAGACTCAATAGAAGGCAAGCTAAGCATGAACTTGAAGGTCCCTACAAGATGACAACAATCAAAAGGCCAAGAATCTCGTGGTTTTCTTTGTCAAATTAAGTTACCACATCTTGTTTTGTCAATGACCTAAAAACTATTCTAAATAAAACTTCCAATTCTGATTAGTAGGATGTGATTGGTTCCCCTTACTGTTTAGTGATGGATACGATTCGAATTGATAATCCAAATAAGGCCAAGCTGCAGTATTTGCCATTACTGTTTATGTTTTAGTTGGATGGGGTTAATGGGATTTGTTATGCATTGAGCTTCTTAATTTTCTTTGTTTCACACTGCATTCAATGCGCATTAAGCTGCATCAATTAAGCTTCTTTTCTTAGTACACATGCAGCATTCAATTAAGCTTCCTTCTTAGTATACATGCATGCATTAAGCTTCTTGTCTTAGTACACATGCATTTCACACGCATCCTCTGCAACCCCTCTCTTCGAAAAACCACTCTGCAGTGCCTTCTGCAACCCCTCTGCAGTGCCCTCTGCAACCCCTCTCTTCGAAAAATCTGCAGTGCCTCACTGTCGAGATCTTCTGCAACCCCTCTCTTCGAAAAACCCTCTGCAGTGCCATGGAAAACTACTCTTCGAAAACCTCTCTGCAACCCCTTCGAAAAGCTAGGGAAGGATCAAGTGCCTTCGAAAACCACTTCGAAAACCACTCTTCGAAAACCTCTCTGCAACCCCTTCGAAAACCAGTCTGCAACCACTTCGAAAACCTCTTTGCAACCCCTTCGAAAACCGCTCTGCAAACCCTTCGAAGTTGCAGTCTGGACCACCTTCGAAAACCGCTCTCCAAACCCTTCGAAAACCGCTCTGCAAACCCTTCTAAAACCCTTCGAAGTTGCAGTCTGGACCACTTTCGAAAACCGCTCTCCACCTTCGAAAACCTCTCACCCTTAAACTAACAACAGCTATTTTACACTGTCTCCCCAATGCATTAAGCTGCATTCAATTAAACTTCTTTTCTTAGTACACATGCATTGAGCTTCTTAATTTTCTTTGTTTCACACTGCATTCAATGCGCATTAAACTGCATCAATTAAGCTTCTTTTCTTAGTACACATGCATGCATTAAGCTTCTTGTCTTAGTACACATGCATTTCACACGCATTAAGCTGCATTCAATGCATTAAGCTTGTTTCACACTGCATTCATATTAAGCACCTTAGTACGTACGATGTTGTCACACATGCATTATGCACCTTAGTACGTACGATGTTGTGTACGTACGAATGTTGTCACACATGCATTATGCACCTTAGTACGTACGTTGTCACACATGCATTATGCACCTTAGTACGTACGATGTTGTGTACGTACGATGTTGTCACACATGCATTAAGCACCTTATTACGTACGATGTTGTCACATGCTAATCTTTTCAACCACACACTCCCACCGACACACATTGTTCTTCTCCCCTGAAAAGTTGTTGTGATAAAGTAAAGTTTGGAATCCATATACGTCCAAAAATGAGTTGGGTCAATGAGGTGGATGGGAATTAACTCCTTATGATTCCAGCATTATTATGAGCTTTAGCACCAACAAGATTCAAAGAAGCATCCATTTGTCAAAGCAAAAGGTTCAAGTTTTTTCAGACAAATGGGGAAAAGTTAGTGCTAAAACTCAATAAAAATCAAGAGCTTCAATCTAAATAACCTGCACATTTCAAGATTGAAGCAACAAACATCAGAGAAAACAAGATCAATCAAATGGGCCGGGTTCAAGCCAAACACAAAAAAGAGAACCCCATCTCTAAATCATCAAAAAATCATACCTTCCGATAAGAGATGATTTAAAGAAAACAATGTTTGAGGGTCTTGGGTTAAATTTAAAATATATAAGTTTTGTCCCAATTGAAAGAATCATTGATTAAGCATCCTAGTACGATGTTGTCACATGCATTTTCAAGTGATTCAAATTGTGTTTATAGATAACTCAGAGTACTACAATTTTTGTGTTTTGATGAGCTTGAGAATCGGTCTCAATCGGTCATATAAGTTGAACCAAAGTCAGGGATAGTACCATGTTTTCAGAGACAAAGAGGGTGAGAGAGGTGGCAGGGTGGTGGTGATGCTTGATGGAGAAAAGAGGGAGAAAGGTGGGGTGGCGGGAGGGAGAGAAGTGGCGGTGGCGGGGTGGCAGTGATGATGGCGGTGTTTGATGGAGAAAAGATGGGGGAAGGAGAAGAAGGGAAGAAAAGAAGATGAAGAGAGAATTTTTTTTTTAATTTGAGTTTTTATTGGTGGTGTGGGAGAAAAGTGTTGGTGTTGGAAATAAAGTAAGTGGTGTGAGAGAAAAAAAATTGATATAATGGTGTAGGACAATACTTTAGATGATGCCAAATAGTCACTACCTTTTCTATAAATAGTTGGAATGGTTGTAGACAGCATAATACAAACCCTCGATAATCTACTCTTCTCTTCGGTAACCCTTTTTCATAAAAGACAGCACTTTTTCCCATCAAAAATGTCGATCACCCAAAACTTCAATAAGATCATAACTTTGGCCAGCTCTAATAAGGAGTCTTCTCCTCGGCACTTTTTTCCATCAAGAATGTCGATCACCCGAAACTTCAACAATATCACAACTTTGGCCAGCTCTAAGGAGTCTTCTCCTCAGCACTTTTTCCCATCAAGAATGTGGATCACCCAAAACTTCAATAATATCACAACTTTGGCCAGCTCTAAAGAGTCTTCTCCTCAAACTGTTTGTTCGTCGCCTCTGGAATTTCATCCCAGTGTGTGGGGTGATCAATTCATTGCCATTTCTCCATTTGACCTTGTTAGTAAGATACTTAGAGCATATAATTGGATGCATATATAGTGCATTTGGTATGAGGCACTTAAATGAAAATCTTTAGATTTCGTTATCTCTTTATTTTTCCTTTCTTTTTGCTGATTTTTTTCGAAAATATAACTTGCTCTTGATCAGTCAATGCCACTTTTGTAATCTAACAGTTCCAACTTGCAACTATATATATTCAAAGCTAAATGTTTTTTTTTTTTTTTCCCACTGAGATAGTAGATCTTGCCCATGGTTTTTACTTTAAATATGCTTTGGCTATTAAAGAATTTTAAAGAAAAAACAGACTTTATTATCTATCGACAATAAATTCAGAATTGACTTTTTAGCAACTTTTTTAGCCCAATAACAGATTGTTTATAAATTTAGAATTGTAAGTGTTCATTTTCACCATTAAACTATTAAGGATTTAGGCTATGTCAGGCTATTGTTCTCTTGTTTCCTCGACTCCACGGAGTAAAACATGAATTTCTCAATAAAAGAAATTATGTTGATTGCATGATGGACTCCTCTGAAAAAACATTGGCGCGCGTGTAAACGAGGTGTTCTACCTAACGGAGCTATAGCCCTTTTGTTTGTGATAAATATTATATCTGTATATAATTTCTTGTCAAGATGAATATTCCATGATTAGACATCATAGATCTTTGATCTGTTTCCTGTGAAGGATGGGCATTGCTTAGAAGTAAGATTCCGTTTATAATCCATCGATGTGATGGGTATCTTTTGTTTCTCTTTGTGATGATAAATGACCTACTAAACTCAGTGATTAAAGTATTGTTTTCATATAGCGAAAGTCATTGGTTCAAATCCAATAGTAGGTATAACTTCTTAGATACCATTGACTCTCAGAATTTGAAGATGTTCATTTTCAGCATTTAGGCTATTCTATAATTTCTAACTATATAAACTATTACAAAAAGATTAAGTATAAAAGAAAACACCTGTAAGTAGGTAGGTTTTCTTAAGCTTTTTAAAAAACATCGATTGTATTCACGCAGAAACGGAGTTTGAAGATAGAAGAGAGGATCGAAGAGCTGAAGAAGGAATTAAAGGCGTTGTTGAATGCATCTTCCTCCGACACACTCTGGAAATTGAAATTGATTGATGATATCCAACACCTTGGTGTTGCATATCACTTTGAATCTGAGATTGAAAACAATTTGCAAAAAATATATGATGACGGCAATGATGAAAGCTACAATCTGCATGTTGTTGCTCTTCGATTTCGGCTATTGCGGCAAGCTGGGTTTGATGTATCGCCAGGTAATGAATACTTACCAATATCTTTATGGGTCGGGCACAAGGGACAGCATTTTAATAAAAATGCTTGGCAATCAGCTGATGAAACTGAAAACTTTCACAACAATGAATTTACTATTTATTTCTGGATTTTGGTAAAATAAGGAGGTTTGATTTTATATTTTTGGAAAATAGTTCAAATTATGTTATTTCCAATAACCATATATTACTGGTGAAAGGAATTGACTTTGGCTTTTGGGATTATAGATATTTTTGAGAAGTTCAAAGATGACAAAGACGGGTTCGAGGAAAAGCTAAGTCTTGATGTGAACAGCATGCTGAGTTTATATGAAGCTGCAAATGTAAGCTACAGGGAAGAAGTTATATTAGAGGAGGCTATTACTTTTACTACTCATCACTTGAAGAAGCTTATGGTAAACCATCTAACTCCTACTCTGGTAGAACAAGTGCAACATGCTCTAGAACTACCTCGACACAAGCGTTTTGTAAGGTTAGAAGCCAGACACTACATGTCTGTGTACCAAGAGGATGAGTTGCGAAATGAATCACTCTTAGAGTTTGCAAAGTTGGATTTTAATTTCGTACAAGCATTGCATCAGAGAGAGCTAGCTGAAGTTTCAAGGTAATATATATTCATTTGTTTGCTTTTATAAGAAAAAATTTTTTCGCACCAAGGTCCCCTAGCTATAACTCTTCACCATAAGGTGGGTCTCTAGCTAGGGGGACCGAGTGTTTCAATTAGTGGTTTCCACACAGAAGTAATTGGACCTTAAATTTGAAAGTAACTTGCTATAGAATCCCACAAAATGTGCGTCTAAAGGGTAGAGAGTTGGTGTGAACAAAAATATACTCCTCTATATTTATGTCAAAATATTGGATTAATGGCAAAATGTATGGACATAATCTGAGATTTGCAGATATATGTCATTGCTTGAATAAATATATGTTGTGGTAGTTGCATGTAACATGAAGTAATCTTTTCCATAGGTGGTGGAGAGATATGGACATCATCCCAAAGCTGCCTTTCAGTATGAGAGATCGATTAGTTGAAGGCTACACTATGATAATGACTATGATGTCTGACCGTCGACATTCAACAGGGAGAATTTATATGTCCAAATTAATTGCAATTATGACAGTGCTTGATGACTCTTTTGATGTCTACCGTAAACTTGATGAACTTGAACCACTTACTAATGCAATTTTAAGGTTCACATGCGTTCTTATATCTTCATTTCAATTATTAAACTTCATTTGTACTAAACACTAACATTAGTTGATTGAATTGAATGTCTTGCAATTATCAGGTGGGATGTCGGGGAGCCAGGGGAGTTGCCAGAGTATATGAGAATAACTGTGCTTGAACTCAAGAAACTTTTTAATGAAGTCGATGAGGAGATGACCAAAAGGGGACAACCTTACAGTATCCTTTACTTCCAACTAACGGTATGAACTACAAATTAGTTTATAATTACCTCTTCTTTTAATAATTTGCCAACTTTGAAGATATCTTGAGTTTTTCTAATGACGGTGTTATTTAATAAATGACAGATGCAAGAATACGTTAGAAATCTTCTTATAGAAACGAAGTTGTTCCAAACAGGTCAAGTGCCAAGTCTGAAAGAGTGGTTACAAGTTTCAAATATAACATCCGCAGGCCTGTTGCTAACAATGGGTTGCATACTAGACACTTGGGAACATGCAACGAGGAAAGCCTTGGAATGGGCTAGCAAGGAGCCCAAGATTGTTACAGCAGTCAGTATGATTGGTCGTATCATGGATGACATTCAAACCTACAAGGTATGATGATTGAATAGTTTAGACAATTTGTCTAAACACATACAAGAGTTTACCTTTTTTACAATCCAACTAAATATTTATTTTAGAAAAAAAAAAACTTGTAACTAATTTTCACTTATTTCTGTTGATGTTCAAAGTTGGAGCAAGCCAGAGGAATTATGCCTTCCAGTGTGACGTGCTATATGAAAGACTATGGAGTATCAGAAGAAGAAGCCATTAAAAGCCTTCAAAAGATGATTAATGAGAAGTGGAAGGACATAAACAAAGAGTGTTTAAGGCCTACACCTGTGTCCATGCATCTCCTTATGTTCCCCGTCAACTTGGCAAGAATGGCAGAAGCCTTCTACCATTACGGAGATGGATTTACTAACTCAGATGGATATACCAAGCAAATGATAGCTTCCTTGCTCCTTCATCCTATTCCAATATGAGAAGCGCTTTAGAAAACTTTACTAGCTAGCATAATAATAATATGTAAGCAGGTTAATTAAGTTATATTATTTGTAATTGGGCCTAATATAGTAAAGCTCATATTAGTTACGGTTAGGGTTAGTTACTTGCCAAAGAAGCCTTTAGGCTTATAAATAAGGCTTGAGAATTAAATTGTGGTTGGTTGAATTTGATTAAATAAAATTGAAGTTCGTTTAGGGTTTATCATTGTTTAGTGTAACTTTACTTTAGCTTAGATTCATCATCATCGTCAGCGAGAAGAAGAAGAAAAACCCAATTGTCTTATATGTTTAGAAACTTGAGACATTGATTGCATTGGCTAAACCATAACAATTTATGAGACCTAGGTCCAAGTTTTCTAGATCCATAAAATTATGAACTGAAGAGAAGGAAACATTGTGAAAATGATTTATTCTTAACATGTAGAGATAGAACCCTTCTTGTGTTATATGGATTTCTTTGTTCAAATTTTTCAACATGAATTGAACGTGATAAATATTCAATTAGATGAAGTAAGAGGGTGTTTGTTATTTGTTATGAATAGACTCGGAAGTCTTAATAAGAAGTGGAACACTTCAAAAAGATTTTTTTTTTTTTTTTATACTTCTAATCTTGAAGTTCCGATTGGAGTAAGCACCAAGGGGGTGTTAATCACTTAGCACTGAGTGCTTAATGAAAATATATTCCAATAATAACCTCACAATAAATTGGTAATAATTGTTGTTACCCATCTCCTCTTTTCTCCACCTCATCTTTATTATGCGAGCAGGGCCACTACCGTCCCTAGCCTCCCATCTTCTTCCTATTCGTCTTTCACTTTCTCTTCCTCTCTATATTGAAGATTGTATGAAGAATGGAGATGAATATGGGGTGGTTTTGGGTAGTGGTGGGAAGGAATCTTAATGGTATTTGGAAGAGAAAAACAGGTGGAGAAGGGGTTAATGTTGGTGGTTTGTGGTAGGCGATGGGAGTTGTGGTGGTAGATAAAAATGTAAAAAAATCTAAAAACTTCAAGTCAACACCTAAAATACACTACAAGAAAACAGTAATTTAGCGATGGTGAATAAAGGTATTTAGCGACGGTTTTGACCGTCGCTAAATAATACAGCGACACTTGGCCAACCGCCTCTAATAAAGGCGTCACTAGGTCATTCAGCGATGTATTTAAGCAACTGCTGGCATAACCGTCGCTAAATACTATATAGCGACGGTTTAATGTAGCGACGTTTATAACTGTCTCTAAATACTATATAGCGACGGTTATAAACCGTCGCCAAAATTCGATGAACAATCCAACTTTTGCCTTTTAGCGACGATTTGCAACCGACGCTATTCCCTTTGATAATTCAAATTTTTTTACCATAAAAAAATCATATTTTTCAACCTGTAGTGTTTTCTTTTCATTGGGTGCAGATAATCTATCCAACATATGCACTACAACTTTTAGACTCAAATCAAAAATCAAATATAAACGACACTAAACTAAACTCATATGATACCATCATCATACATTAAGAGGAACTTTAATTTCATTTCAAAATCAATATTATACATGGTCCAGAAGAAAAATACAAATTAAAATTGTTACAAATTGTCAATGCTTACATCTAACAACCAAAACCGAAGTTGTACAATGGTTGTCTCAGGGTCGTTGTCTACAGGGCCTCACCGACCTTGAGCTCATCAGTAAGCTGTTGGCCAAGATTAAGCTATCTACGTTTTGTCTTAAGATTTCTCATCAGAAAGACCTGGAATGGAATGCCCTTGAAGTCTGACAATTTATAAACAATTGTATGTCAAGTGGCAGCCAAAAAACTGTTAAAGCAAAAAATAAGAAATAAATAACTGATCTAAACAGAACACCAATTCCAAGAAACTCAAGGCATAAACAGAATCAAATTTTCTTAGTCAATACCATTCCTTGTCATCTCCTTCACTGATCAATGGAAAGAAAAGAAATTTTAGTTGAAAACATTTCAAATGAAAATGACAAACTAAAATGACTTACTTTGCCAAATTGGATCAATTGAGGACGGGATAGCAAATCCTAGGACGGGATGGCAAATCTACACCTGCTGATGTCCCTGCCATATCAACAAAAGTAAAAAAACAGTGACGCTTTGAGTCAGTCCTTAGGAAAAAATCCTGTTGTAAACTAGATGTGTGCTAAGTTTGAACTCTATAGGACGTATGGACTGAATATGTAACACAAATCTTAATCAAGCATGAAAGCTGTACTAGCAATCTTTACCATTGTCAATTGAATCACTCAAATTTAAGCCAAGATAATGATTCTTTTTTCTTTTTTTTTCTTTTTTTCCTGAATTGCTAGAAAATAAATTGATACACCCATAAATAATAATAAAAATATATAATTTTTTTTTGACACCATACACTCAAATATGAATTAGAAGTCCAAGCAAAAGGGAGCCAACAAAGATGATAACAGCTAAACTGAAATGAAACAACATCAAAATAACAAGTTCATAATAAGAAATCTCCATTCAGTCAAAAAACAAAAGGCTTTCTTACAAAAGTTCATAATAAGAAAATGATAAGGATACCATTTGATCAGCATTTTGCAGACAAAAGTTCGTATTTTTGGATGAAAAGAGTGACAAAGTTATACATTAATTTCTGGTGAAATTGTTATTTGAACAATATTGTGTTACCGTAAGGGATCAAACCGGTACATAATATATTACCTTTCAGCAGGTCCTTCCAAATCCTCGGCTTCCTCTTGTATTTGAGATAAAATTTCTTTCTTTTCATCAATGCTACCACTGACAAAGTCCTTCACCAAGAGATGCAGACTTTCAACTGTACCAGCCTATAACAACCAGAAAGATCAAATAGTAACAAATTCAACAGGTTCGTATTAGTACTGGTGGTAGCACTGCGTAATTAGTATTGATGTAAAGCTATCTGATACTCACATCAGAAGTAAGTTTTCCATTTGGATCACGTCTGGTACCACAATGTTCGTTGATGAATAATATGAAGTCCTCCAAATCTAATTCACCATCATAGTCTTCACCATCTTTATTGTGCTTAGGAAAGAATTTCACCATAGGATAACCACATACCTGCAAGTTACCAACACATGAAGCAATTTTTTCTGCTTTTTGAGAGTTACTAGAACTTTTCCGTTGAAATAAAACTTCAAGTTTATTTAAACTCACCTGTCAGCCAGGTCCTTATGTTTTTCAGCATTCAGTTTAGCAATTACAACATCCTCTTCCATTTTATAGGCTGTGGCGAGCTTTTCATAATCCTACAAGATGGAATAACACAACGAAAGCTTTCAATATGTATAAGAGCACTTGTAACTTAATTAGACACAAGATCCCCTTAGCTATAAACAATCTAAGACACTTACAGGAGCAAGTTTTTTGCAATGCCCACACCTAGAGAGAAATATTTGTAAAGGTTATAAAGGATAACAGTGGATTGACAACTTATGCAAGAAAATGAAAAAAATACAATAAGAATTTAGACGTAAACTTTACCGTGGTGAATAAAACTCAACTAGAACATGTTTGGCATGATCAAAGACAATCTCATTGAAATTTTCGTCTGTTAACACTACAACATAGGAAGGAATCGGTACAAACTTCACTTTCGTACCTGTACATCACACATCTATATTTCTCAAATACTGAATTTGTTTCAGGGTTTCATAGTTGAACAATATAATCAGATGATAGAGAAGATGTTGGTTACAAAATATATCAGTACCTCCTTTCCAATTCACAAATCCCGTAAGAGCTTCAGCAGTACAGACATCAGTTGTTAGTTTAACTTCTTTTTCATCTCATTCAACCAAATACAATCAAAACTGGATCAGACGCAATCAATTTCTTCTATGATACCACCACCAATTTTCAACCATATGCTCCATTGACAATGCAAAATATGCAAATAAAATTACTGCAGATCAATCATGCTTACTGAAATTGCCTAGACTTATATCGCTGCTAATATTCGCTATAACATAAAATTGCCTAGAATAATATTATTTAAATTGCCTAGAATAATATTGCCTAGAATAATATTAGCCTAGAATAAAGGTTATATCGCTGCTTTTATGAATTGCAGAATAATCGGTTATAGTAAGCTTTTATGAATTTGACAAGGTTAGGTTTTTTTTTTTTTTTTCTTCAAGCAAAGCAATCATGCTTATTAACCTCCAAGAAACATACACATGAGAGCATAACTAATAAACTTTAAATGACTAAAAATGCATTGTGGCTATCTTCCAACTAATTTCAGAAGATTTTGACCACATATCCAAGCATTCCATTAACACTCACTACACCAAATTGGCACTTTTGTAACAACTCTCAAAACAGTATCACTTTTGAGATGTTATAATCCACCAAACAATTTCAAGTCAAAACTAAATTTAGTCAAAAAAATGAAAAACAGTAACACAAAAAAAATGATACAATAAGTTGGATCACCATGAATAGTATCACTTTTATAACCATACTCTTCATGGTGATACAATTATTGTATCATTTTGTTTTGTATAAATGTGTAAAATTGTTAGGTGGATTGTTACACTTCAAAAGTGATACTGTTTTTGGGGTTGTTACAAAAATGCAAATTTGGTGTAGTGACTTTTCGCGCATTCTGCAGCCAACTTCGTCAATTGTGAAACAAAATTTCACTTGGAATTTGTTTCGGATATTCGTAAGTGAATAGATTTTCCAAAAATGAACCAAGCTCTAAAAATTACAAGACTCCGCGTCAAGACATTAAAAAAATACATCCAACTCATCTAACCACCCTCTCCTATTACCACGCCCTCCCATTTCCATTTCCATTCCCCATTCCCCAAACTCAAATTCCTCTTCCTCTCATTCATCCTTCATCCGGCAATGTGAGTGAGTGAGTGAGCCACTTAATTTCTCCCTCCCTCGGCATCTTCGTCGTTCTTCTCTCTCCTTCGAGAGAGGCAGCGGGTATGTACGGGTGAGAGAGAGATCTAGCTACACCCACCACCCCATATTATCTATCAATCATGACATTCTCTTCGGTGGTGGCGCCACCCCAGCAACTCCCTTTCCAACTCCTAGAGATCAATATAATCTCAGCCCAAGACCTTGCTCCGATATCAAGAAAAATACTGCGATATTATTCTAGGCAATATTATTCTAGGCAATATAAAGCTGCGATATAACCTTTATTCTGCAATTGTCTAGACAATTACTGCAGATCAATCATGCTTACTGCAGAATAAAATTACTGTCAAAACCTAACCTTGTCAAATTCATAAAAGCTTACTGAAATTGTTTTAAATCAATCTAGACTTAATATCATCTTTGCAGTAACCTAGACTTAATTGACAATTGATAAAATTACTGTAATCTAGATTGTTAACCTGACAATGCAAAATATGCAAATAAAATTACTGTAATCTACTCTGCTGATTAGTAGTTGACTGTAACATAAAAATATATACATATATACTGCTAACAATTAACACACTCAATTGATCTTTGTGTATGTATTATAGTATATGTAGATATCTAGAAACAAGGTAGGCAACTTACATTTCTTCGAATTCAGAACCTGTTCGGTAGAAAGAAAAAGGTACCCCAGCAACAGCCTTCAAAAATTGTGATCAAACAATTAAATGCCTGCTAAGAAACAATTAAGCAATTAGTTGACTTTTTCGAGATTTGACGATATAATATTGCTATGAAACAATTAAGTGTTTTATTGGGAACTAATCTATCCAATGCTGGTAAAGAGCATGCATTTTATCCAATGCAATCTATTGATAATGGCAAACAGAACATTTGTCAAGATTAGCCTAAAATATACAGAGATGTGACTTTCAATAAAATTAGCTTATCCCCAATTGAAACATTTAGAGACAGGGTTGTAGTCTAATTCAGTTGGAGACAATTTAATCAGTTGGAGACAATTTAATAGCTCATCAAGTTTTAAATTAATATAATTTAGTAATCTATACATGAGTGATCAAAACTTGATACATAAGCCAGACAAGTGGTATGCTTACTTTTTTAAATGGAAATCAAAACGGACACAAAAGTTTCAAATAAGCAAAACGGCCATGAATACTTAATAATCAAAACGATCATGAAAATTTCAACTCAGATAATCAAAACGGCCATGAAAGTTTCAGATAAGCAATTCAGTGCACCTTTTCTAACAAAATAATTCTGATATAGGGAAGAGCATTTAGGAATATTGACAACAACTTCACAATACCCTAAAACTCATAGCAAAATCATGTCAAGAACAAGCAAATCACTAAAAAAGATTGAATTTTGAGTTAAAGAGGTTCTCAGAAACTACTTTTTTTTTTTTTTTTACTGAAAAACCATCTTGATATATTATCCAAACAACATCACAAAATAACCCAAGTTCTTACAGAACCTAAAAAGGTTTCTAACCAAAAAATTCTTACTCAAATCAGAGAAGTAAAATCAATCTACTGCAGTCTGCAGCTATTTCCCCTACTTCATCTTCTCAGTAACACCAGCAGACCTCATCTTGCGAAGAACATTGGACATCTCCTCTTTCTTCTTCTTGGCCCTCTTGTGGGTACCCAACTTCCTCTTAGCCCACTTGAGTGCTCTCTTGTCCTTCCCAACCTTCAAAAGCTCAGTGATCCTCTTCTCATATGGAGCAAATCCAGCAACTTCCCTGATCAGATTCTTCACGAAATGAACCCTCTTGCTTGTTTTCCCTTTGCGTGCAGATGGTCTGGGAGCTAATTCACGCTTGGTAACGATGTGACCCTTGTTGAGGCCGACGAAGAGCCCGCTGTTGGGCTGTTGTGGAGCCATTGACTGTGTATCGAAGGAGCGAAGTGAGTCGGCTTTGGTGGCTATCGAACGATATTGGTAGAACATCGGTTGCGATCGTTCGGGGGAGGAAAGGGTTGGGGACAATCGAACTGTTGATGTCTTCCTTCTCTATTCTTTTCAAAGAACTGTTGGTGATGGTTGGTTAGATTATGATCGTGGTGGATGAGAAGAGGAGGAGGGGAGGAGCAAGGGGAGGTGGGGATGATGGAGAGTAAAATATCAATCAAATTTAGGGATAGGGTTTTAAGGCCAGGTTATAAATTTTTTATTTATTTATAACGACGGTTACAACCGTCGCAAGTTAATAGAACCGCCATTACATAATGTTAATACACGACGATCAAACAACCGTCGTGGAAAAAAGTATTTAGTGGCGGTTTTACATAAACGTCGTAATATAACCGCTGCTAAATTACTGTTTTCTTGTAGTGATACAAACAACTTTTAATTTTACAGCTTCTAATCAGCAGCCCATTCAAAAACAAAACAAACAGTTCATTTAGAAGGTCGTTCAAAACTTCTAACTCCATTTAGAAGTTAGCTTCTAAACGCTTAAAAAAACACCACCTAATTATTTTTGGTATTTTAGTATACAATAGTAGAAGCCAATAGAGTGGGTTCAGACCTAAGGGACCCTACCTGTCACACCCCGACCCGCCACGGGAATTGCAGCGTGCCGATGCTTGAACTAACCCGTAATACAGGCGGATCATAATCGGCCACAACATCATAATATAACACATTCTTGATACGAGAATGGAACGGAAATAAAAACTACGATAAAATTTTGAACAAAATAAGTATATTTGATTCACCCCGCCAGAGTCATAGCGACAAAACCAATATACAAGCATCTAGTATAACAATATAGTACACCTGATAACACAAAGGAAGCAAAACATACCCGTACAGGGTGGACACGACCAAACAACACAAAACGCGCCTACAACGGAAGACGGGGCCTAAGCGCCACGATCAGCAGGAAGGCCAACACTGCCTGCACTCCAATAGAAGCACACCCCTTGCGGGGTCAACAAAGCACAAAGCTAGCTGGTGCGAGCGAACTAACACTACTACAAATATAGGTTTGCATAGCGCTTAAAAATAGGCTTAGATAGCGCTTTTTAGCGCTATCTAAGCTACCGCTATGGTAGCTTAGATAGCGCTCAAAAAAGCGCTATGCAAGGCGCGTACTTGAATAGCGCTTCGTTAGATAGCGCTTTATTAAGCGCTATCTAAGCGTTGATTTTTTTTTTTAATTAACTTCAATAGCGCCTTAGAAAGCGCTATGTAAGCGCTAATTTTTTTTTTTAAATTAGCTTGAATAGCGCTTTGATGAGCGCTATTTAATTTTGTTGATTTTTTTTAATTAGCTTCATTATTTGATTTGTTTTTTCTATTTTTCCGATACCGATTTTCTGGGCTAAATATAATATTTAATATAATAATGACAACGTTCAATCAATCAATAAAGACACAACATGATTACTAAGTGTTTCTCATTCATTCAAAATATAATTTAAGCATTCATACAAAATTCAATAAAGATACAAAATTGTTCTCAATCACGGTATCCCAAGCTTTGCCACTCAAACTGTAACGGATCAAGAACTTGAAGACATCAAGAGGGAAGTAGAAGATGATGCTGTATAACCAAATCACTCCTGCCCATTCGAATCGACATAAGTGATGGCAGTACGCTTCTCGACAGGGTTGAAGGGTAGGAAGTGTCTGTGATTCCTTCTCGTGCCTACGAAGTAACAGAGAAGATTCCGAAAGGACATCCATACCAGCCATTTCTTCAATTGCAGTCATACGCTTGGTGATGGCACCTTGCTCTGACAATCTGTGAGACCCGATAGCCATAGTCAAATAGAAGAGGATTATCCTGCAATTCTAAAATTTTAACTGAAGAGATCACAACAAATAATAGTCGAGCAAAAAAAAAAAGTGTTAACATGGTCATGTATGAAGTTAGTTAGTACCTGGACAGGCTCAGAATGATCATTCACTTCAAAATGGAAACCATTTGGAGGGCTGTAATGAACGGGGAAGGCATTGGTAAATATCTGCAAGAGACTCCAAGCTCATTGGCAATAGAAAATACAATAAACCCTCTTAGACCAACGAAGATAAAGTTTCTAACCTGAGAAGATGAACCAAATGTTTTAGAGCCACGCCATATAACTTCAAGAGACTTATCCCCCTTGCGCCGTGCTCTATCTTGGTAATCAATTCGTGCAAAATGAAGGGAGTCGAAACCAAGCTGCAGGACAGTTGTAGCACGTATCAGTTAGCGATCGAGAGAATATACACATACACAGACGCTGTCAAATTTCCAAGTCAGAAAATGCTAACACACAGCGCTAAAAAATGATCATTAAATTGAAACAATTTGTTTTGAATTGTTGATAACTGTGATGTTTACATAATTAAGCTATTACTATAATAGATGTCTTTAGATCAAACAAATTACGACATGTAAGTTTATAGTAAAGCTTCTCAATGACCAAACATAAATATTAACAGAAACACCATTACATTACCTCTGCCCCTAGTAAGTACCCTTGCACAGCAGAATGTCCAAAAGAATCAATCTGCCAACCAACACGAGGGATCACGTTGAACTGTTGCTTTATCAAGAGATGACCCAGAGTAGTTTGGTCAATCATATCTATATAATGGGCTGCTGCTTCATCATGCATACACCAACCACCATTACTGGGCCAACAATAACCAAATAATTAACAATGCATGAAATTCACTTTGGAATTATAACCACAGCTATAAATGCTTAGGACATGTACATGAACTCCAACTGTCCAGAATCTACTAGTTTCTTCACTATTGTTTGCACTTCAAAATTTTGCTCTGCCCACCATCGCTGGAAAAAAGCCTGATATTTGAAGAATTGGATACTTAAACTTAGTTGAGCAGTAAATCAAAGAATTGGATACTGATGATTTAAACCAAGATTCATTAACTTAATAATCGAGAATGTAGTATGAACAATTAAAAGGCATTGATTCATTTTTCTTTATTTGTAGCAGCAACCAAGAATTCCAAAATCAAGACGTCAAAACAAGGCATTCCATTTTTACCTGCTCGACGAAAACGAACTTCCTACTAGGATCAGCTGACAATGAATCAACCAGCGAGTCCAGCACATTTTGCACACAAGCACCCTACATAAAAACCACAAAACTCAATCACCAACCAACTCAAAACCCATCTCATTCACGGTAACCGAAACTTAAAATTCAACAACAATAGAATGTGAATAATCAAAACACCTGAATGCTGTTATTAGACCCAACATAATACTGATCCACAGTCTTCAGAACCACCAAAAGATACCCAACCAGACTATTTTGAGTGAAAACTTGCTATAACAAAGAATCTTTTGAGGCAATTCTTTGAATTACAATTTACAAAACTCTGTTTCTTGATGAATTGAAAACAGAGGAGCTTTGTTTTTTGGGTTTCCATTACCCAAAAAAAATCTATAAACAATTCCTGCACTGAAAATCTTTCAAAGGATGAAAATGCAAAACATGAAACCCCACTTCCATTTTTGCAAGTTGAATTAAAAAAAAAAGACTACTAGAGCTGTTAGTGTCCTCTTTTATTTTTTATTTTTCTGAAAATCTTCTTGAAAAGTCTTCAAATTTTCAGAAACCCATTTCATTGCAAATAAGCTCATCAGAAGTCAGTGTTACTACATTTTCATTTTGAATAAGTTATATTAATACACTACGATGCAGAATTTCTGTTTGGTTATCGCCCTTTTTCAAGACAGAGATGTACATTGGGCTTCGTTGCCAAAGCCCAAATCTCAAGTTCTGAGTGATTGCTCTTGATAAAACTGAAAACTGGTGAAATAATGGACGTGCTGAACGTAGGTCAGGGACCCCCACTTTTGCTGATAAAGAAGAGATTAGTAAAAGAACAGTACCTTCCCAGTCGGCGTATTCATATGCCGTGTAGGCGTATTCTACAACACCCATAGATTGATCATGTCCAAACACCTATTGTCATGATACATCAGATGTTAAACTAAGAATTAGAAAATGCCAGGAGGGAAGCCTGGGGCAGATATCAGCAGAAGAACATAGAGTTTTTGACATTATCCTGAAGCCTGGGAAGCTCTGGAACATTGGCACCACCTGCACGAGTGACCCCCTGCCCAGATGAGGTATCTGAGAAATCTTCAAACTTGATGAACTGCCCCATCTGTGCAGCAGCTAGGTGGGCATAACATATTGGTGCCACTTGCAAAAAGAAGGGAAACCAAAAGTAATCACATTTGTATCAAATTTGTTATCAGCTATGACATGTATAAAAGATTCTGGTTGTTCAATATGTATGTAACTTATCTGAATAAGAAGCTGAAAAATGAAAAGAAATTTCAATTCTGTAAAAAAAAAATAATTGTATGTTGTTTATCCAAATACACTGAATTCCTCATTAAATTACTGTTTACATGAAAGTTAATTTTTTTTCATAGTCCAATGCTGATCATGTTAACTTACTAGTAACCACATGGATATGTAGTTATGATCAACAATTCGATTGGTTTGGAAGATTGTTATCAAAGTCTAAACTAGTAGACTACCTATATAAGAAGTCGTTATCTTAAATAGATTTGTATTTCTTGTACAAAAACCCCAAAAAAAGAGGAAAAGGAATTAATGCATCACCTTAAGAGGCCGGTTTGACTGTTTTCTTCTCTGCCTTTTAAGTTCTCTTTCATCCTAATTCAAAAAAATGAGATGCATCAGAAAAGTTTTGATATAACATAACCAAACGTACATGTGTATCCAAACCTAGCATGTACATCATCACTAAGTAGATAGCAGGGCAAAAACACTATAATTAAAATTTTCAGAGATCTTCTAGGCATGCCCCTAATCAATACAATAAAGAAAAAAATCATCAAACACTCAAAAAGCAAACAAGACTATGCTATAATAGTAACATATAAAGATCTTTATCCATTGTGTTAGTTGGATTTTGTCTCTCACAATTACCTACTAAAAGCTCAAATAACCATCAAGTATATTTCTAAAAACATTATGCCACAGACTTGTAAATAAGACTAGTAAATTAAAATGACAGGACGCTAATAGCAGACTGATAGAACACCAAAAGAATCACTCATTTGGATAACTATATGCCATTCAATGGTCTATCATGACAAGAAAGTACCTTCAATCCATTACATAGTTATCCCAATCAATAATAAGTTTCCCAATCTAACCCCCATCAAAGCTGAAGATAGGAAACAACCTGAAAGGTGGTAGAACTGTCCAAGCCATTTGATATCTCATCCATGAATCTCTTGTTAGGCCAACAATCATCTCCCTTACATGAACCAATTGTGTTATTTAGTGAAACACTAACATATAAACCTTTCTGTAGTGTACTTTTGCTTATTTATTTTAATATGAAGGTTCGAGGTCCTCAAAACTCCACTTGCCTATATGACCTGACTGAAGATTGTGTCTAATTAAACATTGCTACTAAGTAAAGCACACAAAATGGTTTTATACTTAAATCATCTATTACACTTCTCATTTTCTGATTACCAGTACCTGTAGTTAATCTCTTTTTTTGGCCGCCTGATAAACCTCATCTCATTGCATCCCCAACCATTGTATCTAGTCTCAGAATCTGACATGTGATGGCCATCAATTGAAAATTAAAAACAAAACCAAGGTGAAAATAAGAAATCTTAGATGAACATCAATTTTCAAAGACTTCCTCGATGGGGATGTTTTCCTGCAAGAATCAGCTTCTAATTTTATCACATTTGAAAAATAATTCTTTCTGGCACGACTCCATAAATTACTTAAACTCCCAAAAAAATTAGAATAAGTAAAAAAGTTTAAAAGGATCATGGGGTGTTAAAGTGTATACCAGATCAACAGCTTCCTTGTTAACTGCTTCAAGGGCTATCGATTTGTCATCCATTTTCACTTCTTTGTCTAAGCCTCAGAAGAGAATTTGCAGTAATTTCATAAGTAATGCAAGTACAAAATTCAGTTCCAGAATTTTCATAAGGACTATCAGTTAAGTACATTGATTCAAACAGAATTTTCATAATCCGCCTTTTTTAAATTGTCAATTTTCGGTGTAATGGTCTATTTGATGAAAGAGACCTTCATATTAGAATCTGTGCATTTTGAAATTTCTATAGAACACATGGATGAATATCATCGGCATAGAAACCCCAAACCCTTGATTTGTTCATTGCTCCTTTGAAAGTTCATTATGATTTTCATTTTTTACATTATGCACCCAACAAAATATGTTTAAAAAGATGACTAAATATTACTACTGAATCAAGTCCAAAACACACCCTATATGTTTAAAAGTTTATGCCAATTCAAATACTTAAAAGTTCCAATTATTATCAAGGCTTAAGAAACAAAGAATGAAAATGAGTGAATAAACTCATACCTAGATGATATCAAACAGTCCTCTGCTCCTCAAATCATACTTCACTTCATTCCCATTCTCTCCTTCTCCTCTTCCATCCTGCAAACAAATGGTCAAAATCAGAAAAAACCCAAAGGAGAAATGGTAAAATTAAACACAAAAAAATGGTTTTTACCTGATGGGCAGAAGATGGCATGCGCTGCAAATATGGAGAACTCAGAACCTAAAAACCCCAAACCCAGTGAAGAGTTCGATTGGGGGAAAAGGGAACTCTCTGTTTGTTGTATTTATAGAGAGGAAAAACAAGAGAAAATAGAATTCCCTACCTAACAGTAGCATAAAAATCCCTAATTCAAACAAATAATTCTAGCATACTGCATTGTCAACCAATTCAAAACCCAATATGCAATAAACCCTAACAATATCAAAGATATAAACTTTTCAACAAATCATCCAAGAAAACAAATGCCTTAAGCTAATCAGACGATCTTGAGAGCGCAAAGAGTAATAGTTGACCTAATTCAACTTGGAATCGATTCGTTGTTGTGAATTATCAATAGAGATAGATGAAATTACTTGACTAAAAAGTTTTCGATCTTGAGAGATGAAAAACAGACGATCAATTGGAGAAAGAAAGAGAGGAGCACCATAGAAAGACAGCAACAACATTCCGTCGAGAAAGAGCCAAAGCTCGAAAGCGAGAGAGAGTGAGAGCGGTGGAGTGAGGGAGGCAGGAAGAGCAATGGAGAGAGTGAGAGCAATGGAGATAGGGAGCAGGGCGAGAGAGAGGGAGGGAGAGCTACGCACAGAGGGGGGACGAGAGAGAGAAGGAGGCGTTCTCCCCTTCTAGGTTAGATCGAGCGGGCGCGGTTTTATGTAAGGAGGCGTTGTTCTCCCATTCGGAAGCGCTATCCTAAATGTAAATAGCATAGCGCTTCGGAAGCGCTGTGCAAGCACTTTAAAAGCGCTATGGTAATTTTGGTAACGTTTTTTCGCATAGCGTTTTTTAAAGCGCTATCTAAGACATAACTAAGATAGCGCTTAACTGAAAAAAAAATTAAAAGCGCTATTGTAGTGTTTTTTTTTTTTTTTTTTTTTTTTAAAGACAAATAAGCGCTATCCTAGTGCCCACTTGGATAGCTCTTTAAAAAAGCGCTATCTAAGTGGCGTTACCTAAGCTAATATTTGTAGTAGTGTAAATACAAATAACAGATTACTATACAAGGAAAATTCATGCCAGACAATAAAGGATAAGTAACAAGTTCTAAAGTCTAAATCACGCCGTGTCTCTAAGGATAATAGTTCTAAGTTCAAGCACCAACACAAGCATTTCAGATTAAACAATAACTACAAGTTTATGAGATATGCCGATCATTATCTGTGATTCAAAATGGTAAATATCAAGCGAAGAAAAATAAAGACAATCTCATAGTTCTTCCTAGTCTCCTATGTATAGCAATCAAGTCGAATCCAAAAATCCTGTAAGATTCTGTATAAGTGTCTCATATCGTAGGTATCCGCATACCCTACGAATGTGTCTCACCCAGACACATCCCACAACGTGCACCAGTACCACTTCGGGGCTTGTTTGTATCCTAATGGGGTTCCATCTGCCAAGATACAAACTCAAACATCCCGAACGACTGGCCTAACACGGCCAACCTAACACAATCAAACTCAAGCGCGCTGGGAGGGAAAGCGAGTAATCTCCAAAGCACGTCCTCCGGGACCCGTCCTACTGCACTCTATAGTGGCAAGTGTGTGCGGGAGCTCACCGCACCTCAGCAAGCTTGCCACATGCAATAGCGTCCTCAATGTCAGGTGCGAGTCATCTCAAGCACCATCCAACTCACGATGCGAGCAAGCTCCTGAGCATCGGCACAATAGGCATTATAGCGGGGTAAAGACACTTACACTAACATCCACATGCACAAATGACGAGTCTGTACATAATCAAAGGTAACAGACGTGCAATCATAATCAATTCGACAATTTTTATAAAACCACGACTATGCCAGGGTCCCAACATGACCCAATTCACCACGATAAATTTATTCAAGTCGATTATCATCTATGCTCAAGACTCGGCAATCCACGGTAAAACATGACATACTATGCAAACTCGAAAACGAAGTATACAAGTCCAATGTCATTACACCAAAGCCTAATCACCCCAAAATTCATTCACAAATAACCAACACAATCATCAAAATATCTGAAAACCCCGAATTTTGGATTTAGATTCAATTATACACAATCGACGGTATAATGTAAAAATTAAATTCAGGATTTCAAATAATTATTTCTCAAAATAAATATTATAATTCCACTCACCTGAGCGGAATGGGTTTTCAGAACCCAATTCCTACCGGTCGAAGCTCCTAACACGCAAAACCACGAAAAAAAATTTAAAACTGCAAGGCGGACTCGAAGGTGAGCAAACTAGCCGGAAACTGAAAAAATAAATAAATTACAAGCAGCGCGCGACTGAAAGAAAAACTTACAGGCAATAAAAATTCGGCAAACACCCCGCCGAAACCCAAAGTTTGGCGAAAACTCGCCGAAACCCTCCCTACTCTGGTCTGATCGCCTCCAAACCGCACAACAGGCCGGAAATAGGTCTAAGAATACTCGGAGTCATGAGATTTGGGGGAAGAAAATCGGCAAATCAAACGAATTTCACACCGGAGACGAAGAGGACGAAGGGTCTCGCTCCCTAGAAAGAAAAAAGAAAAAAAAAGAAAGAGAAGAAAGAAAGGGGGTGTCTTTAAAGGGTGGGTGGCTATGTGCCCCCACGACATTAACTGAGTAAAAAAAAAAAACACAGGTATTACACTACCATTGTTGGCTGACTGCTCAGCTTTAGTCGTTCCACCTAACTAGAACTAGAATCATTATGAAGTATTATGTTATCGTAGAAGGTGTTATAATAAATAAGAGTGATAAATACTAATGGATGAATTCAAATAACTATTATACTTATCCGTGAATTTCAGCTAAATCCTTTCAAAGTCACAAGAACTCATTCTATGAAATAGTATATTTTATTACCTGATTGAATGGATTAAACAGTTATCTTAGGCCTATGGGGTATTAGCTCAGCTAGTAGACTTGTGACGGATGGTATCATAAGTATAGGGTTCGAACCCCGCCTAAAAAACTACGCTTTCTCACAATTAATTTTGTCGTACTTCTGCCTTGTCACGTTTTTCTGTATGTTTTCATCCTTCTTGACATGAAAAATTCCAAACGAAGAGGATGTCTATCCAAAATAGTTCAGAAATGAAGAGATTTTGATTAAATCAGACAATTAAGACCCGATAAATGAATTCTCAAATTATAATTGACAAGTTAACTTCGACTAATAATAGCAAAGTTACCTATAAATCCCTGCATACATTTGTTGCAGTTTCCACATAATCAAATTCAATAAACCAAAACCATTTGAGACACTCTTCCCATTTTGCAGGTGCTTTATTATCTACAACAAAATGTCAGTAGACAAACACAAAGAAAAACATTGCATTTGTTTCCCTCCTTCATATGTTTGCTGAAGTGTTTTCTTAAAGACTAATCTGATGTTTTGAAACTCATGTTAGTGACAGATAACGATCGCGACTGGGACCAAACAAGAACAACGAAAATCAACATCATCAATCATATGAGCATACTGAACATCCAAAATGACAAGACTGGAAAATATAACCAAGAGAAACGTATACTTATTCCAAAATCAATAAACTGCATGTACCTTCAATGGCGCGCCTACATGACATAAGGTCAACAAGGAAGAAAACATTCTTATCTTTATAATGTATAATGGGTTTTGGTCTACAAGAAATCTGGCATTAGGTGGTGAAATTATATGTGATGCTTCGAAAGTTGTCACCATTTTTGAATTTACATGAGGAATTTTGACATGTCATCACATATTTGTTCAAACCGATTTTTTTGTTTCTAGTTCCTCACATAAACATTTTGCAATCTTCGCATAATAGAAAGTGAGAAAACTAGTGCCTAAATGAAATACATTTTGTGAGGAAAAGTAACACCTCGTCACATTTCGACCAAAAGCCCAACCCAATAGTGGACAAACTTTCCTCAAAGAATATTTTTTTAAGGGTATGTTTGGTTGCACGGAAAATAAACATGAAAATTGAAACTGTTTCCATGAATCTGATTCTGAGGCTTCCCCCTCAGACTTGGATTCCCATGAGTAGCGAAAAACAATCTAATGTAGAATTAATTTCCTATCAGTAAATAGACAATCAAACAACAGAAATCTGCATAGCAAGGAAAATGGAATCCAATTCCTAAGGAAAATGACTAACAAAACAAACCCTAATTTAAAAAAAAACAATAAAGTTATATGTTCAAAACCTATTCATATTTCCCCTTTCCTCTGTTCATTCTTAGCACCATACTTAACCAACCCAAGCGTGCGTTTGAAACTCTGCCTCCTCCACCGCCACCTAAGACCTAAGGAATAGGTGAAGCTGACAGGGAATGTCGAAGAGGCGACCATTGTTGCTTTGGTGGTGGAGGAAGATGGGACTAAGATAGTGGAAGCAATCAAGGAAACCATTGTTGTTGTTCAAAAGGAGGCTGAAGCAACCCCAGATCCAGATCCAGTTACAGGGCCAAAAGAAAAGGAAACAACCACCACCATTGTTGCTACTGTTGTGGAAGAAGAACTATCCCCAGCCGAGCCAATTATACCGAGTAAGTATCGATATTTGGAATCCCACTTCTTGCCGACAGAAGTGATGTGAATCAAAACATTGTCTGATGGAGGAAGGAGTTCAAGATTGATGGGGTTTTGGAGGAAGATCTCGGGACTGATCTTGTGAAGGTTGTGTTCATGATCAAAAATTATTTTTTTGTTTCTCTTTCTCAAACTATTGAATCCCAAATGATGACTAATGACACTACACCAAAAATCCCCATTAGCAACGGTTTTAAACCGTGGGGGTAACGCATTGCCACGGCTAAAAACCGTGGGCTGTAGAGGCGTCGCGAAATTCCTTGTTACGGCCATAAACCGTTGCTAAACATTTTAGCAACAGTTTTATACACGAGGGGACGTGATGATTTTTTGCATTTAGCCACGGTTTTAAACCGTTGCAAGAATAATAGCAACGGTTTTAAACCGTGGCCAAAATAGCCACGGTTTTAAGCCGTGATAAAGTGTAGATATTAGCAACGGTTATAAACCGTGGCTAACAACATAGCAATGGTTCTAAGCCGTGGCTAAACATGGCCACGGTTGTAAGCCGTGGCTAAACATGGAGAAAGAAGCCGTGGCAAACATCATAGCAACGGCTTTAAGCCGTGGCAACTGATGGAGAAAGACCACGGTTTGCAGCCGTGGCAAGATGCGACCACGGTTTTAAGCCGTTGGCAGTTAAAACAAAATTCAAAAAAAAAAAAATCTGGTTTGTTGCAACGGGTTGAAACCGTTGCAAATTAATATAATCGAAAAAAAAAATTATATATTTTTTTTGCTGCTGCAGCAAAATCACAGCCGTGGCACCTGCAAAATCAGTCCTTACTAAGGTTTGTGTCATGCCTCCGGCACAAATAGGATTCCACAAACTATATGCTAGATAAATACAAAATCAACCGTAAAAAGGAACTTGTCAAGTTTTGACGCCAAACAAAAACATGTAAACAAATAGCACTAATGTACAATAACAGGATTAACCTGAACAAATGGAACCTTGTTATATCATGTTTCGCTCGCATCTAAAACAAAAAAATTTCTCTATGTTTTTTCCAACAATACAAATCCACCTAGTTATAATGTAAGAAAATACATTGATGCAAATTGATTTCTCTCATACCTTCTCTACTGCACATTCAAGCTGAAAATATCAAACCCATCACTGCAAATGTCTTAGCAAAGCTATAGCTCCTTCTCCCCATTTGATTGGCTTCATGAACAAATTGTTTTTTTGCAGTCATTTGTTCTTGCATCAGAGGACTATCCAATGCCCCAAGAAGCATACCCATGAAGAACCCAAGCCCTCCTCAGCAACTGATCTCTTATTCCTCTGGAACTTCAGTTGGGTAATACCTTGATTCTTAGGCTTACCATACACAATACCCTTAGGAACAGGCCCCATTTCTTTCGGTAGTTGCTTGTTCAATATACTGAAAATGATGAGAATGCAGCACCTGGTCTGTGAAGAGACGAATTATGTTTAGACTGATTCATGTTTTATAATCATTCCAAAAGCTCTGAAACACCCTAATTTAGATTACTTGGTGAATGCAGAAAAATGTATTTGTTGGTTGGTGTTGTGTACTTGAACATAAAGGTCCACATGTCCTGACAAAAGCAGACACCACTGCTTCACACAAATTATGTTTTCATGAAATCTAGGGCTGCTGTGTGAGATCCTTCTAACAAGAAAATAAGTTTATATAGACTTTGTTCTTAAGTTTGCATTCAGACATGGCAAAGATGTTATAATTTGCATAAAACCTGCGACCCCGCCAGTTTCTTAAGTTATAAAGCATATCTAAACATGTTCTTTTAAAATGATGAAAACAAAGATACAAGTAATTATATCTGTAGCTATTATACATCATTTTTTACAGCTAGCTATTCAAATCTGAAGCTTCCTCTTGTAAGGTTTGCAAACTTAAAATGCTTTCCATCCATAAAAACCATACAAACGGGGGAAACAAAATCTTGATTTGATCGACCAAGCTTCAAAATAAATGAAACAAACATTGAATGTATAATAAACACTGCTTCAAAATCTTGATTTGATCGACCAAGCTTCAAAATCTGATGAATAAACTTCATAACAAACACTGCTTCATGTATAATAATATATAGTCTAATAGTAATACATATTAAGTTCTAAATTAGCATTCAAAATTTCCATGTCAGACATCTGAATGTGTGAAATCAACTACTAAACATCATAAACAGACATGTTTGGAATAATGTGTATTAGAAATTCCAAGAAATACTGCTAACAATTCCATGGAATCTATTTGATCAGTGTTGTATATTTGTATTGTAACCAAAAGAAAGAACTTACCCTCAAGAAGCAGCGTTCAGCAATAGAATAAGAGATTTCGGCTCCAAAACCTCCAGTCACTGGAGCTTCATGACTAACCTAACAATTGGACATAGGGAGGTTTGGTTAAAATTCAAGAACTACAATTAGAAAAAATATTGTAGAGAAAAAATTCACTCACAAGTAGCTTTCCCGTCTTTCTGACGGAGGCTTCTACTGTTTCTTAAATGTTGTCTTGTTTTCATACATATATGTCGCAACAAAAAAAAAAAAAAAAAAACCAATCAGATATAGTTAACTTATCTTTATAACTGATAACATATATGAATGACTAAAAGAGAAGCACGAGGATGGCGAGAAATTGAGCATGTGAAAAAGTACAGGTGGCTATATCTTATTTGGTCTGAACAGAATTTTTAGGACATATAGCACCCAAAGACTGGGGAAGTAAAAAACAAAATCATAACTATCAACTGCTGACATGGATGGTTCTACATTCTCATATTACTATGCAGATGAAATAGCCAAAGGGTGGCACTCTATACCTTGAACTTGCGATGAATGAGTCAACATATTTGATCTTCCATCCGACCTGAAATGCACCTCTGTTCGAGGCAAGGGTAAGGAAGATGCACCTCTTTCTGAAGAATTGGCAGGCGGGAACCTGGATATAGCAGCTGATTGTACTTCATTGACAGGCAACATATTTGATGAAGATGTTGGAGCCGGTGTAGAAACATGGACTGCTGATGAAGCTGCTCCAGCAGGTACTGCAGCATTTGGTCTGTCTGGGGGATACCTATGAGCAGTATGTAAAGATGAACCATGGTTTTCAGCCTTGTGTCCAAACCCTGCTTGCGTCGGTGATGGATATGATCTAGGCTGTGCAAACTTCTTGGATTCTTCCATCTAAGAAAATAATGCAGGAAGAAAGAGAAAAAAAAATCATAAATTGTGTACAAACATATCATATAAATATAATATATTTTATAACCATTTAAAGCATAACCATGTTCAGAGTTTTATACTGATAAATTAAGCATCGCTACCAACAAATTTCTGATCAACAACTAGAAGGTTATAGTGAGCCAGTCGTTAAGAAAAAAAGCCAACTACATTTCAGTTCCAAATTTCCCCTTGAAGTTCATGACAGTGTTCTGACACCACCAAATTGGCAGTTTACATTTGTAAATACCAATGGAAACTCCCACAATTCCACCAAACTCTATTTGGCAGGCTTCTGGTTCAGGAAAATTTATTTGGCAGGCTTCTGGTTCAGGAAAATTTGTCCAGTGTAATTAGATTTGGTCCTGTTGCTAAGGGACACTCAGCTCATACATCTATATGAGAAGGTTGTTTGGTGATTTTGGATAAGAAGTTAGAATTTTTGCTATAAACTCGTCTTCCTTTTAGACTCAACTTTATTTTTAATATAAACTCATCTTCCTTTTAGAGTTCAGTTTATCATGCAAGAAATCTTCCAAGGAATCTCCAGGATAGCTACCTTTGATAATGACAAACTGCATATAAGATCATTGGCTTCTTTGATCTTGAGGTATGGCTAGTTCAATCCTATTTGATAGTATCATTGTAACTATGGAATTGAACTAAATTGAAAATATTGTGACAATTTTTTTCCCTAAACATTGGGAAGGATAGTTACAGGGTATTTGTTTAGCCTTAGTAAGAGGGCCACGTCTGAAGAAGAGGTGGTCTTCCATCTGGTGTTTTTAGAACAGATTCTAAGTTTAGAACAGATTCTGGGTAGATTTTATGTATCACCTTTTTTTCTAAGTTTTTCTTTTCAAGTTACTTCTCATTTCTCAGTCTTATCTCTGCCAGGAATATGAAAATGTGTACTAAATCCTACAGGAAAGATAAAGCAATACTGTCCCATAACTCCTTTACTGGAGAAAATTTCTACTTTCCAACCAATATTACAATTTAAACAACAAAAATTCCATTTGCAATCATCACAGATCAATGCAATTTATATGCTAAACATTTTAAATAGTTCAGAAATCTAGATATAATAGGACAATATCTCATTTGTCACTATCATCATACTAGTACCACAACACGATCCCAATTTAAATAAAAAATAAGTATCTATAACTAACCTTAAAAGATGAAATGCTGAGACCTGATATTGCTAAGAAATGGATAGCTTAATTTTGACCTGAACTTGCAGCACAAGAAGCTGAAGCATTATTTGGTTGGTTGTTACCATGATCCCTTGTAATCCTCTGATTATCCAACTCCCTAACTGAATCCACTGCCACATTATTTGATGCAGAGGAACCTGTTGCTTCACTATTTTCTCTGGTTTCAAGACGCTCCATTAAGCGTGATACGCTAGCAATGCCAGCATTTACCTCTCTCTTAACTTCTGAACCAATATCAGCCATGGAAGTGCTCCGAGAAAACAGCCTCTCCTTCCATCCTCTGGTATTCTTTGTAATGGAGTCTTTGTACCTGTAGACAGAGAAAAGTGAATAAATAAATAAATCAGCCAAAGACAGAATCAAATGCAATTTTTTCTAGGTTAACTTACTCTTAAGACCTCCAGTGCAGTGAACTACAGGAATAGTTCCATAACGCATTGCATACAACTGATTTAGACCACAAGGCTCGAATCTTGAAGGCATCAATAGTATGTCACAGCTGTGTATTTTCAAATATATTAACATTATTGAAAATTTTGAAGTGAGAACATTGCACTTTAAAAATCAATAGTAACCTACCCAGCCGTTATCCTGTGAGAAATAGGAACATTAAATCCAACCCAACCACGGAACTTGTCCTTGTAAGCAGCCTCCGTAGCTCTCATCCAGTTTTCAGTTTGTGGGTCCCCTGACCCAAGCATAACCTGAACAAGGTAAGATAGCTCAAGTCAGAAATAAAATACACATTTTGTGGAACACAATCTACAACCCTATAACTGCAGAGACAGAGAGCAAGTTTAAGAATTAATATAACCACATAAAAGACAACCACGCTGTCTAATTGGGTGACTATAACTACATTGTGTAATTTCATGAGAATAGTGAAGGCAGAGTGCTGATGATAGAGGATGGCACAAAAACAACTATAAAAGGAGAAGCGAATTACTCTTATTGAAGGGATAAGGTGAAATAAAGCTAAATAACACCTCAATAATAAAAATATAAGCTTACAAATTGGACATCATCTTGCAGAAGATCTGGCATTGCAGCTCTGATCAGATCAATTCCCTTTTGATAATTCAGTCTTCCTATGAATCCAATCTACGAAAATCATTGCAAAATAAGTTATAATAGAAGGAATGAGCTATTTCAAATTTTCAATATTGAAAGAACTAGAATACAAAATTTAGTTCTCACAATTGGACAGTCCGGTCTGATAGGGAGCCCAAGTTTCTTCGTTTGAAACAACATTGTTTTTCTTCAAAAGGAAAAACTCTTTTCTACCAATGGAACTCTTTCAATAGAGACCATCTAACAAGTAACATCTCTCCGTCCAAATGAAATTCATGAGCTCAGGAAAACAGATCTTTGTTTGCTGAAGTACATGTACACCTCCAATGCTGAAGTTCATGAGCTCAGGAAAAGAGGCAACTTTGACTTTGTTTGCAATAAACATATCACTATTCTTTAAGCTTTTATTAACTGTTATTTATATAAAATATCAGCTGTAAATGATTCAAAATCAAGAAAAGAGTTACATGAGTCAACTCTGTATGGATTTTTAATATAAAATCAACTCTGTATTAATTTTTACCTCATCATGGCCAAGGGAGGTATCAAAACCTTTAACAAATATAGTCTGTCCCTGGCTTTTACCACCTTTCTGATAAGACTCTTTGCTGCAAAAGACAACATAAACTTTCAATCAGTTCTAATGGCTGGTTTGAAACAAATATACATTTTAGCCACACCAATCCAACAAGTAAGGCTTTGAAGCAAAGAATACTAAACATGTACCTCCTCTTCATCAGATTCACTTTCAGAGTCATCACTTGACTCATCTTTCTTTTTGGAGGCTTTAAAGTAAGGCTTTGTATGCATTTTAAAGATTAGTTTCCATAAATGAGAATAAGACATGAGTTCTCAGATTCTTTAGAGACAAGTTCATAATCTTAATAAACAAAAAGCACCAGCAATACCTTGCAAGAGCAGCTTCTGTAGTACATCTTTTTTATCATTGTTGGTTAGTGTTGCATGTGCAGTTGCTACTGCGTATTGCACTGCTTGTTCTACAAAAGGGTTTGCAGATTCCCTGAAATCTTGAGATGATAGTAAGCATTAGCAATGAAAAGTGTCCATGCCAACTTTAGCATCTCATTGATAGTTGATATCTGGACTCTGTATTATGCCAAATTGTATATTTTCAAAATAGGATAGTACCAACACTTCATAAATACTTATACTTTCCCATTTCCACATCCTAAACAAGGAGAAGGAATCTGCTTACTATGGCTTTACTATGTAGAACAGGAAGTGGAAGACACGAGCTTCTAATGACTACATAGATCACTGGAAGTGTTTAAGAAAAAAATGTACCTCATGTTTTCCAAGAGAGAGATCAAAAGAGACCATAACAGATAACAGGACATCCTGCCTTGCATATTTGATCCTAAAGGGCTGCGTATAAAAACTGTTGTCTGTATCATCAATCTTCCAAATCCCGAAGTTATCTTCAAATCCAAAATCAGGATCTGCATAAACCATCTAAGATGTCACTGTCTTATTGTAAGTGATGCATAAGACACATCAGTAAAATGTTAGTGGTGATAATGCAGATGATAATGCAGAAAGACTCTAAACAAAGAAGTATACTTTGAACAATAACAAAAAACAACTCAATAAATATTGACAGAAGGAAATGTCACTCATTGTAGCTTTCATATTGATAACAAAACAAAATAAGTTGTATAAGACTATAACAAAATGAAGTCAGCCCAAGCAGTCAGCTCCCAGCAACCCGGACAGCACCAACGCAAGCTCTGTTTCGCAGCAGCGTGCAGAAAAACCCGCAAGCCTCCCAGCAGACCTAAACCACAGCTCAAAACCGGTGTGCTAACCGCGCACGCTGAAACCCGCTGCGGCCAGAAACAGCACGTACAACAGACACGCTGAATCGCACTCTGTCTGGATCAACATCGCACTCTGTCTGCAATGCAAAGCACGCTGAAACTGCAGCGCACCCTGCCTGGGACGTGCTCTGTGCTGCAGTGTTCGGATCATCCCTTCCCTTTCAGTTACCGCCGGATTATCTCCAGTGTTTACTGATAAAGGAGGGAGTAGCAAATTGAGGAGCCATAGTAGAACCAAAGTCAGGGATAGTACCATGTTTTCAGAGACAAAGAGGGTGAGAGAGGTGGCGGGGTGGTGGTGATGCTTGATGGAGAAAAGAGGGAGAAAGGTGGGGTGGCGGGAGGGAGAGAAGTGGCGGTGGCGGGGTGGCAGTGATGATGGCGGTGTTTGATGGAGAAAAGATGGGGGAAGGAGAAGAAGGGAAGAAAAGAAGATGAAGAGAGGGGAAGAGAGTTTTTTTTTTTAATTTGAGTTTTTATTGGTGGTGTGGGAGAAAAGTGTTGGTGTAGGAAATAAAGTAGGTGGCGTGAGAGAAAAAAAGTTGATATAATGGTGTAGGACAGTACTTTAGATGATGCCAAATAGTCACTGCCTTTTCTATAAATAGTTGGAATGGTTGTAGACAGCAGAATACAAACCCTCAATAATCTACTCTTCTCTTCAGTAACCCTTTTTCATAAAAGAAAACACTTTTTCCCATCAAGAATGTCAATCACCCAAAACATCAATAAGATCATAACTTTGGCCAGCTCTAAGGAGTCTTCTCCTCAACACTTTTTCCCATCAAGAATGTCGATCACCCAAAACTTCAATAATATCACAACTTTGGCCAGCTCTAAGGAGTCTTCTCCTCAGCACTTTTTCCTATCAAGAATGTGGATCACCCAAAACTTCAATAATATCACAACTTTGGCCAGCTCTAAAGAGTCTTCTCCTCTGTTAGCTTTCTCAACAAGTTATGACAAATTGTATTCAATCATCTAATCTAAAATGTACAAGATACATGACTTATATAGACAATGTAATGTGTTGCTAGTTGTCAAAACAACCTAAAAGACTAACACACTATGGACCACATGAACAGCTGTACTAACAACTAGCTAATACTAACTCAGATGTTGATTGTATTACTAATTAGTCTTGACATCCCCCTTCAAACTAAGCGTAGATATATCAACTACACTTAGTTTGTCACGAAGTTTCAAAAATCTGGATTTCCCAAGAGCTTTAGTGAGAATGTCAGCAACCTGATCAATAGCAGGAATGTGGTGAACCTGGACAAGCCTGCGAGCAACCTTCTCTCGTACAAAGTAAAGATCCAATTCAATATGCTTAGTCCTAGAATGAAGAATAGGATTTGCACTAAGCATTACAGCACTGTTATTATCACACCAGATAGTGGGAGGACTGGAGCGAATGTGTAGTTCAGAAACTAGAGACTGCAACCATGTGAGTTCAGCCGTAACAGCAGCAAGACTCCTATATTCGGCTTCAGTACTACTTCTTGAGATAGTGCTCTGCTTCTTTGAAGACCAAGAGATGAAATTAGCACCCAAATACACACAGTAGCCAGAGGTGGACCTCCTGTCAATGGGATCAGATGCCCAATCAGCATCACAGTAACCTGTCCACTTGAATGAAGGTGTTGAAACTAGATGAAGACCAACAGTGGGTGTAGCCTTGAGATACCTCAGAATTCTTTTAACCACTCTCCAGTGTGATTCAAGAGGATGTTGCATGAATTGACAAACTTTATTGACAGAGTATGCTAATTCAGGTCTTGTGATGGTAACATACTACAGAGCACCAACCATACTCCTATACAAGTGAACATCTGCAACTGGATCACTGCCAGTATCATAGAGCTTTTCACCACCGCTCATTGGAGTAGACAAACCATTGGCGAATTGCATTTTAGCTCGACATAAAAGATCATTAATATACTTAGTCTGAGACAAAAACAAGCCATCAGTGGTTTGTTGAACCTGAATGCCAAGGAAGTAGTGAGCAAGACCAAGATCTTTCAAGGCAAACTGAGCATTTAGCTGATGAATGAGTTGTGAAACATCCTTAGAACTGGAACCAGTGACCAAAATATCATCAACATACACCAGAAGAAATATAGGAGAAGGAGAATGTCGGATGAACAGTGAGGTATCTGACTTAGAAGGAGCAAAACCAAATAGATGGAGAGTATGTCTCAGCTTCTCAAACCATGCCCGAGGAGCCTGCTTCAGTCCATACAAAGCTTTGTGTAGTTTGCACACAGCAGTGGGACGAGAAGAATCAATAAATCCAGGAGGTTGCATCATGTAAACATCTTCTTGTAAATCTCCATTCAAGAAGGCATTATTAACATCAAGTTGAAAAACAGACCATCCATATGTAATAGCTATTGTGAATACAACCCGAATTGTAGTGGGTTTCACCACTGGACTGTATGTCTCAGCATAATCGAATCCTGCAACTTGTTCAAATCCTCGAGCCACCAACCTAGCCTTATATCTGTGTACAGAACCATCCGCATTTTGTTTAACCTTAAACAACCATTTGCAACCAACTATAGATCTGTTTTGAGGAAGATCAACTAAAGTCCATGTGTTGTTCCTTAGCAAGGCTAGATACTCATTCTGCATAGCCGAGGACCACTGAGGGGTATCAAGTGCTTCAAGTAAGCTTACAGGTTCAGTTGAAGTCAGATAGACTTTAGGCTTGTAGATACCAACCTTAGACCTAGTAATCATTTTATGACCAGGAGCAATACTGAGAGGAGGACTAGACACTGACCTGTCTGCAAGACTGTCATTGATAATAGGACTAGAACTGGGAACCTGACTAGGAGCAGAACTAGGAGCAGGACTAGGACTAGTTGAGGTAGTGGGAGACAAGTTAACCAATGGACTAGGCAATGTATTGTTGAATGAATTGGATTGATTATCAGAAGGTGAAGAAGAGAACCCAATGGATGCAGGAACAGAAGTAGAGGAATGACTAATGGGTGAAAGGTTGGAAGTACCAGAGAGCCACTTTGAATAAGGAAAGTGATTCTCATTAAACACAACATCACGAGATATGTAGAGACGACCAGTACTTGACACACATTTATAACCTTTATGTTGAGAACTATAACCCAGAAAGAGACACTCCTCATATCGAAATTGAAGTTTATGAGAGTTGTAAGGCCTGGTGTTGGGAAAACATGAACACCCAAAGACTTTTAAAATGTTGTAATCAGGAGCTTTATTGTAAAGTTTTTCATAAGGAGATAAGCCATTAAGAACTTTAGTAGGAACACGATTGATAAGAAACACAGATGTCTTAACAGCATCATCCCAGTATTTTAAGGGAAGTGAGGCATGTGCAAGGAGTGTTAATGCTGACTCAGTAATGTGACGATGCTTCCTTTCAGCAAGTCCATTCTGCTGATGAGTAGTGGGACACGCAAGCCTATGACATATCCCATGCTGGCTAAGAAACTTAGCAAATGACCTATACTCCCCTCCCCAGTCTGACTGTATACATTTTATAGGAAAACCAAATTGTAACTCAACTTGAGCCTTGAAGTTAAGGAAAGTAGGATACGCATCCGACTTGTTTTTCAATAAGTAAACCCAAGTGAACCTGCTATAAGAGTCAATGAAATGAATATAGTACTTGAAACCACAAGATGATAGAGTAGAGGCAGGACCCCAGAGGTCAGTATGAATGAGTTCCAAGGGTTTTGAGTATACAGTGGTGGAATTGGAAAAAGGAAGCCTATGAATTTTGCCCAAGCAACAGGCAGTACAAACATCCATATTTGTATTAGGAGTAGCAATATTACATTTGGTAAGCACTTGCTTTACAACAGAAAGAGAAGGATGTCCTAACCTAGCATGCCAATGAGACAAAGAAGAACATGCTTTTGACACAAAAGTATTATTACAAACTGGAAATCTAGAAGAACTATTGGCTGATGTAGTGACTGAACTGGATGTTGAGCAAGATGCTCTACTAACTGGAACCCAATGACTGGCTTAAGAAGATGATGAATTTGAATTTGAACAAGCAACAGAAGATGCAGACCTTGAACCAGGAAGAGACATAGAAGGAAACACATATAAACCTCGCTTAAGTGTCCCTTTCAAGAGAATTTGTTGTGTGACCTGATCTTTGACAAAACAAAAATTAGGATGAAATTCAAAAAAGACATTGTTATCTCTAGCAAACCTAGACACACTTAAGAGGTTCTTGGTCAATTTAGGAACTTGAAGGACATTTCTAAGATGTAATTCTCTTGAGGAATTAACAGAAGAAATAGAGGACTGACCGATGTTTTCAATGGGCAAGGCAGTTCCATCTCCCACAAACAGTTGCTCATTGCCATGATAAGGCATAGCATTCATCAAATTCTGAGTATAAGGTGTGCAATGATCAGTGGCTCCTGAATCTGGATACCACCTATCGTCAGCATGTGGCTGCAACTGAGTTGTGGAAGCAGTATTCGGCTGTATCTGAGACTGTGAAGCAGCTCTCCAAGAAGGAAGATTATGCTGATTTGATGAAGCAATGAAAGCCTGTCTTGGAGTTGAAGCTGTTGGTTGAGATGAGTTGCCATATCCAAAAGAAGATGACTGTGAACTCCATGGATTTGAGACAGAGTTATCAAACCAATTAAAGCATTTGAAAGCAAGATGCCCAACCTTGCCACATATTTGACATTGTGGGCGATTAGATTGAGAACCAAATCCAGTTGGCCGAAAACTTCTTCTTGATCTAGCACCCCTGGCATTGAAAGACCCTCTGAACTGAGGTCTTCCCCCTTGAGAACGAGACACGAAAGACCTAGGTGACGGTCTGTATGAAGACTGAGCCATATTCACAGAGCTACTGATATCAAGATCTTTAGTATGTCTTTCAATTCTAGCTTCTTGAACAAGTAGAAGAGATTCCACTTCGGTAACACTGTATTCATCAGTTCTTGAACTAACTGAGATTACAAAGGTATCATACGCTTGAGGTAAGCCATCAAAGATGGCATTGACATGATCTCTTGAAGATAGTAGGTGTCCTACTGATGCCAACTGATCAGTGATAGATTTGAGTTTCAGAAGGTAGTCATTGATTGACAAGTCTCCTTTCTTGAAGTTTTTGTGTGGGGTGATCAATTCATTGCCATTTCTCCATTTGATCTTGTTAGTAAGATACTTAGAACATATAATTGGATGCATATATAGTGCATTTGGTATGAGGCACTTAAATGAAAATCTCTAGATTTCGTTATCTCTTTGTTTTTCCTTTCTTTTTGCTGATTTTTTTCGAAAATATAACTTGCTCTTGATCAATCAATGCCACTTTTGTAATCTAACAGTTCCAACTTGCAACTATATATATTCAAAGCTAAATGTTTTTTGTTTTTTTTTCCCACTGAGATAGTAGATCTTACCCATGGTTTTTACTTTAAATATGCTTTGGCTATTAAAGAATTTTAAAGAAAAAACAGACTTTATTATCTATCGACAATAAATTCAGAATTGACTTTTTAGCAACTTTTTTAGCTCAATAACAGATTGTTTATAAATTTAGAATTGTAAGTGTTCATTTTCACCATTAAACTATTAAGGATTTAGGCTATGTCAGGCTATTGTTCTCTTGTTTCCTCGACTCCACGGAGTAAGACATAAATTTCTCAATAAAAGATATTATGTTGATTGCATAATGGATTCTTCTGAAAAAACATTGGCGCGTGTGTAAACGAGGTGTTCTACCTAACGGAGCTATAGCCCTTTTGTTTGTGATAAATATTATATCTGTATATAATTTCTTGTCAAGATGAATATTCCATGATCCGACATCATAGATCTCTGATCTGTTTCCTGTGAAGGATGGGCATTGCTTAGAAGTAAGATTCCGTTTATAATCCATCGATGTGATGGGTATCTTTTGTTTCTCTTTGTGATGATAAATGACCTACTAAACTCAGTGATTAAAGTATTGCTTTCATATCGCGAAAGTCATTGGTTCAAATCCAATAGTAGGTATAACTTATTAGATACCATTGACTTTCAGAATTTGAAGATGTTCATTTTCAGCATTTAGGCTATTCTATAATTTCTAACTATATAAACTATTACAAAAAGATTAAGTAGGTAGGTTTTCTTAAGCTTTTTAAAAAACATTGATTGTATTCACGCAGAAACGGAGTTTGCAGATAGAAGAGAGGATCGAAGAGCTGAAGAAGGAATTAAGGGCGTTGTCGAATGCATCTTCCTCCGACACACTCTGGAAATTGAAATTGATTGATGATATCCAACACCTTGGTGTTGCATATCATTTTGAATCTGAGATTGAAAACAATTTGCAAAAAATATATGATGACGGCAATGATGAAAGCTACAATATATCTGCATGTTGTTGCTCTTCGATTTCGGCTATTGCGGCAAGCTGGGTTTGATGTATCGCCAGGTAATGAATACTTACCAATATCTTTATGGATCGGGCACAAGGGACAGCATTTTAATAAAAATGCTTGGCAATCAGCTGATGAAACTGAAAACTTTCACAACAATGAATTTACTATTTATTTCTGGATTTTGGTAAAATAAGGAGGTTTGATTTTATATTTTTGGAAAATAGTTCAAATTATGTTATTTCCAATAACCATATATTACTGGTGAAAGGAATTGACTTTGGCTTTTGGGATTATAGATGTTTTTGAGAAGTTCAAAGATGACAAAGACGGGTTCGAGGAAAAGCTAAGTCTTGATGTGAACAGCATGCTGAGTTTATATGAAGCTGCAAATTTAAGCTACAGGGAAGAAGTTATATTAGAGGAGGCTATTACTTTTACTACTCATCACTTGAAGAAGCTTATGGTAAACCATCTAACTCCTACTCTGGTAGAACAAGTGCAACATGCTCTAGAACTACCTCGACACAAGCGTTTTGTAAGGTTAGAAGCCAGACACTACATGTCTGTGTACCAAGAGGATGAGTTGCGAAATGAATCACTCTTAGAGTTTGCAAAGTTGGATTTTAATTTCGTACAAGCATTGCATCAGAGAGAGCTAGCTGAAGTTTCAAGGTAATATATATTCATTTGTTTGGTTTTATAAGAAAAAAAAATTTCGCACCAAGGTCCCCTAGCTATAACTCTTCACCATAAGGTGGGTCTCTAGCTAGGGGGACCGAGTGTTTCAATTAGTGGTTTCCACACAGAAGTAATTGGACCTTAAATTTGAAAGTAACTTGCTATAGAATCCCACAAAATGTGCGTCTAAAGGGTAGAGAGTTGGTGTGAACAAAAATATACTCCTCTATATTTATGTCAAAATATTGGATTAATGTCAAAATGTATGGACATAATCTGAGATTTGTTTAGCAAAAATACCAGGGAACAGATCATCTGATATCTATCTCTATCTAATTATATCAGATTGCAGCCAATTATTTGCAGATATATGTCATTGCTTGAATAAATATATGTTGTGGTAGTTGCATGTAACATGAAGTAATCTTTTCCATAGGTGGTGGAGAGATATGGACATCATCCCAAAGCTGCCTTTCAGTATGAGAGATCGATTAGTTGAAGGCTACACTATGATAATGACTATGATGTCTGACCGTCGACATTCAACAGGGAGAATTTATGTCCAAATTAATTGCAATTATGACAGTGCTTGATGACTCTTTTGATGTCTACCGTAAACTTGATGAACTTGAACCACTTACTAATGCAATTTTAAGGTTCACATGCGTTCTTATATCTTCATTTCAATTATTATACTTCATTTGTACTAAACACTAACATTAGTTGATTGAATTGAATGTCTTGCAATTATCAGGTGGGATGTCGGGGAGCCAGGGGAGTTGCCAGAGTATATGAGAATAACTGTGCTTGAACTCAAGAAACTTTTTAATGAAGTCGATGAGGAGATGACCAAAAGGGGACAACCTTACAGTATCCTTTACTTCCAACTAACGGTATGAACTACAAATTAGTTTATAATTACCTCTTCTTTTAATAATTTGCCAACTTTGAAGATATCTTGAGTTTTTCTAATGACGGTGTTATTTAATAAATGACAGATGCAAGAATACGTTAGAAATCTTCTTATAGAAACGAAGTTGTTCCAAACAGGTCAAGTGCCAAGTCTGAAAGAGTGGTTACAAGTTTCAAATATAACATCCGCAGGCCTGTTAATGGGTTGCATACTAGACACTTGGGAACATGCAACGAGGAAAGCCTTGGAATGGGCTAGCAAGGAGCCCAAGATTGTTACAGCAGTCAGTATGATTGGTCGTATCATGGATGACATTCAAACCTACAAGGTATGATGATTGAATAGTTTAGACAATTTGTCTAAACACATACAAGAGTTTACCTTTTTTACAATCCAACTAAATATTTATTTTAGAAAAAAAAAAACTTGTAACTAATTTTCACTTATTTCTGTTGATGTTCAAAGTTGGAGCAAGCCAGAGGAATTATGCCTTCCAGTGTGACGTGCTATATGAAAGACTATGGAGTATCAGAAGAAGAAGCCATTAAAAGCCTTCAAAAGATGATTAATGAGAAGTGGAAGGACATAAACAAAGAGTGTTTAAGGCCTACACCTGTGTCCATGCATCTCCTTATGTTCCCCGTCAACTTGGCAAGAATGGCAGAAGCCTTCTACCATTACGGAGATGGATTTACTAACTCAGATGGATATACCAAGCAAATGATAGCTTCCTTGCTCCTTCATCCTATTCCAATATGAGAAGCGCTTTAGAAAACTTTACTAGCTAGCATAATAATAATATGTAAGCAGGTTAATTAAGTTATATTATTTGTAATTGGGCCTAATATAGTAAAGCTCATATTAGTTACGGTTAGGGTTAGTTACTTGCCAAAGAAGCCTTTAGGCTTATAAATAAGGCTTGAGAATTAAATTGTGGTTGGTTGAATTTGATTAAATAAAATTGAAGTTCGTTTAGGGTTTATCATTGTTTAGTGTAACTTTACTTTAGCTTAGATTCATCGTCATCGTCAGCGAGAAGAAGAAGAAAAATCCAATTGTCTTATATTTTTAGAAACTTGAGACATTGATTGCATTGGCTAAACCATAACAATTTATGAGAACTAGGTCCAAGTTTTTTAGATCCATAAAATTATGAACTGAAGAGAAGGAAACATTGTGAAAATGATTTATTCTTAACATGTAGAGATAGAACCCTTCTTGTGTTATATGGATTTCTTTGTTTAAATTTTTCAACATGAACTGAACGTGAGAAATATTCAATTAGATGAAGTAAGAGGGTGTTTGTTATTTGTTATGAATAGACTCGGAAGTCTTAATAAGAAGTGGAACACTTCAAAAAGAAATTTTTTTTTTTTATACTTCTAATCTTGAAGTTCCGATTGGAGTAAGCACCAAGGGGGTGTTGATCACTTAGCACTGAGTGCTTAATGAAAATATATTCCAATAATAACCTCACAATAAATTGGTAATTATTGTTGTTACCCATCTCCTCTTTTCTCCACCTCATCTTTATCATGCGAGCAAGGCCACTACCGTCCCTAGCCTCCCATCTTCTTCCTATTCGTCTTTTACTTTCTCTTCCTCTCTATATTGAAGATTGTATGAAGAATGGAGATGAATATGGGGTGGTTTTTGGGAGTGGTGGGAAGGAATCTTAATGGTATTTGGAAGAGAAAAACAGGTGGAGAAGGGGTTAATGTTGGTGGTTTGTGGTAGGCGATGGGAGTTGTGGTGGTAGATAAAAATGTAAAAAAAAACTAAAAACTTCAAGTCAACACCTAAAATAAAAACAACTTTTTATTTTACAGCTTCTAATCAGCAGCCCATTCAAAAGCAAAACAAACAGTTCATTTAGAAGGTCGTTCAAAACTTCTAACTCCATTTAGAAGTTAGCTTCTAAACGCTTAAAAATACACCACCTAAGTATTTTTGGTATTTTAGTATACAATACTAGAAGCCAATAGAGTGGGTTCAGACCTAAGGGACCCTACCTGTCACGCCCCGACCCGCCACAGGAATCACAGCGTGCCGATGCGTGAACTAACCCGTAATACAGGCGGATCGTAATCGGCCACAACATCATAATATAACACATTCGTGATACGATAATGGAACGGAAATAAAAACTACGATAAAAATTTGAACAAAATAAGTATATTTGATTCGCCCCGCCAGAGTCATAGCGACAAAACCAATACAAGCATCTAGTATAACAATATAGTACACCTGATAACACAAAGGAAGCAAAACATACCCGTACAGGGTGGACACGACCAAACAACACAAAACGCGCCTATAACGGAAGACGAGGCCTAAGCGCCACGATCAGCAGGAACGCCAACACTGCCTGCACTCCAATAGAAGCACACCCCTTGCGGGGTCAGCAAAGCACAAAGCTAGTTGGTGCGAGCGAAGTAAATACAAATAACAGAATATTATACAAGGAAAATTCATGCCAGACAATAAAGGATAAGTAACAAGTTCTAAAGTCTAAATCACGTTGTGTCTCTAAGGATAATAGTTCTAAGTTCAAGCACCAACACAAGCATTTCAGATTCAACAATAACTACAAGTTTATGAGATATGCCGATCAATATCTGTGATTCAAAATGGTAAATATCAAGCGAAGAAAAATAAAGACAATCTCATAGTTCTTCCTAGTCTCCTATGTATAGCAATCAAGTCGAAGCCAAAAATCCTGTAAGATTCTGTATAAGTGTCTCATATCATAGGTATCCGCATACCCTACGAATGTGTCTCACCCAGACACATCCCACAAGGTGCACCAGTACCACTTCGGGGCTTGTTTGTATCCTAATGGGGTGCCATCTGCCAGGATACAAACTCAAACATCCCGAACGACTGGCCTAACACGGCCAACCTAACACAATCAAACTCAAGCGCGCTGGGAGGGAAAGCGAGTAATCTCCAAAGCACGTCCTCCGGGACCCGTCCTACTACACTCTATAGTGGCAAGTGCGTGCGGGAGCTCACCGCACCTCAACAAGCTTGCCACATGCAATAGCGTCCTCAATGTCAGGTGCGAGTCATCTCAAGCACCATCCAACTCACGATGCGAGCAAACTCCTAAGCATCGGCACAACAGGCATTATAGCGGGGTAAAGACACTTACACTAACATCCACATGCACAAATGACGAGTCTGTACATAATCAACGGTAACAAACGTGCAATCATAATCAATTCGGCAATTTTTATTAAACCACGACTATGCCAGGGTCCCAACATGACCCAATTCACCACGATAAATTTATTCAAGTCGATTATCATATATACTCAAGACTCGGCAATCCACGGTAAAACATGACATACTATGCAAACTCGAAAACGAAGCATACAAGTCCAATGTCATTACACCAAAGCCTAATCACCCCAAAATTCATTCACAAATAACCAACACAATCATCGAAATATCTGAAAACCCCGAATTTCGGATTTAGATTCAATTATACACAATCGACGGTATAATAAATAAGAGTGATAAATACTAATGGATGAATTCAAATAACTATTATACTTATCCGTGAATTTCAGCTAAATCCTTTCAAAGTCACAAGAACTCATTCTATGAAATAGTATATTTTATTACCTAATTGAATGGATTAAACAATTATCTTAGGCCTATGGGGTATTAGCTCAGCTAGTAGACTTGTGACGGATGGTATCATAAGTATAGGGTTCGAACCCCGCCTAAAAAACTACGCTTTCTCACAATTAATTTTGTTGTACTTCTGCCTTGTCACGTTTTTCTGTATGTTTTCATCCTTCTTGACATGACAAATTCCAAATGAAGGGGATGTCTATCCAAAATAGTTCTGAAATGAAGAGATTTTGATTAAATCAGACAATTAAGACCCGATAAATGAATTCTCAAATTATAACTGACAAGTTAACTTCCACTAATAATAGCAAAGTTACCTATAAATCCCTACATACATTTGTTGCAGTTTCCACATAATCAAATTCAATAAACCAAAACCATTTGAGACACTCTTCCCATTTTGTAGGTGTTTTATTATCTACAACAAAATGTAAGTAGACAAACACAAAGAAAAACGTTGCATTTGTTTCCCTCCTTCATATGTTTGCTGAAGTGTTTTCTTAAAGACTAATCTGATGTTTTGAAACTCATGTTAGTGACAGATAACAATCGCGACTGGGACCAAACAAGAACAACAAAAATCAACATCATCAATCATATGAGCATACTGAACATCCAAAATGACAAGACTGGAAAATATAACCAAGAGAAACGTATACTTATTCCAAAATCAATAAACTGCATGTATCTTCAATGGCGCGCCTACATGACATAAGGTCAACAAGGAAGAAAACATTCTTATCTTTATAATGTATAATGGTTTTGGTCTACAAGAAATCTGGCATTAGGTGGTGAAATTATATGTGATGCTTCGAAAGTTGTCACCATTTTTTAATTTACATGAGGAATTTTGACATGTCATCACATATTTGTTCAAACCGATTTTTTTGTTTCTAGTTCCTCACATAAACATTTTGTAATCTTCGCATGATAGAAAGTGAGAAAACTACCGCCTAAATGAAATACATTTTGTGAGGAAAAGTAACACCTCGTCACATTTCGACCAAAAGCCCAACCCAATAGTGGACAAACTTTCCTCACAGAATAGACAATCTAATGTAGAATTAATTTCCCCTCAGACTTGGATTCCCATGAGTAGCGAAAAACAATCTAATGTAGAATTAATTTCCTATCAGTAAATAGACAATCAAACAACAGAAATCTGCATAGCAAGGGAAATGGAATCCAATTCCTAAGGAAAATGACTAACAAAACAAACCCTAATTTAAAAAAAGCAATAAAGTTATATGTTCAAAACCTATTCATATTTCCCCTTTCCTCTGTTCATTCTTATCACCATACTTAACCAACCCAAGCGTGAGTTTGAAACTTTGCCTCCTCCACCGCCACCTAAGACCTAAGGAATAGGTGAAGCTGATAGGGAATGTCGAAGAGGCGACCATTGTTGCTGTGGTGGTGGAGGAAGATGGGACTAAGATAGTGGAATCAATCAAGGAAACCATTGTTGTTGTTCAAAAGGAGGCTGAAGCAACCCCAGATCCAGATCCAGTTACAGGGCCAAAAGAAAAGGAAACAACCACCACCATTGTTGCTACTGTTTTGGAAGAAGAACTAACCCCAGCCGAGCCAATTATACCGAGTAAGTATCGATTTTTGGAATCCCACTTCTTGCCGACAGAAGTGATGTGAATCAAAACATTGTCTGATGGAGGAAGGAGTTCAAGATTGATGGTGTTTTGGAGGAAGATCTCGGGACTGATCTTGTGAAGGTTGTGTTCATGATCAAAACTTCTTTTTTTGTTTCTCTTTCTCAAACTATTGAATCCCAAATGATCGACCCTGTAGGAAGCATGGTTCCAAAAGTGACTTTGGTTCACCAATTCATGCTCAACGACCACTACACCGGATGCACAGAGCGATGAACAACAACTATTTCACTAATCCCTACAGTCCCAAACCCTACAATGTTAAAGGATTTTGTTCCTTGTTCATCAAGTGTATTGCTAAGATCTTGGCCAATCGATTGAAAGTTTTCATCCCTCATCTTGTGTGCAAGCAGCAAATGGTTGCTCGCCTTTTGAGGGAGGGAAAGCATTTTCGTAGGAGCCTACTTCTTTCAGTTTCAAACCCATTTCTTAGTCACCGGATGGAGCTCACACTTAAGCGAGTGGTGTTGTCTGCCTCTCCGAGTCGTTCTATTATTTCTTGGATTCGTCTATGTCCAATGAGAGTGGATCAGAAAGATGTCCTCACAAACTATCCCGATTAGATTATTGCTTTGATTTCTTCTGGCACGACATAGTGTCATTTGTTTGATTCATTATTTGGGACCTGCTTTACACTAATCCCATAGCTGCCCCTCCCCTCTGGAGGTTTAATTTAAAAAAAAAAAAAAAACTTTAATTTTTTTCTTACAACAGTATCATCTTCTTCATGACACTCTAGGAATGCACTTTATTAGATTATTATTTATATGACTTATTAAGAAAATATTATGACGTTTCAACGTGTCCCCGAGTCCTAGTTTTTTGAAAATTGTCGAGTCGGTGTGCCGTGTCCGTATCCGTGCATCCTTGATTTTCACACTTTGTCAAATTGGGTGTTGCAGTCGCATACTCGTTGGTCAACAACAATATGCAAATTTGGTTTATTTTGGAAAAGAGAGATAGATGTTTATAATAAATAAATAAATAAATAAATAAATATATATATATAAAGGTTTAGAGGCAAAAGTAACATTTGAAAGAAAAAAAAAATTCAAATTTTTAAGTATTTGCATATAACTCAGTAGTTCAACAAATAAATTAAACAGACTTTGCAGCTTCAATTTTAAGTCAACGGAATTTTTATTTATTTATTTTACTTATTATTTATATATAAAAAAATTGTGTATGTGTGTGCTGTTGCGGGGGGGGGGGGGGGGGGGGGGGGGGGGGGGGTGTTTAACCCATCCCCAAATCTTGCTAGACACGACCCATCAAATGTATTATTAAGGGTACAAAATATCCTAGAATGTGCTATTGTGTTTGTGGTGACTGTCACCACCATCAACCTATTTTCTCACTTCCATGTGAAAAGTGCCCTAAAGCATTTCCTATGCTCAGATGATGCATTCACTCAAATACATTATTTCAAAAACAGGATAGAAAAAACATATAAATTCAAGAATGGGAAAGGCCCCCTATATCTATCCTATATTGTGATCCCATTAGAAATGCTCTTATTCAAATGATTATCAAATTATCGGATTTAGAATAGGCACCCTACCAAGATGCCATCATCAATCTCATGAGCAAAAGACTATGAAAAATGCTGCATACTATTTAACAACAACAATTCTAGTCAGCCATGTTTGTTAGCATTTTTTTTGCCTTTCTGAGGTTTTTTTACACTTCTACCCCTTCATAGTGTTTGTTGTGTTTTAAAGAGAAGAGACAAAAAATGTAAAAACGTCAAAAAAGACTAGCAAACATGGCTGGCTAGACTTATTCATTTAACAAACATAGGTAGTAAGCAATTGTCCCCATGCCTGTAAATTTTTACTTGTTAAGTATTTCCAACAAGTAGCTACAGTTCCAATATATGTAAAAAAATAACGGATTTTGATGACCATGAAAGAAGGAAAAACTTACCTTCTTATCAGCTTCAGTAAGAGTGGGCAAATCTATACGGACTTGGGAGACATGCATGGTGAAAATAGACCCTGCAAGAGTGGCAGTATTGTTCACCAAACAAATAACATCAGGACCATTCGTCTCCAACACCTAGTAAAACGAATACCCCAAATTAGTTATGGTAGTCATGATTAACAATAATGAAGAAGAGAGAGAGAGAATTAATACAGATCATCAAGACTTTTCACCTCAAGCCGAACAGATGTTGTCTCACTTCCTGTGAAAAGATATTGCCCAAGAAAAACTGTCACCTTGTTTAACAACCTAAAGTCCATCAGAAAAAACAGATAACAGATGTTACAAAAAGGATGAAAACAGAAGAGATGGACTGCATATCAACATATAGTAGCTTCTCATACGTAATTTTTGGAAGCAACTACATCAACTCCTAGGAGTTCAGATGATTTATACTTTTGAGTAAAAATCAGTGTGTTGTATCATTGTACAAACAACAACTACATTTCATTTGAGTAGCAACCTTCAAAACCTTTTCCATGGGTTGGGGGAGAATTCAATAGGCTCGCAAGAGAAAGATAGCAAGTGCTAACATTGTGAACATCAAATAGTTCCAGACATAATGAAATGAAACTGTATTTTCCTCCATACCCTTAGCGAAGATAATTGTGATTTCTAAGAGGTCTGTCATTCAAATTTAACCAAATAAGCAGTACGAGGCCACATCAGAAAATTTTCTAATTACATTGACAAAATTAATATTCATCTGTGGCCTGAAACTTCATGCAACATAAATTACAAACATACAAGCACAATTTCACCAGCATACAAGCATCATAGCAATACGAAGATTAAAAATAACTGAAAGATATTACTTATTGCTGAAAAAATGTCAAAATTGTTCCAAAGTCTGAGAAAGAGCTCACCACCTTCGCGAGCCCTCGCTCACCTCCGTCAACCCCTGGCGATGGAAGATCAGGAAGAAGGAAGCCCTCACTGTCGAGATCCTTTGCAACCCCTCTCTTCGAAAAACCACTCTACAGTGCCTTCTGCAACCCCTCTCTTCGAAAACCACTCTGCAGTGCCTCACTATCAAGATCTTCTGCAACCCCTCTCTGCAAACCCTCTCTTCGAAAAACCCTCTGCAGTGCCATCGAAAACCTCTCTGCAACCCCTTCGAAAACCACTCTGCAACCACTTCGAAAACCTCTCTGCAACCCCTTCGGAAACCGCTCTGCAAACCCTTCGAAGTTGCAGTCTGGACCACCTTCGAAAACCGCTCTCCAAACCCTTCGAAAACCGCTCTGCAAACCCTTCTAAAACCCTTCGAAGTTGCAGTCTGGACCACCTTCGAAAACCGCTCTCCACCTTCGAAAACCTCTCACCCTTAAACTAACAACAGCTATTTTACACTGTCTCCCCAATGCATTAAGATGCATTCAATTAAGCTTCTTTTCTTAGTACACATGCATTAAGCTTCTTAATTTTCTTTGTTTCACACTGCATTCAATGCGCATTAAGCTGCATCAATTAAGCTTATTTTCTTAGTACACATGCAGCATTCAATTAAGCTTCTTTTCTTAGTATACATGCATGCATTAAGCTTCTTGTCTTAGTACACATGCATTTCACACGCATTAAGCTGCATTCAATGCATTAAGCTTCTTTTCTTTGTTTCACACTGCATTCATATTAAGCACCTTAGTACGTACGATGTTGTGTATGTACGATGTTGTCACACATGCATTAAGCACCTTAGTACGTACGATGTTGTCACATGCTAATCTTTTCAACCACACACTCCCACCGACACACATTGTTCTTCTCCCCTGAAAAGTTGTTGTGATAAAGTAAAGTTTGGAATCCAGATTAGGAAGACAGAGACGTCCAAAAATGAAGTTGGGTCAATGAGGTTGATGGGAATTAACTCCTTATGATTCCAGCATTATTATGAGCTTTAGCACCAACAAGATTCAAAGAAGCATCCATTTGTCAAAGCAAAAGGTTCAAGTTTTTTCAGACAAATGGGGAAAAGTTAGTGCTAAAACTCAATAAAAATCAAGAGCTTCAATCTAAATAACCTGCACATTTCAAGATTGAAGCAACAAACATCAGAGAAAACAAGATCAATCAAATGGGCCGGGTTCAAGCCAAACACAAAAAAGAGAACCCCATCTCTAAATCATAAAAAAATCATACCTTCCGATAAGAGATGATTTAAAGAAAACAATGTTTGAGGGTCTTGGGTTAAATTTAAAATATATAAGTTTTGTCCCAATTGAAAGAATCATTGATATACATCCTAGTACGATGTTGTCACATGCATTAAGCATCACTAACACCAACAGGAGTAGCGCGAACAACAATCTCCTAAACTCAGGATTCAATAAGCAAAGCCCGCTCTGCTTCGTTCATAGTGTACAAGCCACTATGCAATACGATGTCCCTATAGAGAAATGCCTCCACGGGAACCATAGGAAGCTTCAAGAAACAGTCACTGATCATCCGTTCTTTCACAGTTAACTATAGATCCCTCCATTTGTTAGGGACTCGGAACGACCGCACAATCTGACGACCTCGCAATTTGAAGTGGCCAGAACTGACAGAAGCATAAAACAAGAATCTCGACCTGTCTTTGATGTCATCATTGAGCTTCACAAAACAAACAAGAGAATGAAGGATGCAAATGTCCTTGGTCACCAGCAGACCAACCACCGAATGCAGAACCTTAACAGTCAAGGGAATGCCAAAGAGAATGAATCTTGCACAAGTAGAAATCATAATCCTCCAACCATTATGACCCATTTGAGCAGGAGGATTACCCAAAAAATATAGATATTGCCAAAATAACTCTAGAATTGGGAAACGAAGGTCGGACATGAACATGCACGAATAGAGTGCAATATACCCAGGCCTTGGACGACAAAGACTATCGTTCTACCTAGGCAGAATGATCTCGAGGTCGGATGGAAAATCATAATGGGAACAAACATTATCCAACGTCACCTGGAAAACTTTCTATGGCGAGAAATAAGTTTCACAAGCAGCAAGCTCCTCCTCGTCTAGTATATCGTCGACATACATTGTAAAGGAATGGAGGAGCAGAGAAAACGAAGAAGAAGAAGATATAAGAATATGCGTTACTTTCAAAAATAAAACCAATTAGCCACGGCAAATTTGCCGTCGCCAATCTCTTTAGTGTTTTTTTTTAAAAAAAACCAATTAGCGACGGTTGTTTGCCGTCGCTAATATAAAAAATAAAAACCAATTAGCCACGGCAAATTTGCCGTCGCTAATATAAAAAATAAAAACCAATTAGCCACAGCAAATTTGTCGTCGCTAATCTCTTTAATGTTTTTTTTAAAAAAAAACAATTAGCGACGGTGTTTCGCCGTCCCAATTAGCCACGGCAAATTTGCCGTCGCTAATCTCTTTAGTGTTTTTTTTAAAAAAAAAACAATTAGCGACGGTGTTTCGCCGTCGCTAATATAAAAAATAAAAACCAATTAGCCACGGCAAATTTGTCGTTGCTATTTTCTTTGAAAACCAATTAGCGACGGTGTTTTGCCGTCGCTAATATAAAAAATAAAAACCAATTAGCCACGGCAAATTTGCCGTCGCTAATCTCTTTAGTGTTTTTTTTTTTTTTTGAAAACCAATTAGCGACGGTGTTTTGCCGTCGCTAATATAAAAAATAAAAACCAATTAGCCACGGCAATTTGCTGTGGCTAATCTCTTTAGTGTTTAATTTTTTGTTTTTGTTAAAAACCAATTAGTCTTTGATCTTCTTTGATCTGATCTGATCTGATCTTCTTAGATCTTATTTGATCTGATCTTCTTTGATATTCTTTGAACTTCTTTGATTTTCTTTGATCTGATCTGATATTCTTTGATCTGATCTGATCTTCTTTGATCTGATCTTCTTTGATCTTCTATGATATTTTTTGATCTGATCTGATCTTTTTTTTCTTTGATATGATCTTATTTGATCTGATCTTCTTTGATTTGATTTGATCTGATCTTCTTAGATCTTCTTTGAACTTGTTTGATTTTCTTTGATCTGATCTTCTTTGATCTGATATTCTTTGATCTGATCTGATCTTCTTTGATATGATCTTCTTTGATCTGATCTGATCTTCTTTGATCTTCTATGATCGTTTTTTATCTGATCTGATCTTTTTTTTCTTTGATATGATCTTCTTTGATCTGATCTGATCTTCTTTGATCTTATTTGATCTGATCTTCTTTGATATTCTTAGATCTTATCTGATCTTCTTTGATATTCTTAGATCTTCTTTGATCTTCTTTGATTTGATCTGATCTGATCTGATCTTCTTTGATCTGATCTGATCTTCTCTGATCTTCTTTGATCTTCTTTGATCTTCTTTGATCTTATTTGATATTCTTTGATCTGATCTTCTTTGATTTTCTTTGAATTTTATTCATTTTCTTTGATTTTCTTTGATCTTCTTTGATCTGATCTGATCTTTTTTGATCTGATCTTCTTTGGTATTCTTTGATCTTATTTGATCTGATCTTCTTTGATCTGATCTGATCTTATTTGATCTGATCTGATCTTATTTGATCTTCTATGATCTTCTTTGATCTGATCTGATCTTATTTGATATTCTGTGATCTTCTTTGAACTTCTTCGATCTTCTTTGAACTTTTTCGATCTTCTTTGATATTCTTTGATATGATCTTCTTTGATCTTCTTTGAACTTTTTTTATCTTCTTTGAACTTCTTTGATTTTCTTTGATCTTCTTTGATCTGATCTGGTTTTATTTGATTTTCTTTGATCTGATCTGATATTCTTTGAACTTCTTTGATTTTCTTTGATCTTCTTTGATCTGATCTTCTTTGGTCTTCTTTGATCTGATCTTTTTTTATATGATCTTCTTTGGTCTTCTTTGATCTGATCTTATTTGATCTTCTATGATGTTCTTTGATCTGATCTGATCTTATTTGATATTCTGTGATCTTCTTTGAACTTCTTCGATCTTCTTTGATATTCTCTGATCTGATCTTCTTTGATCTTCTTTGAACTTCTTTGATCTTCTTTGAATTTCTTTGATTTTCTTTGATCTTATCTGATCTTCTTTGATCTGATTTGGTTTTCTTTGATTTTCTTTGATCTGATCTGATCTTCTTTGAACTTCTTTGATCTGATCTGATATGAAATTATTTGATCTTCTTTGATCTGATATTTTTTTATCTGATCTTCTTTGGTCTTCTTTGATCTTCTTTGATCTTAATTGATCTGATATTCTTTGATCTGATCTGATCTGATCTTATTTGATCTTCTTTGATCTGATATGATCTTATTTGATATTCTGTGATCTTCTTTGAACTTCTTCGATCTTCTTTGATATTCTTTGATCTGATCTTCTCTGATCTTCTTTGATCTTCTTTGAACTTCTTTGATCTTCTTTGAACTTCTTTGATTTTCTTTGATCTTCTTTGATCTGATCTGGTTTTCTTTGATTTTCTTTGATCTGATCTGATCTTCTTTGATCTGATCTAATCTTCTTTGATATGATCTTCTTTGATCTGATCTGATATTCTTTGATCTGATCTGATTTGATATTCTTTGATTTCTTCTTCGATCTTGATCAAGATCTTATCTTCTTCTTCGATCTTGATCATATCTCATCTTCTTATTCGATCTTGATCATATCTTCTTATTCGATCTTGATCTTGATCATATCTTCTTATTCGAAGGGGAATGGTTTTGTTAGTTTCACGCGGATCGGTGACGTGGTTTGGTTTAGTGCGTTGGATTGAGCAAAATTTTTGGGTGTTATTGACGGTTGATATGAAGTTTCACGCGGATCGGTTAATTTTTTTTTCCAAGAGCAACCACTGATAATACCAATGAGTGAATGACTCTGTTCAAGAAATCTTGACTGGTTTAATATACATAGAAGTCGTAAAGAAAAAACAATTTAGGGGGATTGGAACATGTTCTAAAGTTGAAAGCAGTTAAAAAAAATAAAAAAAAATAAAGTCGTAAAGAAAAAACAAGCGGCTTGGAGTATGTTTCAAAGTTGAAATAAATAAATAATAAAAAATTTCCATTGTTGGGATTCGAACCCGGGTCGGCTAGGTGAAAGGCAGGTTACTAACCGGGCTGGACGACAATAGGTTGGTGGCTAGGATAAAAATATTAATATAAACAAATGTTTCATTGGCGGGATTCAAACTCGGGTCGGCTGGTTGAAAGGCAGATTTCTAACCGGACTGGACGGCAATGGGTTGGTGGTGATTTTATCCAGTATATATATATATATCTATTTATTTTATATAATTTAAAAAAAAAAGAATTAGCTATTTATTTATAAAACTCATTAGCCACGACACACTGCCGTCGCTAAGATAAAAATATTAATATAAAAAATGTTTCATTGGCGGAATTTGAACCCGGGTCGACTGGGTGAAAGGCAGGTTTCTAACCGGGATGGACGGCAATGTGTTGGTGGTGATTTTATCCAGTTTATATATATATATATATATATATATATATATATATATATATATATATATATATATGTTATATAATTTTTTTTAAAAAAAGAATGTGTTGGAGGTTCTTGACCAACATATCGTCTATTTAGACCTCCATGTTTTTGTCGATCTGTTCTTTTAACATCCGGTTGACCAGTCGTTGGTATGTAGCGCCCGCATTTTTCAAGCCAAATGACATCACCCTATAGCGGTATACCCCCCTTTCCGTTACGAAAGAAGTTTTCTTATGATCTGGGAGGTGCATCAATATTTGATTGTAGCTTGAATAGGCATCAATGAAGCTGAGTAAGAGTGCTCGGATGTGGCGTCCATGATCTGATCCATGCGGGGGAGTGGGAAGTTATCCTTCGGGCAGGCTTTGTTCAGGTTTGTGTAGTCCACACATACTCTCCATTTCTCATTTTTATTTTTACAAGAACGGTGTTCGCCAACCAGTCGGAGTATCGTGCTTCCTTAATCATGTCCGCGTTGAATAAACGTTGTACCTTCTCGTTTATGATCGTCTTTTTTTGGGCACCACGGGCCTCTTCTTCTGCCTAACGGTTTTCCTTGAGGGGTCCACCTCTAGGCGATGGGTGATTATGGACAGGTCGATCCCCACAATGTCTCGCATGGTCCATGCGAAGATATTCTGGTTACGTTGTAGTAGCTCCGTGAGTTGCTTTACCAATTCTTTGCTTAAGCGGGAATCAATCTAGATAACCTTGTTGTTGAGAGGGCTGTCGAGATAGACCATAATGGTATTCTCCTTTGGTTGTCCAACAATGGGCCTACCCCGAGGGCTTACTGGGACCTCGTTGTCTGGGATCAGTTGTTTTTCTCCTACGCTTTGGGTGGAACAGAGGGTCATCTTAGCCGCGGGGCTAGTCGCCAGTTGAAAATCGCTAAGTGGCAGTGTCGTCATGTATTGACATTCCCTAGCAATTGTCTGATCGCCCCTTAGAGTGTCGAACCCTTGGTTTGCTGGATACTTAATGCACTGGTGTAGAGTGGAAATCGTCGCTCCCATCTGGTGTATCCAGGGTCTTCCCAGGACCACATTATACGCTGAAAGCGCATCGATTACTATGAACTCTTGAAATAGGGTTTTTTGAGTTGGCTTCTCTCCCGCTGTTATAGTTAGTTGTATCTTTCCCATGGGGAACTGCTTTTCGCCCTGAAGTTGATAATCGAACGATTATCAGGGGTTAATGTTGTCTCCTTTAGTTGCATACCATGGAACATACGGAAAAATAGAACGTCCGCCGAGCTCCCTGTGTCTACCAAGGACCTTCTTACTTTCCAGCATGCCAGGGAAATTGTTACTACCAGAGCAGCATTGTGTGGAAGTTGTATGCCCTGGAGGTCTTTTTCGTAAATACTAGCGGTACGGAAAGGTCTTGCTTATGAGTACACGGTATTAGCTGCTCGCTGCGTATTGCTTGGATTCTCATACTTCAGGGAGCCCTTTTCCTGGACCTGTTCGATAGTTCGGATTCGAAATGGGCTCCGTAAAACACACATATCCTGTCGGTCGATTTCGTCCTGGGCTCGGCTCTGCTTCGGGCTGCCTGTCCTTCCCCTAGGGCGATGAAGCTTTGTGTTCCCCTTGTTAGGTTTGCCATGCTTGCTGGAGGGTCCAGTGTTAGAAAATTATAGAACTCTCCTTTCCCCAAGCCGTCGATGAAGGTTGAGACGGCTGTTGTGTCATTGCACACGTTGATGGTGGTTAACTCACTGTTAAAGCGGGTTAGATACGCCTTTAGTGTCTCATCAGGCTTTTGTTTCATCGATTTGAGCGTTTTTATCATTGATAAAGCCCGATGTATGAAAAGTGATTGTGGATATGATTCGGAGTTTGTTGGTGCTTGATAAAGCCTGATGTATGAAAAGTGACTGTGGATCTGATTCGCGGTTTGTTGGTGCTGCCGCTGTTTCAGGAGTGCCAACTTGATGCTCATGCGTTTCTCACATTGTCAAGGGTGGTGAAGCAGCATTAGGCTAAGCGCTCGATGCTTCCCCTCATTCTCCCTTCTTGCATGATCTCGAGGTCAACATCTCTCTATATTTTGAAGAGAGACGATGCTAGCGAAAGGTTAGGAACTTTGTCGTCCCCACAGACGTTGCCAAACTGATGCAGACGTTTTTCACTCCCAGCTTTGACCTAGTCCTGCTGACCTGCGCAAGTAACGCACGTGAGCCACAAACCACCTGACACTCCGATGCTAAAGTCAAACAGGGATCTAAGGAAGGTGTAATGCTATAAACAAGAAATTTGTTGCATACCTTAGCTTACCAACCTCATGTCTTATTTATAGTGTAGGAGTTCTGGTTCGACTAGGCAATCGATGGCGTAGTTTAGGAAGGAGATCTTCATGGAGATCCTTATCTAATTAGGAGTCGTGCTGTAGGAGGGAAGTTCCATGTGCTCCTAGATACACGGGAGGTGATTCTCAATCTGAGGATATTCCGTAAGAGGAAGTTTCCCTGTGTGATATGTACTATGGTATTTGCTTCCTAGTTGGAAGTGGAGAGCTGTTGTAGTTGCCTATCCGAAGTTGATCCTCGAGATACTTGCCTTAATAGAGCTTACGGGTATGGAGGATAACTGTGAGACACATGGGCCTAGCAGGCTGTAGGAGTTTGGGTTTGTCTAGCAGATTGCATTGGGTGGGCTTGGAACCACTTGGACCGGATCAGTATTGGGCTGACGCTGGGGCCCGTAATTCCTTGAGATCATCATGACATGTGTATGACTTAGGTCTGTGATTGTTTTGGTGTATCATCACATACCATACCACAAAAAGGATTCCAACTGGAGAGACACCATTCGCACTGGCCTATGGCTCTGAGGCAATGGTTCCAGTGGAACTAGCAATGCTTACGTTCAGGACGAAGGAGATCAAGATGGAGGACAATGATGAAGCTCTACAAGTCGAACTAGACTTACTCGAAATAGCTAAGGAACGACGCTTCCGTCAGAATAGCTGCCTATCAACAAAAGATGACGCAACACTATAATAAGAGGGTTAAGTCTCAAGAATTCAAAGTCAGTTATTGCGTGATGATAAAGACAAACCGAACACAAGAGACTCAATAGAAGGCAAGCTAAGCATGAACTTGAAGGTCCCTACAAGATGACAACAATCAAAAGGCCAAGAATCTCGTGGTTTTCTTTGTCAAATTAAGTTACCACATCTTGTTTTGTCAATGACCTAAAAACTATTCTAAATAAAACTTCCAATTCTGATTAGTAGGATGTGATTGGTTCCCCTTACTGTTTAGTGATGGATACGATTCGAATTGATAATCCAAATAAGGCCAAGCTGCAGTATTTGCCATTACTGTTTATGTTTTAGTTGGATGGGGTTAATGGGATTTGTTATGTCTTGTAACCACCAAATCTCGTGTCACAATACACCTTCCTCTCGACCTTGGCTGTCTTTGTTGGGTTACAAAGAATCCACATTGTTACAGGGTTAAAAAAAATTCGATTAAACCGATCAAAACCCAATCATTGGTTTGGTTTAAGTTCGATTCGATTTGGTTTTTAAAATTTCGAAACCGAAATAGTTGGTTTGATTTTCGGTTTCTATATTATTTTAACTGACAAAATCGAATCGACTGAATATACAATAAATAATATATATTTTATATAAAAATAATATATACATTTAAAATAGTCGGTCGGTTCAGTTTTATTCAATTTTAGTCGGTTCGGTTCGGTTACGGTTTGTATAAATTAAAGTCGGTTCGATTTTGGTTTGAAAATTTTGAAACCGACCAAAGTCGGTTCAATTAACGGTTTAGACGAAAAACCGAACCGTCAATTCGATTTTCAACCCTACATTGTCATATTGACACTCGAAGCTTGTATAGTCTACAAGCCTAAGTGTCAAGAACCAGTTTTCTAGTATCAAAGCTAACCTCTTTGTTTTACTCGAGGCATCAAACATATCATGATTAAACTGTTGTCAATTTATTTCAGGTTTGTTGAGCTGAAATTTTGAGAATTGTGTAAATTTACATTGGAAATTATGCATTAAAGTTTCAGCTGGATTCGACATATACTCCTAAATATGTGTGCACCTGATTTTAAACAAGAGCATAACAGCACATGCGAGGCAGGGGTACTAGTACTAGTTAATTGTTTGATTCTTTGATTAGATTATCACTGTAAATAGTGCAATCAAAACTGTGAAAACTGTTTGTCATTGAAAATATGCCCCATCAATTATAAAGAATAATTTCAACTGTGAAACTTATTCGCCATTGGTATCAACGTATACATATTATATATATATATATATATATATATATATATATATATATATATATATGTATATATAACAAATGGACATCTAAACAAGGGAAGTGGTAGTCTTGTAGTCCGGTTAGCATTGCTATAAAAGAATATTTTGATTAGAAAAATGACTTAAAACATATTGACTTCTACAAATAGTTGGGCTGATTGTAGACAATGAAACAGAATATAAACCCTCAATAATCTACTCTTCTCTTCATCTGAAATTTCATCCCAGTTTGTGGGGTGATCAATTCATTGCCACTTCTCCATTTTACCTTGTTAGTAAGGTACTTAGAGCATATAATTTTTTTTTCTTTTTTCCGGAGGAGTTTGTTCTTGAGCCTTACAAAATTTTAATTGTTTCTTAGCTAGGAATAAACACAACCTAAATGTTCTGTGCCAATCTCGAATCAATATTGAACCAAATCAATTTTTTTCTACTTATATATTTTTAAATAACATATATAGTTAAGTGTGAAGGTATTTTTTCAATTTCTGTCTAGGCTGAGCAAAATCATCGTAAAGAAAATGGTAGGAGGAGGAGTGCTTACTGTTATCTCGGGAATCACTTTTGGTTGGCCAAGGATTGTAAACACAATGACCATTAGTTGTAAGATGAAAAGAGGAAGAGAGTAATTGAAGGGAATTTCATTTTGCCACACCCCTTCTGTCATAATTCCACTTGGTTGAAAACATATGAAAGTGTCACTCATGTGACGGGGAGCATCTAAGTTCATTACCAAAGTTGCATTACGAAACAGCGCTGCCATAATTTCTTGAGTTTAGTTTTCTCTCGTTCTCTTTTGGTCAATCATCTCTAGTGTTTTTTTGCGTATAGAATACTCATCTGCAAGACTATGTTGTTTATTTCTGTGCTTTATTTCCTTTTTTCTTGTCTCTCTGCTAGACCAGAAACACAGAACAGAGCAGAAGAAAGTTGACAAAGATGCATTATGGGGGACCAAAAGTAATTTCTTCAAATAACTTCTTTTTTTTTTTAAATGGGGGACCAAAAGTTTTTATTTTGGTACCTCTCTAATAATTAAGAAATTTTCTAGCTTTTCTTTATCTGATCATGTTGAGCATCTTAGATTAGAAGTCTTAATTATGCCATTGATGATTATATAACATAGTTCTATTTAGAAATTATTTAAGTTTTATCCCTATTAAAAGAATCTTTGATTAAGCATCTTAGTACGATATATGTTGTCAGATGCATTAAGCTTCTTAGTACACATGCATTTCACATGCATTAAGCTGCATTCAATTAAGCTTCTTTTCTTAGTACACATGCATTTCACATGCATTAAGCTTCTTTTCTTTGTTTCACACTGCATTGAATGCAAATTAAGCTGCATCAATTAAGTTTCTTTTCTTAGTACACATGCATTTCACATACAGCATTCTATTAAGCTTCTTTGCTTCTTTTCTTAGTACACATGCATTTCACATACAGCATTCAATTAAGCTTCTTTTCTTAGTACACATGCATTAAGCTTCTTTTCTTTGTTTCACACTGCATTCAATGCGCATTAAGCTGCATCAATTAAGCTTCTTTTCTTAGTACACATGCATTTCACATACAGCATTATATTAAGCTTCTTTTCTTAGTACACATGCATTTCACATACAGCATTCTATTAAGCTTCTTTTCTTAGTACACATGCATGCATTAAGCTTCTTGTCTTAGTACGTACACATGCATTTCACACGCATTAAGCTGCATTCAATGCATTAAGCTTCTTTTCTTTGTTTCACACTGCATTCATATTAAGCACCTTAGTACGTACGATGTTGTCCTATGCATTAAGTACTAAGGTACGTACGATGTTGTCACATGCTAATCTTTTCAACCCGAAAATTCTTTGTTGCACCGGGGGTTAGCCTGGTGCTAACTCCCACCATTCATTTTGCCTCGAGATGGGTGTACCACCTATCACGATGCAAAATGGATGGTGGGGGTAGCACCAGGCTAACCCCCAGTGCGCTGTAGCAGTGCTCTTTTCAACCACACACTCCCACCAACACACATTGTTTTTCTCCCCTGAAGTTGTAGTAATAAAGTAAAGTTTGGAATCCAGATTCGAAAGCCAGAGACGTCCAAAAATGAAGTTGGGTCAATGAGGTTGATGGGAATTAACTCCTTATGATTCCTGCAATATTAGGAGCTTTAGCACCAACAAGATTCAAAGAAGCATCCGTTTGTCAAGGCAAAAGGTTCAAGTTTTTTTAGACAAATGGGGAAAAGTTAGTGCTAAAACTCAATAAAAAACAAGTGCTTCAATCTAAATAACCTGCACATTTCAAGATTGAAGCAACAACCATCAGAGAAAACAAGATCAATCAAATGGCCCGGGTTCAAGCCAAACACAAAAAAGAGAACTCCATCTCTAAATCATCAAAAAATCATACCTTCCGATAGGAGATGATTTAAAGAAAACAATTTTTGGGGGTCTTGGGTTAAATTTAAAATATATAAGTTTTGTCCCTATTGAAAGAATCATTGATTAAGCATCCTAGTACGATGTTGTCACATTCATTAAGCATCACTAACACCAACAGGAGCAGCGCGAACAACAATCTCCTAAACTCAGGATTCAATAAGCAAAGCCCGTTCCGCTTCGTTCATAGTGTACAAGCCACTACGCTCTACGATGTCCCTATAGAGAAATGCCTCCACGGGAACCATAGGAAGCTTCAAGAAACAGTCACTGATCATCCGTTCTTTCACAGTTAACTGTAGATCCCTCCATTTGTTAGGGACTCGGAACGACCGCACAATCTGACGACCTTGCAATTTGAAGTGGCCAGAACTGACAGAAGCATAAAACTAGAATCTCGACCAGTCTTTGATGTCATCATTGAGCTTCACAAAACAAACAAGATAACGGAGGAAGCAAATGTCCTTGGTCACCAGCAGACCAACCACCGAATGTAGAACCCTAACAGTCAAGGGAATGCTAGAGAGAATGAATCTTGCACAAGTAGAAATCATAATCCTCCAACCATTATGACCCATTTGAGCTGGAGGAATACCCAAACAATCTAGATATTCCCAAAATAACTCTGGAACTGGGAAACGAAGGTCGGACATGAACATGCATGAATAGAGTGCAATATACTCAGGCCTTGGATAACAAAGACTATCGTTTTATTTAGGCAGAATGATCTCGAGGTCGGATGGAAAATCATAATGGGAACAAACATTGTCCAACGTCACCTGAAAAACTTTCTATGGCGAGAAATAAGCTTCACAAGCAGCAAGCGCCTCGTCGCCTAGTATATCGTCGACATACATTGTAAAGGAATGGAGGAGCAGGGAAAACGAAGAAGAAGAAAAAGATATAAGAATATGCGCTACTTTCAAAGATAGCGTAAAGAGATATACAAATCAATCACACCCCCTTTTATAGAGCCGGGCAACGAAGAGATTGCTCATAGGAAGACGTGCGAGATATGATGACTGCACGAAATCCCAAAATACGCGTGAAAATGAACGGTCGAACAAGAGATTGGGTACCAACATACCAAAATCTGCTAACAACATTAAATGCGAGGCAATGATGAAATCAAAATTCCAACTGTCGTCGAGTTAGTGGCCACATCAGCATACCCACCAACTAAAGGAGGGAGTAGCTGATGATACATCAAATAAGATTGATATCGCAGTCGTACACGTGGCATGAATCATCCATCACAATGATCAAGTATCACAAAATCAGGCTAATTCATAAAGCCCAAAAAGGACGAATCCAGTCATAAAAGCCCAAATAGGGTCCATCAGAATAAAATATAGATAAAGGCCCAAATCCAGACCTGATAAAGTTCTCCCTTAAATAGGAGGATCGTTACAAAGAAAAATAGTCATGCCTCTGAGGATGTATCTTCATAAAGAAGGAGACCGTTACGAGGAATGTCTCCTCTTGTTGCATCTCACATGCTTAAGTCACGCGGGGAATTAACAACGACCATTATATAAGGCAAAGGGAACATTCAACAAATGTATGCAACTTTAACTGAGTTTTGTCCAGATTTATCTTCATCTCTAACCGAGTTACTGACTTAAGCATCGGAGTGTGGGCCACCAAAAAGGCGATCTTTGGCAATCTAACATTTGTTTTGCAGGTCATACCTACAGGAGAACAAATTTTGGATGCATCAATTAGTATTAACATATATGTAACTAATATTATATATATCAAATGTGGACATCTAATCAAGGGAAGGCGTAGTCTGTAGTTCGGTTAGCATTGCGATAAAAGAATATTTTGATTAGAAATATGACTTGAGACATATTGACAGCAAGTTTTAGTTTTGGTAGTGACTACCCCACACCACCATATGTATTGTCTCACACCACCATGTATTTTTTCCTACTAACCCACACCACCCAAAAAATTATTTTTGAAAAAAATAGTAACATAAAAACAGAGTAGCTTTTGACCAATTTAAACCATTAATTGAGATTGATTCTCAAGCTCATCAAAACACAAACATTGTAGTACTCTGAGTTATCTAATAAACAAAATTTGAATTACTTGAAAATGTTTTGAAATGAGAAAGTTATGGCCATTTTACTAAAGTCGCACAAATCAGTCTTGCAATGAAAACATGGTAGTGTTCATGACTTTCGGCCAACTTAAATCTTCGATCAAGACCGATTCTGAAGCTCATCAAACACAAAAATTGTAGTACTATGCGGTATCTAACAAACACAATTTGAATCACTTGAAAATGTTTTGAAATGAGCAAGTTATTGTCATTTTACTAAAGTCGCACAAATCTGTCTCGCAATGAAAACGGGGTGGTGTCCTGACTTTCGGCCAACTTATATGCTCGATCGAGACCGATTCTCAAGCTCATCAAAACACGAAAATTGTATTACTCTGAGTTTATCTAATAAAAAAAATTTGAATCACTTGAAAATGTTTTGAAATGAGAAAGTTATGGCCATTTTACTAAAGTCACGAAAAATGTGTCACAAAAAAAAGTCTATTTTTACCCATTTGTATTAAGCAACACGAGGATTGGGCGAAACTTTGCCCAGACCTATGCGAATTTTCGGACAATCCTCGCATAGATCTGGGCGAAGTTTGGCCCAATCCTCGTATTGCCCAATGCGAATGGGTGAAAACAAATTTTTTTCGAACATATTTGCGTGTCTTTAGTAAAATGGTCATAACTTTCTCATTTCAAAATATTTTCAAGTGATTCAAATTGTGTTTATTAGATAACTCAGAGTAATAAAATGTTCATGCTTTGATGAGCTTGAGAATTGGTCTTGATCAAGCATATAAGTTGGCCAAAAGTCTAGGACACTACCCCATTTTTATTGCAAGACAGATTTGCGCGACTTTAGTAAAATGAGCATAACTTGCTCATTTCAAAACATTTTCAAGTGATTCAAATTGCATTTATTAGATAACTCAGAGTACTATGATTCTTAAAACCAGCAATCTTAAGACCAAAGAGTTGGGCGGGGGGGGGGGGGGGGGGGGGGGGGGAAGCTCTCCTTTCCTGGTTCTCCTGTAGCTATATTCTTTGGAACTGTAAAAATCCTTAGAATGGGATTCCAACTCAGCACCTTTTGAGATTTTGAGAAGAGTTGCTCTTTGGAGAGTACAATACGATGAAAGTTGCAAGCTGTGTTCGGGGGGGGGGGGGGGAGTTATTGTCTATCGTTGGCCTCTATGGTAGAATTAGTCGGGGAGGCCTATTTGCTATTTGCTGAATGCACTGTCATTGAATTGCTTTGTTTTAAGGATGCAGGTGATCTTGTTGATGCAGTTGTCCCTTTTATGGGGGAATCTATAACTGATGGCACTCTAGCGAAATTTTTAAAAGGTATGTTCTCCTCTTTGTTGTCTCTTAATGATGCTACATCATTAAAAAACAAGTCAGATTTTGTGCCTGCGAAATCAAGTTATGGCTGTTTGATATCCTCAGTGGTGATTGGATATGCTTCTCTTGTTGCAGAATATGCGCAATCAGCTTTCTTCTTTGAGAACTGATTTTAGATTGTTTAAGTTCACCTTTGTAGTTGTTATATTCTAGATGAAATGATGTTGAGCATTTGGTTGATTATTTGCAGGATGGGGAACAAATGAGAAGTTGATCATATCAATACTGGCTCACAGAAATGCAAAACAGCGCAAACTTATTCGAGAAACTTATGCTGGAATTTATGGAGAAGATCTCCTCAAGGCATTGCAAGAGGAACTTTCAAGTGATTTTGAGGTTGGTTAATTCGAAACTGCCATTTTTTTCCTTGATTGATGTGCAATTTTTTTACTAATTAAAGCTTGACATTTTGAACTTTAAAGTGTCTGCATATCTATTAACTTGACAATTTGTTCAGAGATCTGTGCTTTTGTGGACTTTGGATCCTGCTGAACGTGATGCTTACTTAGCTAATGAAGCTACAAAGAAGTGGACTGCTAGCAACCAGGTTCTGTTGGAAATAGCTTGCACAAGGTCTCCACATGATCTGTTGTTGGCTAGACAAGCCTATCATGCTCGCTTCAAGAGATCCCTTGAGGAAGATGTTGCTGCTCACACAACAGGGGACTTCCAAAAGGTAGAGTTTTACTTGTTTGATGACTCTATTCTTAACATGATGGTTATCCTCTCAATATTTTTTTTTGTTGCAAATCTATTTCCTCCTTTACCAGAGGAAAGTTCAAAGCAATCCAAGTTCTCTTCCATTGGTACACGTTTCAAGGTAAATGAACTTTCCTCAGATCAAAACACTAAATTATTGATAATAAGATCTTACAGGCTCTGTGTGATCATTGCATCATGAACCATATTGCAGCAACAACTTCAATCATTAATGGAAACTCTGAGCACGACAGAGTCGCATTACATCAGATGTTGCTGGAGTAGCACCGTCTGGCAAGGCGTATTCTTATCCTGGAAAAATGTTAGATGATGATGCTGTGCCTGCAAACACTTCTTCTGGTAGGTAAGGGTACTGTAATGAACATTTTTGAGTTCTTTTCCTTGACCATTTTATAAGGTTAACACATCAAATATGAACTGATGGTAGGGTTGAGTTAACTTTTTATTCTGAGTTTAGTTAGATTTTCCCTTTTTGCAGTATCCTGAAGAGTGATCACCAAAGCAACGTGGACTATGCTTGGAATGAAGTAAGAGGAAAACTTTTCGGTGCACTTGATGCTGTTCAACATGACAAAAGTTTAAGACATAGAATGGATGAATATGAAAAATACAAGGATGTATAAGGATGCACTGCCTATGTTGCAGGTCTTAATATATGGTTGTTACCATAGAAAATTATAGTGTGCTTTGAGTTTATTTGTTACTGAAGGAGATTTTAGTAGATGATATGAAATTACAAAATTTACAGTCTGTTTTTTCCGTCCTAATGACAGGTTTTTATTTTTATTTTTATTGATTTTTTTTTTCCAGTATGTTAACATAACCGGCGCTTCCAAAGCGCCATTAAAATATAGGTTTTTTACAGATTTGTTAAGACAACCTGCGCTTTAAAAGCGTCGCAAAAAATATTGTAAAATATTATTTTTACATAACCGGCGTTTTTAAAGCGCCACTAAAAGTTATAAATACGGCGTTTCCAGCAAAAAGGGAAATGTAATATCCATTTATTTAGCGGCGCTAATATAAGCTTTGGCGGCGCTTTGGAAGCGCCGCCACTGATCACTTTTAACCGGCGCTTTACAATAAGCGTCGTTAATCTTTTGGCGGCACGTACCTTTGCCGGCGCTTCTCGGCGCTTCTCATAATGCCGTTAATGCTCTAAACCGGCATATATTTAGCTTTACCGGCGCTTTGGAAAACGCCGTTTAAAACAAATTTGTTGTAGTGAGAGAATTTTTTTATAATTTGAGTTTTAATTGGTGGTGTGGGAGAAAAGTGTTGGTATAGGAAATAAAGTAGGTGGTGTGAGAGTAAAAAATTTTAATATAATGGTGTAGGACAGTACTTTAGATGATGCCAAATAGCCACTGCCTTTTCTATAAATAGTTGGAAGGGTTGTAGACAGCAGAATACAAACCCTCAATAATCTACTCTTCTCTTCAGTAACCCTTTTTCATAAAAGACAACACTTTTTCCCATAAAGAATGTCGATCACCCAAAACTTCAATAAGATCATAACTTTGGCCAGCTCCAAGGAGTCTTCTCCTCAGCACTTTTTCCCATCAAGAATGTCGATCACCCAAAACTTCAATAATATCACAACTTTGGCCAGCTCTAAGGAGTCTTCTCCTCAGCACTTTTTTCCATCAAGAATGTCGATCACCCAAAACTTCAATAATATCACAACTTTGGCCAGCTCTAAAGAGTCTTCTCCTCAAACTGTTTGTTCGTCGCCTCTGGAATTTCATCCCAGTGTGTGGGGTGATCAATTCATTGCCATTTCTCCATTTGACCTTGTTAGTAAGATACTTAGAGCATATAATTGGATGCATATATAGTGCATTTGGTATGAGGCACTTAAATGAAAATCTTTAGATTTCGTTATCTCTCTGTTTTTCCTTTCTTTTTGCTGATTTTTTTCGAAAATATAACTTGCTCTTGATCAGTCAATGCCACTTTTGTAATCTAACAGTTCCAACTTGCAACTATATATATTCAAAGCTAAATGTTTTTTTTTTTTTTTTCCCCACTGAGATAGTAGATCTTACCCATGGTTTTTACTTTAAATATGCTTTGGCTATTAAAGAATTATAAAGAAAAAACAGACTTTATTATCTATCGACAATTAAATCAGAATTGACTTTTTGGCAACTTTTTTAGCCCAATAGCAGATTGTTTATAAATTTAGAATTGTAAGTGTTCATTTTCACCATTAAACTATTAAGGATTTAGGCCATGTCAGGCATGAATTGTAAGTGTTCTCTTGTTTCCTCGACTCCACGGAGTAAGACATGAATTTCTCAATAAAATAAATTATGTTGATTGCATGATGGACTCCTCTGAAAAAAACATTTGTGCGCGTGTAAACGAGGTGTTCTACCTAACGGAGCTATAGCCCTTTTGTTTGTAATAAATATTATATTTGTATATAATTTCTTGTCAAGATGAATCTTCCATGATCCGACATCATAGATCTCTGATCTGTTTCCTGTGAAGGATGAGCATTGCTTAGAAGTAAGATTCTGTTTATAATCCATCGATGTGATGGGTATCTTTTGTTTCTCTTTGTGATGATAAATGACCTTTTACTAAAGTCAGTGATTAAAGTATTGCTTTCATATCGCGAAAGTCATTGGTTCAAATCCAATAGTAGGTATAACTTATTAGATACCATTGACTCTCAGAATTTGAAGATGTTCATTTTCAGCATTTAGGCTATTCTATAATTTCTAACTATATAAACTATTACAAAAAGATTAAGTATAAAAGAAAACACCTGTAAGTAGGTAGGTTTTCTTAAGCTTTTTAAAAAACATTGATTGTATTCACGCAGAAACGGAGTTTGCAGATAGAAGAGAGGATGGAAGAGCTGAAGAAGGAATTAAAGGAGTTGTTGAATGCATCTTCCTCCGACACACTCTGGAAATTGAAATTGATTGATGATATCCAACACCTTGGTGTTGCACATCACTTTGAATCTGAGATTGAAAACAATTTGCAAAAAATATATGATGACTGCAATGATGAAAGCTACAATCTGCATGTTGTTGCTCTTCGATTTCGGCTATTGCGGCAAGCTGGGTTTGATGTATCGCCAGGTAATGAATACTTACCAATATCTTTATGGGTCGGGCACAAGGGACAGCATTTTAATAAAAATGCTTGGCAATCAGCTGATGAAACTGAAAACTTTCACAACAATGAATTTACTATTTATTTCTGGATTTTGGTAAAATAAGGAGGTTTGATTTTATATTTTTGGAAAATAGTTCAAATTATGTTATTTCCAATAACCATATATTACTGTTGAAAGGAATTGATTTTGGCTTTTGGGATTATAGATATTTTTGAGAAGTTCAAAGATGACAAAGACGGGTTCGAGGAAAAGCTAAGTCTTGATGTGAACAGCATGCTGAGTTTATTTGAAGCTGCAAATGTAAGCTACAGGGAAGAAGTTATATTAGAGGAGGCTATTACTTTTACTACTCATCACTTGAAGAAGCTTATGGTAAACCATCTAACTCCTACTCTGGTAGAACAAGTGCAACATGCTCTAGAACTACCTCGACACAAGCGTTTTGTAAGGTTAGAAGCCAGACACTACATGTCTGTGTACCAAGAGGATGAGTTGCGAAATGAATCACTCTTAGAGTTTGCAAAGTTGGATTTTAATTTGGTACAAGCATTGCATCAGAGAGAGCTAGCTGAAGTTTCAAGGTAATATATATTCATTTGTTTGCTTTTATAAGAATTTTTTTTTTCGCACCAAGGTCCCCTAGCTATAAAGTCTTCACCATAAAATATGTTTAAGGTGGGTCTCTAGCTAGGGGGACCGAGTGTTTCAATTAGTGGTTTCCACACAGAAGTAATTGGACCTTAAATTTGAAAGTAACTTGCTATAGAATCCCACATAATGTGTGTCTAAAGGGTAGAGAGTTGGTGTGAACAAAAATATACTCCTCTATATTTATGTCAAAATATTGGATTAATGTCAAAATGTATGGACATAATCTGAGATTTGTTTAGCAAAAATTGCAGCCCCGGTTATGGAGAATTATTTGCAGATATATGTCATTGCTTGAATAAATATATGTTGTAGTTGCATGAGAGATCGATTAGTTGAAGGCTACGCTATGATGATGACTGTGATGTCTGACCCTCGACATTCAACAGGGAGAATTTATATGTCCAAATTATTTGCAATTTTGACAGTGCTTGATGACTCTTTTGATGTCTACCGTAAACTTGATGAACTTGAACCACTTACTAATGCAATTTTAAGGTTCACATGCGTTCTTATATCTTCATTTCAATTATTATACTTCATTTGTACTAAACACTAACATTAGTTGATTGAATTGAATGTCTTGCAATTATCAGGTGGGATGTCGGGGAGCCAGGGGAGTTGCCAGAGTATATGACCAAGAAACTTTTTAATGAAGTCGATGAGGATATGACCAAAAGGGGACAACCTTACAGTATGAACTACAAATTAGTTTATAATTACCTCTTCTTTTAATAATTTGCCAACTTCGAAGATATCTTGAGTTTTTCTAATGACGGTGTTATTTAATAAATGACAGATGCAAGAATACATTAGAAATCTTCTTATAGAAACGAAGTTGTTCCAAACAGGTCAAGTGCCAAGTCTGAAAGAGTGGTTACAAGTTTCAATTATAACAACCGGAGCCCCTTTGCTAATAATGGGTTGCATACTAGACACTTGGGAACATGCAACGAGGAAAGCCTTGGAATGGGCTAGCAAGGAGCCCAAGATTGTTACAGCAATCAGTTTGCTTGGTCGTATCATGGATGACATTCAAACCTACAAGGTATGATGATTGAATAGTTTAGACAATTTGTCTAAACACATACAAGAGATTACCTTTTTTTACAATCCAACTAAATATTTATTTTAGAAAAAAAAAACTTGTAACTAATTTTCACTTATTTCTGTTGATGTTTAAAGTTGGAGCAAGCAAGAGGAATTATGCCTTCTAGTGTGACGTGCTATATGAAAGACTATGGAGTATCAGAAGAAGAAGCCATTTAAAGCCTTCGAAAGATGATTAATGAGAAGTGGAAGGACATAAACAAAGAGTGTTTAAGGCCTACACCTGTGTCCATGCATCTCCTTATGTTCCCCGTCAACTTGGCAAGAATGGCAGAAGCCTTCTACCAGTACGGAGATGGATTTACTAACTCAGATGGATATATCAAGCAAATGATAGCTTCCTTGCTCCTTCATCCTATTCCAATATGAGAAGCGCTTTAGAAACTTTACTAGCATAATAATAATAATATGTAAGCAGGTTAATTAAGTTATATTATTTGTAATTGGGCCTAATATAGTAAAGCTCATATTAGTTACGGTTAGGGTTAGTTACTTGCCAAAGAAGCCTTTAGGCTTATAAATAAGGCTTGAGAATTAGATTGTGGTTGGCTGAATTTGATTAAATAAAATTGAAGTTCTTTTAGGATTTATCATTGTTTAGTGTAACTTTACTTTAGCTTAGATTCATCATCATCGTCAGCGAGAAGAAGAAGAAAACCCCAATTGTCTTATATTTTTAGAAACTTGAGACATTGATTGCATTGGCTAAACCATAACAATTTATGAGAACTAGGTCCAAGTTTTCTAGATCCATAAAATTATGAACTGAAGAGAAGGAAACATTGTGAAAATGATTTATTCTTAACATGTAGAAATAGAACCCTTCTTGTGTTATATGGCTTTCTTTGTTCAAATTTTTCAACATGAACTGAACGTGAGAAATATTCAATTAGATGAAGTAAGAGGGTGTTTGTTATTTGTTCTGAATAGACTCGGAAGTCTTAATAAGAAGTGGAACACTTCAAAAATAATTTTTTTTTTATACTTCTGATCTTGAATTTCTGATTGGAGTAAGCACCAAGGGGGTGTTGATCACTTAGCACTGAGTGTTTAATGAAAATATATTCCAATAATAACCTCACAATAAATTGGTAATAATTGTTGTTACCCATCTCCTCTTTTCTCCACCTCATCTTTATCATGCGAGCAGGGCCACTACCGTCCCTAGCCTCCCATCTTCTTCCTATTCGTCTTTCACTTTCTCTTCCTCTCTATATTGAAGATTGTATGAAGAATGGAGATGAATATGGGGTGGTTTTTGGTAGTGGTGGGAAGGAATTTTAATGGCATTTGGAAGAGAAAAACAGGTGGAGAATGGGTTAATGTTGGTGGTTTGTGGTAGGCGATGGGAGTTGTGGTGGTAGATAAAAATGTAAAAAAAACTAAAAACTTCAAGTCAACACCTAAAACACAAACAATTTTTTATTTTACAGCTTCTAATCAGCAGCCCATTCAAAACCAAAAAAAACAGTTCATTTAGAAGGTCGTTCAAAACTTCTAACTCCATTTAGAAGTTAGCTTCAAAACGCTTAAAAAAACACCACCTAAGTATTTTTGGTATTTTAGTATACAATAGTAGAAGCCAATAGAGTGGGTTCAGACCTAAGGGACCCTACCATTGTTGGCTGACTGCTCAGCTTTAGTCGTTCCACTTAACTAGAACTAGAATCATTATGAAGTATTATGTTATCGTAGAAGGTATTATAATAAATAAGAGTGATAAATACTAATGGATGAATTCAAATAACTATTATACTTATCCGTGAATTTCAGCTAAATCCTTTCAAAGTCACAAGAACTCATTCTATGAAATAGTATATTTAATTACCTGATTGAATGGATTAAACAGTTACCTTAGGCCTATGGGGTATTAGCTCAGTTGGTAAATTTGTGACGGATGGTATCATAAGTATAGGGTTCGAACCCCGCCTAAAAAACTACGCTTTCTCACAATTAATTTTGTTGTACTTCTGCCTTGTCACGTTTTTCTGTATGTTTTCATCCTTCTTGACATGAAAAATTCCAAACGAAGAGGATGTCTATCCAAAATAGTTCTGAAATGAAGAGATTTTGATTAAATCAGACAATTAAGACTCGATAAATGAATTCTCAAATTATAATTGACAAGTTAACTTCCACTAATAATAGCAAAGTTACCTATAAATCCCTGCATACATTTGTTGCAGTTTCCACATAATCAAATTCAATAAACCAAAACCATTTGAGACACTCTTCCCATTTTGCAGGTGCTTTATTATCTACAACAAAATGTCAGTAGACAAACACAAAGAAAAACGTTGCATATGTTTCCCTCCTTCATATGTTTGCTGAAGTGTTTTCTTAAAGACTAATTTGATGTTTTGAAACTCATGTTAGTGACAGATAACGATCGCGACTGGGACCAAACAAGAACAACGAAAATCAACATCATCAATCATATAAGCATACTGAACATCCAAAATGACAAGACTGGAAAATATAACCAAGAGAAACGTATACTTATTCCAAAATCAATAAACTGCATGTACCTTCAATGGCGCGCCTACATGACATAAGGTCAACAAGGAAGAAAACATTCTCATCTTTATAATGTATAATGGGTTTTGGTCTACAAGAAATCTGGCATTAGGTGGTGAAATTATATGTGACGCTTCGAAAGTTAATTTACATGAGGAATTTTGACATGTCATCACATATTTGTTCAAACCGATTTTTTTGTTTCTAGTTCCTCACATAAACATTTTGCAATCTTCGCATAATAGAAAGTGAGAAAACTAGCGCCTAAATGAAATACATTTTGTGAGGAAAAGTAACACCTCGTCACATTTCGACCAAAAGCCCAACCCAATAGTGAACAAACTTTCCTCACAGAATATTTTTCTAAGGGTATGTTTGGTTGCACGGAAAATAAACACGAAAATTGAAACTGTTTCCATGAATCTGATTTTGAGGCTTACCCCTCAGAGTTGGATTCCCATGAGTAGCGAAAAACAATCTAATGTAGAATTAATTTCCTATCAGTAAATAGACAATCAAACAACAGAAATCTGCATAGCAAGGGAAATGGAATCCAATTCCTAAGGAAAATGACTAACAAAACAAACCCTAATTTTAAAAAAAACAATAAAGTTATATGTACAAAACCTATTCATATTTCCCCTTTCCTCTGTTCATTCTTAGCACCATACTTAACCAAACCCAAGCGTGAGTTTGAAACTCTGCCTCCTCCACCGCCACCTAAGACCTAAGGAATAGGTGAAGCTGACAGGGAATGTCGAAGAGGCGACCATTGTTGCTGTGGTGGTGGAGGAAGATGGGACTAAGATAGTGGAAGCAATCAAGGAAACCATTGTTGTTGTTCAGAAGGAGGCTGAAGCAACCCCAGATCCAGTTACAGGGCCAAAAGAAAAGGAAACAACCACCACCATTGTTGCTACTGTTGTGGAAGAAGAGCCAACCCCAGCCGAGCCAATTATACCGAGTAAGTATCGACCTTTGGAATCCCACTTCTTGCCGACAGAAGTGATGTGAATCAAAACATTGTCTGATGGAGGAAGGAGTTCAAGATTGATGGGGTTTTGGAGGAAGATCTCGGGACTGATCTTGTGAAGGTTGTGTTCATGATCAAAACTTCTTTTTTTGTTTCTCTTTCTCAAACTATTGAATCCCACATGATGACTAATGATCGACTCTGTAGGAAGCATGGTTCCAAAAGTGACTTTGGTTCACCAATTCATGCTCAACGACTACTACACCGGATGCACAAAGCGATGAACAACAACTATTTCACTAATCCCTACAATCCCAAACCCTACAATGTTAAAGGATTTTGTTCCTAGTTCGTCAAGTGTATTGCTAAGATCTTTGGCCAATCGATTGAAAGTTGTCATCCCTCATCTTGTGTGCAAGCAGCAAATGGTTGCTCGCCTTTTGAGGGAGGGAAAGCATTTTCGTAGGAGCCTACTTCTTTCAGTTTCAAACCCATTTCTTAGTCACCGGATGGAGCTCACACTTAAGCGAGTGGTGTTGTCTGCCTCTCCGAGTTGTTCTATTATTTCTTGGATTCGCACTACAAGAAAACAGTAATTTAGCGACGGTCAGAACCGTCGCTAAATAATACAGCGACGCTTGCCCAACCGCCGCTAATAAAGGCGTCACTAGGTCATTTAGTGACGGTTTTAAGCAACCGCTGGCATAACCGTCGCTAAATACTATATAGCGACGGTTTAATGTAGCGACGGTTATAACCGTCGCTAAATACAATATAACGACGGTTATAAACCGTCGCCAAAATTCGATGAACAATCGAACTTTTTGCCTTTTAGCGACGATCTGCAACCGCCGCTATATTCCCTTTGATAATTCAAATTTTTTTACCATATAAAAATCACATTTTTCAACCTGTAGTGTTTTCTTTTCATTGGGTGCAGATAATCTATCCAACATATGCACTACAACTTTTAGACTCAAGTCAAAAATCAAATATAAACAACGACACTAAACTAAACTCATATGTTACCATCATCATACATTAAGGGGAACTTTAATTTCATTTCAAAATCGATATTATACATGGTCCAGAAGAAAAATACAAATTAAAATTGTTACAAATTGTCAATGCTTACATCTAACAACCAAAACCGAAGTTGTACAATGGTTGTCTCAGGGGCGTTGTCTACAGGGCCTCACCGACCTTGAGCAAATCAGTAAGCTGCTGGCCAAGATTAAGCTATCTAAGTTTAGTCTTAAGATTGCTCATCAGAAAGGCCTGGAATGGAATGCCCTTGAAGCCTGACAATTTACAAACAATTGTATGTCAAATGGCAGCCAAAAAACTGTTAAAGCAAAAAACAAGAAATAAATAACTGATCTAAACAGAACATCAATTCCAAGAAACTCAAGGCATGGACAGAATCAAATTTTCTTAGTCAATACCATTCCTTGTCATCTCCTTCACTGATCAATGGAAAGAAAAGAAATTGCATAGTTGAAAACATTTCAAATGAAAAGGACAAACTAAAATGACTTACTTTGCCAAATTGGATCAATTGACAGTTGAGGATGGGATAGCAAATCCTAGGACGGGATGGCAAATCTACCATTCCTTGTCATCTTCTCACATCGATCATAGCTTGAGCATGTATTTCGAAATATAGCTTCAAGGGTAAAAACGATTGAGAGGGAAAAACTAGAATGCAACATTTGAATATTTGGATGCAACAGAAATTAAGGTTTACATTGTACAATATTGGGCAGGAGAGGGAAAAACTAGAATGCTAGTAGTTACCTAGTCTCTGCTGCCCCCTCGGCAATGTATGATCAACAGGTTTACGGCCAGTTAAGAGCTCCAACAGGACAACTCCAAAGCTGTAGACATCACTCTTTGAATTCAGTTGTCCAGTCATTGCATATCTGCAATATCATAAACAACAAGACTTCGAGTTAATGTTTGAAAGAATTAAGTATGCAGCCAACTAGAATTTTAGTACCAAAAATTTTATTTACAAGCAAGTAAGAAAAATGTCAATTACACATGGGAAAGACTCGCAAAACTTACTCTGGAGCATGATAACCAAAGGTGCCAAGAACACGAGTAGAATGAAGCCGGGCTGCCATGTCAGGAGCTTGATTTGACAAGTCGAAATCAGCAATCTTAGCAACATCATCATCAAAAAGTAGCACATTGCTGGACTTAATATCACGATGGATGATATGAGGCTGCGCCTTCTCGTGCAAATATTCCAGTCCTCCAGCTGCGCCTTCAGCAATTTTTACTCGTTGGGCCCATGTTAGGACAGGGCTAGGCTGTGCTCCTTTAACGCCTTTCCTGCCTATATGAACAGATGACACATAATGTTAATTTTTATAAGAGACTTGCCATATATCTAAACTATGACTAACATTAATAAATTGACAACATTAAAGACAAAGGCATGCCAGAAACATGCAATATTATTTTACTTGAGTAGGTATATTGCCTTTTAGTCATTGAGATCCAGAAAATTGGATCATGACACAGCTACATAATGATGTCAAACCTTTAGCTTTGCAGTTCACACTCCTATTTTCACATCCTTTGATCATTAAATAAGGTTTCCATTTAACAAATAGCAAATAAATAAATAAAAATCCACAAACGCTAGACCAGTCTTTTCACGTAGCATGATTCGCAAAAAGTATCCTAACATGTGGACATTCCAAAACAAATGCAACATAAATAAGAAATAAATAAAGTTGAATGCAAATTTTGACACATGGCTAGAAAACACCTGGAAAAGGTCAAACATTAAGTAATTTTTTGTCACAATTATGTCCCTTAACAAAACAGGAAACTAGTTTCGAAAGTTGTATAAAAAAAGAGTAGGATCAAGAAATCAACTTACCATTAAACTTTACTTAAAAGGACTTATTAGAGGATCTAACTCAAGCCTCCACTGTCATTTTTCACAAAGGGAATGTGTTTACTTGACTTCATTTTTCAGAGAAAATTAGCTTGACTTTATTAAATTAGCTTGATTTATTAAAAGTTTTTCATGGCTAGAGTGATTTTTTTGTGTGTGTGCTTTATATATCAACTAAACTGATTATGTGAGCGTATGATTTTTATTCTATGTAGTCTCAGGCAACACCTAGGTGACCTAGGCAGGCAAAAACGGAGACCTTCACCAGCTTGCCTAGCCTAAGCGACACCTAAATGTTAAAAAAATAATAATAATATCAAAGGCGCTCGCCTTGGCGGCTTAAGCTTACATTTTGTTTGCTTATTTATTTAATATTTTTTAGCATGGCATCTTGCCTTTTGCTCAAGGTGCAAGGTTGGCGAGGCGCCGACAGGCTACGCTTCGCCTCGCCTAGCACCCAAGACTACAAAGGCTTAATGAAGATCTATGTATATCAATTTCTACTTAACAAGTAGTCATTGGTTTGTATGCATGTATTTATTAGGCATATAGAGACAAATCTATAGGATCGCTCAGGCCTTTTCCTAGTATGAAAAGTTATACTGATGTTTGTATGTTCATTTCTTAAATTCAGGACTTATTTGATGATAATCATCAATCATCATAATGTAATCTTTAACTGACTGAGTTAACATCTTGCATTATTTTGTTCAAGAACGATCACAATTATGTATGACCCATGAAACACATCTAAATTTTCTAATCTCGTGTTCAAGCTTAGGCATCACACACTAGTAAGAACTTGTATCTGACTCAAAGTTAACCTGCCCTTACAGCATTCAGAGGAACAGATCCTGGAACACTTTTGATAATCATTAAAATGGAAGAGGATTTGTTAGTGGTACCAACCATGAAGAAGGTCATGAAGAGAACCCATAGTTGCGAATTCGTAGGCAAGGAGTCGGAGACTTCCATCTACGCAGTAACCAATCAGCTCAACAACATTTTCATTTTTCAGTCTTGATACCATGGAGACCTGGAAAATCAGGAATGAATTACTATCAGCAATAGAAACACAAAAAGGTTTAATTGTCACACCTCAAAAATGAACTTTAGTATACATAGAGTCAAACAGTACATTAGATAATTAAGTCAAAGATTTTTAATTAATTTATCATTGGGACTAGGCTTACGTTCAACACAACGAGAAATTAGCTCAGCAAGTGCTTCAGCTGCAGTATCTCCTCCTGAAGCACAACAAAGCCAAAAAAATTTACACGAGTATGGGCCTCGTGCAGATTTATATGGATATATCATACATAGAACTGCAAGAATTATCACCTGTTCTCTTTTTATTGAAGCCATCAAAGGCAGTATAATTGGATTAAGTTTAGTAGGCAGCCCAGACATCCAAACAACTGCAGCTGCAATTAGGCTCGAGACAGTAACATGCAAATTATTCTGCAAAAAGATACCAAAAAAAAAAGGTTAAGTAATTAAAGATAATCTACGTTCCAACTTGAGCAACATTAAAAACTTAAACAAATGCAGACAACAATATGAAACACATAATGCTACATCGACTTGGGAGTCACAACACATTAGCCAAGAGATTGTGCAGAGCTACAATCCAGTCTTACATTCATAACTGGATGCACTTATGGCAGTGAGTGATAAATCAATAATAACGCGAATCAAACATATTAACATGACTGCATCAGAAAAGTGAAGTATATACCTGAATGCATTTCAAATAGCCAGAAGTTGCAATAAGTCGTTGCCTTGATGACTCCAAATCCTCAAGAATATGTCTTTCAACAATCTCTTTTGTATTTGGGTCATTTACCGACATTGCAAGTTTTGATGCAAAACTTAGTGAATCTCCGTCTTGTTATTGAGTAAATTTAAGTTCACAACAGTATATATGTAAGTGACATTATTTGTCAAACACCCAAGGCAAGATTTTAGTCTTGAGAACCAAAACTGAATTTCAGAAACTGTTTGAGGAAGCTTAGTAGAATTGTCTATTGGCATCCCCCTCCGCCAGATTTTGTTGCTCTCAATGTAGATGGGTCTTCCTGTAAGAACATGGCTGCTGGAGGTGTGATAATAAGAGACTCTAGGGGTGCTGGTGTTGTTGGGAAGCAAATTTTTTTTGGTGCAGGCTCTAATAATACAGCGGAAATTATGGCTCTAGCCGAGGGTCTCCGTCTCTGTCTTTCATTGGGTTTTAAGCAGGTGCTTGTTCAGACGGACTCGAAAACTGTTTGTGGATGGTTTAAAGGTAATTTCAAAATTCCGTGGCATTTGGAGAATATTTTAAAAGAAATCAAGCAGTTGGAGGCGCAATTGACGGTCAATTGCTCTCATATTTATAGAGAGGCCAATGCGGTGGCGGACGCATTAGCAACTAGAGCTCAACGAGAGCAGAAGACGATTTTTTTTCCTGCTCATGATCTTCCTAGGCGAGTGGCAGGTTTACTACAGCTTGACCGTACTCATACGGCTTACATACGCAATGGGGAAGACTAGGACTCGCCTTATTGGGCAAAGGAGAATTCAGGATCAGACGGATTGCAGGGCACGCTGCTGGGGTACAATCCTGGCAGTGTTATGTGCGGATATTGCAGAGGCGTTAGATGGCAGGCCGAGGCTTGGCATGCTGGGTGCTGATGCGCCATGGATGTTGCGATGATATTGCGACTCAGACCATGTTTAGGCAGAGTACTCTGTTTCAAAACAGAGCTGCTCTGTTTCTGCCCAGTGGTGTTTGTCGCTGTTGCTGTTGCGTTGCGGATGGTGTCGTGGTTCCTGCTGCTGCTGATATTGCGTTGCTGCTTTGTGTGGAGCTGATGCTGCTGCTGCTGTCCCTGCTGCTGATGCGGATGCTGTTGCGCGGAGCTGTTGCGTGGTTGCTGCTGCTGATTTACTGCTGGTGCTGTTGCGCGGGTTTGCTTGCTGTAACAGATGCTGCTGATCTTTGCTTTTGCTATTCTGATCGCTCTTCTGTCGCAGCGTTGATTGGAGCTTTGGTTTTGGCCTATCCGGGGTTTTGCTCGGGTCGCAGATCCGCGCGTGTGTTGCGTGTTCAATAATTGAGATCCTGCTGGATTTGTTAGGGCTGCTAGGCACAGATAGTGAGCTGAATTCAGTTATCTGATTCTAGTTTTGTTTTGTTTTTCTTCCTTGATTCTAGCTTTTGCTTTGGCTTTTATACGGGCAAGGTCGTAATGTACTCCCGTAGTTTTTGTAAGTCATCTTTTTGATAAGTAATCAAGGTCTGGCATTCCATAGTTGCCCCTCCCCACTGGAGGTTAATTTTTAAAAAAAAAAAAAAAAAAAAAAAAAAAAATTTCAGAAACTGCAAATATAAGTAACACTATAAAACCACAAAAATAAAACCGTAAAATACTAAAGAAAGCTACTCAACACAACAAATTCAATAACACAAATCCACTAAATCAGTGAAACAAGAAGACATGTCGCTTCCTTAATAAACACGGACGAAGCAACGCCTTTCTACTTGGGATCAATATCCGGAAAAATATGAGATTACTACTGAAAGGTCCCTTCACAACTCAGCTTGACCTAAAACTGAATAATCAAGGCTCCCATCCATGTGAGTGGGTATGTAAATGACCCATTGGGAAGTAAATATGAAATCACCCCATTAGTAGATATGGTTTCACCTTCACTAGGTGCTACAATTAGCAACCTTAGTCACAATTTGCAGCCAATTTAAACATGAAAATTTAACATCGAGAACTCCATTCAATTTGATCTCTAAAACAAATTGTCAAAGACCTAATGGGCACTTTAGAATACAAGTATTTGACTCTAAGCACTTTTCAAAACAAACCCAAATCTGAAACATACATACCTGAGACTTCCAATTGGCTTCTGCATCCTTCTTATCCTTCTTCTGCCTACTGAGTGTGAAATCATCCTTAGAAAAAGAAAATTGATTGGGGATTCAGAACAAAACAAAAACCCAAATTGAAAATACAACAAAATTTGTTGAGGATGATTCAGTTGTGGGTGATTCAGTTGATGAGCATGATTCAGGTTATGAGGATTCAGTTGTGGATGATTCAATTGATGAGGATGATTCAATCCTCAAAAAAAAAACCCAAATCGAAAATACAACAAAAATTGTTTTTACATAAAATTGATTGGGGATTCAGAAAAAGAATAAGAAAGATGGATAAAATCTGACCTTGGGAAGCAAGAGTGTAGCCGAGAGGATCTGAGATCTCTCGAATCGAAATACAAGATATGTCGATACCCCATTTTCATGAGTAAACACTTCCCTGAAGATGAAGAACATAACAACAGAAGAAGAAAAAGAGTCGATGAAGAAGAAGTAAATAACTCACCTAATGAAGAAGACGCACGCAGCAGACGACAGTGGCTGGAGCGAGCGGAGGCGACTGGCGAGCGGACGCACGTAGAAGAAGTTGAAGCTTAAAGAGCTAAAATTTGTTTTGGGGTTGGTGGTGGTGGGTCGGTGGTGATAGTGGTGGTGTGTGGTGGACGAGGAGGGGAGGTGGTGATAGTGGTGGTGTGTGGTGGACGAGCAGACGAGGAGGGGAGGAGGGAGAGCAGAGATTGCCAAGATAAGGGATAGGTTTTTTCTAAGTTTTGCTTAAAAATGATTTTTATTAATGGCGACGGTTAAAAACAGTCGCAAATAACTATAACCGTCGCTAAATAATATTATTCTGCGACTGCTGTACAACCGTCGTTAGATAAAAGTATTTAGTGATGGGTTTTCAAAAACGTCGCTAAATCACTGCCGCTATTTTGCGAATTTCTTGTAGTGTCGTCTATGTCCCATGAGAGTGGATCAGAAAGATGTCCTCACAAACTATCCCGATTCGATTATTGCTTTGATTTCTTCTGGCACGGAAGTGTCATTTGTTTGATTCATTATTTGGGTGCTAAGTCAAGAATAAGGCCGATCTCAGTTGGAGATTGTATCAAAGAAATCGAGTACTAACTCAAATTTCTTATTGAATTAACCGATCAACTTGCTAAGCCACGACTCCGAAGGAACCTAGATTAGAATGAGAGGAAAACCCTGCAGTAAACCGCTCTGTGTAGGTGAACTTTTTGATACTTTGGCCCCCTTAAATTACCATTACTTAATAAGGATTTGTTACACGTGATATTCCGACAAGCCCTCTACCATCCATCCCATTGCATTCCATCATCTCGTACCAGCCACCTATTTCATTCAACGTTACGGGGCAGGGGCCCACTCGATTCAACTGACCAATGGGGCGGAAGGGAGCGATCAATCTGCCTAGTTAGAAGTATCCACAACCTATATTAGACTCCCCAATCCCACTAGCTTTTACCTATTCCTAAAAAAAAGGTGGCTACAAAGCTGTCGCGCTAACTCGCAACCATTTTCTTGCTAGTTCCGTAACGACTGCCCCGTTGTATCCGACATGGACCCGGTGGCTCATCAATTGAATCTTTTCTTATCATAGCTTTCGACTCTTAACTTAAGTTCTCACTTGGCTATGACACTCACTTTAAAGTCGAGGAAGAGTGATACAGTTCTAACCTTTAAGCACCATCTGCTGATGTGATGACCAAGGATCGCGATAACCAATCCGAGGTTTAAACCTGATGTAGGATGTGTCCACTTTATCATTTCTCCTTCTAATGAGGGCGCGATGAACGAAGGTTTGCATCTTGAAAGGCCACACCTAGTCGGAGATATAGGATAAGGATAACAGAATGGCCCAGTTCTTGGCCATATTCCTCACCCTGATTACCCATATCTTTGTCAATAAAAATAGAGAATGGGGCAACTGTCTAGCGTGAGTCGTGGCTGTTGTATGCCACAAGGTCCCTATGGACAAAGGGACAAACTCCATCTCCATCATTGCATATGGGAGCATAAAAAGTAAAGAGAAGGCATGACACCTAGCTCTGCTACTATCCTCCGTACCAGTCTCGCTACTTCTTTCCTCTCTCGTTGGTATAGAAGCTCGAGAATAGTAAAACATCGTTACGGTAGTAAAACATCATTGGTAGCCTATATGGCTTCATAGAATTTTCTCACATCTGCTTCAAATGCGTATATCTCCTCCGGGCTCGGACTTGCCGGTCTACTGAAGGCAAGGAGAAGCAAGAGAAGAAAATAATTCTCTTTTCTCTTCATTTAATGATAAGTGAATTGTAGCTTTGTTTTCCTCCCTTGCTTGATCGGTACAAAAAGATACCTTGCTTACTGGTAACTGAAGATTTGATTCATTATCAACTACCTGCGGCCCGCCCAACGTCTAAGTTGATCAGGCGACACCCTGGTTTGAACTGGGAAAAAGGATTTGTAGTCCCCCGCTTTACCACTCGGCCATGCCGCCAAAATGATACAAACAATTTGGTTTTGAACCTATTAATGGGTTCCCTTAACTCCGAATTTCTGTCCAGATGAATTGATATTACGACTCCGAGAACTCAAGACAGATCGGGGAAAAGAGATTCGTTAAAAAAAAAGGCAATTTTTAAAAGAAATGTAAGATTTCTAAGCTCTGCTAGCTTCTTGTAGACCGGTAGTCTCTTAGTTGTTTTTGGGCAGGATGGTAGAGTTTTTCTTCGCCACTAGTGGCAACGAAGTTATCAGTAATTATCAAGGGGGAAAGAAGATATCCACTCACTCATTCATTGTCGATGTTTACTAGTAGAAAACTGGGGTTAGGGGCGCTCAAAAAGAGGTTAAGCGGGTTGCTACTGGTTTTGTGGTCATCGATGAACCTAGCTGGTTTACCAGTTCTTACAGTATGATTCTACACTTTGCTTTCAAGCGGGCGATTTCTAGCAGCTAGGAAGAAGAACAACGTTCGTTTGCCAAAAAAAAAGGACTCAAAAGAATCATGGGTTCATGTTCCCATATCCTCGAGCGAAAGTCCCCAACTACTACTCCTTCAGCTGGGTCTAATACTATTGAGATGTTTGATGATATCGCAACCACTTTAGCCCCCGCTGGTGCTTTAGGTAGAAAAACTCGGTCAAATGCAATTACAAGATCTGATGTTTGCGAACTTGTTGCCCTTGTCCTTGCCTTTGCTTTTGGCAGGATCATATGAGACTTCATGAAGATGCTCAGGTGCCATAAGCTGGCTGGTAAAAGAACCAAGAAGTAGAATGACCGGCTCTCTCCGACCCCTGGGCTTAGACATCAAGCAAGCTTGCTATACTTTACTATTTAGACTTTCTATTGCAGTTAAAATGGGTAATAAAGAAGTATAGGACCTTACAAGGGACCAGTACACAAGGGGTGAGTAGAGGCATAACAAGGATGAAATACCACCTTTTTGGAACTAAAAAAAAAAAGAGAGACATACTTGCATGCACTAAATGAACCAGATTCACAATATACTTGCCCATTTAGATAATTATAGTGTAAATACTTGTTGATTTGATGAGTTTAATGGTAGACAAGATTATGGTTTGCTTAGGATCATGCTTAGTTGAAAGTAGGGCTAACTATTTTGTGTATGTTACTGTGGAGATGTTTGAGAGCTATAATAGGGGTTTGATTAAGTTTTGGGAGTGTCGGGGGTGTTGTATTTATCGAAAAGCCTCCCATTGGGTGCTCCCAATTATCTTATGTTTGCTTGGGGAGATATTGTGGATAAAAAACAACACATGATGTATACTGTTGGTCTATCCCTCAGCGAGGAAGCTTTTGTAACTGATTGCTAGTTTATTTTACTGAAAACAAAAGTTTATTTGTTGTCTAGATGATAGATAAGTATATACTGTTTATAATTTTGATTAGGATACAATAACAGTGATGTTTTCCCGTAGGAGTTGCTTCTCCCACCAACGAAATCATGTACTTTCATTCTATTAGTTTGAGTTTTTTTGTTGATAAAGTAATAAGCAAGCATGCTATTCAATCACTTTCAGATGACTGTGGAATCTGTCAAAGATAAGCTCTGGAAAAAGACTGGTACTTCTGTTGAATCAATGTCGCTCGAGCTCTACGATGATATGGGATCTAAAATTTCAGATTTAAGCGATAGTATGAAACCCCTTGGTTTTTATTCTCCACAAAATGGGTGAGCTGAATAGGTCAGTTTCATTCCCCACAAAATGTTCCTAAGATTAATATGTACAAATTTCTTTTTTTTTTTTTTTTTTTTTTTTTTTTTTTTTTTTTTTTTTTTAAAACCTCCAGAGGGGAGGGGCAGCTATGGGATGCCAGACCTTAATTAAATATCAAAAAATGACTTACATTCTGTACGGGGGTGCATTACGACTTTACCCGTATTAAGAACCAAGCAGAAACCAAAAAAAAAAAAAAAAAAAAACAAAACATATTTCTAAACAAGATACGACAAAACCATACCCATACTAAACCAAATGATGGCATCCAAAGATAGCACAACACACTACCTGTAGAAAAGCACTCTCATTTAAAAGCCGGAAGTCTAAGGTATGCCGTCTTATTCTTGTCAAGAATAATTAGGGACTTTATTCTTTTAGGAAGCGATTCCCACGAATAATTCCGAGAACTATGTTCCTTTTGAGCTAAAGTAGCCAAGGCGTCAGCTACAGAGTTTGTCTCTCTGAACACATGGATGCAATGCCACCCCGTATCCTTAATCATCGCCCATATCTCCCTCCACCAATTACTTAGGAACCAAGGAATTTTTGATTGATGGAAAAGCCATTGTTTAACCACCATTGAATCCGTTTGAATGACAAATGGTCGGACACCTTGGGCAACACAAAATCTCAAGCCTTCAAGCAAGGCCCTCGTTTCCGCCGAATTATTTGTTCCTTCTCCGAAGAAACGTTGACCAGCCGCCACAAAGTTACCTTCTTCATTTCTAATAACAAAACCTCCAGCAATAGTCTTCTCCCTGCAAGAACCATCTACATTGAGCACATACCATCCCATAGGAGGGAAAGTCCAATACACCACCCGGGGCGGAGTCAGATTAACTTTGATTTCCTGGATACCCAATCTATTGAGCAAAGCCCTATTATTGTCCTTTGATTTAGGGATAAAAAATTTTGCAACACATTTGATCCAATGATACACTTTAATGATTACATAGCTGAACGAGCACTCCTTCCCATCATAAAGTTTTCTGTTTCGCTGAATCCAAATCTCCCATAAAACAAAAAGAGGAGTGAGATGAGTGAGGGTACCTGATAAGGTAGAGATGTTCGCCTTCCTGAACCACGCCTTTAACATGGTATAGACTTCAACCGGCCTATGGACATGAATGTCAAAAATCAAATCGAAATGTCTCCACACTCTACAAGCTAAATCACCTTCCAAGAAAAGATGTTTAATGGTTTCCTCCTCAGCATGAAAACAACAACCGCATTTAGAAGCCAAGTGAAATCCAATTCTTCTAATTTCACCATCTATGGGAATAGCCCTTTTAATAACTTTCCATGTGAAAACGGAAATTTTAGAAGGCAAAAGAGGGTGCCATATCCAATTCCAGAAATAATCAGGTGTCCCTCTACCACCTAGGATTTTACAAACAGAGCTGATAGAAAATATACCATCATTAGTGGGCATCCAAATTCTGGTGTCTCGATCTCCATCATGACCTTTCACGATTGTCTTATAAGCCTCTTGAGCGCGTCTTTTTATTTCCGGGGTTAGCATTCTGAAATTAACCCTGCTCATTTGCCGTAAGGAAGGCCACATATCATTAGTCTCCGCGTCCCCATTCCTTATAAATAGTTCATCCTTAGCCCATTGTTCTTCAAAGAAACTGACGCTACCTCTAGTAATCATCCAGGTGGAGTTTTCCACTATGAAATTTTTATGCATCAACAATTCTTTCATGAAAGGTGAGGCCCCAGCTTTAAGTTCCTGCTTTCGGATTGGAACCCCTGGCTTAAAATATTTTTTCTTTAAAAAATTAGCCCATAAAGAGTTAGAATGCATCAGGTTCCAAAGGGATTTAACGCGAAAAGCTGTAATAGTGTCGGCCAGACTTCGAACATGTAAGCCACCTTCTTCCTTAGTAACACTGATTTTGTGCCACGCAATCCATTTCCTTTTATGTCTCCCTTCATGATCACCCCAAAAGAAATCAGCAAGCAATTTCTGAATAGATTGCAAAATCCTCCTAGGAACCACTGTAGCTGCTATAGTGTAAATCGGCATAGACAAAAGAACATGTCGGATCAAAGTCAATCTTCCCCCAGGCGACAGCAGTCGAGATTTCCAGCCCTGAATTCTATTGTGGATCTTATTAACCAAATCATCATAAAAAGAAATTCTGCATCTACCTTGATAAATGGGAACTCCGAGGTACGTGAACGGGGACTGTTTGTAAGAAAAGCCTGTCCATAATCTGATCCTGATGATAATGTCGGCACTCACTTTCTCATCCATCATGAAAGAACTTTTTGCCGTATTGATTTTCTCTCCTGAGGCCCGACAGTACCTATCAATAAACTTCATACATCCCGCAATGGATTTTTTCCTACCATTCAAGAAAACCAGTGAGTCATCAGCATATAAGAGGTGAGTAATCGGGGAGGCCGTCCTTGGAACATGATAAAATCCAATTTCCCCTCTACGAAAAGCGCGAGAGAGTCCTCTACTTAGAACTTCCGCAGCAATGACAAAGAGCAGGGGGGAGAGAGGATCTCCTTGTCTAAGACCCCTGGAAGATCTGAAATATCCGTCATACTTGCCTTGCATCAACACCGAAAATCCACATTGAGTTATACAGTTAGAAATCAGGTGACATATTCTATTGTTAAAACCAAATTTACGAAGGACCGCCAATAGATATCCCCATTGAATTCTGTCATACGCCTTTTCCATATCCAGCTTGAAAATTACATTGTTGCCAATAACTTTTTTGCCAATCTCCCTCATTAATTCTTGAGCCAAGCCAATGTTCTCTGAGATAAGTCTCCCTTGGACAAAAGCCCCCTGCTCTAAAGAAATAATATTTGGGAGAATCTTCCCCAACCTCAAACAAAGAATCTTACTAAAAATTTTATAAACCACATTGCACAGACTGATAGGTCTAAAATCAGAATAAGATACGGGCTCGTCAATTTTAGGAATAAGAGCTAAAAAATTAGAGGAGAAGCTACCTGGCATCGCTTGGCAATCAAAAAATTCCGTCGCGGCTTTCCAAATATCTAGACCAATAATGTCCCAGCATTTGTGAAAGAAACCAGCTGTAAACCCGTCCGGGCCCGGTGCACTATCATGAGGAATGCTAAAAGCTGCTTGTCGAACTTCCTCTAAATTCGGAGAATTCAGGATTGATTCACAGTCTGCCTCCCTTATCAAAAGCGGAATGCACTCCATGAGTTCTGGATCCTCTTGATAACCACCTGCAGATAGCAAAGCTTCAAAAAAATTATTCGCTTCTAAAATAATATCTCTCGGATCCGTGATTAAATTCCCTGCCCTGTTATGTATTTTTGAAATCATTCTCCTTTTTTGCTTGGCTTTGACGGAAGCAAAGAAAAATTTAGTGCATGCATCTCCTTCTTTGAACTCCTTTTCGCCTGATTTTTGTTGCCAAAAAATTTCTTCTCTGACCAGAGCCAGTTTGAGTTCAGCCTGACATCTATTCAGATTAACCATATCATTTGTATCCCAACCCTGCATAAGATTGAATTCTAATCGGGCAATCTCATCCTCCAGACCTCGAATAGTGCTGAAAATGTTGCCAAAAGTTTCTTTATTCCATATTTTCAAAGCTCCTCTAAGGCGCTTAAGTTTCATGGCCACGATAAACATATTTCCAGAACCACCTACCGGAGAGTTCCAGTTTCTGTCCACAAATCCCAAAAAATCATCATGAGTTAACCACATATTTTGGAATCTGAAAGGGGACATACCTGCTCTTTGTGTCAGAGGCAAAGAAAGAAGCAGTGGAGCGTGATCCGAGCACACCCGAAGGAGATGATCAACTCGAGAATGCTGCATAAGATTAGACCATTCTACATTACCTAAAAAACGATCCAGTCGAGCCCAGGTTCTGTCATCTCCTCTTTGGTTGTTACACCAAGTAAACTTTGGTCCTTCAAACCCACAATCTGTAAGACCGCAGCTCGATATACATCTAGCAAAGTCTGATGAAGCTAGATGATTATAAGGACGACCGCCTAATTTTTCACCGCCGTCAACAATGACATTGAAGTCGCCGCCAATGAGCCAAGCTTCATCCATACCCATCGCAATGTGGTCCATGGCCTCCCATAATGTTCGTCGCTCCTGAACTGAACATTTTGCATATACAAAGGAAATGAAAAAGACAATATTGGAAAAAAGGATAGTAATCTTACAATGAAGCAATTGATCGGTGCGTAATAATATGTCCACTTGTAAGTGATTATCCCAGAAAAGCCATATTTTGCCTCCAGCATCCTCATTCGTTGCAAAGCAAGGCAGCCTCACTTTACCTGCAATCTCCATGTGCCTTGACGCTTGGATCATCGGCTCCGCAATGGCAAGCATCTTAACATTCTTTTCTATAACCAGCTTTTTTAATCTGCTACGGGTTGCCCGGTTGCCAACTCCCCGTGCATTCCAGAACATTATATTATCTATCATTAGGGACACCTGGATTATTCATATTGCGTGTCACTCGCCGGCTCCCCCCCTCGGTTCCCTTCTTTGAAGTCTTCTTTTTGCCTTTCGTCCTTGCTACATCAGATTGATGGCCAGCCTCAACCCGGTTAGTAGAAGACGTATTTGCATATGATTCATCATCCGACAAAGCATTATTCCCGAGCTCGGTGCATCCTACCTGCATCTGCAATTGTTGTGCATTAACTGTTTCTTCTGGATCTTGAGGGTTGTCAGCATGCATTTTCACTGGAGTAAAGGTTCCATCTCCCTGCGGCTGTTGCAGAGATTGTGTACTCTGTTCCAGGGTTGATCCCTGCCTTTGCTTTCCTAAATCTGTGAACGTACCTGTGGGGACAGCGGCCTGTGAACTCATATGGTCCTTTGTTTCAACAAGTTTGGACCGACCTTGGTCATTCTCGGAACTACTATCGGCCACAAAAGGAACCGTCCATATCGGTGTCGCTTTAGAAAATCCGTCAACAGACTTTGCTTCATCACATGGCTCTGACGGCCTTGCCATTTTAATTTCCGAGGATGTGTAACCAGCGCCCTTTAAAAGGTCTTGTGTATTTTCAGTTTCGGCTTTAGTCCCACTTGTGTGTTGAAACGCCATGTTTTTTGCTGCTTGTGGCATCGTTTCTGCTTCATTACCCTCATCAACTCCTTCCGAGTGTTCTTCCGAAAGGGCCCCAAATTTGTTAAGGGATATCACATTGTCAGAGGCCTCTCCCCTTATCGTCACCTTTGTGTCTTTATCAGGTGTACTACTTATCTCAACTCCTTGCGAATTTTTGGCTCCACTAGTGCCTATGTACAAATTTCTTGTATGGCTAGTAATGTTGAATTGTTCTAAATCACAAAAAACCAGCTCTTAGTTTATGCCATGGGCCCATGGAAGGCTGTAACCAAACTGGATGTCAATGCTTCAGGTGGGGCAGAATTCATGCTTCAAACAATTGACATTATTCCAAAGAAATGCCAAAATTTCAGTATTAAAGTAAAGAATCACGGGTATTTTTGTCATTCAGTCTCTACTTTGTTACATATGAGGTGGAGGCAAAATTCACACTTCAATCAATTGACATTATTTCAAGTTTTTTTGTTGCGTTTGAATGAATGAAATATGGGTAGCTGAGTTATTGAATTCACTGAGGCTTACAGAAATGCACTCAGTGTGCAGTGACTATATCCCCTAATAATCACATTTTGGAAGGTCAAAAACACTAATAGAACTCTTATCTCCTCACTTAGTCCAGCTGGGGCTTGGATATGGAGAAGACTATTAAATGCAACAACTTGGAGAATAGGAAAGAAATGCAAGGTTTTTTTAAGCAAGGAGTGTTAATCAGATCAAGTTAAAACGGCCACAACAACCACCCTTTGGTTTGGGGACAGCATTGGGGAACACTTTCAACAATTCAATATTTCCATTGTAAACTCAACTGGTCCCAGTTGTGAGGGCCTTTTGGCCTTTTTGTTCATACCATAATGAAACCACAACTATTTTTACTGATTAAAAAAGGCTTAGAGAAATCCATGGAAATGTTCCACGGTTATTTTTAATTTTTGAACAAAGATCAGATTTCCTCGAAATTTGGACTGATTAATCCCAAATTTCTCTCAAGGCACTAGATTTGCCATGGTAATCCTAAAATCCCACTCCCCAACAAAAAACTAAAAATAAAAAATAAATAAAATTCACACATGTTCTAATTCTAATTGGACTAAGAAAGTAATTTAGGACGACTATATATGTATATACTCTCAACATAGGAATTTCCCTCAACAAATGTGCTCTTCAGGTTAACGTATCAGTAAATGAAAGATTTGCAGTTTTTCTACTTATGAACCAATGGGTTTTAATGTACTGGTAAAAAGTTGTATGCTATAACAAGAGAATTGAAAACAATTTATTCACAAAAGAGAAGCTAACTCTTTCTCACTCAACCTGACACCGACTAGTAGAGAAAATTTCATCTTTCGAGTGACATTCAGTATTATTTCATGTGTGTATTAATTCACTTCTCTTTCACATGTTTAAGATACCGAGTACATGTCATAGATCTGGATCCCTCGTCGGTAACTTCCGGTGGCTGGCTGGAAGATACCTCACTTGTAGAAAAGTACTCAATATCCGAAGAAGCTTATGATAAACTAGATGGTGAGTTATTTGTCTTAGCATGATTATGATGATAAACCTTAAACACCCGTATATGTTTTCTTGGAATTCGAAGTTGACCTTTGCCCATATGTTGTATACAAGAAATTTAAACATGAACATGGGTCCACCAAATTACATCTCATGTAGGAAAAAATTCACTAAAAGAGGAGCAACAATGATGGCTCCAATTATAACCAGGTCATTGAGTAACAGACCAGTTGTCACACTAGAATGAAGTGCCAGCTCCATTTTGTTACGAGGGATCCAATTTTATTTCTACTACTATATTTTGAGATGTTGCTTAAAAACCAAGAACAATCTTTAGGAGCACTAAATTTTCCGTATGCTATGACCTTCATGATCAAGTTGTTGTGAACTCGAGACACCCATGGATGGATTATTTTACATGAGCTTGAATAATTGATCATTGATGGCTGATTTACTCCAAAGCAGATTTCTTTCAATCTATGTTTGATTATCTACTTTATTTGCTTTTCATTGATCTTTTGTGGTTAGCTGGTTCAGCATATGCAGGATATCCCTTGAGTTATGATTATGCATATTTCCTCTTTTTTCTCGGATGGAAAGTAGCAACATATTTGTAGGATCCTCCCTTTAGGTAATAATTGGCTATTTGGAAGAAAGGAAATGTCACTTCTGGTACTACTTTTTTGTTGGGTAGTAAGGGACTAAGGGATTGCCCTTCGAGGACCTTGTTTATGTGGTTGGTAGTTTAGGTGCTTGGTAGACCGATTTTTAGAACACTGATTTTATATTGATTTTTCTCCCATTCAAGTATCATAGTTGAAGGCCATTACACTTGTAAACATAGAGCAATCAGCAATATATATTAAAGAAAAAATAGTGTCGAACTTTTAGAATAATATTATCAGTTATTGATGAATTCAAGGATGCACAGACACAGGCACGCACGTCGTGTCAGACACCGACACAGACACAGACATGACATGTTGACTCGACAATTTTCCGAAAACTAGGACTCAAGGGCCTGGTGACATGTCATAATTTTATTTTAGTTTAAATTTATTTATAAGATTAAAGTAAAAAAGAACAAGAAGTGTGAAGATGAAGATGAAAATGAAGCACAAATTGTGCTGGAAAATTAAAAAAAAAAAAAAAGAATATAAAGAAGAAAAACATAGAAAAGAAGATGTAAAAAAGTAGAGAAGAATATGACACTCTGTCTCAAGAAAACAAATAATGTAGAAGAGATGAAAAGCAAAGGAGAGAGGAAGAAACATAGGCTACCTCTATGCATCATCGCTTCTTATCTTGCATCGCAATTGGAATTTTTTTTTTTTTTAATACTTTAGATAGATTAACAACCTTCAAATTAGGTGGTTGTCTCCGCCCACCTAAAAGTAAAAAATAAAATAAAGTTTTTTGTCTAGTCTTGATTGTGTTCTAACCGAGTTTTGGGTGTCAAAGGCGTGTCCAACACGTTGACTACACAACCATGTGTTTGACACCTTTCGACACGTTGACCATGTGTCCGACGGGTGTCAGCGACGTGTCGGATGCATGTCGGACACGGGTACGGAAAATTTTCCGAAGAGTCCATGCTTCCTTGGATGCATTATGTTCATCAAAATTATGGATTAATTGGTGGCTCCGAAAAAGAAGCTTTGAAGCCCCTCATAAACATGTTATCCTATTCAGGCGTATGTTTACATACTGTTTATGTCCATTGATATCATATCTGTTTATGTATGTTGGAGTTGTAGTGACGTGCTTTAACTTTTAACTTTTGTTTTTGTTCCTAGATATATGATAACTACATGGAAGATCAATGTGCAAATGTCAAGGTGAGCACCTTTTCTTTCAGTTTTATTTTGTATACTTTCTTCTTTATATTACCTGATAATTGAACTAATAGTGGTTGTTGGTGGATGTATCATTCTTTCCTGCGAAGTGCATCACCTTTTGTTGAAATTAATGCGAAATTTCATTCAAGTCCAACCTTCTTAAAGCATCTTATACTCCTAGGGTTTACCATACCCATCCATTGCCTAAAGAGAGTGATAATTTTCCATCTGTGTGCTTCGATATAAGGAAAAAATTTCTGTGGTTTACGCCTTATTTACATATATGTCAAAGGAGAAATCCATTCCCACTCTAGCCCATCTCAAGCTATAGCAGAGATGACCTGCTATTGTAGATGAAATTGCGTGCTCTTTCTATAATCACTGAATAGAATTATGCAGTCAATTAACTAAAAGGTAAAATTTGGAAGATGAACCTGTATCTATTTACTGCAGAACTGGGTCTTTTGCCAAAGATACCTCTACAATTTAGACCTACATTATGAAATGAAAAATGCAGCTTATCAGTTGGGATGGACTAGTACAGTTTTCCTAGTACAGAGAATATCCTAACCTGGGCTCCCCAAGACAGTTTATAATAATAGAAACATTCTGATAACTCAGGTTTTAGAAACATTCTGATAACTTTTAGGGATTAGAAATGTTCTAATAATTCTTAGGATTAGAAACATTCTGATGACTCTTAGGAATTTGCAACAGATATTCCAAGTGGTTCTAGCGTCCAAATCCAATAAGCGTAAGGTAAACAAGAAGCTGTATTATATCTGGCGATAATTCAAATATTCATATAAACATTTATGTGGTCATTTCCATATTCAAAATGATGGGCCTAAAACAACACTTGATAGTAAAAATCACTTTAGCTTACAATACGTTCATAGCTAGTAACAACTTACAACAAATATCTTTTGGTTTATTTATTTATTTTCTGAAAAGATCAAACAAATTTTTATTGATGAAATCTTATGGAGTACGAGGGAGGTTGTTATGAACCAACCAACTCTCCCAAAAGCCCGAACTGTCCAGGAGGGGAAGGTCCATAACAAGGATCGTAACAGAGGACTACCAGAAAAATAAAGTTGGTAGTTACATAAGAGTTAACAGAATGTATTTGAATCGTATTATGGTAATTGGGATAACATCATTTTAGGGCTTTAATCCTGTTAAGGTCGAGATTGTATCATTTTCACACTCAAGTTCTAATAAAACTTCTACCTTTTGAAAGGAAAAAAAAAAAAAAAAACCATTAAAGACTCTAAATGTTCAAAAGAGACTGTTAAGAACCAACAGCGCTGAACTCAAATCCCAAGTGCCTTTATTTATTTTATTAGGTTCAATTTTTAGTTTGTTCATAGCATCTCCATCCAGAGAACTCTCATGCAAGACCATACCTCCCTTGTCACGCCCCGACCTGCCACGGGAATCGCAGCGTGCCGATGCTTGAACTAACACGTACACAGGCGGATCGTAACCGGCCACAACATCATAATATAACACATTCTTGATACGAGAATCAAACGGAAACAAAACTACGATAAAATTTGAACAAAATAAATATATATTTGATTCGCCCCGCCAAAGTCATAAAGACAAACCAATATACAAGCATCTAGTATAGCAATATAGTACATCTGAAACACAGACGAAGCAAAACATACCCGCACAGGGTGGACACAACCAAAAAGCACAAAACTTGCCTACAACGGAAACCGGGGCCTACGCGCCACGATCAGCAGGAACTCCACCACTGCCTGCACTCCAGTAGAAGCACACCCCTTGCGGGATCAGCAAAGAACAAAGCTAGCTGGTGCGAGCGAACTAAATACAAATAACAGAATAATAAACAAAGCAAATTCATGCCACACAACAATGAATAAGCAACAAGTTCTGAAGTCTAAATCAAACCGTGTCTCTAAGGATAATGTTTCTAAGTTCGAGCAACACAAACATTTCAGATTCCACAATAACTACAAGTTTACCATATATGCCGATCATTACACGTGATTCAAACATGGTAAATATCAAGCGATGGAAATAAAGACAATCTCATAATTCTTCCTAGTCTCCTAGGTATAGCAATCAGGTTGAAACAAAAAATTCTGTAAAATTCTGTATAAGTGTCTCATATCGTAGGTATCCGCATACCCTACGAATGTGTCTCACCCAGACACATCCCACAACGTGCACCAGTACCACTTCGGGCTTGTTTGTATCCTAATGGAGTGTCATCTACCAGGATACAAGCTCAAACATCCCGAACGACTGGCCTAACACGGCCAACCTAACATAATCAAACTCAAGCGCGCTGGGAGGGAAAGCGAGTAATCTCCAAAGCACGTCCTCCGGGACCCGTCCTACTGCACTCTATAGTGGCAAGTGCGTGCGGGAGCTCACCGCACCTCAGCAAGCTTGCCACATGCAATAGCGTCCACAATGTCAAGTGCGAGTCATCTCAAGCACCATCCAACTCACGATGCGAGCAAGCTCCTAAGCATCGGCACAACAGGCATTATAGCGGGGTAAAGACACTTATACTACTATCCACATGCACAAATGACAAGTCAGTACATAACCAAAGGTAACTGACGTGCAATCATAAACAATTCGGCAATTTTTATAAAACCACGACTATGCCAGGGTCCCAACATGACCCAATTCACCACAATAAATTTATTCGAGTCAATTATCACCAATGCGTCATCCCAGGAACTTTCTGGGCCAACATTGATATATGCTTTCTAACCAATATAAAGCATCCTTGTCTTATCAAAACATGATTTCCAAAAATGTTATTCAACTAGAAGCTTCGGCACACCTTGTGTCATAGCTTGGAACTCTAATTTTGCATGGGATCTAGCACCAACTCATTGTTTATCGGTTTGTGAAGAAAGGATTTTTCTCCGGACAAGTATATCGAAGCACGGCATGAATCAGATATGGTGCTAGTGCAGTTTGGATCAATATAATCCTTTCCCTTAAGTGCCCATGTTGGCCAAACAACAAACCATGGCAGATGGCAGTTTCCCTTAAGGATCCAATGATTTTGAAAGAGTTGAACGACGAGCCGTATGAGGTGAAAATCTCATTTACGGTCATCCAGCTGCATCAGACCACACAGCCTGAAGCTCTTTTCTTCAGATTACTTCCGCATGGAAAGTATTTAACGGATAATTCAGCTTTGAACTGATTCTACACCTTTTGTACACTGCTCTAGCTACAACTTTATATGATGTGTTGAAAATCCCGGATTTCCTAATTGTAGAAATTGTTAAAAGATGGCTATAAATAGTTATGTGCCTAAGGCTGACACATACACAAGAAGTTCAAGATGGTGAGTATAGTTGAAGAAGTTGTACCATCAGAAAATAAAAAGTGGATAGGCCGAAATTCACTGAAATTGAACACTCTTAACAGTTGCACGAATCCAAATTTACTGACTCCCCTTGACATACATCAATGTCTAACACCTTCTCAGGCTCGTGTCATATATCACAGTTTGTGTCTTTGTTGTCCGATGTGGGGAAGGATAGCTTGGTACTCAACCCGAGCGCTATACTCTTTCAACGGAGCATTGAAACAAGGAACTTGCTTATGTTCTAGGTCTACAGCTCTATCAAAGATTGAGAATAATCATGATTTGTTACATCTTCTTCTAAAAACATCTCCAGGGGAAGACACCAAACCTAAAAATATATAGGTCTGAAACATTTTTCTCCTCTATTTCATTATATGGTGGTGGGTTTGTTAGTATTTTGTGCAGTCTTGGCACACTCGCTTGCACTTGTGCAGGTGGACTTGCATAAGCTGTTAGTGGTAAGTCAAACAGGCCTTAAATTTCACAATTTACTGCTGGAGATGATGCTCTAAGCAAATTCTTTCAGGAGTGGGTAAGCTTGGTTCCACAAGATAAGGCAATGTTGACCTTTGCGTATCTGTCATCAAAACATGCTTGGAGATCATGTGGGGAACTCCTTGACCACACAGAGAAGTCATAAGGACTAAAAAAAAACAATTCAATCAGGCTCATCTTAGAATACTTTTATCGATAGTAAAAAAAAAAAAATACTCTTGGTGAAAGCTTAAGCCATTGAATATCTCCCTAAAGATGTGTTAAATTATCACCTTTTCTTTTGGAATCTGAATCTTTTAGTGCTACCAATGTGGTAGGGAATGCTTTTGGTTAGGAGGTGTTCAACAAAAAAAAAATGTGTCTTGGCAAATGTAAGATTCTTTTGATTAGTGTAACTTTTCTAAATTTCACAGGCACAGCAAAGATGAAATATTTAACGTGAAAACGATGTATAAAGATGAAATATTTCTGTGTTCTTCACTACTTTTCTAGGAATAATTGTGTTCGTTTGTTGGTTTATTGATTTACTATACCTTTGTCATTTTATGAGAACTAACATAACATGCATGGTCAAGCTTTTTATAAAGGGTTTAAGTGAAATTTTCTAGTAATTTTTTTTTTTTTTTTTAAAATTAACCTCCAGTGGGGAGGGGCAACTATGGAATGCCAGACCTTTATTACTTATCAAAAAATTGACTTACAGACGCTACGGGGGTACATTACGACGTTACCCGTATTAAAAACCAAAACAAAATAAAAACAAAAACTGTCCTTAAAACAGTTGCAAAGACAAAACGTTGCATCCTGAAAAGAAACAAATTGCAGAAAGTCCCAACCAGATTTAGCGCAGCACACTGAAGCGTAGCAGCACGAACTCTGTGTCGCAGCAGCGTGTTCGCAGCCACCATCGCGACACTGGACAGCACCCAGCACCTCGGCATCATCTCAGCAGGCCGCAGCATCGCAGCAGGCCGCAGCAACTCAGTAGTCCGCCTAGCTCAGCACCCAACACAACACAAAACAGGGTATACTCTGTTTTGCAACAGAGTGCCCAACATAACCCTCGCATCCTGTTTTCGCAGAATATGCAGGTGTTGCAATGGTGCTGTCCTGTTTTCGCAGATTATTGCAGGTGTTGCAATGGTGCTGTCCTGTTTTCGCAGGAATTGGATTGCAAAAATTTTGAGTCCAAATAGTGCAAGTGATAAAAGCCAATTTCTCCTCTACGAAAAGCCCGAGAGAGCCCTCTGCTCAGCACTTCTGCTGCAATAACAAATAGAAGAGGGGATAGCGGGTCCCCTTGGCGAAGGGCTCTCGAAGATTTAAAATATCCGTCATATCTGCCTTGCATCAACACCGAGAACCCGCAATGAGTAATACAGTTCGAAATCAGGTGACATGTTCTGTTATTGAATCCGAATCTGCGCAAGACTGACAAGAGGTATCCACATTCCATTCTGTCATAAGCCTTTTCCATATCCAATTTAAATATTATATTATTTCCATGGACCTTTTTCCCAATCTCTCTCATCATTTCTTGTGCCAACCCAATATTTTCATAAATGAGTCTCCCCTTAACAAAGGCTCCCTGCTCTAGGGAAATAATATTTGGGAGAAACTTGGCCAATCTCAGACTAAGAATTTTGCTGAAAATTTTGTATACCACATTGCACAGACTAATAGGTCTAAAATCAGAATAAGAGATAGGTTCTGCAATTTTAGGAATAAGCGCCAAAAAATTGGAAGAAAAGGAACCTGGCAGTGCATGACAAGCAAAAAATTCCTTCGCAACTTCCCAGATGTCGAGGCCAATAATGTCCCAACAATCCTGATAGAATCCAGCTGTGAAGCCATCCGGGCCCGGGGCACTATCATGAGGAATATTAAAAACTGCTTGCCTGACTTCCTCTAACTCTGGCCTCTGCATGAGAGTATCACAATCCTCCTCTCGTATCAGACTCGGAATGCAATCCATGAATTCAGGATCATCTTTATGCTCTCCCGATGAAAGCAAGGATCCGAAAAAATTGTTAGCTTCCAAAATAATATTTCTCGGATCCGTGATTAAATTCCCCGCCATATCATGAATTTTGTTAATAGCTCTTCTTTTCTGTTTGGCTTTAACTGATGTAAAAAAGAATTTAGTGCATGCATCACCTTCTTTAAATTCCTTTTCACATGATTTTTGTTTCCAGTAAATTTCTTCTCGCACCAACGCCAATTTAAGTTCATCCAAACATTTGTTCAAATTAGTCATATCACTTCGATCCCAACCCTGCATTAGACTGAATTTCAGTCTTTCAATTTCATCCTCCAACCTTCTAAGAGTACTGAAAATATTCCCAAAGGTTTCTTTATTCCATCTCTTTAAAGCGCCTCTAAGACGCTTAAGTTTGGAGGCCACACTAAACATAGACCCATTGCCTTCTACGACAGCATTCCAATTTCTTTCAACAAATCCTAAGAAACCATCATGAGTTAACCACATATTCTGAAATCGGAAAGGAGACATACCTGCTCTCTGTGACAATGGTAGAGAAAGTAACAACGGTGCATGATCCGAACAAGCTCTAAGTAGATGATCAACTCGAGCGTGCTGCATTACATTTAACCATTCTGAATTCCACAGAAAATGATCCAATCTAGCCCAGGTTATGTCCTCCCCTCTTTGATTGTTACACCATGTGTATTTAGGTCATTCAAAACCACAGTCAGAAAGCCCGCAACTCGAAATACAACTGGAGAATTCTGTCATCGCCAAAATATTAGGAGGGCGTCCTCCTAACTTTTCACCGCCTTCAACACTCACATTAAAGTCTCCACCAATGATCCATGATTCATTCATACCCATTGCAATGTGTTCCAGATCTTCCCATAAACTTTGCCTCTCCTGTACTGAACACTTTGCATATACAAAAGAAATGAAGAATACGATATTGGAAAAGAGAATATGAACCTTACAGTGCATTAGTTGATTCGTGTTGATCAGAACGTCAACTTGTAAGTTATTATCCCAGAAGAGCCAAATTTTACCACCATACTCATCATTCGTTGCAAAGCAAGGCAAGCTCACCTTACTTGCGATCTCCATGTGTCTTGAAGAGTGAATCATAGGTTCCGCAATAGCAAGTAACCGAACATTGTTATCTTTAACCAGCTTTTTGAGTCTACATCGGGTCGCCCGGTTACCAACTCCCCGTGCGTTCCAAAACATGATGTTATCTATCATTACTAACACTTGGGATAGCCATGTTTCTCGTCACTCTCCGAGACCCCACCACCGATCCGTTCTTAAAACTTTTCTTTTTTTCTTTCATCTTGACCTCACCCGAATGATACCCTGGATCAATCAAATTGTTCGAAGACATTTTAGTATCGGATTCATTATCCAACACCGCGTCACGGTCTAACCTTTTACCATCTCCCTGTTCCTGAATTATGTGATCAGTTGCGTCTTTAGCCTGGTCCTGCAAATTATCGGGGTACCTTGTAGCCTCATGTTCACCACGTTTCAGCTGATGCTGCTCAATCTGACTCTGTTTCGGCATCTGATCAAGCGGATTCTGTTTCAGCATCCGAACTTCACAAATTTTCAGCCTTTGCGCCGTTGAGTCTAGCGTATCCTGCAGTGACCCTTGAGCGGACAAGAGTCAACGAGGCTGATAGAGTGACCCCAATGAAGAAGATGAAGAGATGCATTGTCTTCTATCATGTTGTGGTGTGATATCTACTTAATGGAGGTTGTCTGTCACGGTGTGTTGTGATTTTCTACTTACAAGTCACTGAATGTGTGAGTTAATGGAGGTTTTTCCTCTGCCAGAAAAAGTCGGGACCAATGAAGTGCAGAAGATTTTGTGTCATTGTTATAGATGACTGATCGAAAAATTCAGAAAACGTTCAAATTTATAACAAAGTTAGTTCTTTTATTCTTTGCATAATTTAGGACTTAATATATTTTCATTAGCTAAATTATTAGAACCGAAACTGATCACTTCATCACAAATTCTTCCCACGGTTTTGATTGTTTCAACAGGATAGAGCCCACCAAGTGTTTCAGCACCTAATAAAATACCATCCGTTCCTGTGAGAAAGAAAAAGAAGCAAAAAGAGTTGGCTACAGAAAATGTGTGTGAGAGAGGGGGTGGAGAAAGTTTAATCAACTACAAACCGTCAAGGACAGCATTTGCGACATCAGTTGCTTCTGCACGAGTTGGACGTAGATTATCAGTCATACTATCCACTACCCGAGTAATAATAGCAGGTTTTCAAGCTAAGTTGCATTTGTGAACAGCACACTTCTGAAATAAAAAGACCTGCAAGTGAAAGAGGTTTTGAGCACTAATTCTTGATCCTCTACTTGTTGAAAAATAATAAATTTCCTAGCAGATTTTCTTTCTACTTTGTTCAATTTTACTTGTTACGATGCTAAGTACTTATTGTGATTAGTCCAGTACCCGCTTGGAGGTATCAAACCCACCCCCCCACCATATAAGGAAGCTTGCATTATAGATTGCATAAGTTTTCCAGTATGTTAACTTTTTAGTAATAATGTGTTGGACATGAAAAGAAACTTGTAAATAAACGATAAGTCGAAAACTGAAAGATGCCAATGGGGTACTAGCTCAGCTTGTAAGCTTGTGGCAGATGGTATCACAAGTTCAGGGTTCAAACCCTGCCAGCAGCATTGGGGAGAGAGGGTTAAGGGGATTAAAAAATAATAAATAAATAACTAAAAGATAAAACATGACGAAAGAAATAAATCTACGATAAAACGAATAAACAAAATAATTTTTTTTCTTCAATCAACCAATTAACCTATGGCCCTCCCTTTTATCATTAACCTAACTTCTATGACAAGAAACAAACCCAAAACCTAATTGAAAACCAATGTCCTAACTATTATGGACTGTTACTAAATGGACCCAATTACAATAATGCTAGAAAATACTAATAATATTACTAAATAACCCAATTATATCAACCTCCCCGGGTTGAAGAAACTCATCATCAAGTTTGAACTCGTACAAGTTTGATGAACACAAGCAACCACTGATAGAACACACGTGAAGCGCACAAACAGAAGACGACTTCAAACTTTACTTTTGTAGTGGCTGTGATTACAAAAACATAAATCCAAAATGTGCTACCAAATGGGAAGTTCAAAAGAGTCATTGGCGCAAAGGGTTATCCATTGCAAAATGCCAATGTGTGGGAGCACAAATTTCTAGAATTGAGCCTCATAATTGTCCCAAATTGGATCCGAAAATTTATCTGGTGGTGGTAAACAATCGAATCAGAAACATTACAAGAACCAACAACTTGTGATGGTACTGACTAGTTAACGGGGTGGAAATAGCCATAAGGGATCAGGGGCTTAAATAAAAAAATCATGGGTAGGGACTGGAATGAAAATGGAAATGGGGCATGATTGACAATTGTCCCTTCTTCCCCAATTCGATGCAAATAGAGGGGAGTGTGAGGAAGGTCTGCAATAGATGCGATGAGTACGATGGAGAGGGGGTTGTGATGAAGGGATTTGAGGGAGGGGTTTTTTATGGTGGACGAGATGTGGTGAAGGTTTGGGGGTTTGTCTATCCACTGGAATCATCGGTAGACTCTGCGTGGATGATTGGTTGACTGTGGGTGGTCGATCGATCTTGTGAGGGTTAAGGGATAGTTCGGGTGGCGATCGACCTGGGAGGGTTGATCATTTGATGCTTGGAGAAAAGGAGGTCGATCGAGAGCGGGAAGGAATTGTGGGGTCACGGCGCTGTCGTCGACAGTTTTGGGGTAGGGCCCATGTGGTGTTGCCGGTGGCGGTGGTGTTGTTAGGGTATGTCACATGGCCCTGTTGTCGCTTGACAGGAAGTTCTCGAACACCAGATCCATCATTTCAAATATTAGATCCATCCTATCCATCGCTATTTTAAATGCCTTATCTAGCTTCTCTTCTTTTGTCATCTTCCAAGCCTTTTCTTCTCAAGCAAAATTTTTTGAAATCTTCTTCTTCAAGAAAGAATTTCTTCAAAGTGAACCAACTAACTAATTAGAAACGTTTCGGTTTTGATACCAATTGATAGAATTAAATTGCAAATAAATGCTAACTTCGACTCTAATACCAATTGATAGAATTAAATTGCAAAGAAACTTAAATTGCAAATAAACAATAACTGAATGATAAAGCAGGAATCAAAAGAAATAAATTTACGATAAAAATGAATAAACAAAATAAATTTTTTTCTTCAATTAACAATAAATAATTATAATTAACCTAACTTCTATGACAGAAACAAACCCTAAAACCTAATTGAAAATCAATGCCCTAACTATTATGGACTGTTATTAAATATGCCCAATTACAATAATAATAGAACTAATACTACTAATATTACTAAATAACTCAATTATATCAAAGAATGAGTCACTTGCACTAAACTGATAGTTCCAACTTTAAACATGTTATCAATATTATAATTAGATGAACAAAAAAACCCAAACTGATATGATCACATAATAAGAGAACGGTCAAACCTTTTCTGGGGGTAAATCTATCCCTAAATTCCCGCGTGAAAGGATAATACCACCGCTTCTTGAAGGATCTCATCACAATGCATCAAACCCTGGAGAAGTTAATGACAATATAGCACGATAATAAATTTATAGATAATAGATTTAGGTATAATACAATATAAAAATATTCAAAACAACTAGAGTGACTGTGAAATATCATTCCAAACAAATATTCTCACCTCCACATTTTCAACCTTAGCATATATTTGAGTGTCATTAAGATTTTGTGCTTTAAAGAAAGCTCTGAGCTGCAGAGAATCAGCAATACATCAGACTATCTCAACACTTATGTCCAATCAACCACAACCCATAAAGTAATATTGGTAACTGGAATAAAACCTGCAAAGCCTTACAAAAATGAAGAATATATATTGTATGCCGCATTGTTCATAAGACCCCTAGATCTAACGATCTTTCCTAGCTAAGCAAGGTTTTATTTGGCCAATCCGACATCAGCTCAGGATTTGATTTATGGGCAGTACTCATTAATTACCATTTCAAGTAGCAAGAAATTTGTGGGCTACATACATTTAGCAATCTGGTGGGATAGTGTGTGTATGGTTCAGTGGTTGACCCCAGCCGGTGGCATCTGGGGTGGGAGGGGTTAAAAAAAAAAAAAAAAACCTTGCAGTACCTATTAAAAAAAGGGATAATGTGTGTATGGGAATTTGAGAATAAGAGGAGTTAACGAGTAGCACCCATAAATAAAAAGAGCGAGTCAAGGCCTAGAAAGCTGCTTGTGTGGGAGGGATAGTTAATGCTATGGACTTAGATGAACGAAACTAGACATTATTCACATAGAAATATAGAATCCCTAGCACTTGGGCTTTCCGTCTTTGTAGCTGGATAGACTAGAAGGATTGGGAAGCCATGAGCCTTTACAATGTGTTTGGTTGTGAAGAAATTTTTTTCCAGCAAATAGTTCACAGGGCAAATTTTTGTCAAACAAAACTTTTTCGAAAATTTTCCCTTGGAAAATTTGCTTAGGGGATGAACTAATCAAAACTTTCTTACAGTATGTAGGAAATGGGCACTTACTAGGGGGAATATGGTGCCAAATTTCAACTAAACACCTAGAAACATTTCCTTAGAGAAATTTTTTTTCTTCTCCCAGCAACCAACACAATTGGCAAATAAATGTTCTCGAGAATTTTTCTTCTTTTCCATGCAACCTATTCAGTCGAAAGAATATTACCATCGCACCAGTATTGCTTCCCAGGATGAGTAAAATGGTTTAGCATATAAGCTAAAATGCGAGTTGGGATAATGATGATCAACATGATATTGAAACATTGATGGCAAGTTTTGGGATTCGTCCTTTGGGAGAACAAGCTATGCACAAAGTTTAGATGTTTCACTTGTATTATCCCAATGATTGCAAAAATGTAGTTCTGACCGTGGGTGACATGAGAATATCGGTTCTTAGAGTACCATGTTTCCAATTTCTTGCTTACAGTAGGTAATTTCTCTTGCAAGACTCCCTTACAGTGGAAAATATTTATTAATAAAAAGAGTGAGAAGAGTTATGACTTGATAACAAATAATCCAGACAAAAAATCACCTCTCGGACATCTTCTGCATGCCTGGTCCATGAGAGGGAAATGAAGTCAACATTGTTATGGGAACCCTAAGAAGAAATCAATCACCTACAAAATCATAAAAAAAAAAGAATATATGGTGAGGATCGACTTACTCATAACTTGGTGAACAACAGAGGAAAAATAATAGCTAAATTATGAAAACCATATGACTGTAGAATCAAATTCAGTTTTCATAATTTCATATAAAAATAATTTAAGTCAAACTTAGAAATGCTAGGAAATATTAGTGGCATTATCATCGAGTTTCAAAGTTTTCTTGATTTTATAAAATTATTCGATCTTTCGTATTACCTACAATGGGCGGGAACTATGACAAAAAAAATCTTCATTGTATCTAATGTGTCATGTATTGTGCGTGGCACAATATTGTAAGGTTTAAAAAATAATTTCATTCTAAAACTAGGTTAGGTGTCCTAGATATGAATTGGAGTGTATTAGTCAATAGGTGAAAGTTGTATCCAACATAACTCACCGTAGTTGTATCCAATATAATAGTGAACCCTAGGACGCTAGGACACTTTGCAATACTTGGAGTGTATTACAATAGGTCAAAGTTATATGCATCATAACTCACAGTAGTTGTATCCAACATAGTGGACCCTAGGACACTTTGCAAAATGATTTCCAAAAAGTTCTCATGTTTGATTGGCGGACCTTTTAGAGGAAGCTCTCCCCAAGCTGGTAAGGTACTCACATAAGTGTGAGAGTCATTTTCACCAAGAAAGCACAAACTCTTCGAAAACTTGTCGTATCCGTGTCCGACACGTATCTGACACACGACACACCTCCTACACATGTCGGACACTTGGTCAACGTGTTGGCAGGTGTCAGACACATGGTCAACATGTCGGACACGCCTCTGATACACCCAGAACCTGGTCAGGACACAGTCGAGATTTGAAAACTAACTTTGTTTTATTTTTTACTTTTAGATGTTTGCAAATAACCACGTAATATAATGGTTGTTGATCCATCTGAAGTGAATGACTATTTCAATTGCGATTTAAGATAAATAGGGCAAAAAGCCACTAAAGCATAAATGTAGTCTATGTTTTTTCTTACTCTTTGCTTCGTATTGTGATCCCATTAGAAATGCTCTTATTCAAATGATTATCAAATTATCGGATTTAGAATAGGCACCCTACCAAGATGCCATCATCAATCTCATGAGCAAAAGACTATGAAAAATGCTGCATAAACTATTTAACAAAAACAATTCTTGCCAGCCATGTTTGCTAGCATTTTTTTTACACTTCTACCCCTTCATAGTGTTTGTGGTTGTGTTTTAAAGAGAAATGGCAAAAAATGTAAAAACACCAAAAAAATGTAAAAACACAAAAAAAAAAAATGCTAGCAAACATGGCTGGCTAGACTTATTCATTTACCAAACACAGGTAGTAAGCAATTATCCCCATGCCTGTAAATTTTTACTTGTTAAGTATTTCCAACAAGTAGCTACAGTTCCAATATATGTAAGAAAATAACGGATTTTGATGACCATGAAAGAAGGAAAAACTTACCTTCTTATCAGCTTCAGTAAGAGTGGGCAAATCTATACAGGCTTGGGAGACACGCATGGTGAAAATAGACCCTGCAAGAGTGGCAGTATTGTTCACCAAACAAATAACATCAGAACCATTCGTCTCCAACACCTAGTAAAACGAATACCCCAAATTAGTTATGGTAGTCATGATTAACAATAATGAAGAAGAGATGAGGGAGAAAATTAAATCAGATCATCAAGACTTTTCACCTCAAGCCACACAGATGTTGTCTCACTTCCTATGAAAAGATATTGCCCAAGAAAAACTGTCACCCTTTCTCCCAAGGATCTGTTATTCTTCACTTGTGCCAAGCTCTTCGAAGGTAGCTTGGTTGATGAAACCAAGTTAATCAGACTTCATAGTTTGTACTGTATTTCGGGAGATTTGGAAATCGTTCCCACGTTCGAAGATTTGGCCTCGGGTACACCCCCTCAGGGGTACATAAGTTTGCACCGAGGCATGTCTGGGCTCTGGTTTCTAGTTCCAGATGACGTCTGGCGCTTCTTTCTTACTTTTCGTATGCCTCCCGCTCAAATGGTTTCGAGCGAGTTCAAGATTCTGCTTGTGATTCTTCCGAGGGCACATGACGCTGGTCTCCGTTTGACCTCGGGGGTGATCCATCACATGGCCACTGCTCGATTGGACCCCAGGGGTCTCTGCATATTGAACTTCCCTTCTTGTCTACGCTCAGTGGCGGAAGACGCTGAGCCTAGGGAGAAGTATTGGTTGTTGGCTTCGGTGGATTCTGCGTACTTCAAACTTGGGAGTCGTAGGGAGGCCCGGGAGGGGGAACGACAAGCATAAGAGGCAACTAGGTGGAGTATGTTATTAGGGGCTCTCCAACAGTCGGGGATTAATTTGTCGAGCCTCCCGCTACTGTCGACAAACCATCATCAGCCACCACATCCCTAAAAAATGTACTGATGTGTTTTTTTAATTTGTAACTATACAGTACGGTTTAAAATTTTTAATTTGTAATGGATACATTATGATTTTACATTATTAATTTGTAAAGTTAATAGTATTTAAATAAATTAGCCAAATCTTTCTATGCGTGAGACGATTCAATTAATAAATATTTCAAATTTAATTAAAATAAATATTTGAATTAAAAGATTTCAAAATTATTAAACAGAACTTTAAGCGACAAAAATTTTCGTCGCATAAGAATATATTAAGCGTGTTTGGATCGACGTAACCTGTGTGACAACATTAGAGTGATGAATATTGTTGTCGCGTAAAGAATATCTTGTGCGATGAAAGGTTCGTCACCATTGAGTTAAGCCGACAAAGTCTAACGCGACGAAAGGGATCGTCACGATTGAGTTATGCCGACAAAGTTTAATGCGAGGAAAGGGATCGTCGCGTAAGTATATTTTGCACGAAGAACAATTCTATTTCTTGCGACGAAATTAGCGTCGCGCAAAACAGTATTACGCGACACACCCTTTTGCAACGATCTTTGGTGTCGTCGCGCAAAAGGATTTCGTAGTGACGAAGATTTATTTTCGTCGCGCAAAGACGTGCGAGAGTGTCGTCGCGCAAAAAGGATTGTGTAGCGACGAAAAGTTATTTGCGTCGCGCAAAGACTTGCGAGACAGAGCTGTGGTGTCGTCGCGCAAAAAGGAATGTGTAGCGACGAAGATTATTTTCGTCGCGCAAAGACTTGCGAGACAGAGCTGTGGTGTCGTCGCGCAAAAAGGCTTTTGTAGCGACGAAGATTTTTTTTCGTCGCGCAAAGGCTTGCGAGACAGGGCTTTGGTGACAACCGTTGCGCGACGAATATTTTGTCCCCCAATATTTATGGCGACAAAATGTTGTCTATAACAAAACACATTTTTCTCTACGTTTAGGAAGACATGTAGTTCTCATTCAATGGTTGAATGAGCATTTAGTTTCTTCCTTTAGGTAGAGAAAAATGTGTTTTGTTAATATTTCAATAATAGTCTAATATGATTATGAATTGTATTGTGTTGCATTTATGAGGATTGATAACTCATAAATTTTATTTATTAGTAATAAATAATGCATATTTATTTATTAGGATGATGACACCTTTGCCTCATTGAGGAACTACCTGATGATGTGGTTGTTTATTGTTTTGTTTATTTTAATGTTGTCATGTGCGGATTTATTGATTTTGGGATGAAGATTTCTCACACCAGCTTTATTGCTGACCCAAGTGAGTTTTTGCTTCTTGGGTACATTCCTTTTGGAATGTAGCCGATTAGCCTTTCAGGTTTAGAGATTTTGAGCTGCGTTACTGGAGTTCCGCTAGTGAGCTAGCCATGCCAGTCTTCTCCGGGTTAGATTTTTATTTGTTTCAGATGTTTAGTTGTTGCTGCTATTTGCTTTCTGTTGTTATTGAATTTTCATGTCCCGAGTTTTGGGGGAAACAGATAATCCTACGTGGATTTTGGGATTTTCGTTGCCTTCGAAAATCGGGGCGTGACAGTTTGGTATCAGAGCATTTGGTTAGCCTAGGCTTGGGTAGAGTCTAGGTGATCCTCGGAATGTGGATATGGGAGAGTAGTTTGTATAATGTTTTCTAAACCAATGTGTTACTTGCATTATGCACATAAGTGCATGTGGATTCGTCATAGTGGGGACCTTAGTTTGTAAATGGCAAACATACAAATTTTGGGTGAATGGTATTGGAAATCCCATATCTCTTTATTGTATGGAAATACTCAAAGGAATTAGTTGGTGCTAACTAGGAATTTGTGGATGTTTTCAAACAACTTAAGTTATGTGTGCTGTACTGGGATTTGGATGGTTGCTTTGGTGTAAGTTAGTGTACACCCATGTTTGTCATGCACTTTCAAGGTTATGTGTTGAAATTGTCTTTTCGGAGATTGCATGTAGTGGCTTTGTTGGATTCAGCATTTGAGATACTTTCTGTTAAACTAGGATGTATGTGTTTATCCCAAAAAAATCATATTTAGATGGAAAATACTATGTATAGTAGGGTTTGATATTGCACTATTGTTTGTTTTGTTTTGATGTCTCGTTGATTCTATTGATGTAGGACCATTTAAGATTAATGATGTTTCTCTGTATGTATTGCATCTGAAATGATTACATTTTCCGAAAAAAATAATGGGTGGATTGATTTACTTATGAATGACAAAATGTCACTTGATCACCGTGTTATTATAAAGCATGATTTATGAATATGCTATGATTTCCCCAAAAATGTGGGTGGATACGATTGTGAATCGACTTATGTATGAAAAAATGTCATTGTGGAGGAATTCTGAATTATCAAAAATAAATGATATTGGTAAACCTTGATTTCTGAAAATATAAACCACTTGGAGTTGTATCACTTAGAACTACCACACCTCTTTTGTTTTTTATTTCCCCTATCTTACTAGAGAAACTAAATAACCTGCGAGTCGTCTTGCGGAGTTGGGGCACCCATTTCTTACTAGAGAAACTAAAATAACCTTCGGGTTAGTCTTGCGGAAATGTGGTGAATTTGTATGCCTAAAATAGGCTTTGATATTTATCCGTAAAAAATGTGACGTGAGTTTATGCGCATTGATAGCCCAAGGGTGGCTTTTGGTACTCATATAGTTAGGAGTATCCGCGATGCATGTCTGTATGTGATGTCCCCACTTGGGCATGGATGACGGAGTAGTCCTCCTTTATATGAGAGAGGCATACGGGCATGTATGTTCGGCACGGAGGTGGTGCGAATGTGGTATCGTCTAAGTGATCAATTCGTTAAAAGATGAAACAAATTCAAATAAAAATGAATAGATTACGATTATATTGGTTTCTAATCCTTTTCATGCAGGATGGCAAGTCCACTAATTTTTCTGCAGGTCAGACTTGCCATAGTTGACTTCTATAGGGTAAGTATAAGTAAATATATTTTTACTTAATTGGGATGATGATATGATGGCCTCGATGATGAACTAAATTCTTTGGACTGTGTTTTCTTGCGTGACACCTTTGCCTCATTGAGGAACTACCTGTTGGTGTGTTTGTGTATTGTTTGTGTTTAGCTTGATGTTTATCACGTGCGATTTTATTGATTTTGGGATAAAGATTTCTCACACCAGCTTTATTGCTGACCCAAGTGAGCTTTTGCTTCTTGGGTACATTCCTTTGGGAATGTAGCCGATTAGCTTTCAGGTTTAGAGACTTTTGAGCAGCGTTACGGGAGTTCCGTTAGTGGGGCTAGCGACGTCGAAATTTCCTGGTTAGAGTTTTATTAAAAATTTTAGTTTATTCTATTTTCTAAACTATGTTTTTGTCATTGCTGCTAAATGTTTTTGTTGTATTGAATTTCACGTCCCGAGTTTTGGGAAAATGGATAATCCTACGTGGATTTTAGGATTTCGTTTTTCCAAAAATCGAGGCGTGACAATATCCTTCTAACACAGCTCCTGAATTACCAAAGCTTAAGCAAAGCTTTGAAGTACCTTTCAAATATCTCATAATCCATTTAACTGCAGCCCAATGTTCTTTTCCTGGATTTTCTGAATACCTGACATATTCTTCTTTTCTTCATCAGTACGATGAGATAACTTGACACTTAACTTGAAGTGATTAGCAAGTGGAGTACTCACGGGCTTAGCATCATTCATGTTGAACCTTTCAAGTACTTTTTCAACATACTTTTCTTGTGACAACCACAACTTCTTAATTATTCTATCACGTGTAATCTTCATTCCTAGGATGTGTTGAGCTGGCCCCAAGTCTTTCATATCAAAAAAGCTAAACAAATCCTTTTTCAACCTGCCAATCATATCAACATCTTTACCAATAATTAGCATATCATCAACATAAATCAAAAGAATAATGAAGCTATCAGGTGAAAAATATCTGACATAAACACAATGGTCTTGAAGTGTTCTCTTGTAGCCATGTCCTACCATAAGGAAGTCAAACTTGTTATATCACTGTCTCGGAGCTTGTTTCAATCCATAAAGGCTTTTCTTCAATCTGCAAACCATATGTTCTTTCCCTTTCACTTCAAAACCCTCTGGTTGTGCCATGTAAATTTCTTCATGCAAATCCCCATGAAGAAATGCAGTTTTAACATCTAACTGCTCAATCTCAAGATCCAGGCTAGCTGCAAGACTTAACACCATTCTAATGGATGTCATCTTCACCACGGGTGAGAATATCTCATCAAAATCTATCCCCTTCTTTTGCGCAAAGCCTTTTACCACTAACCGAGCTTTGTGCTTCACATTATTTTCAATTTGTACACTCATTTGTTCTTCAAAGGTTTTCTACCTTTTGGAATCTCAACTAAATCATAAGTATCATTCTTATGCAAGGAACTCATCTCTTCTTGCATAGCTTTCATCCAACTATCTTTATCTTTATGATCTAGTACTTCTTGAAAATTTTCTGGTTCACCTTCTTCTATAAGGAAAACATACTCATCATTGGGGTACCTCTTTGAAGATTGGCGCTCTCTGGTAGACCTTAATTGAGGCTCTACTATTTCTTGCTGAAGGGGTTGCTCTTCATGCACGGTCTCATATGTTTCTACATGATCATCATTAACAACTTCATTTTCTGGCATATGGTCCCCAACTATATCATCTGACATCTCCCCCCCATTTTCAACATGCGACAAAGGAGGAGAAAGTGGTGTAAGATTTGCTACCTCATTATTTATCTGCTTAGGCTTTTCAATTTTCTCAAAATCTACAATGGTATGATCTTCATAAAATACCACATCTCTGCTTCTAATAATTTTCTTATTCTCAAGATCCCATAATCTGTAGCCAAACTGCTCATCTCCATAACCAATGAAAATACATGGATATGCCTTCTCATCAAGCTTTAATCTCTTCTCATTCGGTACATGAACAAATGATTTACATCCAAATACCTTCAGATGAGAGTATGAACTATCTTTCCCTCTCCACACTCTTTCTGAAATATCACCATCTAAAGGAAATGAAGGAGACCTGTTGATGAGATAACATGCAAGTTGTACTAGCAGCTTCAGACCAGAACTCTTTTGGCAATTTAGCCATGCGAAGCATGCATCTCACCTTTTCTACAATAGTCCGGTTTATTCTTTCTGCTACCCCATTATGCCGTGGAGTGCTAGGAACTGTCTTTTCATGTCGTATACCAAGCTTACTACAATAAGCTTTAAATTCTTTTGATGTGTACTCGCCACCATTATCACTGCAGAGACACTTCAAAACTCTACCCGTTTCTCTTTCAACCTTGGCATGAAACTGCTGGAACCGCTGAAAAACCTAGTCCTTAGATCTGAGAAAATATATCCACACCTTTCTTGATGCATCATCAATGAATGTCAAGAAATATCTACTACCACCAAGATAATCTTTCAAGGAGGGAATTAATTTCTTTTTTTCTAAGAGTTGCATACATTTCTCACTCATGTTTGCAAGTCGCCTATGCCACAAGTTTGTAGAAGAACCATCTTCAGCTGCATTGAAACTAGTCTTACACAATTTCACCTGAGTCTTGTATAGTGTGCAACACGCCTTACCATTTGCCACAACAAGTGAACCTTTGGTAAGCTTCCATGCACCATTACCAAAATAATTAATATACCCTTGTTTATCCAAAACAAGTCCAGAAATCGGGTTCAGGCGAAGATCAGGAACATGATGTACATCTTTCAAAGTCAACGTGCACCCCGTATTGGTCTGGACACACACATCACCTATTCCCACTATTTTATAGTTGCTAGTGTTTCCCATCTTCACATTGCCAAAATCTCCTGCTCTATAAGTAGTGAAATAGTCTTTCCTTGGGGTTGCATTATAAGATGCACCAGTGTCAATAATACATTCGCTTCCTTCATTTGCAACATGCAAACATTCACCTTCGCCATACAAAAGAGCTACGGGTTCATCAGTAACAGTAGCGGTAGCTTCTTTACTATCAACATTCTTCACTTTTTCCTCTTTCAAATCTCTTTTGTAACTATAGCATTGTTTTCTGAAATGACATAGTTTACCACAATAATGACACTTAAAACTTCTATCTCTTGACTTTGATCTCCCTCTTGACTTATCACGGTTCTTATTATAACCATGATATTTCTTATATTTTTCTCTCCCCCTGTTTTCAGTCACAAGTGCTTGGGAATGATCAGTACCGGCAGACTTCCTTCTAGTCTCTTCATTAAATAAACTACCGGTAACCAACTCCATGGTAAGTTGTCCATTCGGTGCCGAATTACTAACCGACACCACCAATGTTCCCCAATTATCTAGTAATGAGCTAAGAAGTAATAGTGCTTGCATTTCATCATCTAACACTATCTTCATGTTGGACAACTGATTCACCACACTTTGCACCTCATTCAAGTGCTCAGCAATAAAACTACAATCCTTGAATTTCAAGTTCACTAACTTCCTAATCAAGAAGGCCTTGTTTGCAGCGGTTTTCCTTTCATATAAATTCTGGAGTTTGGTCCAAAGAGCATGTGCAGACGTCTCAGCTAACACATGATGAAATACCGAATCATCTAACCATTGCCTGATGTGACCAATAGCCTTTCTGTTTAATTTCTTCCACTCTTCTTCTGCATCTCCCTCAATTGGATGGTACAAATCCTTACAGTATAATATGTCTTCCATCTTGGCTTTCCAAATAACATAGTTTGAGCCATTAAGGCTAATCATCCTTGTATTGTTGTTATTCCCCATGTCAACTCTCTTAATTGACAATCTCCCAACAATTGCTCTGATACCACTTTGTTGGGACAAATACTTGTTTGCAGCCACCTAAATAGAACCTTGTTTCTATTTAATTAACCAGCTGCCAAATAGAACTTTGTTTCTATATTCAAATAGAACTTTGTTTCTATTTAATTAACACCGCCTCAAATAGAACTTTGTTTCTATTTATTTTTGTTTTTGTTTCTTATTGAAAACATTTTTTCTTTATTAAACAAAACTTGAAATTATGTTTGATTACTTACCAAAGTTGGATCCACCCTAATGGGCTGGACCTCAACATTTAGATGGATTAACAACCTTCAAATTAGGTGGTTATCTATGCCCACCTAAAAGTAAAAAATGAAATAATTGATTGTCTAGTCTTGATTGTGTTCTAACCGAGTTTTGGGTGTCAAAGGCGTGTCCAACACGTTGACTACACTAACCATGTATTTGACACATGTCGACACATTGTCCATGTGTCCAACGGGTGTCAGATACATGTCGAACACGGGTACGGAAAGTTTTTCGAAGAGTCTGTGCTTCCTTGTATGCATTATGTTAATCAAAATTATGGATTAATTGGTGGCTCCGAAAAAGAAGCTTTGGAGCCCCTTATAAACATACTGTTTATGTACATTGATATCATATTTGTTTATGTATGTTGGAGTTGTAGTGACGTGCTTTAACTTTTAACTTTTGTTCCTAGATATCTGATAACTACGTGGAAGATCTCTGTGCAAATGTCAAGGTGAGCACCTTTTCTTTCAATTTTATTTTGTTTACTTTCTTCTTTATATTACTTGATAATTGAACTAATAGTGGTTGTTGGTGGATGTATCATTCTTTCCTGCAAAGTGCATCACCTTTTGTTGAAATTAATGCAAAATTTCAATCGAGTCCAACCTTCTTAAAGCATCTTATACTCCTAGGGTTTACCATACCCATCCATAAAGAGAGTGATAATTTTCCATCTGCGTGCTTCGATATACGGAAAAAAAAATTTGTGGTTTACGCCTTATTCACATATATGTCAAGGGAGAAATCCATTCCCACTCTAGCCCATCTCAAGCTATAGCAGAGATGACCTGCTATTGTAGATGAAATTGCGTGCTCTTTCTATAATCACTGAATAGAATTATGCAGTCAATTAACTAAAAGGTAAAATTTGGAAGATGAACCTGTATCTATTTACTGCAGAACTGGGTCTTTTGCCAAAGATACCTCTACAATTTAGACCTACATTATGAAATGAAAAATGCAGCTTATCAGTTGGGATGGACTAGTACAGTTTTCCTAGTACAGAGAATATCCTAACCTGGGCTGTACTCTTTTTATATGCAGTAGACTGCTGTTGGTAAGAGTGTTGTGCTCCTCAGACTCTTATATATTAGACAGCTTTCTGAATTAATACAATACAGTTGAGTCATGCCCCTGTTTAATAAGTTTGGCTCCCCAAGGCAGTTTATAATAATAGAAACATTCTGATAACTCAGGTTTTAGAAACATTCTGATAACTTTTAGGGATTAGAAATGTTCTAATAATTCTTAGGATTAGAAACATTCTGATGACTCTTAGGAATTTGCAACAGATATTCCAAGTGGTTCTAGCGTCCAAATCCAATAAGCGTAAGGTAAACAAGAAGCTGTATTATATCTGGCGATAATTCAAATATTCATATAAACATTTATGTGGTCATTTCCATATTCAAAATGATGGGCCTAAAACAACACTTGATAGTAAAAATCACTTTAGCTTACAATACGTTCACAGCTAGTAACAACTTACAACAAATATCTTTTGGTTTATTTATTTATTTTCTGAAAAGATCAAACAAATTTTTATTGATGAAATCTTATGGAGTACGAGGGAGGACTACCAGAAAAATAAAGTTGGTAGTTACCTAGGAAGCACGGATTCTCGGTAAAACCCTCCGAATCCTAGTAATACGCGTGTCGGATACGGATATACGCGTGCGATATGTATCCGACACGCGGTCAACGTATCGATCAACGTGAGGTCCGGATACGGTCTGGACACGGTCAGGATTCGGTTGCTAATAAATTTTTTTTTTCTTCAGATCTTGATAAAATCGGACGGCTGAAATCTACCCAGAGATCGAGTACAGAGATCCATCGATCAGAGAGATCGATCGAGCACAGAGATCCATCGATCAGAGAGATCGATCGAGCAGGGAGAGATCGATCGAGGAGCAGGGAGAGATCGAGCAGGGAGATCGGAGAGACCGATCGAGCAGGGAGATCGGAGAGATCGATCGAGGAGCAAGGAGAGATCGATCGGAGAGATCGATCGACTGGGAGGGGAGATCGAGCAGGGAGAGAGATCGACTGGGAGCTTGAGCTGTTTCTTCAACCTCCTTGAGCTGTTTCTTCAACCTTCTGTATTGGTGTGTTCTTATGAGATATTGGTGTGTTCTTATGGACTGTCTAGAACAGCTCTATCATTTATCATTTATGAGATCGACTGTGTAGAACAGTTTCTTATGGATTGACTTCCATTGTGCTATCTATATGGATTACATTGATGTGTTGGGTAGGGTCCAAGTTAGGCCCAGCCCATAATAAAATTCATTACCCTAATTTTCACTTATATACCCAAACTTTTCATTCATTCAAATAATTTCATTAATTAAGCTCATTGCATTTAGATGTTTTATATATTTAGATTATTAATTATTGTTTATGAGTTATGACATTATGTTAATAGTTTTTTAATAAAATATAAAAATAAAAATAAGGTTTGACGTGTTGCCGAGTCCCCGAGTCCTAGTTTTTTGAAAATTGCCGAGTCGCCGTATCGTATCCGTGTTCGATACGATACGCGTATCCGAGTCCGTGCATCCCAGGTAGTTACATAAGAGTTAACAGAATGTATTTGAATTGTATTATGGTAATTGGAATAACATCATTTTAGGGCTTTAATCCTGTTAAGGTCGAGATTGTATCATTTTCACACTCAAGTTCTAATAAAACTTTTACCTTTTGAAAGAAAAAAAAAAAAAAAAACCATTAAAGACAGTCTAAATGTACAAAGAAATGTTCAAAAGAGACTCTGTTAAGAACCAACAGCGCTGAACTCAAATCCCAAGTGCCTTTATTTATTTTATTAGGTTCAATTTTTAGTTTGTTCATAGCATCTCCATCCAGAGAACTCTCATGCTAGACCATACCTCCCTCCTCCTCCTCTTAAAATATAGTGGTTTAGGTGCCGGATCCCTAAAATTCCAAGTTTTTGCGATCTCACAGGTTAACTCATGTCAGATACAGTTGGGTTCCCGTTAAAAGACCCTAAATGATAGGGATTTGGAGATGGATCTTAGGACGCGGTTGGAGATGCTCTTAGGTTCACATTTATTAGAAGTTCAAGTCCTGTTATGACTTATGAATAGAATCTGTTCATTGATAAGTTCAATTAATACAATAATGTGTTCATTTAATTTCTACCCTGAGTCCAGTAAGCCCCAAGCAAAGCATAACTTGAACATGCTTATCTGAGAAAGAGCTCCAAATTCTGTCATTGTATGAATGTCTGTAGCTAACAAATGTTGAAACTTTGACTAAGTTTTTGGAACATTGTATCATAAAATTCATAATTGTGATTCATGTAACTGTTTGCTGTGCCATTCTTTTGTTGTAATCCACATTTCAACTTCATCACACTTTAGTGCTTTTCTGTATTATGAATGGACATTTCTGAATCTTAGAATTCGTATCGAATGCCATTACGTTTCTGTTTCGGCGTTTCCTTACACCATATAAAAAAATGATTTTGCTTTATGTTAATTTTTCATAAATTGGCAATAACGACATTTCTTGATGTAGGTAGGAGATAGATGCCAAGTTGAACCTGGTGAGAAAAGACGGGTTGTAAAATTTGTTGGTAGGGCAGAATCTATTGCTCCTGGTTTCTGGGTTGGAGTAGAATACGACGAACCCTTGGGGAAAAATGACGGCATGTATGCAAGCTCTCATCTCTACTTCCATTGATTTTATGAACTTCTATCTCCTTAGTTGGTTTCTCTTTTGACTTATGTAGTGGATCATAATGGCATGGGAAAGACAGTTTTATTTAGTACATGGCAAATTTTCCCTACTAAATCCAGATTGCAATGGTTTCTTTCTCATTCCTAGGACACTGAAAGTAACTCTAAGTGCTACATTTTGAGTTCATTGGTAGTTATTCATTTCTATAATCTTGACATAAATTGTTCTGGTTGCATTTTCTTATTCAAGAAGTGGACCACTTTGAAGTAAAGAAACCGCTCCAAACACAAGAACTAGATGCCTTTGAGTCTGTGACTAGGTTTAGAAATACCTCTAAAAAAACACGCACTGCTTGTTGCCACACCACTCCTTAAGTTGGCAACAGCAACTTCGCTAGAAAATAGAGTTTTTGAGGGTTTTAGACGAACTACATCAGCTTAAATATCTATAACTGCAGCATCTTGAAGAGATGGAAAAGCACCAACAAGGACATCGCTGAATGGAGATTTTCCACATATGGCAGCAGGTTTAACAGCAACAAGCATGACTCAATAGCAGGCACTCTCAAGACTGCGGCTTCAATGCAGTTTTCTAAGAGTGTTTAACCAAATTTTATGCTTTACATTGCACTGGGAAATGACAGTCAAGGGTGCTTGAGTTACATTACAAAAACACCATGTCACTCCAGAAATACATTGCAAATCACAATACTGTAAATGTTCATCACATATTCCATGTGTGCCCTTATTCTTGTGAGGCATCACATAACTCAAAGGTGCTTGAGTTACATTATTATTGTGAGGCATGGCAGAATTATCGAAATGCATCTTGCATTAAAAGAACATAAGAACGCCCTTATTACATACCAATCTCTGTGTCCATCACATATCTCATGTGTGCTTGAGAATGACTTGACAACCACGTCGACACTTCTTAGCAAATCACCTTTCAGTGGGAGGATAACGAACATGAAGAGGGATTGTATTGTTTGAAGAGGAGAAAAAGAAGCCTAGGGAATCGGCTCATAATCATGCTCTGGTGCCATGTTATCATTTCTAGTGTTTCAGAGAGAGAGAGAAGTCAATAATAGATAGGTTCATGTAAGCTGATCTGAAAATTCCATTATCTCACATAACTACACATGCAGCTTGGATATAACTGATATAGACAAGAAAGAATTTAAGAAAAATAGAAAATAGTCCTTAGTTTATGGCTAACCAGCCATATGCGCCGAAGTTTCAGTAAAGTTCTCGAGTCTTTCCGATAGGTTTTTCACCAACCAACGGTACACTTTTCTTATTTGAGAATATTTTTCTGCCTGGAGTGAAGCTTACAAATTCGATTAATTCATTATTACAGTTATTTCTGTGCACCCTCATCTAGAATGCCACTGAATTAGTGGGTTATTTTTTTTAAATTTCAATTTTGGCTGCAATTTTGCTTCTAGAGTCAATTTTGAATGCCATAATAATAGTTTGCGTTGGGAACGTTGCAGGGTGAAAGGAAAACGCTATTTCAATTGCACTCCACTTCATGGTGCAATGGTCAGACCAGATAAAGTGAAGGTCTGTATACAATTTTGTTCTTTTTTTATGTGCTAATAGTTTCATTTATTTATTTATAGAAAGAAGCTATATATATAGTAGATAAGGGAGGCATGTAAAATATGACACTGAGATGGTTTCCCATCAAGTGAAAAGATATTAAAGACAACAGAGACAATAATCCTAGTGTATGGTAAAGTAATCGTAGTGAACTCCCATCAAGAGAAAAGCTAGAAAGAGCTGTAAACAATGATCTGCTCAACAGAACAATAGGCTTTTCACGTCAACTGTAACATTTGTTCACCCTTCTTTTCTTCCACACAAAATGCCACCTTTTCTTCTTGAATCATATTAGTTGATACTTGATAGTATCTCTTAGTAAGTGGTGATAGTAAACCTTTGTGTGACCACATCTACTCAGTACTGAATGACATTGAACATATGCCCGCACTGTTGAGAAGCAGAATTTATGGTTCTGCTTGATAATGGAGTATGGGCTTTCGAAGAGACACATCAAGTATTGGGAAGTTTGGGCGAGTAGAGAAGAGAGCTTGTGAACTTCCTCCCACTCATGTCATACTACATGTGTGTATTTTCTAGTGTCGGCATTTGAAGAGAGATATGTAGTGTGTTGGAAGGCTGTGGTGTTATTCATGAGGGCAACCTAACTTCTATGGAAACTTACACCCCATTTGTAATTTTTGTTTAAATCGATCTCTCAATTGTCAGGTAAATATGTTATTTGACTTATTACACGAACTTCTCCAGTTGAAGGTAGATGCCAACCCTTCTCAATCCTATAGAATTCTGATTTCATGCCAGATATTGCCCAATCAATAAAACCAATTTGTCACCAATGCGTCATCCCAGGAACTTTCTGGGCCAACATTGATGTATGCTTTCTAACCAATATAAAGCATCTCTGTCTTATCAAAACATGATTTCCAAAAATGTTATTCAACTAGAAGCTTCGGTACACCTTGTGTCATAGCTTGGAACTTTAATTTTGCATGGGATCTAGCACCAACTCATTGTTTATCGGTTTATGAAGAAAGGATTATTCTCCGGACAAGTATATCGAAGCACGGCATGAATCAGATATGGAGCTAGTGCAGTTTGGATCAATATAATCCTTTCCCTGCTTAAGTGCCCATGTTGGCCAAACAACAAGCCATGGCAGATGGCAGTTTGCATGCTGCTCCTATGTGGGTTTCCATTAAGTGATTGATATATCCATTGACCTGTGATGTATTATCTGTTCATTTGAATAACAAGGGTCCGTAGGGAAGCTGATGAATATTGCAAAAAACTACAACTGAGGTAGTTAACTAGTTATTGTTCTTTATTTGTTCATTCGTTTGTATTATGTGACTAAGAACACAGTCAGGATCTGTTTTCTTTCTTATGTGAACTGACTTTTATGATGAAAGGCTGATGGTGATCTATTGTCAATTAGGTTGGAGACTACCCTTAGCGGGATCCCTTCGAGCCGAGGAGAAAGAAATATGACTTCACGGAATCACCTTGTAAGTACTTACCTATTTTAATTTAAATTCCTGAATTGTCAGAAGTTAGAAATTCTCGTTATTTTTTTATAACCACGAGAGTCATCCCACATATTTACCCAGGGTGTTATCATGTTTGAATTTTCTGAGTGACTATCAAATCATGCAAGTACCATGTTTCTAAAGATACATAGCCCCTTCACTGATATTGTGGATATTAGTCATGTATTTTAAAAAATTAGTCCAATTTGGAGCATGGTACTGATTGTCAACGATTGTAGCTATCACGTGAAAATTTTGATCAGAATCAAATTCATAGTTTTGTATTTTAAAGTTTGACCTCATGAATGAACCTATAACATGTTTCTGAAGAAAAAAAAGAAAAAGAAAAAATGGACATCTGCGAAGCAAAACACTGATTTAGTTGTGCTAAAATTTTCACAATTTAAAGGGCCCATGATTTGAGAGGAGTGGTATTCTGTGGAGAAAATTCTTCTTTGTACAATTTGACAAAAGGATTGCCAAAATTGTCTAGGTGACATGACAAGGCTTTTGGGGTGTAAAAACATGCATGGATGACTTTGTAGACTTTTACTACTTCACACAAAACATTAATGTTTTGCTCTAGGCTAGGAAACCAGGTTTTGTAAACATGTTTTGCAACCAGGATGATGTGGCATCATTAGAGGAGTTTTTTACAACCTCAAGATACACAAAAAATCTATGAAGATTTCATCATTCTTTCCAGATCATGACACGTCATCCTGGTTACAAAACAAGGTTCCAAAAACCTGGTTTCCTAGCATTTTTGAAACATTAAAGTTTTGTGTGAAGTAGTCAAAGTCTACAAAGTCGCCCATGCATGTTTTTACACCCCAACAAAGCCTTCTCATGTCACCTAGACAATTTTGGCAATCCTTTTGTCAAATTGTACAAAGAAGAATTTTCTCCACCGAATACCACTCCTCTCAAATCATGGGCCCCTTAAATTGTGAAAAATTTAGCACAACTAAATCAGTGTTTTGCTTCGCAGATGTCCATTTTTTCTTTTTCTCTTTTTTTTTCTTCAGAAACATGTTATACATTTTAAGATTAAGAAGTAGAATATTTTAATTTTTTTCCCTTAACCTTATATAGCTATTTGATTTGCCTCTCATATATTTATCTTTTATGCTTCTACAAAATTAGCTCATTGGCTCCATTTTCTTCCCCCATAGATTAAATGGAGTTTTTATTAATTATCAATTGATATTTTGTATAATTAATTATTATTATTTAAATTAAAAAAATATTATGTTAAAATAATCAATTTTTATGTTATCATTAATTAACTATGACTCATTACTCCATCGCAGTTTAATGCACCAAGTCATTTTTGCCGAATATATAGAGAAATAAAGAGGAGGCAACTCAGTTTCAAGCAATATTTTGAGTAAGTCTAGCCAGCCTTGTTTGCTGATTGTTTTGGGCATTTTCTTAGTTTTTTTTACCATTTTTATTCCTCATCTTAAAGCACAACCACAAATACCACTTATAAAATGGGTGAAATTGTAAAAAAAAAAAAAAAAAAAAAAAAAAACCCAGAAATGGATAGGAAACAAGGTTAGCTAGAATTGGGACAATATTTTAGAACAAATCATTAATGTTTTGTGTGAAGTAGTCAAAGTCTACAAAGTCGTCCATGCATGTTTTTACACCCCAAAAGATTTGTCATGTCACCTAGACAATTTTGGCAATCCTTTTGTCAAATTGTACAAAGAAGAATTTTCTCCACCAAATACCACTCCTATCAAATCATGGGCCCTTTAAATTGTAAAAATTTAGCACAACTAAATCAGTGTTTTGCTTCGCAGATGTCCATTTTTTCTTTTTCTTTTTTTCTTTCAGAAACATGTTATACATTTTAAGATTAAGAAGTAGGATATTTTAATTTTTGTCCCTTAACATTATATAGCTATTTGATCAGCCTCTCATATATTTATCTTTTATGCTTCTACAAAATTAGCTCATTGGCTCCATTTTCTTCCCCCATAGATTAAATTGAGTTTTATTAATTATCAATTGGTATTTTGTATAATTAATTATTATTAATTAAATTAAAAAAATAATATGTTAAAATAATTAATTTTTATGTTATCATTAATTAACTATGACTTATTACTCCATCGCATAGTAATGCACCAAGTCATTTTTGTTGAATATATAGAGAAATAAAGAGGAGGCAACTAAGTTTCAAGCAATATTTTGAGTAAGTCTAGCCAGCCTTGTTTGCTGATCGTTTTGGGCATTTTCTTAGTTTTTTTACCCTTATTATCCCTCATCTTAAAGCACAACCACAAATACCACTTATAAAATGGGTGAAATTGTAAAAAAAAAAAATCAAAAACAAAAGGCCCAAAAATGGCTAGGAAACAAGGTTAGCTAGAATTGGGACAATATTTTGAGTGAGGCTAGGAAACCATGTTTTGCAACCAGGATGATGTGGCATCATCAGAGGAGTTTTTTACAACCTCAAGATACACATAAAATCTTTAGAGATTTCATCATTCTTTCCAGATCATGACACATCATCCTGGTTACAAAACATGGTTGCAAAAACCTGGTTTCCTAGCATTTTTGAAACATTAATGTTTTGTGTGAAGTAGTCAAAGTCTACAAAGTCGCCCATGCATGTTTTTACACCCCAAAAGCTTTGTCATGTCACCTAGACAATTTTGGCAATCCTTTTGTCAAATTTTACAAAGAAGAATTTTCTCCACCGAATACCACTCCTCTCAAATCATGGGCCCCTTAATTGTAAAAAATTTAGCACAACTAAATCAGTGTTTTGCTTCGCAGATGTCCTTTTTTTTTTTCTTTTTTTTTTTCAGAAACATGTTATACATTTTAAGATTAAGAAGTAGGATATTTTAATTTTTGTCCCTTAACATTATATAGCTATTTGATCTGCCTCTCATATATTTTTATTTTATGCTTCTGCAAAATTAGCTCATTGGCTCCATTTTCTTCCCCCATAGATTAAATTGAGTTTTATTAATTATCAATTGGTATTTTGTATAATTAATTATTATTATTTAAATAAAAAAATATTATGTTACAATAATTATTTTTTATATTATCATTAATTAACTATGACTTATTACTCCATCGCATAGTAATGCACCAAGTCATTTTTGCTGAATATATAGAGAAATAAAGAGGAGGCAACTCAGTTTCAAGCAAATATTTTGAGTAAGTCTAGCCAGCCTTGTTTGCTGATCGTTTTGGGCATTTTCTTAGTTTTTTTACCCTTATTATCCTTCATCTTAAAGCACAACCACAAATACCACTTATAAAATGAATGAAATTGTAAAAAAAAAAAACCAAAAAAAAAGGCCCAAAAATGGCTAGGAAACAAGGTTAGCTAGAATTGGGACAATATTTTAGAGCAAAACATTAATGTTTTGTGTGAAGTAGTCAAAGTCTACAAAGTCGTCCATGCATGTTTTTACACCCCAAAAGCCTTGTCATGTCACCTAGACCATTTTGGCAATCCTTTTGTCAAATTGTACAAAGAAGAATTTTCTCCACCGAATACCACTCCTCTCAAATCATGGGCCCTTTAAATTGTGAAAATTTTAGCACAACTAAATCAGTGTTTTGCTTCGTAGATGTCCATTTTTTCTTTTTCTTTTTTTTCTTCAGAAACATGTTATACATTTTAAGATTAAGAAGTAGAATATTTTAATTTTTGTCCTTTAACATTAATGCAAAAGTTTATGACGGTTACATAAACATGAGTGTTTGGTTGACTTTACGGAAAACAATTTTTTTAATTTGAATTCAAGACTTTCACATCTCCTAGTTATAAAATTTTGCAAAACTTTATAAAACAAAATCTTCCGCATTACTTTACAAAGTTTTCATCATCTCCTCGAGTACTCATAGCTCATTCATAAGCATCCCAACCATCAACACCTTCACAACTACCGACGTCGCCATTGCCATGACCACGATACCATAACCATCACAACCACTATCACCATCATGCCACTACCACCACTTCCATAACCGCCATCGTTGCCTTCCTACTACCACTACTGTGGTCACCTTGACCACCACAACTAGCACTACTTCACTATTACCACCGTAACCTCAATCGTCACGCACCACCACCACGACCATCATAACAACCACCACCACCATCACCATCGTCATTGTTACTACCACAATCACCATAGCCACCACCATCGCCACTGGCACCACCATCACAAAACCATCACAACCACTACCGTTGTTATTGCCACTACCACCACCACAACCTTCATAGCCACCGACACTACCACCATCACCACAAATGTATGCAGGGATTTATGTGTAACTTTGCTATTATTAGTGGAAGATTTGTGTAATCTTCCGCATAAAATTTATGTGTAATCTTCCTCAAATGTCGCGCAACTCTTCTCAAATTTGAATCACTTGAAAATGTTTTGAAATGAGAAAGTTATGGCCATTTTACTAAAGTCACGAAAAATGTGTAAAAAAAAGGGTCTATTTTCATCCATTTCTATTAAGCAATGTGAGGATTGGGCGAAACTTTGCCCAGACCTATGTGAATTTTCGGACAATCCTCGCATAGGTCTGGGCAAAGTTTGGCCCAATCCTCGCATTGCCCAATGCGAATGGGTGAAAACAAACTTTTTTTTCGGACATATTTGCGTGTCTTTAGTAAAATGGTCATAACTTTCTCATTTCAAAATATTTTCAAGTGATTCAAATTGTGTTTATTAGATAACTCAAAGTAATACAATATTCATGCTTTGATGAGCTTGAGAATTGGTCTTGATCGAGCATATAAGTTGGCCGAAAGTAAAGGACAATACCCCATTTTTATTGCAAAACAGATTTGCGCGAGTTTAGTAAAATGACCATAACTTGCTCATTTCAAAACATTTTCAAGTGATTCAAATTGTGTTTATTAGATTACTCAGAGTACTATGATTCTTAAAATCAACATTCTTAAGACCAAAGAGTTGGGCGGAAAAGGGGGGGGGGAAGCTCTCCTTTCCTGGTTCTCCTGTAGCTGGATTATCTGGAACTGCAAAAATCCTTAGAATGGGATTCCAACTCAGCACCTTTTGAGATTTTGAGAAGAGTTGCTCTTTGGAGAGTACAATACGATGAAAGTTGTAAGCTGTGTTCGGGGGGGGGGGGGGGGGGAGTTATTGTCTTTCGTTGGCCTTTATGGTTGAATTAGTCGGGGAGGCCTGAGAGGCGATGGTTTACCCTATGGCGGATGTCAGTGGTTCGAGTCCGCTTCTTTCCAGCTCGTGAACTTAGCCTGATACAAAGGTATAGAATAGTTCGATCTATGATTTCTCATTCATGGACATTGATAAGATCCTTCCATTTAGCTGCACCTTAGGATGGCATAGCCTTAAAGTTAACGGTGAGGTTCAAACGAGGAAATTAAGGCTTACAGTGGATACCTAGGCACCCAGAGACGAGGAAGGGCGTAGCAAGCGACGAAATGCTTCGGGGAGTTGAAAAAAAGCATAGATCCGGAAATTCCCGAATAGGTCAACCTTTCGAAATGAGCTTGATAATTGTTCTCGATCGAGCATATAAGTTGGCTGAAAGTCAAAGACACTACCCCATTTTCACTGCGAGACAGATTTGCGCGACTTTAGTAAAATGACCATAACTTGCTCATTTCAAAACATTTTCAAGTGATTCAAATTGTGTTTATAAATAACTCAAAGTACTACAATTTTTATGTTTTGATGAGCTTGAGAATCGGTCTCAATCGGTCATATAAGTTGAACCAAAGTCAGGGATAGTACTATGTTTTCAGAGACAAAGAGGGTGAGAGAGGTGGCGGGGTGGTGGTGATGCTTGATGGAGAAAAGAGGGAGAAAGGTGGGGTGTCCGGAGGGAGAGAAGTGGCGGTGGCGGGGTGGCAGTGATGATGGCGGTGTCTGATGGAGAAAAGATGGGGGAAGGAGAAGAAGGGAAGAAAATAAGATGAAGAGAGGGGAAGAGAGAATTTTTTTTTTAATTTGAGTTTTTATTAGTGATGTGGGAGAAAAGTGTTAGTGTAGGAAATAAAGTAGGTGGTGTGAGAGAAAAAAAAGTTGATATAATGGTGTAGGACAGTACTTTAGATGATGCCAAATAGTCATTGTCTTTTCTATAAATAGTTGGAATGGTTGTAGACAGTAGAATACAAACCCTCAATAATCTACTCTTCTCTTCAGTAACCCTTTTTCATAAAAGACAACACTTTTTCCCATCAAGAATGTCAATCACCCAAAACTTCAATAAGATCGTAACTTTGGCAAGCTCTAAGGAGTCTTCTCCTCAGCACTTTTTCCCATCAAGAATGTCGATCACCCAAAACTTCAATAATATCACAACTTTGGCCAGCTCTAAGGAGTCTTCTCCTCAGCACTTTTTCCCATCAAGAATGTCGATCACCCAAAACTTCAATAATATCACAACTTTGGCCAGCTCTAAAGAGTCTTCTCCTCAAACTGTTTGTTCGTCGCCTCTGGAATTTCATCCCAGTGTGTGGGGTGATCAATTCATTGCCATTTCTCCATTTGAGCTTGTTAGTAAGATACTTAGAGCATATAATTATTGGATGCATATATAGTGCATTTGGTATGAGGCACTTAAATGAAAATCTTTAGATTTCGTTATCTCTTTGTTTTTCCTTTCTTTTTGCTGATTTTTTTCGAAAATATAACTTGCTCTTGATAGTAGATCTTACCCATGGTTTTTACTTTAAATATATATTCAAAGCTAAATGTTTTTTTTTTTTTTTTTTCCCACTGAGATAGTAGATCTTACCCATGGTTTTTACTTTAAATATGCTTTGGCTATTAAAGAATTTTAAAGAAAAAACAGACTTTATTATCTATCGACAATAAATTCAGAATTGACTTTTTAGCAACTTTTTTAGCCCAATAACAGATTGTTTATAAATTTAGAATTGTAAGTGTTCATTTTCACCATTAAACTATTAAAGATTGTTTATAAATTTAGAATTGTAAGTGTTCATTTTCACCATTAAACTATTAAGGATTTAGGCTATGTCAAGCTATTGTTCTCTTGTTTCCTCGACTCCACGGAGTAAGACATGAATTTGTCAATACAAGAAATTATGTTGATTGCATGATGGACTCTTCTGAAAAAACATTGGCACGCGTGTAAACAAGGTGTTCTACCTAACGGAGCTATAACCCTTTTGTTTGTGATAAATATTATATCTGTATATAATTTCTTGTCAAGATGAATATTCCATGATCCGACATCATAGATCTCTGATCTATTTCCTGTGAAGGATGGGCATTGCTTAGAAGTAAGATTCCGTTTATAATCCATCGATGTGATGGGTATCTTTTGTTTCTCTTTGTGATGATAAATGACCTACTAAACTCAGTGATTAAAGTATTGCTTTCATATCGCGAAAGTCATTAGTTCAAATCCAATAGTAGGTATAACTTATTAGATACCATTGACTCAGAATTTGAAGATGTTCATTTTCAGCATTTAGGCTATTCTATAATTTCTAACTATATAAACTATTACAAAAAGATTAAGTATAAAAGAAAACACCTGTAAGTAGGTAGGTTTTCTTAAGCTTTTTAAGAAACATTGATTGTATTCACGCAGAAACGGAGTTTGCAGATAGAAGAGAGGATCGAAGAGCTGAAGAAGGAATTAAAGGCGTTGTTGAATGCATCTTCCTCCGACACACTCTGGAAATTGAAATTGATTGATGATATCCAACACCTTGGTGTCGCATATCACTTTGAATCTGAGATTGAAAACAATTTGCAAAAAATATATGATGACTGCAATGATGAAAGCTACAATCTGCATGTTGTTGCTCTTCGATTTCGGCTATTGCGGCAAGCTGGGTTTGATGTATCGCCAGGTAATGAATACTTACCAATATCTTTATGGGTCGGGCACAAGGGACAGCATTTTAATAAAAATGCTTGGCAATCAGCTGATGAAACTGAAAACTCTCACAACAATGAATTTACTATTTATTTCTGGATTTTGGTAAAATAAGGAGGTTTGATTTTATATTTTTGGAAAATAGTTCAAATTATGTTATTTCCAATAACCATATATTACTGGTGAAAGGAATTGACTTTGGCTTTTGGGATTATAGATATTTTTGAGAAGTTCAAAGATGACAAAGACGGGTTCGAGGAAAAGCTAAGTCTTGATGTGAACAGCATGCTGAGTTTATATGAAGCTGCAAATGTAAGCTACAGGGAAGAAGTTATATTAGAGGAGGCTATTACTTTTACTACTCATCACTTGAAGAAGCTTATGGTAAACCATCTAACTCCTACTCTGGTAGAACAAGTGCAACATGCTCTAGAACTACCTCGACACAAGCGTTTTGTAAGGTTAGAAGCCAGACACTACATGTCTGTGTACCAAGAGGATGAGTTGCGAAATGAATCACTCTTAGAGTTTGCAAAATTGGATTTTAATTTCGTACAAGCATTGCATCAGAGAGAGCTAGCTGAAGTTTCAAGGTAATATATTCATTTGTTTGCTTTTATAAGAATTTTTTTTTTCGCACCAAGGTCCCCTAGCTATAAGCCTTCATCATAAAATATGTTTAAGGTGGGTCTTTAGCTAGGGGGACCGAGTGTTTCAATTAGTGGTTTCCACACAGAAGGAATTGGACCTTAAATTTGAAAGTAACTTGCTATAGAATCCCACGTAATGTGTGAACAAAAATATACTCCTCTATATTTATGTCAAAATATTGGATTAATGTAAAAATGTATGGACATAATCTGAGATTTGTTTAGCAAAAATACCAGGGAACAGATCATCTGATATCTATCTCAATCTAATTATATCAGATTGCAGCCCCGTTTATGGAGAATTATTTGCAGATATATGTCATTGCTTGAATAAATATGTGTTGTGGTAGTTGCATGTAACATGAAGTAATCTTTTCCATAGGTGGTGGAGAGATATGGACATCATCCCAAAGCTGCCTTTCAGTATGAGAGATCGATTAGTTGAAGGCTACACTGTAATGGCGATTATGATGTCTGACCCTCGACATTCAACAGGGAGAATTTATATGTCCAAATTATTGGCAATTTTGACAGTGCTTGATGACTCTTTTGATGTCTACCGTAAACTTGATGAACTTGAACCACTTACTAATGCAATTTTAAGGTTCACATGCGTTCTTATATCTTCATTTCAATTATTATACACTACAAGAAAAATTGTCATCAATAGCGTTTAAAAACCGCTATGATAGGATACCATAGCGGTTTAGTAACCGCTATGACAGCCGGCGCTATAATAGACCCAGGGGATATTATAGCGGTTTTAAAACGCTATGGTAAGTTTGGCTTTTATAGCGTTTCAAAACCGCTATGGTAGCCTCTGCCATAGCGTTTTAAAAACGCTATAGTAGCCTCTAAAACCGCTATGGTAGCCTCTGCCATAACGTTTTAAAAACGCTATAGTAGCCTCTAAAACCGCTATGGTAGACTCTAAAAACGCTATGGTAAGTATACATAGCAAATTTTTTTTTTTTTTTTTTTTTTTTTTTACTATCAAATGACTTTTTATTACATCTCATAAGTTTTATGTCTAGAAAATAAAAATTTAAATGTGCCAAAGTTAAACAGAAGAAGAAGAAAGTTTGCCAACTAAATATACAAAATTGATACCCTAATATCAGAAGAAGAAAGTTTGCTAACTAAATATACAACTGTCACTGAAAGAATATTGTACAAAGATTCGTGTTACATTCAGACCAAAAATTAGTCCCAACTTCCGAAGAAGGTATAATCATCTGGGGACTACATATGATTCTAAACTATATACAGAATGTAAATGTAGATGTACAACAGAAGATCCACGAGTGAGATTGATCGCTGTCCACTTCAAAAGGGGAAACTGGATCATCTCTTCAACAAAGTGGCATCACTGTCTCGTGCTATTAAGCATTCTACTCCACACAATATTTGATTTCAGTTAATCCATCTTCGAAAAGTTTTGGGGCTTACTACTTGCAAATGTCAACCATGCAATTGTGCCTGTTAGGTAGAAGAAGATCGATGGAGCAAATAATGACATCTGCATGATGAAAGTAGATTAATAAATGATAGTAGCTGGTGCTTAAAATGGTAGATGGAGGTCAAAATTAACTACCATTTTAAGCATACTTGTGAAAAGAACTACTTTTGATGGTTAACTTACACCCCATGAATGAGTTGAATCAAGAAGATTGCCTGTAAGAGCAACACCAACAATTCCAGGTACTGCCCCTACTGTGCTGGTAATCCCCTGAAAATAAAAATGCAATCCCACCATTAATATCCAATTAATCAAGATTGTATACATTGCTGTCAAAACAGAGCTTGCTGTCCAGTGTTAGTGAAATCTGAAAATGATGCTAAATGCTTAGCTCAAATCCCCTCTCTCTGCTGTTTTTAAGCTATTAAAAATTCATAAACTTGACTTGTTAAGAAAACACAACACCACCACTACCTAACTACAATATCCAACATTAAAATTCCTGGGAGCTCAGAGTTTATGGGAGACTAAAACCAAGCTCTGCCAAATAGATATCATACAACAACAATGCATTTGGAGATAATTGACAGAATCCCATCTGATATGCTCATATAACAAAAGTCCAAACCTAAAACACGACGTAATCTCAGGCTTTATAATGCAATAATACTACCAACTAGCAATCCAAGCGAAGAGTGAAATATTCAAAGGTATGTGATGTAAAGTGAAACTATGAAGCTAACAAGGCACTCACAACTTGAGGATTTCCACCTTAGAATCTAATCAAATCTAAGAGGTATGGGTGGATAGAAGAGAAACCCCTTCTCTCAAAGCTAAAATTCTTAATTCAGCTAAACATTACCATGTAAATGAACAACAAAAGGTCAAAACAAAAACTCCTATTACAAAGATAGTTTACAAAAACTCTCTAAACCCCAAAACATATGCCTAAAGCCCTAAACCTCCAAATGGAAAATGGGAAGGAAAACAATCATAAAACATATTTGCAGTGACCAAAATTCTATCCTGAATTCTTATTACACGATGTAGAGATCTTGAATCAATCCTAGGATCAGTTGTGATATGTTCTTTGACTTCATTGACTTGTTTAAAAGCTTTTGCACCCTCTTTGGGATCTCTTCTTGTCTTGCTAGGTACCCACATAACCTTCATTGTTTGCTTTGATCCCTAGGGTCAAATTTATGTCAAAGAGTCTTGGCTTTAATTGAGGCAACAACGAAACTCGAGCGTGCTTAGGTACTCCATCAAAGAAAACTCTTTGCAAGTACAAGAAAATATTTTAAATTTTACACGCCCATTTTTTTAATTCAATAAGTTGGACAAGATATGCAAGGATTTCTTCTAGGACAACTATTACGCTTGGATATTTCATTAGATGGACTCTCTTATATTTATAAATCTGTTTTCTTAACAGATTTCCCTAAACGAAAAATAAATAAATAAACCAACAAGCTTGGGCACATGTGATCACTTACTTTTGCTCTTTTAGAATCTATCCTGGTTAATGTTTCATCTTCCATCACAGATGTCATGTAGGAATAAATATCACATTTTGTGAAGTCCTCTTGCAGAACCTACAAAGAACATGTGAAGATTCATCAAATGCACGACCTTCCAAGCTGTAATAGAAATAACAGCAGATGAACCATACAAGAAAATATCAAATTACTATGAAAAGGGGCATCTTTTTTTTATTTTTAAAAAGGCCAGAAATTATTTTTTGTCGATTGAAACGCAATATATTGGCAATGAATGTTTGGAGGTATTCATGCTTTCATCAAAATTTCAATGTAAAAAAAATGAGGAAATGAACAGCCTTAGACCTTTTCAATAGCAAGAACTCTAGAACCAGCATCTAGCAGAGCCTTAGTTAACGATAAATAAATAATAAATACAATAATTTGTCTGTCTATGTGACCTAACTTTGACATCAAAATTCATACAAAAGATAGATATCAACCCCACCTATATGTTACAACTTCTAGTCACACACACAACGTAACGTAGTGCTACCATGCACATGCACCATTAGAAAAAAAATAATTCAAGAGTAAGAGCTACGAGAGTACCATAGAATTGTGATAGCAATCTACCAGAACTGAACTGGATTGCTTCAGGTGTCGGTTTCCGACGACGTGCATTGTGATCTGAGATACGCCTACGGCAACTTCTCTTTTTCTCATCAAATTCCTTGATATCATGAAACCTTCAACAAAATCAATCAAATAGTTACAAACCCAAAGGCCTCAGATATAGAAACCTGATTAGTCTGACATATCTAAGGAGAATGGAAGCCCCTGGCTGCATGTGCAACACAGGCAAAGAGGATAAAGACGTATTCCATCCTGTGTTTACTATCTAAGTTACAACCTACGTTTATTTATTCAGTTTAAAAACAAAAGAAAGAAAAAACTTTGGATCTTGATAGACCGCAGTGAAAAGGAGCTTTTGGCATCATTTCTTTTCCTTGTTTTAAGGTGCAGGTTCCATTACAATTGCTAGCATCCTCGAGCCATGCCCTGCTGACCTTTGTCCTGGTATCCTATGTTACCAAGTCAAAACCTAAGCTATAAACTGTGCCTAACTGCACATTTGGCAAACACATTTAGATCTTACTGCTATGTAACTTTCTTTTGGTATGGATAACATATTCACTCTTTCCTGACTGCTGATAGTTGTTTCCCTACCCTATCCATGACTAATCTCACAAGAATACAAGCTATCATATTTCTGTAAATCTAAATGTCACCATACTAATGCATTATGCATATAATTTTATCAATAAAAATTAAAAAGTAATAATAAATAAAATAACCCAAAATTATTGCAACAGATATACATACTACAACATATAAATTCTACTCAGAACTAATAAATAAAACCAAAATCATCAAGATCTGCATCTGAAATTCCTCAGAAATCCATCATACCCATCATATCCATCAGCAACAACAACAACAACAAGAAGGAAATTATAAATCTATGGCTACAATTAACAAAAACCCATCTAGCCTAATCTTTCTCTCCATGGATCACCTCTCTCTCACGCTCGCTCTCACGCTCTTTGACCTAAAATAAAGCCCTAATCTCAAGCAGAAAGAAAGCAATCACAAGAGCCACAAATAACCAATCTATCAAATTTCACAAACTAAGGTAACTTTACCACCATCAAATTCACTCCAAAGAGTGTTTGATTGATTGATTCAACATAAACCCTAAAGAAGAGAAACTATCATCATCACATCATATAACATCAACATAAACCCTAGATTGTTCTTCTTTTCTAGATGAAAAGGGGGAGTCAATTGTTTGAGAAAGAGTTCACCAAATGGAACGAACATTCGCCCTCGCAACTCAACTAGGCAATTGCTGAGCCTCCTGTTGTTGCTGGTAGTTCAAAGGCCTCCTGAAGAGCATGATGTGTGGCTCTGGGCGGTGGATCGCGTAGTGCACCCATCCTCTGCTTTGCTGCACTCCAATCGCTCTCCATTCGTTCTTTTTTTTTTTTCATCAAATCACAATCAGATCCTCAATTCGATACTCCTCGGAAAAAAAAATAAACCCCTAGAAATCAAGAAACTTACCTCAGAAAGAAGACGGTTCTTTGGAAGAAGTTTCGCCACTTCTGGAGGAAGAACCACATGCCTGAAAAACACACACAAACAAAAAGCTTCAAATTTTTTTGTTTCTTTGTTTACAACAATATAAGGGAGAAGGAAGAGTGGTCTTGTTACCTGTACTCGAAGGTGTCATCGAAATACTTCTCGGAGTACTGAATCTGCCCCATTTCGCGTCGCTTAACTGATAAAATCTTAAGGATTGTTCGCTTTTTCTGAATATCTGCAAGACAAAATCGAAGAAGAATTACGACACAGTGACGAGAAGAGTTCAGATTTCGAAAACCCTAAAACCGAAATTGGGGAAAGAGAGAGGAAATGCCTGGAGGAGTGAAAAGAGCAGTGTTTGAGAGAGCGAGCGTGAGAGAGAGGTGATTTTTTCTCTTTGGATCGATCTCTCTTCCTCGCTCTCTCCCTTGATCTCTCTCCCTCAATCTGGCTCTCTCCCTTGCTCGCTCTCTCTCGGATCGATCTCCCTCCCTCGCTCTCTCTACCCTCTCCCTGTATTCCTTAATGAAAGAAATTGGAATTGGGTGCATGTTTTGTTAGAGAGTCGAGGGATTTTCTAAACTTCCAATTGAAATTCGAGTGGCGCCATAATTTTCATTTCCCGCTTTCAGTTCTATAGCATTTTTTATTGTAATCCTATTAAAAGAAGGCTTTTCATAGCACAAATTGAAAAAACGCTATATTTATGTGCTATTAAAGGGCACTTGTGTTGTAGTGATACTTCATTTGTACTAAACACTAACATTAGTTGATTGAATTGAATGTCTTGCAATTATCAGGTGGGATGTCGGGGAGCCAGGGGAGTTGCCAGAGTATATGAGAATAACTGTGCTTGAACTCAAGAAACTTTTTAATGAAGTCGATGAGGAGATGACCAAAAGGGGACAACCTTACAGTATCCTTTACTTCCAACTAACGGTATGAACTACAAAAGGGGAGTTGCCAACTTTGAAGATATCTTGAATTTTTCTAATGACGGTGTTATTTAATAAATGACAGATGCAAGAATGCGTTAGAAATCTTCTTATAGAAACGAAGTTGTTCCAAACAGGTCAAGTGCCAAGTCTGAAAGAGTGGTTACAAGTTTCAATTATAACATCCACAGGCCCGTTGCTAACAATGGGTTGCATACTAGACACTTGGGAACATGCAACGAGGAAAGCCTTGGAATGGGCTAGCAAGGAGCCCAAGATTGTTACAGCAGCCAGTATGATTAGTCGTATCAAGGATGACATTCAAAGCTACAAGGTATGATGATTGAATAGTTTAGACAATTTGTCTAAACACATACAAGAGTTTACCTTTTTTTACAATCCAACTAAATATTTATTTTAGAAAAAAAAAACTTGTAACTAATTTTCACTTATTTCTGTTGATGTTTAAAGTTGGAGCAAGCAAGAGGAATGTGCCTTCTAGTGTGACGTGCTATATGAAAGACTATGGAGTATCAGAAGAAGAAGCCATTAAAAGCCTTCGAAAGATGATTAATGAGAAGTGGAAGGACATAAACAAAGAGTGTTTAAGGCCTACACCTGTGTCCATGCATCTCCTTATGTTCCCCGTCAACATGGCAAGAGTGGCAGAAGCCTTCTACCAGTACGGAGATGGATTTACTAACTCAGATGGATATACCAAGCAAATGATAGCTTCCTTGCTCCTTCATCCTATTCCAATATGAGAAGCGCTTTAGAAAGCTCTACTAGCATAACAATAATAATAATATGTAAGCAGGTTAATTAAGTTATATTATTTGTAATTGGGCCTAATATAGTAAAGCTCATATTAGTTACGGTTAGAGTTAGTTACTTGCCAAAGAAGCCTTTAGGCTTATAAATAAGGCTTGAGAATTAGATTGTGGTTGGTTGAATTTGATTAAATAAAATTGAAGTTCTTTTAGGGTTTATCATTGTTTAGTGTAACTTTACTTTAGCTTAGATTCATCATCATCGTCAGCGAGAAGAAGAAGAAGAAGAAGAAGAAGAAGAAGAAGAAGAAGAAACCCAATTGTCTTATATTTTTAGAAACTTGAGACATTGATTGCATTGGCTAAACCATAACAATTTATGAGAACTAGGTCCAAGTTTTCTAGATCCATAAAATTATGAACTGAAGAGAAGGAAACATTGTGAAAATGATTTATTCTTAACATGTAGAGATAGAACCCTTCTTGTGTTATATGGCTTTCTTTGTTCAAAATTTTCAACATGAACTGAACGTGAGAAATATTCAATTAGATGAAGTAAGAGGGTGTTTGTCATTCGTTCTGAATAGACTCCAAAGTCTTAATAAGAAGTGGAGCACTTCAAAAAGAATTTTGGGGTGTTGATCACTTAGCACCGAGTGCTTAATGAAAATATATTTCAATAATAACCTCACAATAAATTGGTAATAATTGTTGTTACCCATCTCCTCTTTTCTCCACCTCATCTTTATCATGCGAGCAGGGCCACTACCGTCCCTAGCCTCCCATCTTCTTCCTATTCGTCTTTCATTTTCTCTTCCTCTCTATATTGAAGATTGTATGAAGAATGGAGATGAATATGGGGTGGTTTTTGGTAGTGGTGGGAAGGAATCTTAATGGTATTTGGAAGAGAAAAACAGGTGGAGAAGGGGTTAATGTTGGTGGTTTGTGGTAGGCGATGGGAGTTGTGGTAGTAGATAAAAATGTAAAAAAAAAAACTAAAAACTTCAAGTCAACACCTAAAACACAAACAACTTTTAATTTTACAGCTTCTAATCAACAGCCCATTCAAAAGCAAAACAAACAGTTCATTTAGAAGATCGTTCAAAACTTCTAACTCCGTTTAGAAGAAACGCTTAAAAAAACACCAAGTATTTTTGGTATTTTAGTATACAATAGTAGAAGCCAGTAGAGTGGGTTCAGACCTAAGGGACCCTACCATTGTTGGCTGAGTGCTCAGCTTTAGTCGTTCCACCTAACTAGAACTAGAATCATTATAAAGTATTATGTTATCCTAGAAGGTATTGTAATAAATAAGAGTGATAAATACTAATGGATGAATTCAAATAACTATTATACTTATCCTTGAATTTCAGCTAAATCCTTTCAAAGTCACAAGAACTCATTCTATGAAATAGTATATTTAATTACCTGATTGAATGGATTAAACAGTTACCTTAGGCCTATGGGGTATTAGCTCAGCTGGTAGACTTGTGATGGATGGTATCATAAGTATAGGGTTCGAACCCCGCCTAAAAAACTACGCTTTCTCACAATTAATTTTGTTGTACTTCTGCCTTGTCACGTTTTTCTGTATGTTTTCATCCTTCTTGACATGACAAATTCCAAACGAAGAGGATGTCTAACCAAAATAGTTCTGAAATGAAGAGATTTTGATTAAATCAGACAATTAAGACCCGATAAATGAATTCTCAAATTATAATTGACAAGTTAACTTCCACTAATAATAGCAAAGTTACCTATAAATCCCTGCATACATTTGTTGCAGTTTCCACATAATCAAATTCAATAAACCAAAACCATTTGAGACACTCTTCCCATTTTGCAGGTGCTTTATTATCTACAACAAAATGTCTGTAGACAAACACAAAGAAAAACGTTGCATATGTTTCCCTCCTTCATATGTTTGCTGAAGTGTTTTCTTAAAGACTAATCTGATGTTTTGAAACTCATGTTAGTGACAGATAACGATCGCGACTGGGACCAAACAAGAACAACGAGAATCAACATCATCAATCATATGAGCATACTGAACATCCAAAATGACAAGACAGGAATATAACCAAGAGAAACGTATACTTATTCCAAAATCAATAAACTGCATGTACCTTCAATGGCGCGCCTACATGACATAAGGTCAACAAGGAAGAAAACATTCTTATCTTTATAATGTATAATGGGGTTTGGTCTACAAGAAATCTGGCATTAGGTGGTGAAATTATATGTGACGCTTCGAAAGTTGTCACCATTTTTGAATTTACATGAGGAATTTTGACATGTCATCACATATTTGTTCAAACCGATTTTTTTGTTTCTAGTTCCTCACATAAACATTTTGCAATCTTCGCATAATAGAAAGGGAGAAAACTAGCGCCTAAATGAAATAAATTTTGTGAGGAAAAGTAACACCTCGTCACATTTCGACCAAAAGCCCAACCCAATAGTGAACAAACTTTCCTCACAGAATATTTTTCTAAGGGTATGTTTGGTTACACGGAAAATAAACACGAAAATTGAAACTGTTTCCATGAATCTGATTCTGAGGCTTCCCCCTCAGACTTGGATTCCCATGAGTAGCGAAAAACAATCTAATGTAGAATTAAATTCCTATCAGTAAATAGACAATCAAACAACAGAAATCTGCATAGCAAGGGAAATGGAATCCAATTCCTAAGGAAAATGACTAACAAAACAAACCCTAATTTAAAAAAAACAATAAAGTTATATGTACAAAACCTATTCATATTTCCCCTTTCCTCTGTTCATTCTTAGCACCATACTTAACCAACCCAAGCGTGAGTTTGAAACTCTGCCTCCTCCACCGCCACCTAAGACCTAAGGAATACCGCCACCTAAGACCTAAGGAATAGGTGAAGCTGACAGGGAATGTCGAAGAGGCGACCATTGTTGCTGTGGTGGTGGAGGAAGATGGGACTAAGATAGTGGAAGCAATCAAGGAAACCATTGTTGTTGTTCAAAAGGAGGCTGAAGCAACCCCAGATCCAGTTATAGGGCCAAAAGAAAAGGAAACAACCACACTATTGTTGCTACTGTTGTGGAAGAAGAACCAACCCCAGCCGAGCCAATTAAACCGAGTAAGTATCGATATTTGGAATCCCACTTCTTGCCGACAGAAGTGATGTGAATCAAAACATTGTCTGATGGAGGAAGGAGTTCAAGATTGATGGGGTTTTGGAGGAAGATCTCGGGACTGATCTTGTGAAGGTTGTGTTCATGATCAAAACTTCTTTTTTTGTTTCTCTTTCTCAAACTATTGAATCCCACATGATGACTAATGATCGACCCTGTAGGAAGCATGGTTCCAAAAGTGACTTTGGTTCACCAATTCATGCTCAACGACCACTACACCGGATGCACAGAGCGATGAACAACAACTATTTCACTAATCCCTACAGTCCCAAACCCTACAATGTTAAAGGATTTTGTTCCTAGTTCATCAAGTGTATTGCTAAGATCTTGGCCAATCGATTGAAAGTTGTCATCCATCATCTTGTGTGCAAGCAGCAAATGGTTGCTCGCCTTTTGAGGGAGGGAAAGCATTTTCGTAGGAGCCTACTTCTTTCAGTTTCAAACCCATTTCTTAGTCACCGGATGGAGCTCACACTTAAGCGAGTGGTGTTGTCTGCCTCTCCGAGTCATTCTATTATTTCTTGGATTTGTCTATGTCCCATGAGAGTGGATCAGAAAGATGTCCTCACAAACTATCCCGATTCGATTATTGCTTTGATTTCTTCTGGCACGGCATAGTGTCATTTGTTTGATTCATTATTAGGTGCTAAGTCAAGAATAAGGCCGATCTCAGTTGGAGATTGTATCAAAGAAATCGAGCACTAACTCAAATTTCTTATTGAATTAACCGATCAACTTGCTAAGCCACGACTCCAAAGGAACCTGAATTAGAATGAGAGGAAAACCCTGCAGTAAACCGCTCTGTGTAGGTGAACTTTTTGATACTTTGGCCCCCTTAAATTACCATTACTTAATAAGGATTTGTTACACGTGATATGCCGACAAGCCCTCTACCATCCATCCCATTGCATTCCATCATCTCGTACCAGCCACCTATTTCATTCAACGTTACGCTAACTCCCCGATCCCACTAGCTTTTACCTATTCCTAAAAAAAAGGTGGGTCTAAAGCCGTTGCGCTAACTCGCAACCATTTTCTTGCTAGTTCCGTAACGACTGCCCCGTTGTATCCGACATGGACCCGGTGGCTCATCAATTGAATCTTTTCTTATCATAGCTTTCGACTCTTAACTTAAGTTCTCACTTGGCTATGACACTCACCTTAAAGTCGAAGAAGAGTGATACAGTTCTAACCTTTAAGCACCATCTGCTGATGTGATGACCAAGGATCGTGATAACCAATCCGAGGTTTAAACCTGATGTAGGATGTGTCCGCTTTATCATTTCTCCTTCTAATGAGGGCGCGATGAACGAAGGATTGCATCTTGGAAGGCCACACCTAGTCGGAGATATAGGATAAGGCCAACAGAATGGCCCAGTTCTTGGCCATATAACTCACCCTGATTACCCATATCTTATCCAATAAAAATAGAGAATGGGGCAACTGTCTAGCGTGAGTCGTGGCTGTTGTATGCCACAAGGTCCCTATGGACAAAGGGACAAACTCCATCTCCATCATTGCATATGGGAGCATAAAAAGTAAAGAGAAGGCATGACACCTAGCTCTGCTACTATCCTCCGTACCAGTCTCGCTACTTTTTTCCTCTCTCGTTGGTATAGAAGCTCGAGAATAGTAAAACATCGTTACGGTAGTAAAACATCGTTGGTAGCCTATATGGCTTCATAGAATTTTCTCACATCTGCTTCAAATGTGTATATCTCTTTCGGGCTCGGACTTGCCGGTCTACCTGAAGGCAAGGAGAAGCAAGAAAATAAAATAATTCTCGTTTCTCTTCATTTAATGATAAGTGAATTGTAGCTTTGTTTTCCTCCCTTGCTTGACGGTACAAAAAGATACCTTGCTTACTGGTAACTGAATATTTGATTCATTATCAACTACCTGCAGCCCACCCAACCGCCCAACGTCTAAGTTGATCAGGCGACACCCTGGTTTGAACTGGGAAAAAGGATTTGCAGTCCCCCGCTTTACCACCCGGCCATGCCGCCAAAATGATACAAACAATTTGGTTTTGAACCTATTAATGGGTTCCCTTAACTCCGAATTTCTGTCTAGATGAATTTATATTACGACTCCGAGAACTCAAGACAGATCGGGGAAGAGAGATTCGTTAAAAAAAAGAAATTTTTAAAAGAAATGTAAGATTTCTAAGCTCTGCTAGCTTCTTGTAGACCGGTAGTCTCTTAGTTGTTTTGGGGCAGGATGGTAGAGTTTTTCTTCGCCACTAGTGGCAACGAAGTTATCAGTAATTATCAAGGGGGAAAGAAGATTATCCACTCACTCATTCATTGTCCATGTTTACTAGTAGAAAACTGGGGTTAGGGGCGCTCAAAAAGAGGCTAAGCGGGTTGCTACTAGTTTTGAGGTCATCAATGAACCTAGCTGGTTTACCAGTTCTTACAGTATGATTCTACACTTTGCTTTCAAGCGGACGATTTCTAGCAGCTAGGAAGAAGAACAACGTTCGTTTGCCAAAAAAAAAGGACTCAAAAGAATCATGGGTTCATGTTCCCATATCCTCGAGCGAAAGTCCCCAACTACTACTCCTTCAGCTGGGTCTAATACTATTGAGATGTTTGATGATATCGCAACCACTTTAGCCCCCGTTGGTGCTTTAGGTAGAAAAACTCGGTCAAATGCAATTACAAGATATGATGTTTGCGAACTTGTTTCCCTTGTCCTTGCCTTCGCTTTTGGCAGGATCATATGAGACTTCATGAAGATGCTCAGGTGCCATAAGCTGGCTGGTAAAAGAACCAGGAAGTAGAATGACCGGCTCTCTCCGACCCCTGGGCTTAGACATCAAGCAAGCTTGCTAATCTCCATACTAAATGCGAAAGACTCACTTAGGGTTTATCGAACTTCCTCTGTATACGGAAAATTGTTGGCTATTCAAATAACAGTTAACAATATTCCCTTTTGCGCTATCAAACAGACTCTAATAAAATCTTAGGAAAATTTTACAGTGGTACGAAAGTGGTTATGGAAAAGAGTTCCTCAAATGACCATGATCATTTGGACCTTGTGGAAAGAAAAAAATTTCAAGGATATGCCCATTAAAGAAAATCAAAATCAACTTATTTATGAAGACAAAAAGTATCGAGATATGTATCAAAATTGCATATGTATTGGGTCTATCGAAATATCACATGCACTACTACAAATATTAGCTTAGGTAACGCCACTTAGATAGCGCTTTTTTAAAGAGCTATCCAAGTGGGCACTAGGATAGCGCTTATTTGTCTTTAAAAAAAAAAAATCAAAAAAAAAAAAAAAAACACTACAATAGCGCTTTTAATTTTTTTTTTCAGTTAAGCGCTATCTTAGTTATGTCTTAGATAGCGCTTTAAAAAACGCTATGAGAAAAAACGTTACCAAAGCTACCATAGCGCTTTTAAAGTGCTTGCATAGCGCTTCCGAAGCACTATGCTACTTACATTTAGGATAGCGCTTTGGACTATCACTACTAAAGCGCTTATATAGCGCTATCTTAGTCTAGCAATTAAAAAAAAAAAAAATTTAAATTATCACTACTATAGCGCTTATATAGCGCTATCTTAGTCTAATAATTTAAAAAAAAATCAAATATCAAATTAAATCTCAAAACCCCCTCTAAACCCCTAAACCTAGGGGTGGGCATTTAGGACCGAAAACCCGGACCGAACCGACAACCGGACCGATCGGGTCGGTTCGGATCGGTTTTAATTTATTAAAAAAAAAATCGGTTGTAAAAGCCCGGCCCGCCCCGAAGTTTCTGGTCCGGGCCTCGGTTTCTATTTCTAAAACCCGTCGGTTACCCGACCCGGCCCGCGTATGAATGAATAGTTAAAAAAAAAAAAAAACCCTACATGCATTGCCATTTATTGTCCGCTGCTTCTCATTTACTGTGTGCGACTCCTCCCCTCCCTGACCTTGTGTGTGGCGACTCCTCCCCTCCCTGACTTTGTGTGACTCATTACCTCCTCCTCTCCTCCTCGACTTGGCTACTCCTCTCGGATCTCTCCTACTCGACGTTGTCTCCACTCCAGTCTCTCTTCACAAAGGTACAGTACTGAAGTCACTACTCTGTGTGTTACTCTGTTTTTGAAGTTTTTCTATATGTGACTCTGTTTACAACATTAACTGGATTCAGTGATTCACATTAACTCGAAATTTGGACTGATTAATCCCAAATTTCTCTCAAGGCACTAGATTTGCCATGGTAATCCTAAAATCCCACTCCCCAACAAAAAACTAAAAATAAAATATAAATAAAATTCACACTTGTTCTAATTCTAATTGGACTAAGAAAGTAATTTAGGACGACTATATATGTATATACTCTCAACATAGGAATTTCCCTCAACAAATGTGCTCTTCAGGTTAACGTATCAGTAAATGAAAGATTTGCAGTTTTTCTACTTATGAACCAATGGGTTTTAATGTACTGGTAAAAAGTTGTATGCTATAACAAGAGAATTGAAAACAATTTATTCACAAAAGAGAAGCTAACTCTTTCTCACTCAACCTGACACCGACTAGTAGAGAAAATTTCATCTTTCGAGTGACATTCAGTATTATTTCATGTGTGTATTAATTCACTTCTCTTTCACATGTTTAAGATACCGAGTACATGTCATAGATCTGGATCCCTCGTCGGTAACTTCCGGTGGCTGGCTGGAAGATACCTCACTTGTAGAAAAGTACTCAATATCCGAAGAAGCTTATGATAAACTAGATGGTGAGTTATTTGTCTTAGCATGATTATGATGATAAACCTTAAACACCCGTATATGTTTTCTTGGAATTCGAAGTTGACCTTTGCCCATATGTTGTATACAAGAAATTTAAACATGAACATGGGTCCACCAAATTACATCTCATGTAGGAAAAAATTCACTAAAAGAGGAGCAACAATGATGGCTCCAATTATAACCAGGTCATTGAGTAACAGACCAGTTGTCACACTAGAATGAAGTGCCAGCTCCATTTTGTTACGAGGGATCCAATTTTATTTCTACTACTATATTTTGAGATGTTGCTTAAAAACCAAGAACAATCTTGAGGAGCACTAAATTTTCCGTATGCTATGACCTTCATGATCAAGTTGTTGTGAACTCGAGACACCCATGGATGGATTATTTTACATGAGCTTGAATAATTGATCATTGATGGCTGATTTACTCCAAAGCAGATTTCTTTCAATCTATGTTTGATTATCTACTTTATTTGCTTTTCATTGATCTTTTGTGGTTAGCTGGTTCAGCATATGCAGGATATCCCTTGAGTTATGATTATGCATATTTCCTCTTTTTTCTCGGATGGAAAGTAGCAACATATTTGTAGTACTACTTTTTTGTTGGGTAGTAAGGGACTAAGGGATTTCCCTTCGAGGACCTTGTTTATGTGGTTGGTAGTTTAGGTGCTTGGTAGACCGATTTTTAGAACACTGGTTTTATATTGATTTTTCTCCCATTCAAGTATCATAGTTGAAGGCCATTACACTTGTAAACATAGAGCAATCAACAATATATATTAAAGAAAAAATAGTGAGGAACTTTTAGAATAATATTATCAGTTATTGATGAATTCAAGGATGCACAGACACAGGCACGCACGTCGTGTCAGACACCGACACAGACACAGACATGACATGTTGACTCGACAATTTTCCGAAAACTAGGACTCAAGGGCCTGGTGACATGTCATAATTTTATTTTAGTTTAAATTTATTTATAAGATTAAAGTAAAAAAGAACAAGAAGTGTGAAGATGAAGATGAAAATGAAGCACAAATTGTGCTGGAAAATTAAAAAAAAAAAAAAAGAATATAAAGAAGAAAAACATAGAAAAGAAGATGTAAAAAAGTAGAGAAGAATATGACACTCTGTCTCAAGAAAACAAATAATGTAGAAGAGATGAAAAGCAAAGGAGAGAGGAAGAAACATAGGCTACCTCTATGCATCATCGCTTCTTATCTTGCATCGCAATTGGAATTTTTTTTTTTTTTAATACTTTAGATAGATTAACAACCTTCAAATTAGGTGGTTGTCTCCGCCCACCTAAAAGTAAAAAATAAAATAAAGTTTTTTGTCTAGTCTTGATTGTGTTCTAACCGAGTTTTGGGTGTCAAAGGCGTGTCCAACACGTTGACTACACAACCATGTGTTTGACACCTTTCGACACGTTGACCATGTGTCCGACGGGTGTCAGCGACGTGTCGGATGCATGTCGGACACGGGTACGGAAAATTTTCCGAAGAGTCCATGCTTCCTTGGATGCATTATGTTCATCAAAATTATGGATTAATTGGTGGCTCCGAAAAAGAAGCTTTGAAGCCCCTCATAAACATGTTATCCTATTCAGGCGTATGTTTACATACTGTTTATGTCCATTGATATCATATCTGTTTATGTATGTTGGAGTTGTAGTGACGTGCTTTAACTTTTAACTTTTGTTTTTGTTCCTAGATATATGATAACTACATGGAAGATCAATGTGCAAATGTCAAGGTGAGCACCTTTTCTTTCAGTTTTATTTTGTATACTTTCTTCTTTATATTACCTGATAATTGAACTAATAGTGGTTGTTGGTGGATGTATCATTCTTTCCTGCGAAGTGCATCACCTTTTGTTGAAATTAATGCGAAATTTCATTCAAGTCCAACCTTCTTAAAGCATCTTATACTCCTAGGGTTTACCATACCCATCCATTGCCTAAAGAGAGTGATAATTTTCCATCTGTGTGCTTCGATATAAGGAAAAAATTTCTGTGGTTTACGCCTTATTTACATATATGTCAAAGGAGAAATCCATTCCCACTCTAGCCCATCTCAAGCTATAGCAGAGATGACCTGCTATTGTAGATGAAATTGCGTGCTCTTTCTATAATCACTGAATAGAATTATGCAGTCAATTAACTAAAAGGTAAAATTTGGAAGATGAACCTGTATCTATTTACTGCAGAACTGGGTCTTTTGCCAAAGATACCTCTACAATTTAGACCTACATTATGAAATGAAAAATGCAGCTTATCAGTTGGGATGGACTAGTACAGTTTTCCTAGTACAGAGAATATCCTAACCTGGGCTCCCCAAGACAGTTTATAATAATAGAAACATTCTGATAACTCAGGTTTTAGAAACATTCTGATAACTTTTAGGGATTAGAAATGTTCTAATAATTCTTAGGATTAGAAACATTCTGATGACTCTTAGGAATTTGCAACAGATATTCCAAGTGGTTCTAGCGTCCAAATCCAATAAGCGTAAGGTAAACAAGAAGCTGTATTATATCTGGCGATAATTCAAATATTCATATAAACATTTATGTGGTCATTTCCATATTCAAAATGATGGGCCTAAAACAACACTTGATAGTAAAAATCACTTTAGCTTACAATACGTTCATAGCTAGTAACAACTTACAACAAATATCTTTTGGTTTATTTATTTATTTTCTGAAAAGATCAAACAAATTTTTATTGATGAAATTTTTATTGATGAAATCTTAAGGATCCAATGATTTTGAAAGAGTTGAACGACGAGCCGTATGAGGTGAAAATCTCATTTACGGTCATCCAGCTGCATCAGACCACACAGCCTGAAGCTCTTTTCTTCAGATTACTTCCGCATGGAAAGTATTTAACGGATAATTCAGCTTTGAACTGATTCTACACCTTTTGTACACTGCTCTAGCTACAACTTTATATGATGTGTTGAAAATCCCGGATTTCCTAATTGTAGAAATTGTTAAAAGATGGCTATAAATAGTTATGTGCCTAAGGCTGACACATACACAAGAAGTTCAAGATGGTGAGTATAGTTGAAGAAGTTGTACCATCAGAAAATAAAAAGTGGATAGGCCGAAATTCACTGAAATTGAACACTCTTAACAGTTGCACGAATCCAAATTTACTGACTCCCCTTGACATACATCAATGTCTAACACCTTCTCAGGCTCGTGTCATATATCACAGTTTGTGTCTTTGTTGTCCGATGTGGGGAAGGATAGCTTGGTACTCAACCCGAGCGCTATACTCTTTCAACGGAGCATTGAAACAAGGAACTTGCTTATGTTCTAGGTCTACAGCTCTATCGAAGATTGAGAATAATCATGATTTGTTACATCTTCTTCTAAAAACATCTCCAGGGGAAGACACCAAACCTAAAAATATATAGGTCTGAAACATTTTTCTCCTCTATTTCATTATATGGTGGTGGGTTTGTTAGTATTTTGTGCAGTCTTGGCACACTCGCTTGCACTTGTGCAGGTGGACTTGCATAAGCTGTTAGTGGTAAGTCAAACAGGCCTTAAATTTCACAATTTACTGCTGGAGATGATGCTCTAAGCAAATTCTTTCAGGAGTGGGTAAGCTTGGTTCCACAAGATAAGGCAATGTTCACTACTACAAATATAGGCTTGCATAGCGCTTAAAAATAGGCTTAGATAGCGCTCAAAAAAGCGCTATGCAAGGCGCGTACTTGAATAGCGCTTCGTTTAAGCGCTATCTAAGCGTTAATTTTTTTTTTTTAAAATTAGCTTGCATAGCGCTTTTATGAGCGCTATTTAATTTTGTTGATTTTTTTTTATTTTTTTTTTTTTTTTGATTTTTTTTTTAATTAGCTTCTAAAGCGCTATTTAATTTCGGTGAATTTTTTTTATTAACTACCATATAATATTTTTTTATATAATATTTAATATAATAATGACAACGTTCAATCAATCAATAAAGACACAACATGATAACTAACTGTTTCTCATTCATTCAAAATATAATTTAAGCATTCATACAAAATTGTTAATATGCTATCATATATATACACCAGCTTTTTTGGCCACGAAATGAAATGGCCAACAGCTTCTCCTACAGTCCTAACTTCGTCTGTACATTGCGGCACCGCTGAATGTTTCTCAGATTCTACCGCCACTTCAAATTGTATCCTCGCATAACCTGAAATTGCATCATGGCATTGTATAAGTATAACAACACACACACACACTAAGGAGGAAATTGTAGAAGTTGTGATACCTGATATGCAGAGGAGGCAGTGCCAAGGAGGAAATTGCTTGGGAATGGAGAAGAACCATCACTTGTAGTTTGATGTATGGGATCAGCAAGGAAACCAAGTCTGGTGAAATCATTTTCCATCTCAACATAGTCCTCATTTACAGCATGGACAACAGCATCAATCAAAATCTGTTTATTTTGCTGCAAATACATAAGGATAAAGAGAGTGAGCACCATGTTGCAAATAGACCAGAAGGCAACCTGTTCCTGTGCATGTATATGTGTACCATATGGCACAGCACAGCTTCTAAAATCTAAAAATAGTAAGCTGTAACAGGCATCGATATGAATGAAAGAAAGCAGCATTTATTGCTGGCATTGCCACTTCTCCAATAGTTGAATTGAAAGAAAGCAGAGCACCAATATTCACAACACTTGGCCTTTCAGTTAGCATATGAATAGTGAAGATAAATACAGTGACGAGCTGTAATACCCGAAACGGACCTGTTCTATCTACACCCATTCGCTGATAGGACTCTAAAGCAGCCTTTAGTCTTTCATCGTCAAGTGACAGTAAGGCTTCTAGTTCTCTTATTGCGGAACCAAACATGCAAGGGAAGTCCTTGAAGCTGCATCATGCAAAATAAAGCTCCACTATCGGGCAGAACGATTGATGCTTTCAAGTAATATGTAGCTGCTACCGACCAGCTGCAGTTTTGGGCATTAGGAATCAAATAAAGCTCCCTGTATCGAGCAAGATCCCCAAGACAAACCAAATAACGATGACATGAAGACTGACATCTGTGCCTTTTCATCATGTCCATGGAACTGGAAAGAGTACCATCATTGAGAACTTCGCCTGAAAACCCATAACTTCTTCTGACTTTCACAATCAAATCTTGGTAAAACTCTGCAGCTTTTGACAAGAATGATTTAAAACCTTCAAGAAGATTCTCACTATTTTGCTGCACAGAGGCAATATTTTTCTCTTGTGATAAGTTTGTGCCTTCTTTATTAGTCAAACTTTCACGAATTCTATTTCGATATTCATCAATGTGTTTATAGTGAAGCTTCCATAGACAGTATTCAATATCTTGAAGTTCACCCAATTCATAGTCATTCAAGAGGATTTTCGCATAGCTAGAACGAGCTTTACTGTATAATTCCTGAACATCAGCACTCAGAATACCCTTAACGTGGACCAACTTCCACAACTGTTTTTCTGCATTAACAGCCTGTATCACAAAAATCCCAACGTCAGGCACCACATCTTTGTTCTTTCTCTCTCTCTTTTATTTCACTAAGCATAATAGAAACAATTTCTTTTTAATAAAGCAACCTAGCAGAATCGCAACTTTTAAACTTACCTCATCAATATGATTTTGAATGTGATCCTGATCATCAAGAGGACGTTGTGGATTCAAATGCATGAAAGGAGAGGTTACAACCCGTTCTATGGAAGCCTGTGTATTAGGCATAGGTCTGCTAGTAAGGAAGAGGTACAAGTTCAATCCCTCAGGAAAGTAAATTCTTATATATTTACCATACCTAACAAAAGCAGACAAAAGTTAGTAAAGCATGGGACTGCATTGATTAAGAGGAATGTAAACAGAACAAATAAAAAGATGGGAACTGAAACTCTAAAGTAAATTAATTAAACTACAAGATTTTTCTCACTTCCTGCTTTGCTAAGATAATTTTAGATACTGCGTGTACATTTAAACAATAGATATTTGTTAGTGACACTCACCTAGCTGAGGATAACAAATTTAATTGACATAACAATAACAATAGTAATGAAATCAATTGTAACTGAGGTGTGATATACAGAACCTAAAGTCAAGCAAAGCTATTAGACTATCATAGCTTATTCTATCAGGTCTTTTTTTTAGAACGACATCAGGTCTTCAAGAATTTTGAAAGAGAAAATTATATATTCATCAGAATGTAATTTTTTTAGGACTCCATTTTGTGTATCCTCTTTTTTCCCCCATTACTGGAATTTGATTTACAATACTCTTTCGTCTTTAAAGTTTGGACTATTCGGGAGCATTACAACAGCAAAAGTAAAGGGTAATCACTTCAGCCCCTTGAACATACTGAAAGTCAGCAGTCCTAAAAACTACTCAGAAACACTGAAAGCTGGATGCCAACCAGTAAGCGTGGTACTCGATGAATTTATCTTTAGAGCATTCTCCTCAATACAAATTTCAGCGAACGTTAAAACTTGTCATCCTCCAATCACTCATTTTCCTTGTAGCAACTCTAATCAATGCCCTTATCTTCATAGTCTACTAATTAAGGCCTTAAGAAAATACGCCTAAATTACCTATTTAGAAACCATGAATAAGCCCTAAAAAGAAGTAACACAGGCCTTAATCCCTAGTCACTCGGAATATCAATCTTTATCAGTTTTTCCTATAGCTCAAGCTTTTCTTTTATGAAACAGAAAATAATAAATAGCTAGTTCCCCAAAATCAAACTCCCAATGACTGGTTGAATTTAGATATCTAACTGTTACCTGTATACTCAACACATATTTGCTCCATCATAATCTTATGTAGCAGAAATTACTTAACACTGAAAAAGAAACTCAATGGAAGAATTGCACTGTAAGAGAGATTATGGATATAAAAAAATTCAAGAATATTTACATCGGATTCACATATGCACAAAAGAAGCTGCAAGATACATATGTAAAGCTAGTCTGTAAAATTGGTTTAAGCATCTTACCTTCAGAGGACAACAGTTCCCTCATGTTAGTTTGAGAACAGAAGACAAAAGCTATCTATAACCGCATCCATTGAACATATCAGTAGTCCTTTACCATTTCAATAATAATGAGACAAAGGTCTGATATCATACCTAGACAGATTATTGAAATGACATATAGTAGGCTTTTTATGTGGATATATTAGATGGTTTGGCATGCTTACATGATTGTTAGTTTCCGATTGTACTGAAGGATATATTAGATGGTTTGGCATGCTTACTTCTGTATCCTTGAGTATATCATGAGTATGTATAAGCATATAACTTGGTCGATCATGTAAAAACTTAGTTAGTCGTATAACAAGACAGGACATTCATCTCTTAGGCTATGTTTAAAAGAAACTTTCTCCAAGAAAACTTGCCAAAAGTGAGAAAATAGAAGAGAAAAAAGGGAGAGAAAATGCAAAACATGAATTTAATGATAGTCCCTACCCTCATGTTTTCGACGAAGTTGTGGAAAATGTTTTGTTAGGATGGGAGCAAACAATATTTTCTCAAGATATATGGTCATCTTCCACCTCAATTCTGGATTGCTTGTTGTCTCTCGCTGCTTTTCCTGCTAACTCCAACACCTGATAAGAAGAAACCCATTGTAAATTAGATTCCCAATTCATTAGGTCAAAATTGTTCAAGTCTGTTTCACAAAAAATCACAAATTTAAGCACCATAATCAAAGTCCATTGTCAATTTCATAAAAATAAACCAAAACAATCAAACCCCATGTAAACATAAACATGATTCAATTTCGTTTCAGAAAATCAAAAAATTAGGGCACAAAAGGCAAATCAAAACCAAACTAATGAAAACCCATTCAAAATCAAAGCATGCTTAACCAACCCGGTTCTAAAGATATAAACTTGAAACAAAATACCCAGATTTAAATGAGCTTCCGACTCCTCGGTTCCTCGCCTCCTCTGGTTCCTCGCCTGAGTCGCCTCCTTCCTCGGTTCTTCGCCTCCTCTGGTTCCTCGCCTCCTTCCTCGGTTCCTCGCCTCCTCTGGTTCCTCGCCTCGGTTCCTTGCCTTCTCGCCGCATCGCCTCTGTGTGTGTTTGAGAAGGGGAATTCTAAATGTCGAGGAAACCAAAATCTGAAAAAATGAAAAAATGAGGGTTTGTGATCTTAACCGTCCGATCATATCAAGATCTGAAAAAATGAGATTTAATTTGATATTTGATCAAAATCGAAGAGCTATCCTAGTGCCCACTTGGATAGCTCTTTAAAAGCGCTATGCAAGCACTTTAAAAGCGCTATGGTAGCTTTGGTAACGTTTTTTCTCATAGCGTTTTTTAAAGCGCTATCTAAGACATAACTAAGATAGCGCTTAACTGAAAAAAAAAATTAAAAGCGCTATTGTAGCGTTTTTTTTTTTTTTTTTTTTTTTTTTTTAAAGACAAATAAGCGCTATCCTAGTGCCCACTTGGATAGCTCTTTAAAAACGCGCTATCTAAGTGGCGTTACCTAAGCTAATATTTGTAGTAGTGGTTGACCTTTGCGTATCTGTCATCAAAACATGCTTGGAGATCATGTGGGGAACTCCTTGACCACACAGAGAAGTCATAAGGACTAAAAAAAAACAATTCAATCAGGCTCATCTTAGAATACTTTTATCGATAGTAAAAAAAAAAAATACTCTTGGTGAAAGCTTAAGCCATTGAATATCTCCCTAAAGATGTGTTAAATTATCACCTTTTCTTTTGGAATCTGAATCTTTTAGTGCTACCAATGTGGTAGGGAATGCTTTTGGTTAGGAGGTGTTCAACAAAAAAAAAATGTGTCTTGGCAAATGTAAGATTCTTTTGATTAGTGTAACTTTTCTAAATTTCACAGGCACAGCAAAGATGAAATATTTAACGTGAAAACGATGTATAAAGATGAAATATTTCTGTGTTCTTCACTGCTTTTCTAGGAATAATTGTGTTCGTTTGTTGGTTTATTGATTTACTATACCTTTGTCATTTTATGAGAACTAACATAACATGCATGGTCAAGCTTTTTATAGAGGGTTTAAGTGAAATTTTCTAGTAATTTGTTTTTTTTTTTTTTTAAATTAACCTCCAGTGGGGAGGGGCAACTATGGAATGCCAGACCTTTATTACTTATCAAAAAATTGACTTACAGACGCTACAGGGGTACATTACGACGTTACCCGTATTAAAAACCAAAACAAAATAAAAACAAAAACTGTCCTTAAAACAGTTGCAAAGACAAAACGTTGCATCCTGAAAAGAAACAAATTGCAGAAAGTCCCAACCAGATTTAGCGCAGCACACTGAAGCGTAGCAGCACGAACTCTGTGTCGCAGCAGCGTGTTCGCAGCCACCATCGCGACACTGGACAGCACCCAGCACCTCGGCATCATCTCAGCAGGCCGCAGCATCGCAGCAGGCCGCAGCAACTCAGTAGTCCGCCTAGCTCAGCACCCAACACAACACACAAAACAGGGTATACTCTGTTTTGCAACAGAGTGCCCAACATAACCCTCGCATCCTGTTTTCGCAGAATATGCAGGTGTTGCAATGGTGCTGTCCTGTTTTCGCAGATTATTGTAGGTGTTGCAATGGTGCTGTCCTGTTTTCGCAGGAATTGGATTGCAAAAATTTTGAGTCCAAATAGTGCAAGTGATAAAAGCCAATTTCTCCTCTACGAAAAGCCCGAGAGAGCCCTCTGCTCAGCACTTCTGCTGCAATAACAAATAGAAGAGGGGATAGCGGGTCCCCTTGGCGAAGACCTCTCGAAGATTTAAAATATCCGTCATATCTGCCTTGCATCAACACCGAGAACCCGCAATGAGTAATACAGTTCGAAATCAGGTGACATGTTCTGTTATTGAATCCGAATCTGCGCAAGACTGACAAGAGGTATCCACATTCCATTCTGTCATAAGCCTTTTCCATATCCAATTTAAATATTATATTATTTCCATGGACCTTTTTCCCAATCTCTCTCATCATTTCTTGTGCCAACCCAATATTTTCAAAAATGAGTCTCCCCTTAACAAAGGCTCCCTGCTCTAGGGAAATAATATTTGGGAGAAACTTGGCCAATCTCAGACTAAGAATTTTGCTGAAAATTTTGTATACCACATTGCACAGACTAATAGGCCTAAAATCAGAATAAGAGATAAGTTCTGCAATTTTAGGAATAAGCGCCAAAAAATTGGAAGAAAATGAACCTGGCAGTGCATGACAAGCAAAAAATTCCTTCGCAACTTCCCAGATGTCGAGGCGAATAATGTCCCAACAATCCTGATAGAATCCAGCTGTGAAGCCATCCGGGCCCGGGGCACTATCATGAGGAATATTAAAAACTGCTTGCCTGACTTCCTCTAACTCTGGCCTCTGCATGAGAGTATCACAATCCTCCTCTCGTATCAGACTCGGAATGCAATCCATGAATTCAGTATGCTCTCCCGATGAAAGCAAGGATCCGAAAAAATTGTTAGCTTCCAAAATAATATTTCTCGGATCCGTGATTAAATTCCCCGCCATATCATGAATTTTGTTAATAGCTCTTCTTTTCTGTTTGGCTTTAACTGATGTAAAAAAGAATTTAGTGCATGCATCACCTTCTTTAAATTCCTTTTCACCTGATTTTTGTTTCCAGTAAATTTCTTCTCGCACCAACGCCAATTTAAGTTCATCCTAACATTTGTTCAAATTAGTCATATCACTTGGATCCCAACCCTACATTAGACTGAATTCCAGTCTTTCAATTTCATCCTCCAACCTTCTAAGAGTACTGAAAATATTCCCAAAGGTTTCTTTATTCCATCTCTTTAAAGCGCCTCTAAGACGCTTAAGTTTGGAGGCCACACTAAACATAGACCCATTGCCTTCTACGGCAGCATTCCAATTTCTTTCAACAAATCCTAAGAAACCATCATGAGTTAACCACATATTCTGAAATCGGAAAGGAGACATACCTGCTCTCTGTGACAATGGTAGAGAAAGTAACAACGGTGCATGATCCGAACAAGCTCTAAGTAGATGATCAACTCGAGCGTGCTGCATTACATTTAACCATTCTGAATTCCCCAGAAAATGATCCAATCTAGCCCAGGTTCTGTCCTCCCCTCTTTGATTGTTACACCATGTGTATTTAGGTCATTCAAAACCACAGTCAGAAAGCCCGCAACTCGAAATACAACTGGAGAATTCTGTCATCGCCAAAATATTAGGAGGGCGTCCTCCTAACTTTTCGCCGCCTTCAACACTCACATTAAAGTCTCCACCAATGATCCATGATTCATTCATACCCATTGCAATGTGTTCCAGATCTTCCCATAAACTTTGCCTCTCCTGTACTGAACACTTTGCATATACAAAAGAAATGAAGAATACGATATTGGAAAAGAGAATATGAACCTTACAGTGCATTAGTTGATTCGTGTTGATCAGAACGTCAACTTGTAAGTTATTATCCCAGAAGAGCCAAATTTTACCACCATACTCATCATTCGTTGCAAAGCAAGGCAAGCTCACCTTACTTGCGATCTCCATGTGTCTTGAAGAGTGAATCATAGGTTCCGCAATAGCAAGTAACCGAACATTGTTATCTTTAACCAGCTTTTTGAGTCTACATCGGGTCGCCCGGTTACCAACTCCCCGTGCGTTCCAAAACATGATGTTATCTATCATTACTAACACTTGGGATAGCCATGTTTCTCGTCACTCTCCGAGACCCCACCACCGATCCGTTCTTAAAACTTTTCTTTTTTTCTTTCATCTTGACCTCACCCGAATGATACCCTGGATCAATCAAATTGTTCGAAGACATTTTAGTATCGGATTCATTATCCAACACCGCGTCACGGTCTAACCTTTTACCATCTCCCTGTTCCTGAATTATGTGATCAGTTGCGTCTTTAGCCTGGTCCTGCAAATTATCGGGGTACCTTGTAGCCTCATGTTCACCACGTTTCAGCTGATGCTGCTCAATCTGACTCTGTTTCGGCATCTGATCAAGCGGATTCTGTTTCAGCATCCGAACTTCACAAATTTTCAGCCTTTGCGCCGTTGAGTCTAGCGTATCCTGCAGTGACCCTTGAGCGGACAAGAGTCAACGAGGCTGATAGAGTGACCCCAATGAAGAAGATGAAGAGATGCATTGTCTTCTATCATGTTGTGGTGTGATATCTACTTAATGGAGGTTGTCTGTCACGGTGTGTTGTGATTTTCTACTTACAAGTCACTGAATGTGTGAGTTAATGGAGGTTTTTCCTCTGCCAGAAAAAGTCGGGACCAATGAAGTGCAGAAGATTTTGTGTCATTGTTATAGATGACTGATCGAAAAATTCAGAAAACGTTCAAATTTATAACAAAGTTAGTTCTTTTATTCTTTGCATAATTTAGGACTTAATATATTTTCATTAGCTAAATTATTAGAACCGAAACTGATCACTTCATCACAAATTCTTCCCACGGTTTTGATTGTTTCAACAGGATAGAGCCCACCAAGTGTTTCAGCACCTAATAAAATACCATCCGTTCCTGTGAGAAAGAAAAAGAAGCAAAAAGAGTTGGCTACAGAAAATGTGTGTGAGAGAGGGGGTGGAGAAAGTTTAATCAACTACAAACCGTCAAGGACAGCATTTGCGACATCAGTTGCTTCTGCACGAGTTGGACGTAGATTATCAGTCATACTATCCACTACCCGAGTAATAATAGCAGGTTTTCAAGCTAAGTTGCATTTGTGAACAGCACACTTCTGAAATAAAAAGACCTGCAAGTGAAAGAGGTTTTGAGCACGAATTCTTGATCCTCTACTTGTTGAAAAATAATAAATTTCCTAGCAGATTTTCTTTCTACTTTGTTCAATTTTACTTGTTACGATGCTAAGTACTTATTGTGATTAGTCCAGTACCCGCTTGGAGGTATCAAACCCACCCCCCCACCATATAAGGAAGCTTGCATTATAGATTGCATAAGTTTTCCAGTATGTTAACTTTTTAGTAATAATGTGTTGGACATGAAAAGAAACTTGTAAATAAACGATAAGTCGAAAACTGAAAGATGCCAATGGGGTACTAGCTCAGCTTGTAAGCTTGTGGCAGATGGTATCACAAGTTCAGGGTTCAAACCCTGCCAGCAGCATTGGGGAGAGAGGGTTAAGGGGATTAAAAAATAATAAATAAATAACTAAAAGATAAAACATGACGAAAGAAATAAATCTACGATAAAACGAATAAACAAAATAATTTTTTTTCTTCAATCAACCAATTAACCTATGGCCCTCCCTTTTATCATTAACCTAACTTCTATGACAAGAAACAAACCCAAAACCTAATTGAAAACCAATGTCCTAACTATTATGGACTGTTACTAAATGGACCCAATTACAATAATGCTAGAAAATACTAATAATATTACTAAATAACCCAATTATATCAACCTCCCCGGGTTGAAGAAACTCATCATCAAGTTTGAACTCGTACAAGTTTGATGAACACAAGCAACCACTGATAGAACACACGTGAAGCGCACAAACAGAAGACGACTTCAAACTTTACTTTTGTAGTGGCTCTGATTACAAAAACATAAATCCAAAATGTGCTACCAAATGGGAAGTTCAAAAGAGTCATTGGCGCAAAGGGTTATCCATTGCAAAATGCCAATGTGTGGGAGCACAAATTTCTAGAATTGAGCCTCATAATTGTCCCAAATTGGATCCGAAAATTTATCTGGTGGTGGTAAACAATCGAATCAGAAACATTACAAGAACCAACAACTTGTGATGGTACTGACTAGTTAACGGGGTGGAAATAGCCATAAGGGATCAGGGGCTTAAATAAAAAAATCATGGGTAGGGACTGGAATGAAAATGGAAATGGGGCATGATTGACAATTGTCCCTTCTTCCCCAATTCGATGCAAATAGAGGGGAGTGTGAGGAAGGTCTGCAATAGATGCGATGAGTACGATGGAGAGGGGGTTGTGATGAAGGGATTTGAGGGAGGGGTTTTTTATGGTGGACAAGATGTGGTGAAGGTTTGGGGGTTTGTCTATCCACTGGAATCATCGGTAGACTCTGCGTGGATGATTGGTTGACTGTGGGTGGTCGATCGATCTTGTGAGGGTTAAGGGATAGTTCGGGTGGCGATCGACCTGGGAGGGTTGATCATTTGATGCTTGGAGAAAAGGAGGTCGATCGAGAGCGGGAAGGAATTGTGGGGTCACGGCGCTGTCGTCGACAGTTTTGGGGTAGGGCCCATGTGGTGTTGCCGGTGGCGGTGGTGTTGTTAGGGTATGTCACATGGCCCTGTTGTCGCTTGACAGGAAGTTCTCGAACACCAGATCCATCATTTCAAATATTAGATCCATCCTATCCATCGCTATTTTAAATGCCTTATCTAGCTTCTCTTCTTTTGTCATCTTCCAAGCCTTTTCTTCTCAAGCAAAATTTTTTGAAATCTTCTTCTTCAAGAAAGAATTTCTTCAAAGTGAACCAACTAACTAATTAGAAACGTTTCGGTTTTGATACCAATTGATAGAATTAAATTGCAAATAAATGCTAACTTCGACTCTAATACCAATTGATAGAATTAAATTGCAAAGAAACTTAAATTGCAAATAAACAATAACTGAATGATAAAGCAGGAATCAAAAGAAATAAATTTACGATAAAAATGAATAAACAAAATAAATTTTTTTCTTCAATTAACAATAAATAATTATAATTAACCTAACTTCTATGACAGAAACAAACCCTAAAACCTAATTGAAAATCAATGCCCTAACTATTATGGACTGTTATTAAATATGCCCAATTACAATAATAATAGAACTAATACTACTAATATTACTAAATAACTCAATTATATCAAAGAATGAGTCACTTGCACTAAACTGATAGTTCCAACTTTAAACATGTTATCAATATTATAATTAGATGAACAAAAAAACCCAAACTGATATGATCACATAATAAGAGAACGGTCAAACCTTTTCTGGGGGTAAATCTATCCCTAAATTCCCGCGTGAAAGGATAATACCACCGCTTCTTGAAGGATCTCATCACAATGCATCAAACCCTGGAGAAGTTAATGACAATATAGCACGATAATAAATTTATAGATAATAGATTTAGGTATAATACAATATAAAAATATTCAAAACAACTAGAGTGACTGTGAAATATCATTCCAAACAAATATTCTCACCTCCACATTTTCAACCTTAGCATATATTTGAGTGTCATTAAGATTTTGTGCTTTAAAGAAAGCTCTGAGCTGCAGAGAATCAGCAATACATCAGACTATCTCAACACTTATGTCCAATCAACCACAACCCATAAAGTAATATTGGTAACTGGAATAAAACCTGCAAAGCCTTACAAAAATGAAGAATATATATTGTATGCCGCATTGTTCACAAGACCCCTAGATCTAACGATCTTTCCTAGCTAAGCAAGGTTTTATTTGGCCAATCCGACATCAGCTCAGGATTTGATTTATGGGCAGTACTCATTAATTACCATTTCAAGTAGCAAGAAATTTGTGGGCTACATACATTTAGCAATCTGGTGGGATAGTGTGTGTATGGTTCAGTGGTTGACCCCAGCCGGTGGCATCTGGGGTGGGAGGGGTTAAAAAAAAAAAAAAAAAACCTTGCAGTACCTATTAAAAAAAAGGGATAATGTGTGTATGGGAATTTGAGAATAAGAGGAGTTAACGAGTAGCACCCATAAATAAAAAGAGCGAGTCAAGGCCTAGAAAGCTGCTTGTGTGGGAGGGATAGTTAATGCTATGGACTTAGATGAACGAAACTAGACATTATTCACATAGAAATATAGAATCCCTAGCACTTGGGCTTTCCGTCTTTGTAGCTGGATAGACTAGAAGGATTGGGAAGCCATGAGCCTTTACAATGTGTTTGGTTGTGAAGAAATTTTTTTCCAGCAAATAGTTCACAGGGCAAATTTTTGTCAAACAAAACTTTTTCGAAAATTTTCCCTTGGAAAATTTGCTTAGGGGATGAACTAATCAAAACTTTCTTACAGTATGTAGGAAATGGGCACTTACTAGGGGGAATATGGTGCCAAATTTCAACTAAACACCTAGAAACATTTCCTTAGAGAAATTTTTTTTCTTCTCCCAGCAACCAACACAATTGGCAAATAAATGTTCTCGAGAATTTTTCTTCTTTTCCATGCAACCTATTCAGTCGAAAGAATATTACCATCGCACCAGTATTGCTTCCCAGGATGAGTAAAATGGTTTAGCATATAAGCTAAAATGCGAGTTGGGATAATGATGATCAACATGATATTGAAACATTGATGGCAAGTTTTGGGATTCGTCCTTTGGGAGAACAAGCTATGCACAAAGTTTAGATGTTTCACTTGTATTATCCCAATGATTGCAAAAATGTAGTTCTGACCGTGGGTGACATGAGAATATCGGTTCTTAGAGTACCATGTTTCCAATTTCTTGCTTACAGTAGGTAATTTCTCTTGCAAGACTCCCTTACAGTGGAAAATATTTATTAATAAAAAGAGTGAGAAGAGTTATGACTTGATAACAAATAATCCAGACAAAAAATCACCTCTCGGACATCTTCTGCATGCCTGGTCCATGAGAGGGAAATGAAGTCAACATTGTTATGGGAACCCTAAGAAGAAATCAATCACCTACAAAATCATAAAAAAAAAAGAATATATGGTGAGGATCGACTTACTCATAACTTGGTGAACAACAGAGGAAAAATAATAGCTAAATTATGAAAACCATATGACTGTAGAATCAAATTCAGTTTTCATAATTTCATATAAAAATAATTTAAGTCAAACTTAGAAATGCTAGGAAATATTAGTGGCATTATCATCGAGTTTCAAAGTTTTCTTGATTTTATAAAATTATTCGATCTTTCGTATTACCTACAATGGGCGGGAACTATGACAAAAAAAATCTTCATTGTATCTAATGTGTCATGTATTGTGCGTGGCACAATATTGTAAGGTTTAAAAAATAATTTCATTCTAAAACTAGGTTAGGTGTCCTAGATATGAATTGGAGTGTATTAGTCAATAGGTGAAAGTTGTATCCAACATAACTCACCGTAGTTGTATCCAATATAATAGTGAACCCTAGGACGCTAGGACACTTTGCAATACTTGGAGTGTATTACAATAGGTCAAAGTTATATGCATCATAACTCACAGTAGTTGTATCCAACATAGTGGACCCTAGGACACTTTGCAAAATGATTTCCAAAAAGTTCTCATGTTTGATTGGCGGACCTTTTAGAGGAAGCTCTCCCCAAGCTGGTAAGGTACTCACATAAGTGTGAGAGTCATTTTCACCAAGAAAGCACAAACTCTTCGAAAACTTGTCGTATCCGTGTCCGACACGTATCTGACACACGACACACCTCCTACACATGTCGGACACTTGGTCAACGTGTTGGCAGGTGTCAGACACATGGTCAACATGTCGGACACGCCTCTGATACACCCAGAACCTGGTCAGGACACAGTCGAGATTTGAAAACTAACTTTGTTTTATTTTTTACTTTTAGATGTTTGCAAATAACCACGTAATATAATGGTTGTTGATCCATCTGAAGTGAATGACTATTTCAATTGCGATTTAAGATAAATAGGGCAAAAAGCCACTAAAGCATAAATGTAGTCTATGTTTTTTCTTACTCTTTGCTTCGTATTGTGATCCCATTAGAAATGCTCTTATTCAAATGATTATCAAATTATCGGATTTAGAATAGGCACCCTACCAAGATGCCATCATCAATCTCATGAGCAAAAGACTATGAAAAATGCTGCATAAACTATTTAACAAAAACAATTCTTGCCAGCCATGTTTGCTAGCATTTTTTTTACACTTCTACCCCTTCATAGTGTTTGTGGTTGTGTTTTAAAGAGAAATGGCAAAAAATGTAAAAACACCAAAAAAATGTAAAAACACAAAAAAAAAAAATGCTAGCAAACATGGCTGGCTAGACTTATTCATTTACCAAACACAGGTAGTAAGCAATTATCCCCATGCCTGTAAATTTTTACTTGTTAAGTATTTCCAACAAGTAGCTACAGTTCCAATATATGTAAGAAAATAACGGATTTTGATGACCATGAAAGAAGGAAAAACTTACCTTCTTATCAGCTTCAGTAAGAGTGGGCAAATCTATACAGGCTTGGGAGACACGCATGGTGAAAATAGACCCTGCAAGAGTGGCAGTATTGTTCACCAAACAAATAACATCAGAACCATTCGTCTCCAACACCTAGTAAAACGAATACCCCAAATTAGTTATGGTAGTCATGATTAACAATAATGAAGAAGAGATGAGGGAGAAAATTAAATCAGATCATCAAGACTTTTCACCTCAAGCCACACAGATGTTGTCTCACTTCCTATGAAAAGATATTGCCCAAGAAAAACTGTCACCCTTTCTCCCAAGGATCTGTTATTCTTCACTTGTGCCAAGCTCTTCGAAGGTAGCTTGGTTGATGAAACCAAGTTAATCAGACTTCATAGTTTGTACTGTATTTCGGGAGATTTGGAAATCGTTCCCACGTTCGAAGATTTGGCCTCGGGTACACCCCCTCAGGGGTACATAAGTTTGCACCGAGGCATGTCTGGGCTCTGGTTTCTAGTTCCAGATGACGTCTGGCGCTTCTTTCTTACTTTTCGTATGCCTCCCGCTCAAATGGTTTCGAGCGAGTTCAAGATTCTGCTTGTGATTCTTCCGAGGGCACATGACGCTGGTCTCCGTTTGACCTCGGGGGTGATCCATCACATGGCCACTGCTCGATTGGACCCCAGGGGTCTCTGCATATTGAACTTCCCTTCTTGTCTACGCTCAGTGGCGGAAGACGCTGAGCCTAGGGAGAAGTATTGGTTGTTGGCTTCGGTGGATTCTGCGTACTTCAAACTTGGGAGTCGTAGGGAGGCCCGGGAGGGGGAACGACAAGCATAAGAGGCAACTAGGTGGAGTATGTTATTAGGGGCTCTCCAACAGTCGGGGATTAATTTGTCGAGCCTCCCGCTACTGTCGACAAACCATCATCAGCCACCACATCCCTAAAAAATGTACTGATGTGTTTTTTTAATTTGTAACTATACAGTACGGTTTAAAATTTTTAATTTGTAATGGATACATTATGATTTTACATTATTAATTTGTAAAGTTAATAGTATTTAAATAAATTAGCCAAATCTTTCTATGCGTGAGACGATTCAATTAATAAATATTTCAAATTTAATTAAAATAAATATTTGAATTAAAAGATTTCAAAATTATTAAACAGAACTTTAAGCGACAAAAATTTTCGTCGCATAAGAATATATTAAGCGTGTTTGGATCGACGTAACCTGTGTGACAACATTAGAGTGATGAATATTGTTGTCGCGTAAAGAATATCTTGTGCGATGAAAGGTTCGTCACCATTGAGTTAAGCCGACAAAGTCTAACGCGACGAAAGGGATCGTCACGATTGAGTTATGCCGACAAAGTTTAATGCGAGGAAAGGGATCGTCGCGTAAGTATATTTTGCACGAAGAACAATTCTATTTCTTGCGACGAAATTAGCGTCGCGCAAAACAGTATTACGCGACACACCCTTTTGCAACGATCTTTGGTGTCGTCGCGCAAAAGGATTTCGTAGTGACGAAGATTTATTTTCGTCGCGCAAAGACGTGCGAGAGTGTCGTCGCGCAAAAAGGATTGTGTAGCGACGAAAAGTTATTTGCGTCGCGCAAAGACTTGCGAGACAGAGCTGTGGTGTCGTCGCGCAAAAAGGAATGTGTAGCGACAAAGATTATTTTCGTCGCGCAAAGACTTGCGAGACAGAGCTGTGGTGTCGTCGCGCAAAAAGGCTTTTGTAGCGACGAAGATTTTTTTTCGTCGCGCAAAGGCTTGCGAGACAGGGCTTTGGTGACAACCGTTGCGCGACGAATATTTTGTCCCCCAATATTTATGGCGACAAAATGTTGTCTATAACAAAACACATTTTTCTCTACGTTTAGGAAGACATGTAGTTCTCATTCAATGGTTGAATGAGCATTTAGTTTCTTCCTTTAGGTAGAGAAAAATGTGTTTTGTTAATATTTCAATAATAGTCTAATATGATTATGAATTGTATTGTGTTGCATTTATGAGGATTGATAACTCATAAATTTTATTTATTAGTAATAAATAATGCATATTTATTTATTAGGATGATGACACCTTTGCCTCATTGAGGAACTACCTGATGATGTGGTTGTTTATTGTTTTGTTTATTTTAATGTTGTCATGTGCGGATTTATTGATTTTGGGATGAAGATTTCTCACACCAGCTTTATTGCTGACCCAAGTGAGTTTTTGCTTCTTGGGTACATTCCTTTTGGAATGTAGCCGATTAGCCTTTCAGGTTTAGAGATTTTGAGCTGCGTTACTGGAGTTCCGCTAGTGAGCTAGCCATGCCAGTCTTCTCCGGGTTAGATTTTTATTTGTTTCAGATGTTTAGTTGTTGCTGCTATTTGCTTTCTGTTGTTATTGAATTTTCATGTCCCGAGTTTTGGGGGAAACAGATAATCCTACGTGGATTTTGGGATTTTCGTTGCCTTCGAAAATCGGGGCGTGACAGTTTGGTATCAGAGCATTTGGTTAGCCTAGGCTTGGGTAGAGTCTAGGTGATCCTCGGAATGTGGATATGGGAGAGTAGTTTGTATAATGTTTTCTAAACCAATGTGTTACTTGCATTATGCACATAAGTGCATGTGGATTCGTCATAGTGGGGACCTTAGTTTGTAAATGGCAAACATACAAATTTTGGGTGAATGGTATTGGAAATCCCATATCTCTTTATTTATGGAAATACTCAAAGGAATTAGTTGGTGCTAACTAGGAATTTGTGGATGTTTTCAAACAACTTAAGTTATGTGTGCTGTACTGGGATTTGGATGGTTGCTTTGGTGTAAGTTAGTGTACACCCATGTTTGTCATGCACTTTCAAGGTTATGTGTTGAAATTGTCTTTTCGGAGATTGCATGTAGTGGCTTTGTTGGATTCAGCATTTGAGATACTTTCTGTTAAACTAGGATGTATGTGTTTATCCCAAAAAAATCATATTTAGATGGAAAATACTATGTATAGTAGGGTTTGATATTGCACTATTGTTTGTTTTGTTTTGATGTCTCGTTGATTCTATTGATGTAGGACCATTTAAGATTAATGATGTTTCTCTGTATGTATTGCATCTGAAATGATTACATTTTCCGAAAAAAATAATGGGTGGATTGATTTACTTATGAATGACAAAATGTCACTTGATCACCGTGTTATTATAAAGCATGATTTATGAATATGCTATGATTTCCCCAAAAATGTGGGTGGATACGATTGTGAATCGACTTATGTATGACAAAATGTCATTGTGGAGGAATTCTGAATTATCAAAAATAAATGATATTGGTAAACCTTGATTTCTGAAAATATAAACCACTTGGAGTTGTATCACTTAGAACTACCACACCTCTTTTGTTTTTTATTTCCCCTATCTTACTAGAGAAACTAAATAACCTGCGAGTCGTCTTGCGGAGTTGGGGCACCCATTTCTTACTAGAGAAACTAAAATAACCTTCGGGTTAGTCTTGCGGAAATGTGGTGAATTTGTATGCCTAAAATAGGCTTTGATATTTATCCGTAAAAAATGTGACGTGAGTTTATGCGCATTGATAGCCCAAGGGTGGCTTTTGGTACTCATATAGTTAGGAGTATCCGCGATGCATGTCTGTATGTGATGTCCCCACTTGGGCATGGATGACGGAGTAGTCCTCCTTTATATGAGAGAGGCATACGGGCATGTATGTTCGGCACGGAGGTGGTGTGAATGTGGTATCGTCTAAGTGATCAATTCGTTAAAAGATGAAACAAATTCAAATAAAAATGAATAGATTACGATTATATTGGTTTCTAATCCTTTTCATGCAGGATGGCAAGTCCACTAATTTTTCTGCAGGTCAGACTTGCCATAGTTGACTTCTATAGGGTAAGTATAAGTAAATATATTTTTACTTAATTGGGATGATGATATGATGGCCTCGATGAGGAACTAAATTCTTTGGACTGTGTTTTCTTGCGTGACACCTTTGCCTCATTGAGGAACTACCTGTTGGTGTGTTTGTGTATTGTTTGTGTTTAGCTTGATGTTTATCACGTGCGATTTTATTGATTTTGGGATAAAGATTTCTCACACCAGCTTTATTGCTGACCCAAGTGAGCTTTTGCTTCTTGGGTACATTCCTTTGGGAATGTAGCCGATTAGCTTTCAGGTTTAGAGACTTTTGAGCAGCGTTACGGGAGTTCCGTTAGTGGGGCTAGCGACGTCGAAATTTCCTGGTTAGAGTTTTATTAAAAAATTTAGTTTATTCTATTTTCTAAACTATGTTTTTGTCATTGCTGCTAAATGTTTTTGTTGTATTGAATTTCACGTCCCGAGTTTTGGGAAAATGGATAATCCTACGTGGATTTTAGGATTTCGTTTTTCCAAAAATCGAGGCGTGACAATATCCTTCTAACACAGCTCCTGAATTACCAAAGCTTAAGCAAAGCTTTGAAGTACCTTTCAAATATCTCATAATCCATTTAACTGCAGCCCAATGTTCTTTTCCTGGATTTTCTGAATACCTGACATATTCTTCTTTTCTTCATCAGTACGATGAGATAACTTGACACTTAACTTGAAGTGATTAGCAAGTGGAGTACTCACGGGCTTAGCATCATTCATGTTGAACCTTTCAAGTACTTTTTCAACATACTTTTCTTGTGACAACCACAACTTCTTAATTATTCTATCACGTGTAATCTTCATTCCTAGGATGTGTTGAGCTGGCCCCAAGTCTTTCATATCAAAAAAGCTAAACAAATCCTTTTTCAACCTGCCAATCATATCAACATCTTTACCAATAATTAGCATATCATCAACATAAATCAAAAGAATAATGAAGCTATCAGGTGAAAAATATCTGACATAAACACAATGGTCTTGAAGTGTTCTCTTGTAGCCATGTCCTACCATAAGGAAGTCAAACTTGTTATATCACTGTCTCGGAGCTTGTTTCAATCCATAAAGGCTTTTCTTCAATCTGCAAACCATATGTTCTTTCCCTTTCACTTCAAAACCCTCTGGTTGTGCCATGTAAATTTCTTCATGCAAATCCCCATGAAGAAATGCAGTTTTAACATCTAACTGCTCAATCTCAAGATCCAGGCTAGCTGCAAGACTTAACACCATTCTAATGGATGTCATCTTCACCACGGGTGAGAATATCTCATCAAAATCTATCCCCTTCTTTTGCGCAAAGCCTTTTACCACTAACCGAGCTTTGTGCTTCACATTATTTTCAATTTGTACACTCATTTGTTCTTCAAAGGTTTTCTACCTTTTGGAATCTCAACTAAATCATAAGTATCATTCTTATGCAAGGAACTCATCTCTTCTTGCATAGCTTTCATCCAACTATCTTTATCTTTATGATCTAGTACTTCTTGAAAATTTTCTGGTTCACCTTCTTCTATAAGGAAAACATACTCATCATTGGGGTACCTCTTTGAAGATTGGCGCTCTCTGGTAGACCTTAATTGAGGCTCTACTATTTCTTGCTGAAGGGGTTGCTCTTCATGCACGGTCTCATATGTTTCTACATGATCATCATTAACAACTTCATTTTCTGGCATATGGTCCCCAACTATATCATCTGACATCTCCCCCCCATTTTCAACATGCGACAAAGGAGGAGAAAGTGGTGTAAGATTTGCTACCTCATTATTTATCTGCTTAGGCTTTTCAATTTTCTCAAAATCTACAATGGTATGATCTTCATAAAATACCACATCTCTGCTTCTAATAATTTTCTTATTCTCAAGATCCCATAATCTGTAGCCAAACTGCTCATCTCCATAACCAATGAAAATACATGGATATGCCTTCTCATCAAGCTTTAATCTCTTCTCATTCGGTACATGAACAAATGATTTACATCCAAATACCTTCAGATGAGAGTATGAACTATCTTTCCCTCTCCACACTCTTTCTGAAATATCACCATCTAAAGGAAATGAAGGAGACCTGTTGATGAGATAACATGCAAGTTGTACTAGCAGCTTCAGACCAGAACTCTTTTGGCAATTTAGCCATGCGAAGCATGCATCTCACCTTTTCTACAATAGTCCGGTTTATTCTTTCTGCTACCCCATTATGCCGTGGAGTGCTAGGAACTGTCTTTTCATGTCGTATACCAAGCTTACTACAATAAGCTTTAAATTCTTTTGATGTGTACTCGCCACCATTATCACTGCAGAGACACTTCAAAACTCTACCCGTTTCTCTTTCAACCTTGGCATGAAACTGCTGGAACCGCTGAAAAACCTAGTCCTTAGATCTGAGAAAATATATCCACACCTTTCTTGATGCATCATCAATGAATGTCAAGAAATATCTACTACCACCAAGATAATCTTTCAAGGAGGGAATTAATTTCTTTTTTTCTAAGAGTTGCATACATTTCTCACTCATGTTTGCAAGTCCCCTATGCCACAAGTTTGTAGAAGAACCATCTTCAGCTGCATTGAAACTAGTCTTACACAATTTCACCTGAGTCTTGTATAGTGTGCAACACGCCTTACCATTTGCCACAACAAGTGAACCTTTGGTAAGCTTCCATGCACCATTACCAAAATAATTAATATACCCTTGTTTATCCAAAACAAGTCCAGAAATCGGGTTCAGGCGAAGATCAGGAACATGATGTACATCTTTCAAAGTCAACGTGCACCCCGTATTGGTCTGGACACACACATCACCTATTCCCACTATTTTATAGTTGCTAGTGTTTCCCATCTTCACATTGCCAAAATCTCCTGCTCTATAAGTAGTGAAATAGTCTTTCCTTGGGGTTGCATTATAAGATGCACCAGTGTCAATAATACATTCGCTTCCTTCATTTGCAACATGCAAACATTCACCTTCGCCATACAAAAGAGCTACGGGTTCATCAGTAACAGTAGCGGTAGCTTCTTTACTATCAACATTCTTCACTTTTTCCTCTTTCAAATCTCTTTTGTAACTATAGCATTGTTTTCTGAAATGACATAGTTTACCACAATAATGACACTTAAAACTTCTATCTCTTGACTTTGATCTCCCTCTTGACTTATCACGGTTCTTATTATAACCATGATATTTCTTATATTTTTCTCTCCCCCTGTTTTCAGTCACAAGTGCTTGGGAATGATCAGTACCGGCAGACTTCCTTCTAGTCTCTTCATTAAATAAACTACCGGTAACCAACTCCATGGTAAGTTGTCCATTCGGTGCCGAATTACTAACCGACACCACCAATGTTCCCCAATTATCTAGTACTGAGCTAAGAAGTAATAGTGCTTGCATTTCATCATCTAACACTATCTTCATGTTGGACAACTGATTCACCACACTTTGCACCTCATTCAAGTGCTCAGCAATAAAACTACAATCCTTGAATTTCAAGTTCACTAACTTCCTAATCAAGAAGGCCTTGTTTGCAGCGGTTTTCCTTTCATATAAATTCTGGAGTTTGGTCCAAAGAGCATGTGCAGACGTCTCAGCTAACACATGATGAAATACCGAATCATCTAACCATTGCCTGATGTGACCAATAGCCTTTCTGTTTAATTTCTTCCACTCTTCTTCTGCATCTCCCTCAATTGGATGGTACAAATCCTTACAGTATAATATGTCTTCCATCTTGGCTTTCCAAATAACATAGTTTGAGCCACTAAGGCTAATCATCCTTGTATTGTTGTTATTCCCCATGTCAACTCTCTTAATTGACAATCTCCCAACAATTGCTCTGATACCACTTTGTTGGGACAAATACTTGTTTGCAGCCACCTAAATAGAACCTTGTTTCTATTTAATTAACCAGCTGCCAAATAGAACTTTGTTTCTATATTCAAATAGAACTTTGTTTCTATTTAATTAACACCGCCTCAAATAGAACTTTGTTTCTATTTATTTTTGTTTTTGTTTCTTATTGAAAACATTTTTTCTTTATTAAACAAAACTTGAAATTATGTTTGATTACTTACCAAAGTTGGATCCACCCTAATGGGCTGGACCTCAACATTTAGATGGATTAACAACCTTCAAATTAGGTGGTTATCTATGCCCACCTAAAAGTAAAAAATGAAATAATTGATTGTCTAGTCTTGATTGTGTTCTAACCGAGTTTTGGGTGTCAAAGGCGTGTCCAACACGTTGACTACACTAACCATGTATTTGACACATGTCGACACATTGTCCATGTGTCCAACGGGTGTCAGATACATGTCGAACACGGGTACGGAAAGTTTTTCGAAGAGTCTGTGCTTCCTTGTATGCATTATGTTAATCAAAATTATGGATTAATTGGTGGCTCCGAAAAAGAAGCTTTGGAGCCCCTCATAAACATACTGTTTATGTACATTGATATCATATTTGTTTATGTATGTTGGAGTTGTAGTGACGTGCTTTAACTTTTAACTTTTGTTCCTAGATATCTGATAACTACGTGGAAGATCTCTGTGCAAATGTCAAGGTGAGCACCTTTTCTTTCAATTTTATTTTGTTTACTTTCTTCTTTATATTACTTGATAATTGAACTAATAGTGGTTGTTGGTGGATGTATCATTCTTTCCTGCAAAGTGCATCACCTTTTGTTGAAATTAATGCAAAATTTCAATCGAGTCCAACCTTCTTAAAGCATCTTATACTCCTAGGGTTTACCATACCCATCCATAAAGAGAGTGATAATTTTCCATCTGCGTGCTTCGATATACGGAAAAAAAAATTTGTGGTTTACGCCTTATTCACATATATGTCAAGGGAGAAATCCATTCCCACTCTAGCCCATCTCAAGCTATAGCAGAGATGACCTGCTATTGTAGATGAAATTGCGTGCTCTTTCTATAATCACTGAATAGAATTATGCAGTCAATTAACTAAAAGGTAAAATTTGGAAGATGAACCTGTATCTATTTACTGCAGAACTGGGTCTTTTGCCAAAGATACCTCTACAATTTAGACCTACATTATGAAATGAAAAATGCAGCTTATCAGTTGGGATGGACTAGTACAGTTTTCCTAGTACAGAGAATATCCTAACCTGGGCTGTACTCTTTTTATATGCAGTAGACTGCTGTTGGTAAGAGTGTTGTGCTCCTCAGACTCTTATATATTAGACAGCTTTCTGAATTAATACAATACAGTTGAGTCATGCCCCTGTTTAATAAGTTTGGCTCCCCAAGGCAGTTTATAATAATAGAAACATTCTGATAACTCAGGTTTTAGAAACATTCTGATAACTTTTAGGGATTAGAAATGTTCTAATAATTCTTAGGATTAGAAACATTCTGATGACTCTTAGGAATTTGCAACAGATATTCCAAGTGGTTCTAGCGTCCAAATCCAATAAGCGTAAGGTAAACAAGAAGCTGTATTATATCTGGCGATAATTCAAATATTCATATAAACATTTATGTGGTCATTTCCATATTCAAAATGATGGGCCTAAAACAACACTTGATAGTAAAAATCACTTTAGCTTACAATACGTTCACAGCTAGTAACAACTTACAACAAATATCTTTTGGTTTATTTATTTATTTTCTGAAAAGATCAAACAAATTTTTATTGATGAAATCTTATGGAGTACGAGGGAGGACTACCAGAAAAATAAAGTTGGTAGTTACCTAGGAAGCACGGATTCTCGGTAAAACCCTCCGAATCCTAGTAATACGCGTGTCGGATACGGATATACGCGTGCGATACGTATCCGACACGCGGTCAACGTATCGATCAACGTGAGGTCCGGATACGGTCTGGACACGGTCAGGATTCGGTTGCTAATAAATTTTTTTTTTCTTCAGATCTTGATAAAATCGGACGGCTGAAATCTACCCAGAGATCGAGTACAGAGATCCATCGATCAGAGAGATCGATCGAGCACAGAGATCCATCGATCAGAGAGATCGATCGAGCACAGAGATCCATCGATCAGAGAGATCGATCGAGCAGGGAGAGATCGATCGAGGAGCAGGGAGAGATCGAGCAGGGAGATCGGAGAGACCGATCGAGCAGGGAGATCGGAGAGATCGATCGAGGAGCAAGGAGAGATCGATCGGAGAGATCGATCGACTGGGAGGGGAGATCGAGCAGGGAGAGAGATCGACTGGGAGCTTGAGCTGTTTCTTCAACCTCCTTGAGCTGTTTCTTCAACCTTCTGTATTGGTGTGTTCTTATGAGATATTGGTGTGTTCTTATGGACTGTCTAGAACAGCTCTATCATTTATCATTTATGAGATCGACTGTGTAGAACAGTTTCTTATGGATTGACTTCCATTGTGCTATCTATATGGATTACATTGATGTGTTGGGTAGGGTCCAAGTTAGGCCCAGCCCATAATAAAATTCATTACCCTAATTTTCACTTATATACCCAAACTTTTCATTCATTCAAATAATTTCATTAATTAAGCTCATTGCATTTAGATGTTTTATATATTTAGATTATTAATTATTGTTTATGAGTTATGACATTATGTTAATAGTTTTTTAATAAAATATAAAAATAAAAATAAGGTTTGACGTGTTGCCGAGTCCCCGAGTCCTAGTTTTTTGAAAATTGCCGAGTCGCCGTATCGTATCCGTGTTCGATACGATACGCGTATCCGAGTCCGTGCATCCCAGGTAGTTACATAAGAGTTAACAGAATGTATTTGAATTGTATTATGGTAATTGGAATAACATCATTTTAGGGCTTTAATCCTGTTAAGGTCGAGATTGTATCATTTTCACACTCAAGTTCTAATAAAACTTTTACCTTTTGAAAGAAAAAAAAAAAAAAAACCATTAAAGACAGTCTAAATGTACAAAGAAATGTTCAAAAGAGACTCTGTTAAGAACCAACAGCGCTGAACTCAAATCCCAAGTGCCTTTATTTATTTTATTAGGTTCAATTTTTAGTTTGTTCATAGCATCTCCATCCAGAGAACTCTCATGCTAGACCATACCTCCCTCCTCCTCCTCTTAAAATATAGTGGTTTAGGTGCCGGATCCCTAAAATTCCAAGTTTTTGCGATCTCACAGGTTAACTCATGTCAGATACAGTTGGGTTCCCGTTAAAAGACCCTAAATGATAGGGATTTGGAGATGGATCTTAGGACGCGGTTGGAGATGCTCTTAGGTTCACATTTATTAGAAGTTCAAGTCCTGTTATGACTTATGAATAGAATCTGTTCATTGATAAGTTCAATTAATACAATAATGTGTTCATTTAATTTCTACCCTGAGTCCAGTAAGCCCCAAGCAAAGCATAACTTGAACATGCTTATCTGAGAAAGAGCTCCAAATTCTGTCATTGTATGAATGTCTGTAGCTAACAAATGTTGAAACTTTGACTAAGTTTTTGGAACATTGTATCATAAAATTCATAATTGTGATTCATGTAACTGTTTGCTGTGCCATTCTTTTGTTGTAATCCACATTTCAACTTCATCACACTTTAGTGCTTTTCTGTATTATGAATGGACATTTCTGAATCTTAGAATTCGTATCGAATGCCATTACGTTTCTGTTTCGGCGTTTCCTTACACCATATAAAAAAATGATTTTGCTTTATGTTAATTTTTCATAAATTGGCAATAACGACATTTCTTGATGTAGGTAGGAGATAGATGCCAAGTTGAACCTGGTGAGAAAAGACGGGTTGTAAAATTTGTTGGTAGGGCAGAATCTATTGCTCCTGGTTTCTGGGTTGGAGTAGAATACGACGAACCCTTGGGGAAAAATGACGGCATGTATGCAAGCTCTCATCTCTACTTCCATTGATTTTATGAACTTCTATCTCCTTAGTTGGTTTCTCTTTTGACTTATGTAGTGGATCATAATGGCATGGGAAAGACAGTTTTATTTAGTACATGGCAAATTTTCCCTACTAAATCCAGATTGCAATGGTTTCTTTCTCATTCCTAGGACACTGAAAGTAACTCTAAGTGCTACATTTTGAGTTCATTGGTAGTTATTCATTTCTATAATCTTGACATAAATTGTTCTGGTTGCATTTTCTTATTCAAGAAGTGGACCACTTTGAAGTAAAGAAACCGCTCCAAACACAAGAACTAGATGCCTTTGAGTCTGTGACTAGGTTTAGAAATACCTCTAAAAAAACACGCACTGCTTGTTGCCACACCACTCCTTAAGTTGGCAACAGCAACTTCGCTAGAAAATAGAGTTTTTGAGGGTTTTAGACGAACTACATCAGCTTAAATATCTATAACTGCAGCATCTTGAAGAGATGGAAAAGCACCAACAAGGACATCGCTGAATGGAGATTTTCCACATATGGCAGCAGGTTTAACAGCAACAAGCATGACTCAATAGCAGGCACTCTCAAGACTGCGGCTTCAATGCAGTTTTCTAAGAGTGTTTAACCAAATTTTATGCTTTACATTGCACTGGGAAATGACAGTCAAGGGTGCTTGAGTTACATTACAAAAACACCATGTCACTCCAGAAATACATTGCAAATCACAATACTGTAAATGTTCATCACATATTCCATGTGTGCCCTTATTCTTGTGAGGCATCACATAACTCAAAGGTGCTTGAGTTACATTATTATTGTGAGGCATGGCAGAATTATCGAAATGCATCTTGCATTAAAAGAACATAAGAACGCCCTTATTACATACCAATCTCTGTGTCCATCACATATCTCATGTGTGCTTGAGAATGACTTGACAACCACGTCGACACTTCTTAGCAAATCACCTTTCAGTGGGAGGATAACGAACATGAAGAGGGATTGTATTGTTTGAAGAGGAGAAAAAGAAGCCTAGGGAATCGGCTCATAATCATGCTCTGGTGCCATGTTATCATTTCTAGTGTTTCAGAGAGAGAGAGAAGTCAATAATAGATAGGTTCATGTAAGCTGATCTGAAAATTCCATTATCTCACATAACTACACATGCAGCTTGGATATAACTGATATAGACAAGAAAGAATTTAAGAAAAATAGAAAATAGTCCTTAGTTTATGGCTAACCAGCCATATGCGCCGAAGTTTCAGTAAAGTTCTCGAGTCTTTCCGATAGGTTTTTCACCAACCAACGGTACACTTTTCTTATTTGAGAATATTTTTCTGCCTGGAGTGAAGCTTACAAATTCGATTAATTCATTATTACAGTTATTTCTGTGCACCCTCATCTAGAATGCCACTGAATTAGTGGGTTATTTTTTTTAAATTTCAATTTTGGCTGCAATTTTGCTTCTAGAGTCAATTTTGAATGCCATAATAATAGTTTGCGTTGGGAACGTTGCAGGGTGAAAGGAAAACGCTATTTCAATTGCACTCCACTTCATGGTGCAATGGTCAGACCAGATAAAGTGAAGGTCTGTATACAATTTTGTTCTTTTTTTATGTGCTAATAGTTTCATTTATTTATTTATAGAAAGAAGCTATATATATAGTAGATAAGGGAGGCATGTAAAATATGACACTGAGATGGTTTCCCATCAAGTGAAAAGATATTAAAGACAACAGAGACAATAATCCTAGTGTATGGTAAAGTAATCGTAGTGAACTCCCATCAAGAGAAAAGCTAGAAAGAGCTGTAAACAATGATCTGCTCAACAGAACAATAGGCTTTTCACGTCAACTGTAACATTTGTTCACCCTTCTTTTCTTCCACACAAAATGCCACCTTTTCTTCTTGAATCATATTAGTTGATACTTGATAGTATCTCTTAGTAAGTGGTGATAGTAAACCTTTGTGTGACCACATCTACTCAGTACTGAATGACATTGAACATATGCCCGCACTGTTGAGAAGCAGAATTTATGGTTCTGCTTGATAATGGAGTATGGGCTTTCGAAGAGACACATCAAGTATTGGGAAGTTTGGGCGAGTAGAGAAGAGAGCTTGTGAACTTCCTCCCACTCATGTCATACTACATGTGTGTATTTTCTAGTGTCGGCATTTGAAGAGAGATATGTAGTGTGTTGGAAGGCTGTGGTGTTATTCATGAGGGCAACCTAACTTCTATGGAAACTTACACCCCATTTGTAATTTTTGTTTAAATCGATCTCTCAATTGTCAGGTAAATATGTTATTTGACTTATTACACGAACTTCTCCAGTTGAAGGTAGATGCCAACCCTTCTCAATCCTATAGAATTCTGATTTCATGCCAGATATTGCCCAATCAATAAAACCAATTTGTCACCAATGCGTCATCCCAGGAACTTTCTGGGCCAACATTGATGTATGCTTTCTAACCAATATAAAGCATCTCTGTCTTATCAAAACATGATTTCCAAAAATGTTATTCAACTAGAAGCTTCGGTACACCTTGTGTCATAGCTTGGAACTTTAATTTTGCATGGGATCTAGCACCAACTCATTGTTTATCGGTTTATGAAGAAAGGATTATTCTCCGGACAAGTATATCGAAGCACGGCATGAATCAGATATGGAGCTAGTGCAGTTTGGATCAATATAATCCTTTCCCTGCTTAAGTGCCCATGTTGGCCAAACAACAAGCCATGGCAGATGGCAGTTTGCATGCTGCTCCTATGTGGGTTTCCATTAAGTGATTGATATATCCATTGACCTGTGATGTATTATCTGTTCATTTGAATAACAAGGGTCCGTAGGGAAGCTGATGAATATTGCAAAAAACTACAACTGAGGTAGTTAACTAGTTATTGTTCTTTATTTGTTCATTCGTTTGTATTATGTGACTAAGAACACGGTCAGGATCTGTTTTCTTTCTTATGTGAACTGACTTTTATGATGAAAGGCTGATGGTGATCTATTGTCAATTAGGTTGGAGACTACCCTTAGCGGGATCCCTTCGAGCCGAGGAGAAAGAAATATGACTTCACGGAATCACCTTGTAAGTACTTACCTATTTTAATTTAAATTCCTGAATTGTCAGAAGTTAGAAATTCTCGTTATTTTTTTATAACCACGAGAGTCATCCCACATATTTACCCAGGGTGTTATCATGTTTGAATTTTCTGAGTGACTATCAAATCATGCAAGTACCATGTTTCTAAAGATACATAGCCCCTTCACTGATATTGTGGATATTAGTCATGTATTTTAAAAAATTAGTCCAATTTGGAGCATGGTACTGATTGTCAACGATTGTAGCTATCACGTGAAAATTTTGATCAGAATCAAATTCATAGTTTTGTATTTTAAAGTTTGACCTCATGAATGAACCTATAACATGTTTCTGAAGAAAAAAAAGAAAAAGAAAAAATGGACATCTGCGAAGCAAAACACTGATTTAGTTGTGCTAAAATTTTCACAATTTAAAGGGCCCATGATTTGAGAGGAGTGGTATTCTGTGGAGAAAATTCTTCTTTGTACAATTTGACAAAAGGATTGCCAAAATTGTCTAGGTGACATGACAAGGCTTTTGGGGTGTAAAAACATGCATGGATGACTTTGTAGACTTTTACTACTTCACACAAAACATTAATGTTTTGCTCTAGGCTAGGAAACCAGGTTTTGTAAACATGTTTTGCAACCAGGATGATGTGGCATCATTAGAGGAGTTTTTTACAACCTCAAGATACACAAAAAATCTATGAAGATTTCATCATTCTTTCCAGATCATGACACGTCATCCTGGTTACAAAACAAGGTTCCAAAAACCTGGTTTCCTAGCATTTTTGAAACATTAAAGTTTTGTGTGAAGTAGTCAAAGTCTACAAAGTCGCCCATGCATGTTTTTACACCCCAACAAAGCCTTCTCATGTCACCTAGACAATTTTGGCAATCCTTTTGTCAAATTGTACAAAGAAGAATTTTCTCCACCGAATACCACTCCTCTCAAATCATGGGCCCCTTAAATTGTGAAAAATTTAGCACAACTAAATCAGTGTTTTGCTTCGCAGATGTCCATCTTTTCTTTTTCTCTTTTTTTTTCTTCAGAAACATGTTATACATTTTAAGATTAAGAAGTAGAATATTTTAATTTTTTTCCCTTAACCTTATATAGCTATTTGATTTGCCTCTCATATATTTATCTTTTATGCTTCTACAAAATTAGCTCATTGGCTCCATTTTCTTCCCCCATAGATTAAATGGAGTTTTTATTAATTATCAATTGATATTTTGTATAATTAATTATTATTATTTAAATTAAAAAAATATTATGTTAAAATAATCAATTTTTATGTTATCATTAATTAACTATGACTCATTACTCCATCGCAGTTTAATGCACCAAGTCATTTTTGCCGAATATATAGAGAAATAAAGAGGAGGCAACTCAGTTTCAAGCAATATTTTGAGTAAGTCTAGCCAGCCTTGTTTGCTGATTGTTTTGGGCATTTTCTTAGTTTTTTTTACCATTTTTATTCCTCATCTTAAAGCACAACCACAAATACCACTTATAAAATGGGTGAAATTGTAAAAAAAAAAAAAAAAAAAAAAAAAAAACCCAGAAATGGATAGGAAACAAGGTTAGCTAGAATTGGGACAATATTTTAGAACAAATCATTAATGTTTTGTGTGAAGTAGTCAAAGTCTACAAAGTCGTCCATGCATGTTTTTACACCCCAAAAGATTTGTCATGTCACCTAGACAATTTTGGCAATCCTTTTGTCAAATTGTACAAAGAAGAATTTTCTCCACCAAATACCACTCCTATCAAATCATGGGCCCTTTAAATTGTAAAAATTTAGCACAACTAAATCAGTGTTTTGCTTCGCAGATGTCCATTTTTTCTTTTTCTTTTTTTCTTTCAGAAACATGTTATACATTTTAAGATTAAGAAGTAGGATATTTTAATTTTTGTCCCTTAACATTATATAGCTATTTGATCAGCCTCTCATATATTTATCTTTTATGCTTCTACAAAATTAGCTCATTGGCTCCATTTTCTTCCCCCATAGATTAAATTGAGTTTTATTAATTATCAATTGGTATTTTGTATAATTAATTATTATTAATTAAATTAAAAAAATAATATGTTAAAATAATTAATTTTTATGTTATCATTAATTAACTATGACTTATTACTCCATCGCATAGTAATGCACCAAGTCATTTTTGTTGAATATATAGAGAAATAAAGAGGAGGCAACTAAGTTTCAAGCAATATTTTGAGTAAGTCTAGCCAGCCTTGTTTGCTGATCGTTTTGGGCATTTTCTTAGTTTTTTTACCCTTATTATCCCTCATCTTAAAGCACAACCACAAATACCACTTATAAAATGGGTGAAATTGTAAAAAAAAAAAATCAAAAACAAAAGGCCCAAAAATGGCTAGGAAACAAGGTTAGCTAGAATTGGGACAATATTTTGAGTGAGGCTAGGAAACCATGTTTTGCAACCAGGATGATGTGGCATCATCAGAGGAGTTTTTTACAACCTCAAGATACACATAAAATCTTTAGAGATTTCATCATTCTTTCCAGATCATGACACATCATCCTGGTTACAAAACATGGTTGCAAAAACCTGGTTTCCTAGCATTTTTGAAACATTAATGTTTTGTGTGAAGTAGTCAAAGTCTACAAAGTCGCCCATGCATGTTTTTACACCCCAAAAGCTTTGTCATGTCACCTAGACAATTTTGGCAATCCTTTTGTCAAATTTTACAAAGAAGAATTTTCTCCACCGAATACCACTCCTCTCAAATCATGGGCCCCTTAATTGTAAAAAATTTAGCACAACTAAATCAGTGTTTTGCTTCGCAGATGTCCTTTTTTTTTTTCTTTTTTTTTTTCAGAAACATGTTATACATTTTAAGATTAAGAAGTAGGATATTTTAATTTTTGTCCCTTAACATTATATAGCTATTTGATCTGCCTCTCATATATTTTTATTTTATGCTTCTGCAAAATTAGCTCATTGGCTCCATTTTCTTCCCCCATAGATTAAATTGAGTTTTATTAATTATCAATTGGTATTTTGTATAATTAATTATTATTATTTAAATAAAAAAATATTATGTTACAATAATTATTTTTTATATTATCATTAATTAACTATGACTTATTACTCCATCGCATAGTAATGCACCAAGTCATTTTTGCTGAATATATAGAGAAATAAAGAGGAGGCAACTCAGTTTCAAGCAAATATTTTGAGTAAGTCTAGCCAGCCTTGTTTGCTGATCGTTTTGGGCATTTTCTTAGTTTTTTTACCCTTATTATCCTTCATCTTAAAGCACAACCACAAATACCACTTATAAAATGAATGAAATTGTAAAAAAAAAAAACCAAAAAAAAAGGCCCAAAAATGGCTAGGAAACAAGGTTAGCTAGAATTGGGACAATATTTTAGAGCAAAACATTAATGTTTTGTGTGAAGTAGTCAAAGTCTACAAAGTCGTCCATGCATGTTTTTACACCCCAAAAGCCTTGTCATGTCACCTAGACCATTTTGGCAATCCTTTTGTCAAATTGTACAAAGAAGAATTTTCTCCACCGAATACCACTCCTCTCAAATCATGGGCCCTTTAAATTGTGAAAATTTTAGCACAACTAAATCAGTGTTTTGCTTCGTAGATGTCCATTTTTTCTTTTTCTTTTTTTTCTTCAGAAACATGTTATACATTTTAAGATTAAGAAGTAGAATATTTTAATTTTTGTCCTTTAACATTAATGCAAAAGTTTATGACGGTTACATAAACATGAGTGTTTGGTTGACTTTACGGAAAACAATTTTTTTAATTTGAATTCAAGACTTTCACATCTCCTAGTTATAAAATTTTGTAAAACTTTATAAAACAAAATCTTCCGCATTACTTTACAAAGTTTTCATCATCTCCTCGAGTACTCATAGCTCATTCATAAGCATCCCAACCATCAACACCTTCACAACTACCGACGTCGCCATTGCCATGACCACGATACCATAACCATCACAACCACTATCACCATCATGCCACTACCACCACTTCCATAACCGCCATCGTTGCCTTCCTACTACCACTACTGTGGTCACCTTGACCACCACAACTAGCACTACTTCACTATTACCACCGTAACCTCAATCGTCACGCACCACCACCACGACCATCATAACAACCACCACCACCATCACCATCGCCATTGTTACTACCACAATCACCATAGCCACCACCATCGCCACTGGCACCACCATCACAAAACCATCACAACCACTACCGTTGTTATTGCCACTACCACCACCACAACCTTCATAGCCACCGACACTACCACCATCACCACAAATGTATGCAGGGATTTATGTGTAACTTTGCTATTATTAGTGGAAGATTTGTGTAATCTTCCGCATAAAATTTATGTGTAATCTTCCTCAAATGTCGCGCAACTCTTCTCAAATTTGAATCACTTGAAAATGTTTTGAAATGAGAAAGTTATGGCCATTTTACTAAAGTCACGAAAAATGTGTAAAAAAAAGGGTCTATTTTCATCCATTTCTATTAAGCAATGTGAGGATTGGGCGAAACTTTGCCCAGACCTATGTGAATTTTCGGACAATCCTCGCATAGGTCTGGGCAAAGTTTGGCCCAATCCTCGCATTGCCCAATGCGAATGGGTGAAAACAAACTTTTTTTTCGGACATATTTGCGTGTCTTTAGTAAAATGGTCATAACTTTCTCATTTCAAAATATTTTCAAGTGATTCAAATTGTGTTTATTAGATAACTCAAAGTAATACAATATTCATGCTTTGATGAGCTTGAGAATTGGTCTTGATCGAGCATATAAGTTGGCCGAAAGTAAAGGACAATACCCCATTTTTATTGCAAAACAGATTTGCGCGAGTTTAGTAAAATGACCATAACTTGCTCATTTCAAAACATTTTCAAGTGATTCAAATTGTGTTTATTAGATTACTCAGAGTACTATGATTCTTAAAATCAACATTCTTAAGACCAAAGAGTTGGGCGGAAAAGGGGGGGGGGAAGCTCTCCTTTCCTGGTTCTCCTGTAGCTGGATTATCTGGAACTGCAAAAATCCTTAGAATGGGATTCCAACTCAGCACCTTTTGAGATTTTGAGAAGAGTTGCTCTTTGGAGAGTACAATACGATGAAAGTTGTAAGCTGTGTTCGGGGGGGGGGGGGGGGGAGTTATTGTCTTTCGTTGGCCTTTATGGTTGAATTAGTCGGGGAGGCCTGAGAGGCGATGGTTTACCCTATGGCGGATGTCAGTGGTTCGAGTCCGCTTCTTTCCAGCTCGTGAACTTAGCCTGATACAAAGGTATAGAATAGTTCGATCTATGATTTCTCATTCATGGACGTTGATAAGATCCTTCCATTTAGCTGCACCTTAGGATGGCATAGCCTTAAAGTTAACGGTGAGGTTCAAACGAGGAAATTAAGGCTTACAGTGGATACCTAGGCACCCAGAGACGAGGAAGGGCGTAGCAAGCGACGAAATGCTTCGGGGAGTTGAAAAAAAGCATAGATCCGGAAATTCCCGAATAGGTCAACCTTTCGAAATGAGCTTGATAATTGTTCTCGATCGAGCATATAAGTTGGCTGAAAGTCAAAGACACTACCCCATTTTCACTGCGAGACAGATTTGCGCGACTTTAGTAAAATGACCATAACTTGCTCATTTCAAAACATTTTCAAGTGATTCAAATTGTGTTTATAGATAACTCAAAGTACTACAATTTTTATGTTTTGATGAGGTTGAGAATCGGTCTCAATCGGTCATATAAGTTGAACCAAAGTCAGGGATAGTACTATGTTTTCAGAGACAAAGAGGGTGAGAGAGGTGGCGGGGTGGTGGTGATGCTTGATGGAGAAAAGAGGGAGAAAGGTGGGGTGTCCGGAGGGAGAGAAGTGGCGGTGGCGGGGTGGCAGTGATGATGGCGGTGTCTGATGGAGAAAAGATGGGGGAAGGAGAAGAAGGGAAGAAAATAAGATGAAGAGAGGGGAAGAGAGAATTTTTTTTTTAATTTGAGTTTTTATTAGTGATGTGGGAGAAAAGTGTTAGTGTAGGAAATAAAGTAGGTGGTGTGAGAGAAAAAAAAGTTGATATAATGGTGTAGGACAGTACTTTAGATGATGCCAAATAGTCATTGTCTTTTCTATAAATAGTTGGAATGGTTGTAGACAGTAGAATACAAACCCTCAATAATCTACTCTTCTCTTCAGTAACCCTTTTTCATAAAAGACAACACTTTTTCCCATCAAGAATGTCAATCACCCAAAACTTCAATAAGATCGTAACTTTGGCAAGCTCTAAGGAGTCTTCTCCTCAGCACTTTTTCCCATCAAGAATGTCGATCACCCAAAACTTCAATAATATCACAACTTTGGCCAGCTCTAAGGAGTCTTCTCCTCAGCACTTTTTCCCATCAAGAATGTCGATCACCCAAAACTTCAATAATATCACAACTTTGGCCAGCTCTAAAGAGTCTTCTCCTCAAACTGTTTGTTCGTCGCCTCTGGAATTTCATCCCAGTGTGTGGGGTGATCAATTCATTGCCATTTCTCCATTTGAGCTTGTTAGTAAGATACTTAGAGCATATAATTATTGGATGCATATATAGTGCATTTGGTATGAGGCACTTAAATGAAAATCTTTAGATTTCGTTATCTCTTTGTTTTTCCTTTCTTTTTGCTGATTTTTTTCGAAAATATAACTTGCTCTTGATAGTAGATCTTACCCATGGTTTTTACTTTAAATATATATTCAAAGCTAAATGTTTTTTTTTTTTTTTTTTCCCACTGAGATAGTAGATCTTACCCATGGTTTTTACTTTAAATATGCTTTGGCTATTAAAGAATTTTAAAGAAAAAACAGACTTTATTATCTATCGACAATAAATTCAGAATTGACTTTTTAGCAACTTTTTTAGCCCAATAACAGATTGTTTATAAATTTAGAATTGTAAGTGTTCATTTTCACCATTAAACTATTAAAGATTGTTTATAAATTTAGAATTGTAAGTGTTCATTTTCACCATTAAACTATTAAGGATTTAGGCTATGTCAAGCTATTGTTCTCTTGTTTCCTCGACTCCACGGAGTAAGACATGAATTTGTCAATACAAGAAATTATGCTGATTGCATGATGGACTCTTCTCAAAAAACATTGGCACGCGTGTAAACAAGGTGTTCTACCTAACGGAGCTATAACCCTTTTGTTTGTGATAAATATTATATCTGTATATAATTTCTTGTCAAGATGAATATTCCATGATCCGACATCATAGATCTCTGATCTATTTCCTGTGAAGGATGGGCATTGCTTAGAAGTAAGATTCCGTTTATAATCCATCGATGTGATGGGTATCTTTTGTTTCTCTTTGTGATGATAAATGACCTACTAAACTCAGTGATTAAAGTATTGCTTTCATATCGCGAAAGTCATTAGTTCAAATCCAATAGTAGGTATAACTTATTAGATACCATTGACTCAGAATTTGAAGATGTTCATTTTCAGCATTTAGGCTATTCTATAATTTCTAACTATATAAACTATTACAAAAAGATTAAGTATAAAAGAAAACACCTGTAAGTAGGTAGGTTTTCTTAAGCTTTTTAAGAAACATTGATTGTATTCACGCAGAAACGGAGTTTGCAGATAGAAGAGAGGATCGAAGAGCTGAAGAAGGAATTAAAGGCGTTGTTGAATGCATCTTCCTCCGACACACTCTGGAAATTGAAATTGATTGATGATATCCAACACCTTGGTGTCGCATATCACTTTGAATCTGAGATTGAAAACAATTTGCAAAAAATATATGATGACTGCAATGATGAAAGCTACAATCTGCATGTTGTTGCTCTTCGATTTCGGCTATTGCGGCAAGCTGGGTTTGATGTATCGCCAGGTAATGAATACTTACCAATATCTTTATGGGTCGGGCACAAGGGACAGCATTTTAATAAAAATGCTTGGCAATCAGCTGATGAAACTGAAAACTCTCACAACAATGAATTTACTATTTATTTCTGGATTTTGGTAAAATAAGGAGGTTTGATTTTATATTTTTGGAAAATAGTTCAAATTATGTTATTTCCAATAACCATATATTACTGGTGAAAGGAATTGACTTTGGCTTTTGGGATTATAGATATTTTTGAGAAGTTCAAAGATGACAAAGACGGGTTCGAGGAAAAGCTAAGTCTTGATGTGAACAGCATGCTGAGTTTATATGAAGCTGCAAATGTAAGCTACAGGGAAGAAGTTATATTAGAGGAGGCTATTACTTTTACTACTCATCACTTGAAGAAGCTTATGGTAAACCATCTAACTCCTACTCTGGTAGAACAAGTGCAACATGCTCTAGAACTACCTCGACACAAGCGTTTTGTAAGGTTAGAAGCCAGACACTACATGTCTGTGTACCAAGAGGATGAGTTGCGAAATGAATCACTCTTAGAGTTTGCAAAATTGGATTTTAATTTCGTACAAGCATTGCATCAGAGAGAGCTAGCTGAAGTTTCAAGGTAATATATTCATTTGTTTGCTTTTATAAGAATTTTTTTTTTCGCACCAAGGTCCCCTAGCTATAAGCCTTCATCATAAAATATGTTTAAGGTGGGTCTTTAGCTAGGGGGACCGAGTGTTTCAATTAGTGGTTTCCACACAGAAGGAATTGGACCTTAAATTTGAAAGTAACTTGCTATAGAATCCCACGTAATGTGTGAACAAAAATATACTCCTCTATATTTATGTCAAAATATTGGATTAATGTAAAAATGTATGGACATAATCTGAGATTTGTTTAGCAAAAATACCAGGGAACAGATCATCTGATATCTATCTCAATCTAATTATATCAGATTGCAGCCCCGTTTATGGAGAATTATTTGCAGATATATGTCATTGCTTGAATAAATATGTGTTGTGGTAGTTGCATGTAACATGAAGTAATCTTTTCCATAGGTGGTGGAGAGATATGGACATCATCCCAAAGCTGCCTTTCAGTATGAGAGATCGATTAGTTGAAGGCTACACTGTAATGGCGATTATGATGTCTGACCCTCGACATTCAACAGGGAGAATTTATATGTCCAAATTATTGGCAATTTTGACAGTGCTTGATGACTCTTTTGATGTCTACCGTAAACTTGATGAACTTGAACCACTTACTAATGCAATTTTAAGGTTCACATGCGTTCTTATATCTTCATTTCAATTATTATACACTACAAGAAAAATTGTCATCAATAGCGTTTAAAAACCGCTATGATAGGATACCATAGCGGTTTAGTAACCGCTATGACAGCCGGCGCTATAATAGACCCAGGGGATATTATAGCGGTTTTAAAACGCTATGGTAAGTTTGGCTTTTATAGCGTTTCAAAACCGCTATGGTAGCCTCTGCCATAGCGTTTTAAAAACGCTATAGTAGCCTCTAAAACCGCTATGGTAGCCTCTGCCATAACGTTTTAAAAACGCTATAGTAGCCTCTAAAACCACTATGGTAGACTCTAAAAACGCTATGGTAAGTATACATAGCAAATTTTTTTTTTTTTTTTTTTTTTTTTTTACTATCAAATGACTTTTTATTACATCTCATAAGTTTTATGTCTAGAAAATAAAAATTTAAATGTGCCAAAGTTAAACAGAAGAAGAAGAAAGTTTGCCAACTAAATATACAAAATTGATACCCTAATATCAGAAGAAGAAAGTTTGCTAACTAAATATACAACTGTCACTGAAAGAATATTGTACAAAGATTCGTGTTACATTCAGACCAAAAATTAGTCCCAACTTCCGAAGAAGGTATAATCATCTGGGGACTACATATGATTCTAAACTATATACAGAATGTAAATGTAGATGTACAACAGAAGATCCACGAGTGAGATTGATCGCTGTCCACTTCAAAAGGGGAAACTGGATCATCTCTTCAACAAAGTGGCATCACTGTCTCGTGCTATTAAGCATTCTACTCCACACAATATTTGATTTCAGTTAATCCATCTTCGAAAAGTTTTGGGGCTTACTACTTGCAAATGTCAACCATGCAATTGTGCCTGTTAGGTAGAAGAAGATCGATGGAGCAAATAATGACATCTGCATGATGAAAGTAGATTAATAAATGATAGTAGCTGGTGCTTAAAATGGTAGATGGAGGTCAAAATTAACTACCATTTTAAGCATACTTGTGAAAAGAACTACTTTTGATGGTTAACTTACACCCCATGAATGAGTTGAATCAAGAAGATTGCCTGTAAGAGCAACACCAACAATTCCAGGTACTGCCCCTACTGTGCTGGTAATCCCCTGAAAATAAAAATGCAATCCCACCATTAATATCCAATTAATCAAGATTGTATACATTGCTGTCAAAACAGAGCTTGCTGTCCAGTGTTAGTGAAATCTGAAAATGATGCTAAATGCTTAGCTCAAATCCCCTCTCTCTGCTGTTTTTAAGCTATTAAAAATTCATAAACTTGACTTGTTAAGAAAACACAACACCACCACTACCTAACTACAATATCCAACATTAAAATTCCTGGGAGCTCAGAGTTTATGGGAGACTAAAACCAAGCTCTGCCAAATAGATATCATACAACAACAATGCATTTGGAGATAATTGACAGAATCCCATCTGATATGCTCATATAACAAAAGTCCAAACCTAAAACACGACGTAATCTCAGGCTTTATAATGCAATAATACTACCAACTAGCAATCCAAGCGAAGAGTGAAATATTCAAAGGTATGTGATGTAAAGTGAAACTATGAAGCTAACAAGGCACTCACAACTTGAGGATTTCCACCTTAGAATCTAATCAAATCTAAGAGGTATGGGTGGATAGAAGAGAAACCCCTTCTCTCAAAGCTAAAATTCTTAATTCAGCTAAACATTACCATGTAAATGAACAACAAAAGGTCAAAACAAAAACTCCTATTACAAAGATAGTTTACAAAAACTCTCTAAACCCCAAAACATATGCCTAAAGCCCTAAACCTCCAAATGGAAAATGGGAAGGAAAACAATCATAAAACATATTTGCAGTGACCAAAATTCTATCCTGAATTCTTATTACACGATGTAGAGATCTTGAATCAATCCTAGGATCAGTTGTGATATGTTCTTTGACTTCATTGACTTGTTTAAAAGCTTTTGCACCCTCTTTGGGATCTCTTCTTGTCTTGCTAGGTACCCACATAACCTTCATTGTTTGCTTTGATCCCTAGGGTCAAATTTATGTCAAAGAGTCTTGGCTTTAATTGAGGCAACAACGAAACTCGAGCGTGCTTAGGTACTCCATCAAAGAAAACTCTTTGCAAGTACAAGAAAATATTTTAAATTTTACACGCCCATTTTTTTAATTCAATAAGTTGGACAAGATATGCAAGGATTTCTTCTAGGACAACTATTACGCTTGGATATTTCATTAGATGGACTCTCTTATATTTATAAATCTGTTTTCTTAACAGATTTCCCTAAACGAAAAATAAATAAATAAACCAACAAGCTTGGGCACATGTGATCACTTACTTTTGCTCTTTTAGAATCTATCCTGGTTAATGTTTCATCTTCCATCACAGATGTCATGTAGGAATAAATATCACATTTTGTGAAGTCCTCTTGCAGAACCTACAAAGAACATGTGAAGATTCATCAAATGCACGACCTTCCAAGCTGTAATAGAAATAACAGCAGATGAACCATACAAGAAAATATCAAATTACTATGAAAAGGGGCATCTTTTTTTTATTTTTAAAAAGGCCAGAAATTATTTTTTGTCGATTGAAACGCAATATATTGGCAATGAATGTTTGGAGGTATTCATGCTTTCATCAAAATTTCAATGTAAAAAAAATGAGGAAATGAACAGCCTTAGACCTTTTCAATAGCAAGAACTCTAGAACCAGCATCTAGCAGAGCCTTAGTTAACGATAAATAAATAATAAATACAATAATTTGTCTGTCTATGTGACCTAACTTTGACATCAAAATTCATACAAAAGATAGATATCAACCCCACCTATATGTTACAACTTCTAGTCACACACACAACGTAACGTAGTGCTACCATGCACATGCACCATTAGAAAAAAAATAATTCAAGAGTAAGAGCTACGAGAGTACCATAGAATTGTGATAGCAATCTACCAGAACTGAACTGGATTGCTTCAGGTGTCGGTTTCCGACGACGTGCATTGAAATCTGAGATACGCCTACGGCAACTTCTCTTTTTCTCATCAAATTCCTTGATATCATGAAACCTTCAACAAAATCAATCAAATAGTTACAAACCCAAAGGCCTCAGATATAGAAACCTGATTAGTCTGACATATCTAAGGAGAATGGAAGCCCCTGGCTGCATGTGCAACACAGGCAAAGAGGATAAAGACGTATTCCATCCTGTGTTTACTATCTAAGTTACAACCTACGTTTATTTATTCAGTTTAAAAACAAAAGAAAGAAAAAACTTTGGATCTTGATAGACCGCAGTGAAAAGGAGCTTTTGGCATCATTTCTTTTCCTTGTTTTAAGGTGCAGGTTCCATTACAATTGCTAGCATCCTCGAGCCATGCCCTGCTGACCTTTGTCCTGGTATCCTATGTTACCAAGTCAAAACCTAAGCTATAAACTGTGCCTAACTGCACATTTGGCAAACACATTTAGATCTTACTGCTATGTAACTTTCTTTTGGTATGGATAACATATTCACTCTTTCCTGACTGCTGATAGTTGTTTCCCTACCCTATCCATGACTAATCTCACAAGAATACAAGCTATCATATTTCTGTAAATCTAAATGTCACCATACTAATGCATTATGCATATAATTTTATCAATAAAAATTAAAAAGTAATAATAAATAAAATAACCCAAAATTATTGCAACAGATATACATACTACAACATATAAATTCTACTCAGAACTAATAAATAAAACCAAAATCATCAAGATCTGCATCTGAAATTCCTCAGAAATCCATCATACCCATCATATCCATCAGCAACAACAACAACAACAAGAAGGAAATTATAAATCTATGGCTACAATTAACAAAAACCCATCTAGCCTAATCTTTCTCTCCATGGATCACCTCTCTCTCACGCTCGCTCTCACGCTCTTTGACCTAAAATAAAGCCCTAATCTCAAGCAGAAAGAAAGCAATCACAAGAGCCACAAATAACCAATCTATCAAATTTCACAAACTAAGGTAACTTTACCACCATCAAATTCACTCCAAAGAGTGTTTGATTGATTGATTCAACATAAACCCTAAAGAAGAGAAACTATCATCATCACATCATATAACATCAACATAAACCCTAGATTGTTCTTCTTTTCTAGATGAAAAGGGGGAGTCAATTGTTTGAGAAAGAGTTCACCAAATGGAACGAACATTCGCCCTCGCAACTCAACTAGGCAATTGCTGAGCCTCCTGTTGTTGCTGGTAGTTCAAAGGCCTCCTGAAGAGCATGATGTGTGGCTCTGGGCGGTGGATCGCGTAGTGCACCCATCCTCTGCTTTGCTGCACTCCAATCGCTCTCCATTCGTTCTTTTTTTTTTTTCATCAAATCACAATCAGATCCTCAATTCGATACTCCTCGGAAAAAAAAATAAACCCCTAGAAATCAAGAAACTTACCTCAGAAAGAAGACGGTTCTTTGGAAGAAGTTTCGCCACTTCTGGAGGAAGAACCACATGCCTGAAAAACACACACAAACAAAAAGCTTCAAATTTTTTTGTTTCTTTGTTTACAACAATATAAGGGAGAAGGAAGAGTGGTCTTGTTACCTGTACTCGAAGGTGTCATCGAAATACTTCTCGGAGTACTGAATCTGCCCCATTTCGCGTCGCTTAACTGATAAAATCTTAAGGATTGTTCGCTTTTTCTGAATATCTGCAAGACAAAATCGAAGAAGAATTACGACACAGTGACGAGAAGAGTTCAGATTTCGAAAACCCTAAAACCGAAATTGGGGAAAGAGAGAGGAAATGCCTGGAGGAGTGAAAAGAGCAGTGTTTGAGAGAGCGAGCGTGAGAGAGAGGTGATTTTTTCTCTTTGGATCGATCTCTCTTCCTCGCTCTCTCCCTTGATCTCTCTCCCTCAATCTGGCTCTCTCCCTTGCTCGCTCTCTCTCGGATCGATCTCCCTCCCTCGCTCTCTCTACCCTCTCCCTGTATTCCTTAATGAAAGAAATTGGAATTGGGTGCATGTTTTGTTAGAGAGTCGAGGGATTTTCTAAACTTCCAATTGAAATTCGAGTGGCGCCATAATTTTCATTTCCCGCTTTCAGTTCTATAGCATTTTTTATTGTAATCCTATTAAAAGAAGGCTTTTCATAGCACAAATTGAAAAAACGCTATATTTATGTGCTATTAAAGGGCACTTGTGTTGTAGTGATACTTCATTTGTACTAAACACTAACATTAGTTGATTGAATTGAATGTCTTGCAATTATCAGGTGGGATGTCGGGGAGCCAGGGGAGTTGCCAGAGTATATGAGAATAACTGTGCTTGAACTCAAGAAACTTTTTAATGAAGTCGATGAGGAGATGACCAAAAGGGGACAACCTTACAGTATCCTTTACTTCCAACTAACGGTATGAACTACAAAAGGGGAGTTGCCAACTTTGAAGATATCTTGAATTTTTCTAATGACGGTGTTATTTAATAAATGACAGATGCAAGAATGCGTTAGAAATCTTCTTATAGAAACGAAGTTGTTCCAAACAGGTCAAGTGCCAAGTCTGAAAGAGTGGTTACAAGTTTCAATTATAACATCCACAGGCCCGTTGCTAACAATGGGTTGCATACTAGACACTTGGGAACATGCAACGAGGAAAGCCTTGGAATGGGCTAGCAAGGAGCCCAAGATTGTTACAGCAGCCAGTATGATTAGTCGTATCAAGGATGACATTCAAAGCTACAAGGTATGATGATTGAATAGTTTAGACAATTTGTCTAAACACATACAAGAGTTTACCTTTTTTTACAATCCAACTAAATATTTATTTTAGAAAAAAAAAACTTGTAACTAATTTTCACTTATTTCTGTTGATGTTTAAAGTTGGAGCAAGCAAGAGGAATGTGCCTTCTAGTGTGACGTGCTATATGAAAGACTATGGAGTATCAGAAGAAGAAGCCATTAAAAGCCTTCGAAAGATGATTAATGAGAAGTGGAAGGACATAAACAAAGAGTGTTTAAGGCCTACACCTGTGTCCATGCATCTCCTTATGTTCCCCGTCAACATGGCAAGAGTGGCAGAAGCCTTCTACCAGTACGGAGATGGATTTACTAACTCAGATGGATATACCAAGCAAATGATAGCTTCCTTGCTCCTTCATCCTATTCCAATATGAGAAGCGCTTTAGAAAGCTCTACTAGCATAACAATAATAATAATATGTAAGCAGGTTAATTAAGTTATATTATTTGTAATTGGGCCTAATATAGTAAAGCTCATATTAGTTACGGTTAGAGTTAGTTACTTGCCAAAGAAGCCTTTAGGCTTATAAATAAGGCTTGAGAATTAGATTGTGGTTGGTTGAATTTGATTAAATAAAATTGAAGTTCTTTTAGGGTTTATCATTGTTTAGTGTAACTTTACTTTAGCTTAGATTCATCATCATCGTCAGCGAGAAGAAGAAGAAGAAGAAGAAGAAGAAGAAGAAGAAGAAAAACCCAATTGTCTTATATTTTTAGAAACTTGAGACATTGATTGCATTGGCTAAACCATAACAATTTATGAGAACTAGGTCCAAGTTTTCTAGATCCATAAAATTATGAACTGAAGAGAAGGAAACATTGTGAAAATGATTTATTCTTAACATGTAGAGATAGAACCCTTCTTGTGTTATATGGCTTTCTTTGTTCAAAATTTTCAACATGAACTGAACGTGAGAAATATTCAATTAGATGAAGTAAGAGGGTGTTTGTCATTCGTTCTGAATAGACTCCAAAGTCTTAATAAGAAGTGGAGCACTTCAAAAAGAATTTTGGGGTGTTGATCACTTAGCACCGAGTGCTTAATGAAAATATATTTCAATAATAACCTCACAATAAATTGGTAATAATTGTTGTTACCCATCTCCTCTTTTCTCCACCTCATCTTTATCATGCGAGCAGGGCCACTACCGTCCCTAGCCTCCCATCTTCTTCCTATTCGTTTTTCATTTTCTCTTCCTCTCTATATTGAAGATTGTATGAAGAATGGAGATGAATATGGGGTGGTTTTTGGTAGTGGTGGGAAGGAATCTTAATGGTATTTGGAAGAGAAAAACAGGTGGAGAAGGGGTTAATGTTGGTGGTTTGTGGTAGGCGATGGGAGTTGTGGTGGTAGATAAAAATGTAAAAAAAAAAACTAAAAACTTCAAGTCAACACCTAAAACACAAACAACTTTTAATTTTACAGCTTCTAATCAACAGCCCATTCAAAAGCAAAACAAACAGTTCATTTAGAAGATCGTTCAAAACTTCTAACTCCGTTTAGAAGAAACGCTTAAAAAAACACCAAGTATTTTTGGTATTTTAGTATACAATAGTAGAAGCCAGTAGAGTGGGTTCAGACCTAAGGGACCCTACCATTGTTGGCTGAGTGCTCAGCTTTAGTCGTTCCACCTAACTAGAACTAGAATCATTATAAAGTATTATGTTATCCTAGAAGGTATTGTAATAAATAAGAGTGATAAATACTAATGGATGAATTCAAATAACTATTATACTTATCCTTGAATTTCAGCTAAATCCTTTCAAAGTCACAAGAACTCATTCTATGAAATAGTATATTTAATTACCTGATTGAATGGATTAAACAGTTACCTTAGGCCTATGGGGTATTAGCTCAGCTGGTAGACTTGTGATGGATGGTATCATAAGTATAGGGTTCGAACCCCGCCTAAAAAACTACGCTTTCTCACAATTAATTTTGTTGTACTTCTGCCTTGTCACGTTTTTCTGTATGTTTTCATCCTTCTTGACATGACAAATTCCAAACGAAGAGGATGTCTAACCAAAATAGTTCTGAAATGAAGAGATTTTGATTAAATCAGACAATTAAGACCCGATAAATGAATTCTCAAATTATAATTGACAAGTTAACTTCCACTAATAATAGCAAAGTTACCTATAAATCCCTGCATACATTTGTTGCAGTTTCCACATAATCAAATTCAATAAACCAAAACCATTTGAGACACTCTTCCCATTTTGCAGGTGCTTTATTATCTACAACAAAATGTCTGTAGACAAACACAAAGAAAAACGTTGCATATGTTTCCCTCCTTCATATGTTTGCTGAAGTGTTTTCTTAAAGACTAATCTGATGTTTTGAAACTCATGTTAGTGACAGATAACGATCGCGACTGGGACCAAACAAGAACAACGAGAATCAACATCATCAATCATATGAGCATACTGAACATCCAAAATGACAAGACAGGAATATAACCAAGAGAAACGTATACTTATTCCAAAATCAATAAACTGCATGTACCTTCAATGGCGCGCCTACATGACATAAGGTCAACAAGGAAGAAAACATTCTTATCTTTATAATGTATAATGGGGTTTGGTCTACAAGAAATCTGGCATTAGGTGGTGAAATTATATGTGACGCTTCGAAAGTTGTCACCATTTTTGAATTTACATGAGGAATTTTGACATGTCATCACATATTTGTTCAAACCGATTTTTTTGTTTCTAGTTCCTCACATAAACATTTTGCAATCTTCGCATAATAGAAAGGGAGAAAACTAGCGCCTAAATGAAATAAATTTTGTGAGGAAAAGTAACACCTCGTCACATTTCGACCAAAAGCCCAACCCAATAGTGAACAAACTTTCCTCACAGAATATTTTTCTAAGGGTATGTTTGGTTACACGGAAAATAAACACGAAAATTGAAACTGTTTCCATGAATCTGATTCTGAGGCTTCCCCCTCAGACTTGGATTCCCATGAGTAGCGAAAAACAATCTAATGTAGAATTAAATTCCTATCAGTAAATAGACAATCAAACAACAGAAATCTGCATAGCAAGGGAAATGGAATCCAATTCCTAAGGAAAATGACTAACAAAACAAACCCTAATTTAAAAAAAACAATAAAGTTATATGTACAAAACCTATTCATATTTCCCCTTTCCTCTGTTCATTCTTAGCACCATACTTAACCAACCCAAGCGTGAGTTTGAAACTCTGCCTCCTCCACCGCCACCTAAGACCTAAGGAATAGGTGAAGCTGACAGGGAATGTCGAAGAGGCGACCATTGTTGCTGTGGTGGTGGAGGAAGATGGGACTAAGATAGTGGAAGCAATCAAGGAAACCATTGTTGTTGTTCAAAAGGAGGCTGAAGCAACCCCAGATCCAGTTATAGGGCCAAAAGAAAAGGAAACAACCACACTATTGTTGCTACTGTTGTGGAAGAAGAACCAACCCCAGCCGAGCCAATTAAACCGAGTAAGTATCGATATTTGGAATCCCACTTCTTGCCGACAGAAGTGATGTGAATCAAAACATTGTCTGATGGAGGAAGGAGTTCAAGATTGATGGGGTTTTGGAGGAAGATCTCGGGACTGATCTTGTGAAGGTTGTGTTCATGATCAAAACTTCTTTTTTTGTTTCTCTTTCTCAAACTATTGAATCCCACATGATGACTAATGATCGACCCTGTAGGAAGCATGGTTCCAAAAGTGACTTTGGTTCACCAATTCATGCTCAACGACCACTACACCGGATGCACAGAGCGATGAACAACAACTATTTCACTAATCCCTACAGTCCCAAACCCTACAATGTTAAAGGATTTTGTTCCTAGTTCATCAAGTGTATTGCTAAGATCTTGGCCAATCGATTGAAAGTTGTCATCCATCATCTTGTGTGCAAGCAGCAAATGGTTGCTCGCCTTTTGAGGGAGGGAAAGCATTTTCGTAGGAGCCTACTTCTTTCAGTTTCAAACCCATTTCTTAGTCACCGGATGGAGCTCACACTTAAGCGAGTGGTGTTGTCTGCCTCTCCGAGTCATTCTATTATTTCTTGGATTTGTCTATGTCCCATGAGAGTGGATCAGAAAGATGTCCTCACAAACTATCCCGATTCGATTATTGCTTTGATTTCTTCTGGCACGGCATAGTGTCATTTGTTTGATTCATTATTAGGTGCTAAGTCAAGAATAAGGCCGATCTCAGTTGGAGATTGTATCAAAGAAATCGAGCACTAACTCAAATTTCTTATTGAATTAACCGATCAACTTGCTAAGCCACGACTCCAAAGGAACCTGAATTAGAATGAGAGGAAAACCCTGCAGTAAACCGCTCTGTGTAGGTGAACTTTTTGATACTTTGGCCCCCTTAAATTACCATTACTTAATAAGGATTTGTTACACGTGATATGCCGACAAGCCCTCTACCATCCATCCCATTGCATTCCATCATCTCGTACCAGCCACCTATTTCATTCAACGTTACGCTAACTCCCCGATCCCACTAGCTTTTACCTATTCCTAAAAAAAAGGTGGGTCTAAAGCCGTTGCGCTAACTCGCAACCATTTTCTTGCTAGTTCCGTAACGACTGCCCCGTTGTATCCGACATGGACCCGGTGGCTCATCAATTGAATCTTTTCTTATCATAGCTTTCGACTCTTAACTTAAGTTCTCACTTGGCTATGACACTCACCTTAAAGTCGAAGAAGAGTGATACAGTTCTAACCTTTAAGCACCATCTGCTGATGTGATGACCAAGGATCGTGATAACCAATCCGAGGTTTAAACCTGATGTAGGATGTGTCCGCTTTATCATTTCTCCTTCTAATGAGGGCGCGATGAACGAAGGATTGCATCTTGGAAGGCCACACCTAGTCGGAGATATAGGATAAGGCCAACAGAATGGCCCAGTTCTTGGCCATATAACTCACCCTGATTACCCATATCTTATCCAATAAAAATAGAGAATGGGGCAACTGTCTAGCGTGAGTCGTGGCTGTTGTATGCCACAAGGTCCCTATGGACAAAGGGACAAACTCCATCTCCATCATTGCATATGGGAGCATAAAAAGTAAAGAGAAGGCATGACACCTAGCTCTGCTACTATCCTCCGTACCAGTCTCGCTACTTTTTTCCTCTCTCGTTGGTATAGAAGCTCGAGAATAGTAAAACATCGTTACGGTAGTAAAACATCGTTGGTAGCCTATATGGCTTCATAGAATTTTCTCACATCTGCTTCAAATGTGTATATCTCTTTCGGGCTCGGACTTGCCGGTCTACCTGAAGGCAAGGAGAAGCAAGAAAATAAAATAATTCTCGTTTCTCTTCATTTAATGATAAGTGAATTGTAGCTTTGTTTTCCTCCCTTGCTTGACGGTACAAAAAGATACCTTGCTTACTGGTAACTGAATATTTGATTCATTATCAACTACCTGCAGCCCACCCAACCGCCCAACGTCTAAGTTGATCAGGCGACACCCTGGTTTGAACTGGGAAAAAGGATTTGCAGTCCCCCGCTTTACCACCCGGCCATGCCGCCAAAATGATACAAACAATTTGGTTTTGAACCTATTAATGGGTTCCCTTAACTCCGAATTTCTGTCTAGATGAATTTATATTACGACTCCGAGAACTCAAGACAGATCGGGGAAGAGAGATTCGTTAAAAAAAAGAAATTTTTAAAAGAAATGTAAGATTTCTAAGCTCTGCTAGCTTCTTGTAGACCGGTAGTCTCTTAGTTGTTTTGGGGCAGGATGGTAGAGTTTTTCTTCGCCACTAGTGGCAACGAAGTTATCAGTAATTATCAAGGGGGAAAGAAGATTATCCACTCACTCATTCATTGTCCATGTTTACTAGTAGAAAACTGGGGTTAGGGGCGCTCAAAAAGAGGCTAAGCGGGTTGCTACTAGTTTTGAGGTCATCAATGAACCTAGCTGGTTTACCAGTTCTTACAGTATGATTCTACACTTTGCTTTCAAGCGGACGATTTCTAGCAGCTAGGAAGAAGAACAACGTTCGTTTGCCAAAAAAAAAGGACTCAAAAGAATCATGGGTTCATGTTCCCATATCCTCGAGCGAAAGTCCCCAACTACTACTCCTTCAGCTGGGTCTAATACTATTGAGATGTTTGATGATATCGCAACCACTTTAGCCCCCGTTGGTGCTTTAGGTAGAAAAACTCGGTCAAATGCAATTACAAGATATGATGTTTGCGAACTTGTTTCCCTTGTCCTTGCCTTCGCTTTTGGCAGGATCATATGAGACTTCATGAAGATGCTCAGGTGCCATAAGCTGGCTGGTAAAAGAACCAGGAAGTAGAATGACCGGCTCTCTCCGACCCCTGGGCTTAGACATCAAGCAAGCTTGCTAATCTCCATACTAAATGCGAAAGACTCACTTAGGGTTTATCGAACTTCCTCTGTATACGGAAAATTGTTGGCTATTCAAATAACAGTTAACAATATTCCCTTTTGCGCTATCAAACAGACTCTAATAAAATCTTAGGAAAATTTTACAGTGGTACGAAAGTGGTTATGGAAAAGAGTTCCTCAAATGACCATGATCATTTGGACCTTGTGGAAAGAAAAAAATTTCAAGGATATGCCCATTAAAGAAAATCAAAATCAACTTATTTATGAAGACAAAAAGTATCGAGATATGTATCAAAATTGCATATGTATTGGGTCTATCGAAATATCACATGCACTACTACAAATATTAGCTTAGGTAACGCCACTTAGATAGCGCTTTTTTAAAGAGCTATCCAAGTGGGCACTAGGATAGCGCTTATTTGTCTTTAAAAAAAAAAAATCAAAAAAAAAAAAAAAAACACTACAATAGCGCTTTTAATTTTTTTTTTCAGTTAAGCGCTATCTTAGTTATGTCTTAGATAGCGCTTTAAAAAACGCTATGAGAAAAAACGTTACCAAAACTACCATAGCGCTTTTAAAGTGCTTGCATAGCGCTTCCGAAGCACTATGCTACTTACATTTAGGATAGCGCTTTGGACTATCACTACTAAAGCGCTTATATAGCGCTATCTTAGTCTAGCAATTAAAAAAAAAAAAAATTTAAATTATCACTACTATAGCGCTTATATAGCGCTATCTTAGTCTAATAATTTAAAAAAAAATCAAATATCAAATTAAATCTCAAAACCCCCTCTAAACCCCTAAACCTAGGGGTGGGCATTTAGGACCGAAAACCCGGACCGAACCGACAACCGGACCGATCGGGTCGGTTCGGATCGGTTTTAATTTATTAAAAAAAAAATCGGTTGTAAAAGCCCGGCCCGCCCCGAAGTTTCTGGTCCGGGCCTCGGTTTCTATTTCTAAAACCCGTCGGTTACCCGACCCGGCCCGCGTATGAATGAATAGTTAAAAAAAAAAAAAAACCCTACATGCATTGCCATTTATTGTCCGCTGCTTCTCATTTACTGTGTGCGACTCCTCCCCTCCCTGACCTTGTGTGTGGCGACTCCTCCCCTCCCTGACTTTGTGTGACTCATTACCTCCTCCTCTCCTCCTCGACTTGGCTACTCCTCTCGGATCTCTCCTACTCGACGTTGTCTCCACTCCAGTCTCTCTTCACAAAGGTACAGTACTGAAGTCACTACTCTGTGTGTTACTCTGTTTTTGAAGTTTTTCTATATGTGACTCTGTTTACAACATTAACTGGATTCAGTGATTCACATTAACTCGAAATTTGGACTGATTAATCCCAAATTTCTCTCAAGGCACTAGATTTGCCATGGTAATCCTAAAATCCCACTCCCCAACAAAAAACTAAAAATAAAATATAAATAAAATTCACACTTGTTCTAATTCTAATTGGACTAAGAAAGTAATTTAGGACGACTATATATGTATATACTCTCAACATAGGAATTTCCCTCAACAAATGTGCTCTTCAGGTTAACGTATCAGTAAATGAAAGATTTGCAGTTTTTCTACTTATGAACCAATGGGTTTTAATGTACTGGTAAAAAGTTGTATGCTATAACAAGAGAATTGAAAACAATTTATTCACAAAAGAGAAGCTAACTCTTTCTCACTCAACCTGACACCGACTAGTAGAGAAAATTTCATCTTTCGAGTGACATTCAGTATTATTTCATGTGTGTATTAATTCACTTCTCTTTCACATGTTTAAGATACCGAGTACATGTCATAGATCTGGATCCCTCGTCGGTAACTTCCGGTGGCTGGCTGGAAGATACCTCACTTGTAGAAAAGTACTCAATATCCGAAGAAGCTTATGATAAACTAGATGGTGAGTTATTTGTCTTAGCATGATTATGATGATAAACCTTAAACACCCGTATATGTTTTCTTGGAATTCGAAGTTGACCTTTGCCCATATGTTGTATACAAGAAATTTAAACATGAACATGGGTCCACCAAATTACATCTCATGTAGGAAAAAATTCACTAAAAGAGGAGCAACAATGATGGCTCCAATTATAACCAGGTCATTGAGTAACAGACCAGTTGTCACACTAGAATGAAGTGCCAGCTCCATTTTGTTACGAGGGATCCAATTTTATTTCTACTACTATATTTTGAGATGTTGCTTAAAAACCAAGAACAATCTTGAGGAGCACTAAATTTTCCGTATGCTATGACCTTCATGATCAAGTTGTTGTGAACTCGAGACACCCATGGATGGATTATTTTACATGAGCTTGAATAATTGATCATTGATGGCTGATTTACTCCAAAGCAGATTTCTTTCAATCTATGTTTGATTATCTACTTTATTTGCTTTTCATTGATCTTTTGTGGTTAGCTGGTTCAGCATATGCAGGATATCCCTTGAGTTATGATTATGCATATTTCCTCTTTTTTCTCGGATGGAAAGTAGCAACATATTTGTAGTACTACTTTTTTGTTGGGTAGTAAGGGACTAAGGGATTTCCCTTCGAGGACCTTGTTTATGTGGTTGGTAGTTTAGGTGCTTGGTAGACCGATTTTTAGAACACTGGTTTTATATTGATTTTTCTCCCATTCAAGTATCATAGTTGAAGGCCATTACACTTGTAAACATAGAGCAATCAGCAATATATATTAAAGAAAAAATAGTGAGGAACTTTTAGAATAATATTATCAGTTATTGATGAATTCAAGGATGCACAGACACAGGCACGCACGTCGTGTCAGACACCGACACAGACACAGACATGACATGTTGACTCGACAATTTTCCGAAAACTAGGACTCAAGGGCCTGGTGACATGTCATAATTTTATTTTAGTTTAAATTTATTTATAAGATTAAAGTAAAAAAGAACAAGAAGTGTGAAGATGAAGATGAAAATGAAGCACAAATTGTGCTGGAAAATTTAAAAAAAAAAAGAATATAAAGAAGAAAAACATAGAAAAGAAGATGTAAAAAAGTAGAGAAGAATATGACACTCTGTCTCAAGAAAACAAATAATGTAGAGGAGATGAAAAGCAAAGGAGAGAGGAAGAAACATAGGCTACCTCTATGCATCATCGCTTCTTATCTTGCATCGCAATTGGAATTTTTTTTTTTTTTAATACTTTAGATAGATTAACAACCTTCAAATTAGGTGGTTGTCTCCGCCCACCTAAAAGTAAAAAATAAAATAAAGTTTGTTGTCTAGTCTTGATTGTGTTCTAACCGAGTTTTGGGTGTCAAAGGCGTGTCCAACACGTTGACTACACAACCATGTGTTTGACACCTTTCGACACGTTGACCATGTGTCCGACGGGTGTCAGCGACGTGTCGGATACATGTCGGACACGGGTACGGAAAATTTTCCGAAGAGTCCATGCTTCCTTGGATGCATTATGTTCATCAAAATTATGGATTAATTGGTGGCTCCGAAAAAGAAGCTTTGAAGCCCCTCATAAACATGTTATCCTATTCAGGCGTATGTTTACATACTGTTTATGTCCATTGATATCATATCTGTTTATGTATGTTGGAGTTGTAGTGACGTGCTTTAACTTTTAACTTTTGTTTTTGTTCCTAGATATATGATAACTACATGGAAGATCAATGTGCAAATGTCAAGGTGAGCACCTTTTCTTTCAGTTTTATTTTGTATACTTTCTTCTTTATATTACCTGATAATTGAACTAATAGTGGTTGTTGGTGGATGTATCATTCTTTCCTGCGAAGTGCATCACCTTTTGTTGAAATTAATGCGAAATTTCATTCAAGTCCAACCTTCTTAAAGCATCTTATACTCCTAGGGTTTACCATACCCATCCATTGCCTAAAGAGAGTGATAATTTTCCATCTGTGTGCTTCGATATAAGGAAAAAATTTCTGTGGTTTACGCCTTATTTACATATATGTCAAAGGAGAAATCCATTCCCACTCTAGCCCATCTCAAGCTATAGCAGAGATGACCTGCTATTGTAGATGAAATTGCGTGCTCTTTCTATAATCACTGAATAGAATTATGCAGTCAATTAACTAAAAGGTAAAATTTGGAAGATGAACCTGTATCTATTTACTGCAGAACTGGGTCTTTTGCCAAAGATACCTCTACAATTTAGACCTACATTATGAAATGAAAAATGCAGCTTATCAGTTGGGATGGACTAGTACAGTTTTCCTAGTACAGAGAATATCCTAACCTGGGCTCCCCAAGACAGTTTATAATAATAGAAACATTCTGATAACTCAGGTTTTAGAAACATTCTGATAACTTTTAGGGATTAGAAATGTTCTAATAATTCTTAGGATTAGAAACATTCTGATGACTCTTAGGAATTTGCAACAGATATTCCAAGTGGTTCTAGCGTCCAAATCCAATAAGCGTAAGGTAAACAAGAAGCTGTATTATATCTGGCGATAATTCAAATATTCATATAAACATTTATGTGGTCATTTCCATATTCAAAATGATGGGCCTAAAACAACACTTGATAGTAAAAATCACTTTAGCTTACAATACGTTCATAGCTAGTAACAACTTACAACAAATATCTTTTGGTTTATTTATTTATTTTCTGAAAAGATCAAACAAATTTTTATTGATGAAATTTTTATTGATGAAATTTTTATTGATGAAATCTTAAGGATCCAATGATTTTGAAAGAGTTGAACGACGAGCCGTATGAGGTGAAAATCTCATTTACGGTCATCCAGCTGCATCAGACCACACAGCCTGAAGCTCTTTTCTTCAGATTACTTCCGCATGGAAAGTATTTAACGGATAATTCAGCTTTGAACTGATTCTACACCTTTTGTACACTGCTCTAGCTACAACTTTATATGATGTGTTGAAAATCCCGGATTTCCTAATTGTAGAAATTGTTAAAAGATGGCTATAAATAGTTATGTGCCTAAGGCTGACACATACACAAGAAGTTCAAGATGGTGAGTATAGTTGAAGAAGTTGTACCATCAGAAAATAAAAAGTCGATAGGCCGAAATTCACTGAAATTGAACACTCTTAACAGTTGCACGAATCCAAATTTACTGACTCCCCTTGACATACATCAATGTCTAACACCTTCTCAGGCTCGTGTCATATATCACAGTTTGTGTCTTTGTTGTCCGATGTGGGGAAGGATAGCTTGGTACTCAACCCGAGCGCTATACTCTTTCAACGGAGCATTGAAACAAGGAACTTGCTTATGTTCTAGGTCTACAGCTCTATCGAAGATTGAGAATAATCATGATTTGTTACATCTTCTTCTAAAAACATCTCCAGGGGAAGACACCAAACCTAAAAATATATAGGTCTGAAACATTTTTCTCCTCTATTTCATTATATGGTGGTGGGTTTGTTAGTATTTTGTGCAGTCTTGGCACACTCGCTTGCACTTGTGCAGGTGGACTTGCATAAGCTGTTAGTGGTAAGTCAAACAGGCCTTAAATTTCACAATTTACTGCTGGAGATGATGCTCTAAGCAAATTCTTTCAGGAGTGGGTAAGCTTGGTTCCACAAGATAAGGCAATGTTCACTACTACAAATATAGGCTTGCATAGCGCTTAAAAATAGGCTTAGATAGCGCTCAAAAAAGCGCTATGCAAGGCGCGTACTTGAATAGCGCTTCGTTTAAGCGCTATCTAAGCGTTAATTTTTTTTTTTTAAAATTAGCTTGCATAGCGCTTTTATGAGCGCTATTTAATTTTGTTGATTTTTTTTTAATTTTTTTTTTTTTTTGATTTTTTTTTTAATTAGCTTCTAAAGCGCTATTTAATTTCGGTGAATTTTTTTTATTAACTACCATATAATATTTTTTTATATAATATTTAATATAATAATGACAACGTTCAATCAATCAATAAAGACACAACATGATAACTAACTGTTTCTCATTCATTCAAAATATAATTTAAGCATTCATACAAAATTGTTAATATGCTATCATATATATACACCAGCTTTTTTGGCCACGAAATGAAATGGCCAACAACTTCTCCTACAGTCCTAACTTCGTCTGTACATTGCGGCACCGCTGAATGTTTCTCAGATTCTACCGCCACTTCAAATTGTATCCTCGCATAACCTGAAATTGCATCATGGCATTGTATAAGTATAACAACACACACACACACTAAGGAGGAAATTGTAGAAGTTGTGATACCTGATATGCAGAGGAGGCAGTGCCAAGGAGGAAATTGCTTGGGAATGGAGAAGAACCATCACTTGTAGTTTGATGTATGGGATCAGCAAGGAAACCAAGTCTGGTGAAATCATTTTCCATCTCAACATAGTCCTCATTTACAGCATGGACAACAGCATCAATCAAAATCTGTTTATTTTGCTGCAAATACATAAGGATAAAGAGAGTGAGCACCATGTTGCAAATAGACCAGAAGGCAACCTGTTCCTGTGCATGTATATGTGTACCATATGGCACAGCACAGCTTCTAAAATCTAAAAATAGTAAGCTGTAACAGGCATCGATATGAATGAAAGAAAGCAGCATTTATTGCTGGCATTGCCACTTCTCCAATAGTTGAATTGAAAGAAAGCAGAGCACCAATATTCACAACACTTGGCCTTTCAGTTAGCATATGAATAGTGAAGATAAATACAGTGACGAGCTGTAATACCCGAAACGGACCTGTTCTATCTACACCCATTCGCTGATAGGACTCTAAAGCAGCCTTTAGTCTTTCATCGTCAAGTGACAGTAAGGCTTCTAGTTCTCTTATTGCGGAACCAAACATGCAAGGGAAGTCCTTGAAGCTGCATCATGCAAAATAAAGCTCCACTATCGGGCAGAACGATTGATGCTTTCAAGTAATATGTAGCTGCTACCGACCAGCTGCAGTTTTGGGCATTAGGAATCAAATAAAGCTCCCTGTATCGAGCAAGATCCCCAAGACAAACCAAATAACGATGACATGAAGACTGACATCTGTGCCTTTTCATCATGTCCATGGAACTGGAAAGAGTACCATCATTGAGAACTTCGCCTGAAAACCCATAACTTCTTCTGACTTTCACAATCAAATCTTGGTAAAACTCTGCAGCTTTTGACAAGAATGATTTAAAACCTTCAAGAAGATTCTCACTATTTTGCTGCACAGAGGCAATATTTTTCTCTTGTGATAAGTTTGTGCCTTCTTTATTAGTCAAACTTTCACGAATTCTATTTCGATATTCATCAATGTGTTTATAGTGAAGCTTCCATAGACAGTATTCAATATCTTGAAGTTCACCCAATTCATAGTCATTCAAGAGGATTTTCGCATAGCTAGAACGAGCTTTACTGTATAATTCCTGAACATCAGCACTCAGAATACCCTTAACGTGGACCAACTTCCACAACTGTTTTTCTGCATTAACAGCCTGTATCACAAAAATCCCAACGTCAGGCACCACATCTTTGTTCTTTCTCTCTCTCTTTTATTTCACTAAGCATAATAGAAACAATTTCTTTTTAATAAAGCAACCTAGCAGAATCGCAACTTTTAAACTTACCTCATCAATATGATTTTGAATGTGATCCTGATCATCAAGAGGACGTTGTGGATTCAAATGCATGAAAGGAGAGGTTACAACCCGTTCTATGGAAGCCTGTGTATTAGGCATAGGTCTGCTAGTAAGGAAGAGGTACAAGTTCAATCCCTCAGGAAAGTAAATTCTTATATATTTACCATACCTAACAAAAGCAGACAAAAGTTAGTAAAGCATGGGACTGCATTGATTAAGAGGAATGTAAACAGAACAAATAAAAAGATGGGAACTGAAACTCTAAAGTAAATTAATTAAACTACAAGATTTTTCTCACTTCCTGCTTTGCTAAGATAATTTTAGATACTGCGTGTACATTTAAACAATAGATATTTGTTAGTGACACTCACCTAGCTGAGGATAACAAATTTAATTGACATAACAATAACAATAGTAATGAAATCAATTGTAACTGAGGTGTGATATACAGAACCTAAAGTCAAGCAAAGCTATTAGACTATCATAGCTTATTCTATCAGGTCTTTTTTTTAGAACGACATCAGGTCTTCAAGAATTTTGAAAGAGAAAATTATATATTCATCAGAATGTAATTTTTTTAGGACTCCATTTTGTGTATCCTCTTTTTTCCCCCATTACTGGAATTTGATTTACAATACTCTTTCGTCTTTAAAGTTTGGACTATTCGGGAGCATTACAACAGCAAAAGTAAAGGGTAATCACTTCAGCCCCTTGAACATACTGAAAGTCAGCAGTCCTAAAAACTACTCAGAAACACTGAAAGCTGGATGCCAACCAGTAAGCGTGGTACTCGATGAATTTATCTTTAGAGCATTCTCCTCAATACAAATTTCAGCTAACGTTAAAACTTGTCATCCTCCAATCACTCATTTTCCTTGTAGCAACTCTAATCAATGCCCTTATCTTCATAGTCTACTAATTAAGGCCTTAAGAAAATACGCCTAAATTACCTATTTAGAAACCATGAATAAGCCCTAAAAAGAAGTAACACAGGCCTTAATCCCTAGTCACTCGGAATATCAATCTTTATCAGTTTTTCCTATAGCTCAAGCTTTTCTTTTATGAAACAGAAAATAATAAATAGCTAGTTCCCCAAAATCAAACTCCCAATGACTGGTTGAATTTAGATATCTAACTGTTACCTGTATACTCAACACATATTTGCTCCATCATAATCTTATGTAGCAGAAATTACTTAACACTGAAAAAGAAACTCAATGGAAGAATTGCACTGTAAGAGAGATTATGGATATAAAAAAATTCAAGAATATTTACATCGGATTCACATATGCACAAAAGAAGCTGCAAGATACATATGTAAAGCTAGTCTGTAAAATTGGTTTAAGCATCTTACCTTCAGAGGACAACAGTTCCCTCATGTTAGTTTGAGAACAGAAGACAAAAGCTATCTATAACCGCATCCATTGAACATATCAGTAGTCCTTTACCATTTCAATAATAATGAGACAAAGGTCTGATATCATACCTAGACAGATTATTGAAATGACATATAGTAGGCTTTTTATGTGGATATATTAGATGGTTTGGCATGCTTACATGATTGTTAGTTTCCGATTGTACTGAAGGATATATTAGATGGTTTGGCATGCTTACTTCTGTATCCTTGAGTATATCATGAGTATGTATAAGCATATAACTTGGTCGATCATGTAAAAACTTAGTTAGTCGTATAACAAGACAGGACATTCATCTCTTAGGCTATGTTTAAAAGAAACTTTCTCCAAGAAAACTTGCCAAAAGTGAGAAAATAGAAGAGAAAAAAGGGAGAGAAAATGCAAAACATGAATTTAATGATAGTCCCTACCCTCATGTTTTCGACGAAGTTGTGGAAAATGTTTTGTTAGGATGGGAGCAAACAATATTTTCTCAAGATATATGGTCATCTTCCACCTCAATTCTGGATTGCTTGTTGTCTCTCGCTGCTTTTCCTGCTAACTCCAACACCTGATAAGAAGAAACCCATTGTAAATTAGATTCCCAATTCATTAGGTCAAAATTGTTCAAGTCTGTTTCACAAAAAATCACAAATTTAAGCACCATAATCAAAGTCCATTGTCAATTTCATAAAAATAAACCAAAACAATCAAACCCCATGTAAACATAAACATGATTCAATTTCGTTTCAGAAAATCAAAAAATTAGGGCACAAAAGGCAAATCAAAACCAAACTAATGAAAACCCATTCAAAATCAAAGCATGCTTAACCAACCCGGTTCTAAAGATATAAACTTGAAACAAAATACCCAGATTTAAATGAGCTTCCGACTCCTCGGTTCCTCGCCTCCTCTGGTTCCTCGCCTGAGTCGCCTCCTTCCTCGGTTCTTCGCCTCCTCTGGTTCCTCGCCTCCTTCCTCGGTTCCTCGCCTCCTCTGGTTCCTCGCCTCGGTTCCTTGCCTTCTCGCCGCATCGCCTCTGTGTGTGTTTGAGAAGGGGAATTCTAAATGTCGAGGAAACCAAAATCTGAAAAAATGAAAAAATGAGGGTTTGTGATCTTAACCGTCCGATCATATCAAGATCTGAAAAAATGAGATTTAATTTGATATTTGATCAAAATCGAAGAGCTATCCTAGTGCCCACTTGGATAGCTCTTTAAAAGCGCTATGCAAGCACTTTAAAAGCGCTATGGTAGCTTTGGTAACGTTTTTTCTCATAGCGTTTTTTAAAGCGCTATCTAAGACATAACTAAGATAGCGCTTAACTGAAAAAAAAAATTAAAAGCGCTATTGTAGCGTTTTTTTTTTTTTTTTTTTTTTTTTTTAAAGACAAATAAGCGCTATCCTAGTGCCCACTTGGATAGCTCTTTAAAAACGCGCTATCTAAGTGGCGTTACCTAAGCTAATATTTGTAGTAGTGGTTGACCTTTGCGTATCTGTCATCAAAACATGCTTGGAGATCATGTGGGGAACTCCTTGACCACACAGAGAAGTCATAAGGACTAAAAAAAAACAATTCAATCAGGCTCATCTTAGAATACTTTTATCGATAGTAAAAAAAAAAAATACTCTTGGTGAAAGCTTAAGCCATTGAATATCTCCCTAAAGATGTGTTAAATTATCACCTTTTCTTTTGGAATCTGAATCTTTTAGTGCTACCAATGTGGTAGGGAATGCTTTTTTTTTTTTTTTTTTTTTTTTTTTTTTTTAAAACCTCCAGAGGGGAGGGGCAGCTATGGGATGCCAGACCTTAATTAAATATCAAAAAATGACTTACATTCTGTACGGGGGTGCATTACGACTTTACCCGTATTAAGAACCAAGCAGAAACCAAAAAAAAAAAAAAAAAAAAAAAACAAAACATATTTCTAAACAAGATACGACAAAACCATACCCATACTAAACCAAATGATGGCATCCAAAGATAGCACAACACACTACCTGTAGAAAAGCACTCTCATTTAAAAGCCGGAAGTCTAAGGTATGCCGTCTTATTCTTGTCAAGAATAATTAGGGACTTTATTCTTTTAGGAAGCGATTCCCACGAATAATTCCGAGAACTATGTTCCTTTTGAGCTAAAGTAGCCAAGGCGTCAGCTACAGAGTTTGTCTCTCTGAACACATGGATGCAATGCCACCCCGTATCCTTAATCATCGCCCATATCTCCCTCCACCAATTACTTAGGAACCAAGGAATTTTTGATTGATGGAAAAGCCATTGTTTAACCACCATTGAATCCGTTTGAATGACAAATGGTCGGACACCTTGGGCAACACAAAATCTCAAGCCTTCAAGCAAGGCCCTCGTTTCCGCCGAATTATTTGTTCCTTCTCCGAAGAAACGTTGACCAGCCGCCACAAAGTTACCTTCTTCATTTCTAATAACAAAACCTCCAGCAATAGTCTTCTCCCTGCAAGAACCATCTACATTGAGCACATACCATCCCATAGGAGGGAAAGTCCAATACACCACCCGGGGCGGAGTCAGATTAACTTTGATTTCCTGGATACCCAATCTATTGAGCAAAGCCCTATTATTGTCCTTTGATTTAGGGATAAAAAATTTTGCAACACATTTGATCCAATGATACACTTTAATGATTACATAGCTGAACGAGCACTCCTTCCCATCATAAAGTTTTCTGTTTCGCTGAATCCAAATCTCCCATAAAACAAAAAGAGGAGTGAGATGAGTGAGGGTACCTGATAAGGTAGAGATGTTCGCCTTCCTGAACCACGCCTTTAACATGGTATAGACTTCAACCGGCCTATGGACATGAATGTCAAAAATCAAATCGAAATGTCTCCACACTCTACAAGCTAAATCACCTTCCAAGAAAAGATGTTTAATGGTTTCCTCCTCAGCATGAAAACAACAACCGCATTTAGAAGCCAAGTGAAATCCAATTCTTCTAATTTCACCATCTATGGGAATAGCCCTTTTAATAACTTTCCATGTGAAAACGGAAATTTTAGAAGGCAAAAGAGGGTGCCATATCCAATTCCAGAAATAATCAGGTGTCCCTCTACCACCTAGGATTTTACAAACAGAGCTGATAGAAAATATACCATCATTAGTGGGCATCCAAATTCTGGTGTCTCGATCTCCATCATGACCTTTCACGATTGTCTTATAAGCCTCTTGAGCGCGTCTTTTTATTTCCGGGGTTAGCATTCTGAAATTAACCCTGCTCATTTGCCGTAAGGAAGGCCACATATCATTAGTCTCCGCGTCCCCATTCCTTATAAATAGTTCATCCTTAGCCCATTGTTCTTCAAAGAAACTGACGCTACCTCTAGTAATCATCCAGGTGGAGTTTTCCACTATGAAATTTTTATGCATCAACAATTCTTTCATGAAAGGTGAGGCCCCAGCTTTAAGTTCCTGCTTTCGGATTGGAACCCCTGGCTTAAAATATTTTTTCTTTAAAAAATTAGCCCATAAAGAGTTAGAATGCATCAGGTTCCAAAGGGATTTAACGCGAAAAGCTGTAATAGTGTCGGCCAGACTTCGAACATGTAAGCCACCTTCTTCCTTAGTAACACTGATTTTGTGCCACGCAATCCATTTCCTTTTATGTCTCCCTTCATGATCACCCCAAAAGAAATCAGCAAGCAATTTCTGAATAGATTGCAAAATCCTCCTAGGAACCACTGTAGCTGCTATAGTGTAAATCGGCATAGACAAAAGAACATGTCGGATCAAAGTCAATCTTCCCCCAGGCGACAGCAGTCGAGATTTCCAGCCCTGAATTCTATTGTGGATCTTATTAACCAAATCATCATAAAAAGAAATTCTGCATCTACCTTGATAAATGGGAACTCCGAGGTACGTGAACGGGGACTGTTTGTAAGAAAAGCCTGTCCATAATCTGATCCTGATGATAATGTCGGCACTCACTTTCTCATCCATCATGAAAGAACTTTTTGCCGTATTGATTTTCTCTCCTGAGGCCCGACAGTACCTATCAATAAACTTCATACATCCCGCAATGGATTTTTTCCTACCATTCAAGAAAACCAGTGAGTCATCAGCATATAAGAGGTGAGTAATCGGGGAGGCCGTCCTTGGAACATGATAAAATCCAATTTCCCCTCTACGAAAAGCGCGAGAGAGTCCTCTACTTAGAACTTCCGCAGCAATGACAAAGAGCAGGGGGGAGAGAGGATCTCCTTGTCTAAGACCCCTGGAAGATCTGAAATATCCGTCATACTTGCCTTGCATCAACACCGAAAATCCACATTGAGTTATACAGTTAGAAATCAGGTGACATATTCTATTGTTAAAACCAAATTTACGAAGGACCGCCAATAGATATCCCCATTGAATTCTGTCATACGCCTTTTCCATATCCAGCTTGAAAATTACATTGTTGCCAATAACTTTTTTGCCAATCTCCCTCATTAATTCTTGAGCCAAGCCAATGTTCTCTGAGATAAGTCTCCCTTGGACAAAAGCCCCCTGCTCTAAAGAAATAATATTTGGGAGAATCTTCCCCAACCTCAAACAAAGAATCTTACTAAAAATTTTATAAACCACATTGCACAGACTGATAGGTCTAAAATCAGAATAAGATACGGGCTCGTCAATTTTAGGAATAAGAGCTAAAAAATTAGAGGAGAAGCTACCTGGCATCGCTTGGCAATCAAAAAATTCCGTCGCGGCTTTCCAAATATCTAGACCAATAATGTCCCAGCATTTGTGAAAGAAACCAGCTGTAAACCCGTCCGGGCCCGGTGCACTATCATGAGCAATGCTAAAAGCTGCTTGTCGAACTTCCTCTAAATTCGGAGAATTCAGGATTGATTCACAGTCTGCCTCCCTTATCAAAAGCGGAATGCACTCCATGAGTTCTGGATCCTCTTGATAACCACCTGCAGATAGCAAAGCTTCAAAAAAATTATTCGCTTCTAAAATAATATCTCTCGGATCCGTGATTAAATTCCCTGCCCTGTTATGTATTTTTGAAATCATTCTCCTTTTTTGCTTGGCTTTGACGGAAGCAAAGAAAAATTTAGTGCATGCATCTCCTTCTTTGAACTCCTTTTCGCCTGATTTTTGTTGCCAAAAAATTTCTTCTCTGACCAGAGCCAGTTTGAGTTCAGCCTGACATCTATTCAGATTAACCATATCATTTGTATCCCAACCCTGCATAAGATTGAATTCTAATCGGGCAATCTCATCCTCCAGACCTCGAATAGTGCTGAAAATGTTGCCAAAAGTTTCTTTATTCCATATTTTCAAAGCTCCTCTAAGGCGCTTAAGTTTCATGGCCACGATAAACATATTTCCAGAACCACCTACCGGAGAGTTCCAGTTTCTGTCCACAAATCCCAAAAAATCATCATGAGTTAACCACATATTTTGGAATCTGAAAGGGGACATACCTGCTCTTTGTGTCAGAGGCAAAGAAAGAAGCAGTGGAGCGTGATCCGAGCACACCCGAAGGAGATGATCAACTCGAGAATGCTGCATAAGATTAGACCATTCTACATTACCTAAAAAACGATCCAGTCGAGCCCAGGTTCTGTCATCTCCTCTTTGGTTGTTACACCAAGTAAACTTTGGTCCTTCAAACCCACAATCTGTAAGACCGCAGCTCGATATACATCTAGCAAAGTCTGATGAAGCTAGATGATTATAAGGACGACCGCCTAATTTTTCACCGCCGTCAACAATGACATTGAAGTCGCCGCCAATGAGCCAAGCTTCATCCATACCCATCGCAATGTGGTCCATGGCCTCCCATAATGTTCGTCGCTCCTGAACTGAACATTTTGCATATACAAAGGAAATGAAAAAGACAATATTGGAAAAAAGGATAGTAATCTTACAATGAAGCAATTGATCGGTGCGTAATAATATGTCCACTTGTAAGTGATTATCCCAGAAAAGCCATATTTTGCCTCCAGCATCCTCATTCGTTGCAAAGCAAGGCAGCCTCACTTTACCTGCAATCTCCATGTGCCTTGACGCTTGGATCATCGGCTCCGCAATGGCAAGCATCTTAACATTCTTTTCTATAACCAGCTTTTTTAATCTGCTACGGGTTGCCCGGTTGCCAACTCCCCGTGCATTCCAGAACATTATATTATCTATCATTAGGGACACCTGGATTATTCATATTGCGTGTCACTCGCCGGCTCCCCCCCTCGGTTCCCTTCTTTGAAGTCTTCTTTTTGCCTTTCGTCCTTGCTACATCAGATTGATGGCCAGCCTCAACCCGGTTAGTAGAAGACGTATTTGCATATGATTCATCATCCGACAAAGCATTATTCCCGAGCTCGGTGCATCCTACCTGCATCTGCAATTGTTGTGCATTAACTGTTTCTTCTGGATCTTGAGGGTTGTCAGCATGCATTTTCACTGGAGTAAAGGTTCCATCTCCCTGCGGCTGTTGCAGAGATTGTGTACTCTGTTCCAGGGTTGATCCCTGCCTTTGCTTTCCTAAATCTGTGAACGTACCTGTGGGGACAGCGGCCTGTGAACTCATATGGTCCTTTGTTTCAACAAGTTTGGACCGACCTTGGTCATTCTCGGAACTACTATCGGCCACAAAAGGAACCGTCCATATCGGTGTCGCTTTAGAAAATCCGTCAACAGACTTTGCTTCATCACATGGCTCTGACGGCCTTGCCATTTTAATTTCCGAGGATGTGTAACCAGCGCCCTTTAAAAGGTCTTGTGTATTTTCAGTTTCGGCTTTAGTCCCACTTGTGTGTTGAAACGCCATGTTTTTTGCTGCTTGTGGCATCGTTTCTGCTTCATTACCCTCATCAACTCCTTCCGAGTGTTCTTCCGAAAGGGCCCCAAATTTGTTAAGGGATATCACATTGTCAGAGGCCTCTCCCCTTATCGTCACCTTTGTGTCTTTATCAGGTGTACTACTTATCTCAACTCCTTGCGAATTTTTGGCTCCACTAGTGCCTATGTGGCCATTATCTTTCCTCGCTTTTTTGATCACCGGGACATACATTTGTTTCGGCTCTTGAGACTCTTGCATCCCTTCAACCAAAGTTTGTTTTTGCTTGGACTTAGCACGAAGTGGCAACTCTTTATCAGGAGCTCCCATAGGAGTTGGCTTCGCATTTTTCCTTCCAATCAATTTTCGACAATAATCTTTCTCATGGCCAATTAAGGAGCAATGATCACAGTATTTGAAACCAGGATACTCAATTTTTTGCCAATATCCTCCATATTTTGGGCTCTCAAGCCATATCTTATGTGGAAGAGGTTTAGAGACTTCCATCTCTACACACATGCGAGCGACCGTTGGACGTGCAAAGTATCTCGTGCCATCATCAATCCGAAGAAAGGTGCCGAAGGAGTTACCAATTGCCTTCATGATTGCCGGGAGAAAAAAAGCGAAAGGAAGATTTGGAAGTTCAACCCATAAAGGAGCCACTTCCGGGTCTGCCCGTAGACTAAAACCTGGATGCCAACGAAACATTTTATATCGAACTCCTCTAATAGTAAAAGATTCTTTGGATAGCACTTTTTTGACCTCATCTTCTGATTGTAAATAAACCATCACATGCCTAGGATCGATAAGCCCCATTATGAAATCTCCGGATATCCCCCAAAAGCGATGAATGGAGTCTCGTATCGAATCCAAAGACGGCCTGAAACTAGAGAACTTCATAACTACAATATGATTAGCAACATGAGACTCACCTCTTGCAACATCCGAATCAGAAAGCCGCAAAGCCGGACTGCCATCTTTTCGAAATGTCGTGGAATCTGTCGGTTTATCGTCCAGAGTATCTGTCATCGCCTTCCCAAGCACCTGCGCGAAGGAAGGCCTAGAAAATTCCTCCGCCTCCTTGCCAGCCGCAGGGACAGCCCCCGTGGCTGGCTGAGACACCGCCATGAGGACAATCCGTCTCCACTATCAGGCTATAGCCACTCCCTGGATGGTGAAAATCAAGGAGGAGAATCGATGAAAACTCGATCAAAACTCAGAACAGGAATCAAAAGCTGTCCTGGATCGATCAAAGCTCTGTGCAGGAAATCGATCTCTGACCAGGATCGATCAAGCTCTGTCCAGAAGTAGAGAGATCGATATCCAAGCCAGATCGATATCCACAGAACCAAGCAGAAGCCGTGAGCAGATCGATATCCAAGCAGCCAAACAGACAAGCAGCTGTCAAGGATCGATCAAAGCTCTGTCCAGGAAAGCAATCTCTGTCCAGGAACGATCAAGCTCTGTCCAGAACGTAGAGAGATCGATATCCAAGCCAGATCGATATCCACAGAAAAGGCAGAAACCGTGAGCAGATCGATCTCCAAGCAGCCAAACAGATCGATGGCCAAGCAGCTGTCCAGGAAAAGACTCTGTCCAGGAAAGCAATCACTGTCCAGGATCGATCAAGCTCTGTCCAGAAGAGTGTAGAGAGATCGATATCCGAGCCAGATCGATGTCCACAGAACCAAGCAGATCGATACCCAAGCCGTGAGCAGATCGATCTCCAATCAGCCAAGCAGGTCGATGGCCAAGCAGCCAAGCAAATCGATCTCCAAGCAGCCAATCAGATCGATGATCAAGCAGATCGATGGCCAAGCAGGTCGATGGCCAAGCAGGCAAGCAGTTCGATGGCAAAGCAGCCAAGCAACCAAGCAGAAAAGCAAGCAAGTCTCGTTAGCCAGGCAGCATGCTCAGCAGATCGATACTGTCTCTCTGTCACTGTGAAGTCACAAGCAGTGAGCAGACGACGATGCTCTGAGCAGGCGATGCTCTACAGATCGATACTCTTACCACTGATATTGAGAGGGGTGGCTAGAAGAGACGGCGGCCAGGCTGGGTGGCGGCCGGTCGAGCTAGCACCCAAAGGTTGGTGGCGGCGGCTATTCAGGGAATGCTTTTGGTTAGGAGGTGTTCAACAAAAAAAAAATGTGTCTTGGCAAATGTAAGATTCTTTTGATTAGTGTAACTTTTCTAAATTTCACAGGCACAGCAAAGATGAAATATTTAACGTGAAAACGATGTATAAAGATGAAATATTTCTGTGTTCTTCACTGCTTTTCTAGGAATAATTGTGTTCGTTTGTTGGTTTATTGATTTACTATACCTTTGTCATTTTATGAGAACTAACATAACATGCATGGTCAAGCTTTTTATAGAGGGTTTAAGTGAAATTTTCTAGTAATTTGTTTTTTTTTTTTTTTAAATTAACCTCCAGTGGGGAGGGGCAACTATGGAATGCCAGACCTTTATTACTTATCAAAAAATTGACTTACAGACGCTACAGGGGTACATTACGACGTTACCCGTATTAAAAACCAAAACAAAATAAAAACAAAAACTGTCCTTAAAACAGTTGCAAAGACAAAACGTTGCATCCTGAAAAGAAACAAATTGCAGAAAGTCCCAACCAGATTTAGCGCAGCACACTGAAGCGTAGCAGCACGAACTCTGTGTCGCAGCAGCGTGTTCGCAGCCACCATCGCGACACTGGACAGCACCCAGCACCTCGGCATCATCTCAGCAGGCCGCAGCATCGCAGCAGGCCGCAGCAACTCAGTAGTCCGCCTAGCTCAGCACCCAACACAACACACAAAACAGGGTATACTCTGTTTTGCAACAGAGTGCCCAACATAACCCTCGCATCCTGTTTTCGCAGAATATGCAGGTGTTGCAATGGTGCTGTCCTGTTTTCGCAGATTATTGTAGGTGTTGCAATGGTGCTGTCCTGTTTTCGCAGGAATTGGATTGCAAAAATTTTGAGTCCAAATAGTGCAAGTGATAAAAGCCAATTTCTCCTCTACGAAAAGCCCGAGAGAGCCCTCTGCTCAGCACTTCTGCTGCAATAACAAATAGAAGAGGGGATAGCGGGTCCCCTTGGCGAAGACCTCTCGAAGATTTAAAATATCCGTCATATCTGCCTTGCATCAACACCGAGAACCCGCAATGAGTAATACAGTTCGAAATCAGGTGACATGTTCTGTTATTGAATCCGAATCTGCGCAAGACTGACAAGAGGTATCCACATTCCATTCTGTCATAAGCCTTTTCCATATCCAATTTAAATATTATATTATTTCCATGGACCTTTTTCCCAATCTCTCTCATCATTTCTTGTGCCAACCCAATATTTTCAAAAATGAGTCTCCCCTTAACAAAGGCTCCCTGCTCTAGGGAAATAATATTTGGGAGAAACTTGGCCAATCTCAGACTAAGAATTTTGCTGAAAATTTTGTATACCACATTGCACAGACTACTAGGCCTAAAATCAGAATAAGAGATAAGTTCTGCAATTTTAGGAATAAGCGCCAAAAAATTGGAAGAAAATGAACCTGGCAGTGCACGACAAGCAAAAAATTCCTTCGCAACTTCCCAGATGTCGAGGCGAATAATGTCCCAACAATCCTGATAGAATCCAGCTGTGAAGCCATCCGGGCCCGGGGCACTATCATGAGGAATATTAAAAACTGCTTGCCTGACTTCCTCTAACTCTGGCCTCTGCATGAGAGTATCACAATCCTCCTCTCGTATCAGACTCGGAATGCAATCCATGAATTCAGTATGCTCTCCCGATGAAAGCAAGGATCCGAAAAAATTGTTAGCTTCCAAAATAATATTTCTCGGATCCGTGATTAAATTCCCCGCCATATCATGAATTTTGTTAATAGCTCTTCTTTTCTGTTTGGCTTTAACTGATGTAAAAAAGAATTTAGTGCATGCATCACCTTCTTTAAATTCCTTTTCACCTGATTTTTGTTTCCAGTAAATTTCTTCTCGCACCAACGCCAATTTAAGTTCATCCTAACATTTGTTCAAATTAGTCATATCACTTGGATCCCAACCCTACATTAGACTGAATTCCAGTCTTTCAATTTCATCCTCCAACCTTCTAAGAGTACTGAAAATATTCCCAAAGGTTTCTTTATTCCATCTCTTTAAAGCGCCTCTAAGACGCTTAAGTTTGGAGGCCACACTAAACATAGACCCATTGCCTTCTACGGCAGCATTCCAATTTCTTTCAACAAATCCTAAGAAACCATCATGAGTTAACCACATATTCTGAAATCGGAAAGGAGACATACCTGCTCTCTGTGACAATGGTAGAGAAAGTAACAACGGTGCATGATCCGAACAAGCTCTAAGTAGATGATCAACTCGAGCGTGCTGCATTACATTTAACCATTCTGAATTCCCCAGAAAATGATCCAATCTAGCCCAGGTTCTGTCCTCCCCTCTTTGATTGTTACACCATGTGTATTTAGGTCATTCAAAACCACAATCAGAAAGCCCGCAACTCGAAATACAACTGGAGAATTCTGTCATCGCCAAAATATTAGGAGGGCGTCCTCCTAACTTTTCGCCGCCTTCAACACTCACATTAAAGTCTCCACCAATGATCCATGATTCATTCATACCCATTGCAATGTGTTCCAGATCTTCCCATAAACTTTGCCTCTCCTGTACTGAACACTTTGCATATACAAAAGAAATGAAGAATACGATATTGGAAAAGAGAATATGAACCTTACAGTGCATTAGTTGATTCGTGTTGATCAGAACGTCAACTTGTAAGTTATTATCCCAGAAGAGCCAAATTTTACCACCATACTCATCATTCGTTGCAAAGCAAGGCAAGCTCACCTTACTTGCGATCTCCATGTGTCTTGAAGAGTGAATCATAGGTTCCGCAATAGCAAGTAACCGAACATTGTTATCTTTAACCAGCTTTTTGAGTCTACATCGGGTCGCCCGGTTACCAACTCCCCGTGCGTTCCAAAACATGATGTTATCTATCATTACTAACACTTGGGATAGCCATGTTTCTCGTCACTTTCCGAGACCCCACCACCGATCCGTTCTTAGAACTTTTCTTTTTTTCTTTCATCTTGACCTCACCCGAATGATACCCTGGATCAATCAAATTGTTCGAAGACATTTTAGTATCGGATTCATTATCCAACACCGCGTCACGGTCTAACCTTTTACCATCTCCCTGTTCCTGAATTATGTGATCAGTTGCGTCTTTAGCCTGGTCCTGCAAATTATCGGGGTACCTTGTAGCCTCATGTTCACCACGTTTCAGCTGATGCTGCTCAATCTGACTCTGTTTCGGCATCTGATCAAGCGGATTCTGTTTCAGCATCCGAACTTCACAAATTTTCAGCCTTTGCGCCGTTGAGTCTAGCGTATCCTGCAGTGACCCTTGAGCGGACAAGAGTCAACGAGGCTGATAGAGTGACCCTAATGAAGAAGATGAAGAGATGCATTGTCTTCTATCATGTTGTGGTGTGATATCTACTTAATGGAGGTTGTCTGTCACGGTGTGTTGTGATTTTCTACTTACAAGTCACTGAATGTGTGAGTTAATGGAGGTTTTTCCTCTGCCAGAAGAAGTCGGGACCAATGAAGTGCAGAAGATTTTGTGTCATTGTTATAGATGACTGATCGAAAAATTCAGAAAACGTTCAAATTTATAACAAAGTTAGTTCTTTTATTCTTTGCATAATTTAGGACTTAATATATTTTCATTAGCTAAATTATTAGAACCGAAACTAATCACTTCATCACAAATTCTTCCCACGGTTTTGATTGTTTCAACAGGATAGAGCCCACCAAGTGTTTCAGCACCTGATAAAATACCATCCGTTCCTGTGAGAAAGAAAAAGAAGCAAAAAGAGTTGGCTACAGAAAATGTGTGTGAGAGAGGGGGTGGAGAAAGAGGACAGCATTTGCGACATCAGTTGCTTCTGCACGAGTTGGACGTAGATTATCAGTCATACTATCCACTACCCGAGTAATAATAGCAGGTTTTCAAGCTAAGTTGCATTTGTGAACAGCACACTTCTGAAATAAAAAGACCTGCAAGTGAAAGAGGTTTTGAGCACGAATTCTTGATCCTCTACTTGTTGAAAAATAATAAATTTCCTAGCAGATTTTCTTTCTACTTTGTTCAATTTTACTTGTTACGATGCTAAGTACTTATTGTGATTAGTCCAGTACCCGCTTGGAGGTATCAAACCCCCCCTCCCCCCCCACCATATAAGGAAGCTTGCATTATAGATTGCATAAGTTTTCCAGTATGTTAACTTTTTAGTAATAATGTGTTGGACATGAAAAGAAACTTGTAAATAAACGATAAGTCGAAAACTGAAAGATGCCAATGGGGTACTAGCTCAGCTTGTAAGCTTGTGGCAGATGGTATCACAAGTTCAGGGTTCAAACCCTGCCAGCAGCATTGGGGAGAGAGGGTTAAGGGGATTAAAAAATAATAAATAAATAACTAAAAGATAAAACATGACGAAAGAAATAAATCTACGATAAAACGAATAAACAAAATAATTTTTTTTCTTCAATCAACCAATTAACCTATGGCCCTCCCTTTTATCATTAACCTAACTTCTATGACAAGAAACAAACCCAAAACCTAATTGAAAACCAATGTCCTAACTATTATGGACTGTTACTAAATGGACCCAATAACAATAATGCTAGAAAATACTAATAATATTACTAAATAACCCAATTATATCAACCTCCCCGGGTTGAAGAAACTCATCATCAAGTTTGAACTCGTACAAGTTTGATGAACACAAGCAACCACTGATAGAACACACGTGAAGCGCACAAACAGAAGACGACTTCAAACTTTACTTTTGTAGTGGCTCTGATTACAAACACGTAAATCCAAAATGTGCTACCAAATGGGAAGTTCAAAAGAGTCATTGGCGCAAAGGGTTATCCATTGCAAAATGCCAATGTGTGGGAGCACAAATTTCTAGAATTGAGCCTCATAATTGTCCCAAATTGGATCCGAAAATTTATCTGGTGGTGGTAAACAATCGAATCAGAAACATTACAAGAACCAACAACTTGTGATGGTACTGACTAGTTAATGGGGTGGAAATAGCCATAAGGGATCAGGGGCTTAAATAAAAAAATCATGGGTAGGGACTGGAATGAAAATAGAAATGGGGCATGATTGACAATTGTCCCTTCTTCCCCAATTCGATGCAAATAGAGGGGAGTGTGGGGAAGGTCTGCAATAGATGCGATGAGTACGATGGAGAGGGGGTTGTGATGAAGGGATTTGAGGGAGGGGTTTTTTATGGTGGACGAGATGTGGTGAAGGTTTGGGGGTTTGTCTATCCACTGGAATCATCGGTAGACTCTGCGTGGATGATTGGTTGACTGTGGGTGGTCGATCGATCTTGTGAGGGTTAAGGGATAGTTCGGGCGGCGATCGACCTGGGAGGGTTGATCATTTGATGCTTGGAGAATAGGAGGTCGATCGAGAGCGGAAAGGAATTGTGGGGTCACGGCGCTGTCGTCGACAGTTTTGGGGTAGGGCCCATGTGGTGTTGCCGGTGGCGGTGGTGTTGTTAGGGTATGTCACATGGCCCTGTTGTCGCTTGACAGGAAGTTCTCGAACACCAGATCCATCATTTCAAATATTAGATCCATCCTATCCATCGCTATTTTAAATGCCTTATCTAGCTTCTCTTCTTTTGTCATCTTCCAAGCCTTTTCTTCTCAAGCAAAATTTTTTGAAATCTTCTTCTTCAAGAAAGAATTTCTTCAAAGTGAACCAACTAACTAATTAGAAACGTTTCGGTTCTGATACCAATTGATAGAATTAAATTGCAAATAAATGCTAACTTCGACTCTAATACCAATTGATAGAATTAAATTGCAAAGAAACTTAAATTGCAAATAAACAATAACTGAATGATAAAGCAGGAATCAAAAGAAATAAATTTACGATAAAAATGAATAAACAAAATAAATTGTTTTCATCAATTAACAATAAATAATTATAATTAACCTAACTTCTATGACAGAAACAAACCCTAAAACCTAATTGAAAATCAATGCCCTAACTATTATGGACTGTTATTAAATATGCCCAATTACAATAATAATAGAACTAATACTACTAATATTACTAAATAACTCAATTATATCAAAGAATGAGTCACTTGCACTAAACTGATAATTCCAACTTTAAACATGTTATCAATATTATAATTAGATGAACAAAAAAACCCAAACTGATATGATCACATAATAAGAGAATGGTCAAACCTTTTCTGGGGGTAAATCTATCCCTAAATTCCCGCGTGAAAGGATAATACCACCGCTTCTTGAAGGATCTCATCACAATGCATCAAACCCTGGAGAAGTTAATGACAATATAGCACGATAATAAATTTATAGATAATAGATTTAGGTATAATACAATATAAAAATATTCAAAACAACTAGAGTGACTGAAATATCATTCCAAACAAATATTCTCACCTCCACATTTTCAACCTTAGCATATATTTGAGTGTCATTAAGATTTTGTGCTTTAAAGAAAGCTCTGAGCTGCAGAGAATCAGCAATACATCAGACTATCTCAACACTTATGTCCAATCAACCACAACCCATAAAGTAATATTGGTAACTGGAATAAAACCTGCAAAGCCTTACAAAAATGAAGAATATATATTGTATGCCGCATTGTTCATAAGACCCCTAGATCTAACGATCTTTCCTAGCTAAGCAAGGTTTTATTTGGCCAATCCGACATCAGCTCAGGATTTGATTTATGGGCAGTACTCATTAATTACCATTTCAAGTAGCAAGAAATTTGTGGGCTACATACATTTAGCAATCTGGTGGGATAGTGTGTGTATGGTTCAGTGGTTGATCCCAGCCGGTGGCATCTGGGGTGGGAGGGGTTAAAAAAAAAAAAAAAACCTTGCAGTACCTATTAAAAAAAAGGGATAATGTGTGTATGGGAATTTGAGAATAAGATGAGTTAACGAGTAGCACCCATAAATAAAAAGAGCGAGTCAAGGCCTAGAAAGCTGCTTGTGTGGGAGGGATAGTTAATGCTATGGACTTAGATGAACGAAACTAGACATTATTCACATAGAAATATAGAATCCCTAGCACTTGGGCTTTCCGTCTTTGTAGCTGGATAGACTAGAAGGATTGGGAAGCCATGAGCCTTTACAATGTGTTTGGTTGTGAAGAAATTTTTTTGCAGCAAATAGTTCACAGGGAAAATTTTTGTCAAACAAAACTTTTTCAAAAATTTTCCCTTGGAAAATTTGCTTAGGGGATGAACTAATCAAAACTTTCTTACAGTATGTAGGAAATGGGCACTTACTAGGGGGAATATGGTGCCAAATTTCAACTAAACACCTAGAAACATTTCCTTAGAGAAATTTTTTTTCTTCTCCAAGCAACCAACACAATTGGAAAATAAATGTTCTCGAGAATTTTTCTTCTTTTCCATGCAACCTATTCAGTCGAAAGAATATTACCATCGCGCCAGTATTGCTTCCCAGGATGAGTAAAATGGTTTAGCATATAAGCTAAAATGCGAGTTGGGATAATGATGATCAACATGATATTGAAACATTGATGGCAAGTTTTGGGATTCGTCCTTTGGGAGAACAAGCTATGCACAAAGTTTAGATGTTTCACTTGTATTATCCCAATGATTGCAAAAATGTAGTTCTGACCGTGGGTGACATGAGAATATCGGTTCTTAGAGTACCATGTTTCCAATTTCTTGCTTACAGTAGGTAATTTCTCTTGCAAGACTCCCTTACAGTGGAAAAATATTTATTAATAAAAAGAGTGAGAAGAGTTATGACTTGATAACAAATAATCCAGACAAAAAATCACCTCTCGGACATCTTCTGCATGCCTGGTCCATGAGAGGGAAATGAAGTCAACATTGTTATGGGAACCCTAAGAAGAAATCAATCACCTACAAAATCATAAAAAAAAAAGAATATATGGTGAGGATCGACTTACTCATAACTTGGTGAACAACAGAGGAAAAATAATAGCTAAATTATGAAAACCATATGACTGTAGAATCAAATTCAGTTTTCATAATTTCATATAAAAATAATTTAAGTCAAACTTAGAAATGCTAGGAAATATTAGTGGCATTATCATCGAGTTTCAAAGTTTTCTTGATTTTATAAAATTATTCGATCTTTCGTATTACCTACAATGGGCGGGAACTATGACAAAAAAAAATCTTCATTGTATCTAATGTGTCATGTATTGTGCGTGGCACAATATTGTAAGGTTTAAAAAATAATTTCATTCTAAAACTAGGTTAGGTGTCCTAGATATGAATTGGAGTGTATTAGTCAATAGGTGAAAGTTGTATCCAACATAACTCACCGTAGTTGTATCCAATATAATAGTGAACCCTAGGACGCTAGCACACTTTGCAATACTTGGAGTGTATTACAACAGGTCAAAGTTATATGCATCATAACTCACAGTAGTTGTATCCAACATAGTGGACCCTAGGACACTTTGCAAAATGATTTCCAAAAAGTTCTCATGTTTGATTGGCGGACCTTTTAGAGGAAGCTCTCCCCAAACTGGTAAGGTACTCACATAAGTGTGAGAGTCATTTTCACCAAGAAAGCACAAACTCTTCGAAAACTTGTCGTATCCGTGTCCGACACGTATCTGACACACGACACACCTCCTACACATGTCGGACACTTGGTCAACGTGTCGGCAGGTGTCAGACACATGGTCAACATGTCGGACACGCCTCTGATACACTCAGAACCTGGTCAGGACACAGTCGAGATTTGAAAACTAACTTTGTTTTATTTTTTACTTTTAGATGTTTGCAAATAACCACGTAATATAATGGTTGTTGATCCATCTGAAGTGAATGACTATTTCAATTGCGATTTAAGACAAATAGGGCAAAAAGCCACTAAAGCATAAATGTAGTCTATGTTTTTTCTTACTCTTTGCTTCGTATTGTGATCCCATTAGAAATGCTCTTATTCAAATGATTATCAAATTATCGGATTTAGAATAGGCACCCTACCAAGATGCCATCATCAATCTCATGAGCAAAAGACTATGAAAAATGCTGCATAAACTATTTAACAAAAACAATTCTTGCCAGCCATGTTTGCTAGCATTTTTTTTACACTTCTACCCCTTCATAGTGTTTGTGGTTGTGTTTTAAAGAGAAATGGCAAAAAATGTAAAAACACCAAAAAAATGTAAAAACACAAAAAAAAAAAAATGCTAGCAAACATGGCTGGCTAGACTTATTCATTTACCAAACACAGGTAGTAAGCAATTATCCCCATGCCTGTAAATTTTTACTTGTTAAGTATTTCCAACAAGTAGCTACAGTTCCAATATATGTAAGAAAATAACGGATTTTGATGACCATGAAAGAAGGAAAAACTTACCTTCTTATCAGCTTCAGTAAGAGTGGGCAAATCTATACAGGCTTGGGAGACACGCATGGTGAAAATAGACCCTGCAAGAGTGGCAGTATTGTTCACCAAACAAATAACATCAGAACCATTCGTCTCCAACACCTAGTAAAACGAATACCCCAAATTAGTTATGGTAGTCATGATTAACAATAATGAAGAAGAGATGAGGGAGAAAATTAAATCAGATCATCAAGACTTTTCACCTCAAGCCACACAGATGTTGTCTCACTTCCTATGAAAAGATATTGCCCAAGAAAAACTGTCACCCTTTCTCCCAAGGATCTGTTATTCTTCACTTGTGCCAAGCTCTTCGAAGGTAGCTTGGTTGATGAAACCAAGTTAATCAGACTTCATAGTTTGTACTGTATTTCGGGAGATTTGGAAATCGTTCCCACGTTCGAAGATTTGGCCTCGGGTACACCCCCTCAGGGGTACATAAGTTTGCACCGAGGCATGTCTGGGCTCTGGTTTCTAGTTCCAGATGACGTCTGGCGCTTCTTTCTTACTTTTCGTATGCCTCCCGCTCAAATGGTTTCGAGCGAGTTCAAGATTCTGCTTGTGATTCTTCCGAGGGCACATGACGCTGGTCTCCGTTTGACCTCGGGGGTGATCCATCACATGGCCACTGCTCGATTGGACCCCAGGGGTCTCTGCATATTGAACTTCCCTTCTTGTCTACGCTCAGTGGCGGAAGACGCTGAGCCTAGGGAGAAGTATTGGTTGTTGGCTTCGGTGGATTCTGCGTACTTCAAACTTGGGAGTCGTAGACTTTCTCGATACTTTTAGTTTGATCTTGGTGAGTTTCTTTGTTGCCGGCATATTATGTATATATGTGTGTGTGTGTGTGTCTATATATATATACATATATTACATATCCTTTTTGCGGCGCTGATTTTGATATCGCTCTTCTATTTCAGGGAAGTTTGCTATTCCATCTCTTACTGAGGAGGAGATGCGGATTGAGAGGGAGTTCCTCAAGCTCCCACTGACGTCCGTTGAGGAGGTCATAATTTCGTGCAATGTTGTTCGCAGCAGATTGTTGCGGTGTTCTCATGATGTCTGCCCTGTGCCAGGTTCGCTGATTGAAGGGTCGTCAATCATCGTTCGAGAACGAGAAGTCTAGCTTTGCCCAGCCCGACCAGGCTTGCTGAGTTGGAGGTGAATATGCCTCCCGTCGTTGTTCCGATAGGAGGCAACCATCTGATCGGGCGGCTTCCCCCTTGGGTCATCGGTGTCTGTGCAAGCAGTAACCATGGGGGATCGTCACTTCCCTCCTGATACTTCTACTTCCCTTGTTGACTTGGAGGAGGATGAATTTGGACCGCGCGTTGACGCTTCGCGTCATCGTGGTCCTGAGATGGTCGCTTGCGCCCTTGAGACCTACAATCATGTCGTGTTGCACCCCGAAGCCCGCAAAAGAGTTCTTGTTTTGGAGAAGGCCTGTAGACCTGCAAATGTCATATTCGGATGCTCTCTACCGGGTAGATTCCCTGAATGGTTAAGGGCAGAGTTCTATGTTGCCCTGGTAGGTGCAATGGATTTTGACATGTCAGGAAGGAGGTCGTTAATCTCGTCAGAAGTCATTCGGGGCAGGTTGGAGCTGATCAGATGAGAACATCCTAGTGTCGACCTTGACTTTGCCTCTTACAGGAGTGTTGTTTTTTAACCAATTTCTCGAGGGGAGGGTTCTGGTTCCGCAAGACTAGTTGTTGAGGAGGTTGTTTCTTCTTAAAATAGTTGTAACGTCCTTCCCAGAACAGAAAAACAAAATTTACCTTTTTGACTGAAAGTATTGTTTTGCTTTATGATGTCGAATTTTCTTTAGATGCTTGTAGATTGTAGCATTCGTACTAATAGGTAGAGTGCCCATTTTTGTTTGACTACCTTCAACTACTTTCGTTTGTTGAAGAGTCGTTTGTTGTTTGTGAGTCGCAGACAGTGTTGAGAGGCTCCAAATACAGTTATCTTCCGGGGAGTGTCGATTGTTCAGCAGGCTAATGTCGTTCTGCATCAGCCTTGTTTTTTCCCTTGCGTGACAGATTAGGTGTTTAAGCAGCGGAAGCCATCATCGTAAGTTGAAGGCTGACTAAGCTTTCTTAGTGAGTCTGGCGACCATTGTCCGTTGGAGAGCAATAATCACTTGGAGAGTTGTCGTCGTTGGTGGACAAGCCTTGACTAGACACTCGCTTCTACGACCATCATGGTCCGTGTGCAGTGGACTAGGCATTGTGCACCAGAAAGCATCGTTATCAGTCGTGAACTAACTAAGCTTATCTGGCAAGTTCGACAATCATTGTCTGTTGGAGAGCAATGATTCCTTGCCGAGTCATCGTCATCAGCGGACAAGCGCTGACTAGACTCCCACTTCCTCGGCCATCGTGGTTCGCACGCAGCGGGACTAGGCGTTGGGCACCAGAAGCTATCATCATCACTCGCGAATTGTCTAAGCTTACCTGGTAAGTTCAGCGATCATTGTCTGTTGGAGAGCAATGATCCCTTGGCGAGTCGTCGTCATCAGCGGACAAGCGCTGACTCGACTCCCACTTCCTTGGCCGTCGTGGTCTGCGCACATCAGACTAGGCGTTGGGCACTAGAAGCATCGTTATCAGTCACGAATTGACTAAGCTTACCTGGTAAGTTCGGCGATCATTGTCTGTTGGAGAGCAATGATCCCTTGGCGCGTCGTTGTCATCAAAGGACAAGCGCTATCTTGACTCCCACTTCCTTAGCTGTCATAGTCCGCTCGCGAACTAGGCGTTGGACACCAGAAGTCATCGTCATCACTCGCGAATTGACTAAGTTTGCCTGGTAAGTTCGACGATCATTGTCTGTTGGAGAGCAATGATCTATTGGCGAGTCGTCGTCATTAGCGAACAAGCCCTGACTAGATTCCCACTTCCTCGACCATTGTGGTCTGCGCGCAGCGAACTAGGCATTGGGCACCCGAAGCCATCGTCATCAGTCGCGAACTGACTAAGCTTACCTCGTAAGTTCGACGATCATTGTCTATTGAAGAGAAATGATCCCTTGGTGAGTTTTCGTCATCAGCGGACAAGCACTGACTAGACTCTCACTTCCTCGGCCGTCATGGTCCGTGCATAGCGGACTAGGCATTGGGTACCAGAAGGCATCGTCATCAGTCGCGAACTGACTAAGCTTACCTAGTAAGTTCGGCGATTATTGTCTGTTGAAGAGCAATGATCCCTTGGCGAGTCGTCGTCATCAGAGGACAAGCGCTGACTAGACTCCCACTTCCTTGGCCGTCGTAGTCCGCACGCAGCGGACTAGGTGTTGGGCTGATATTGGAGTTTGGTCGTAGCTGGCTTGGTCGAGGGTCGTAACGTACAACAGTGGAAGTTTTAGTAAAAGCAAATATTTTATTGATAATATTTTTTGAGATGCTCTACATTCCATGGCCGTTTAAGCCCGTCGCCGTCTGCATCTTCCAGCCAGTATGTTCCCGGCATGTTGACCTTAGCGACTCTGTATGGTCTTTCCCATGGGTTTAGCTTTCCCGCTCCGACTTCTTTGGTGTTCTTTTGGGTCTTCCTGAGTACCCAATTTCCCACATTGAATTCGCGTGGCTTGACCTTCTTGTTGTAATATTACACCATTCGTTGTTGGTAGGCGGGCTATCTTGGCAGAGGCTAGATCCCGCTTTTCGTCGAGGAGGTCTAGCTCCACGCGCAAGGCTTCATCGTTACCGTCTGGTCTAAACTCTTCCGTTTCTGAAGGTCGGCACCTTGAGTTCTACGGAAATCATGGTTTCTGACCCGTATGCTAGGGTGAAAGGTGTTTCTCCGGTAAGGATTCTTTTGATCGTCCGATATGCCCAGATTATTCCTGGTAGCCTGGAACCCATTTTTGTTTGGCCGCATCGAGCTTTCTTTTGATGGCCTCTAGGATCGTTCGGTTGGTAACCTCCGCTTGGCTGTTGGCTTGGGGGTGTCCTGGCGAGGATAAGTGGTGGTCAATATTCAAACTTTTGAAAAGTTTTTTTACCTTGCTGCCTTCGAACTGAGTTTCATTGTCACTGACCAATACTCTGAGGATGCCAAATCCACAGACGATGGTGGCCCATATGAATTTTTTGATCTGGACCTGCCCGATTTTGGATAGGGGCTCGGCTTCGACCCACTTGGTGAAGTAATCGACGATCACAAGAAGGAACTTTTTACTAGATGATGCTGGGAGCGGTCTGACGATGTCCATTCCACATTGCGCGAATGGCCACGGACTAGTCATCGGAGTCAGTGGTTGGGCTGGCATATGTGTGTATGGCGCAAACCTCTAACATTTGTTGCATTTGCGGACTGTAGCTTCGGCGTCTCGCTGCATGGTCGACCAATAGTATCCCAGAGTCAAGGCTTTGTGGGCGAGGGTTCTCCTGTTCGGATGATTTTCACATATACCACTGTGGATCTCTCCTAGGACCTGGCTTTCCTCTGGAGGTGACAGACATCGGAGTAGGGGCCCTATCACAGATCTCCCATATAATTTGTCGTTTAAGAAAGTGTACCTTGCTGCTCTATTTTTTAGTCTTTTGGATTCGACATTCTCGGCTGGTAGGGTTCCAGTTGCGATGTATTCGACTATCAGAGTCATCCAATTTGGTTGCGTGTCTGCAGCGCAAATATTTCTAGGCTCTTCTTCATCGAGGCTCGATTGCTTTGGTATTCGATGTGGCCACTTGAGAATTCGTCGGAGGCAAAGGCTTCTCTAGCTAGCATGTCAGCTCTTTTATTGTCGTTTCAAGGGCACTGCATGAGTTTGTACCTCTTGAACTTGTCCATCACGCCAAGTACTTTGTCGCGGTAGGCTATCATGTGGGGGTCTTTGCTGTTGAAACCCCTTTGACCTAATTGATTACCAGTCTTGAGTCGCTGTACGCTATTAGGCGATCTATACCGATTCCTAATGCTAGCTTTAGGCCGAACATGAGGGCTTCATACTCGGCTTCGTTGTTTGAAGCGGAGAATCCGAATCTGACTACTTTTTTTAGGGTGAAGCCGCTGGGGGCAGAGCGTGATCCCAGCTCTGCTTGCCTTCCCAGTCGAGGATCCATCGCAACGCAAGATCCATGCTTGAGCATTCGAATCCGAGGGCCTGCGGTCTGTCTTTGGTTATTCTCCGGTGGTGAACTCAGCAATGAAATCTGCCAGCGCCTGGGCTTTGATGGCGGTTCTTGGAGCGTAATTTATGTCAAACTGTCCGAGCTCAACTGACCATTTCACCATCCTGTCGGATAGCTTAGGTTTATGTAATACTGAGCAGAGCGGATGCTTGGTCAGGACTGTCATAGAATGGGCCTGAAAATAGGGCCTCAATTTTCTGGAGGATACGACCAATGCCAGAGCTAGCTTCTCTAGGTTCGGATAGTGTGCCTTCACTTCCACGAAGGTTTTATTGATGTAATAAACTGTTATATGGGTCCCTTGGTCGTCTCGTACGAGGGCTGAGCTGACAACGTGCTTGGAAACAGACAAGTACAAGTAGAGTGTTTCCCCTGTCGCAGGTTTTGAGAGTAGTTTCTGACTCCCCATGTATGCTTTCAGACTCTGAAAAGCTTGTTTGCACTCTACGTTCCAAGAGAATCCTTTGCTCCTCTTAGTATCTTAAAGAAAGTGAGGCACTTGTCGGACGATTTTGATATAAATTTGTTGAGTGTTGCTACCCTCCTAATAAGGCTTTGAACGTCTCTGATGTTGGTCGGGGCTTTCATGTCGAGAAGGGGTTGAATCTGTTTTGGGTCAGCTTCGATTCCCCTTTTGTTCACTATATAGCCTAGGATTTTTCCAAACTCAACTCCGAACGTGCATTTTTGTGAGTTGAGCTTCATCTGGTATTTTCTGAGTTGGTTGAACGCTTCGGAGAGGTCGCGTATGTGGTTGGGGCTACGGAGGCTCTAGACCAACATATCGTCTATTTAGACCTCCATGTTTTTGTCGATCTGTTCTTTGAACATTCGGTTGACCAGTCGTTGGTATGTAGCGCCCGCATTTTTCAAGCCAAATGACATCACCCTATAGCAGTATATCCCCCTTTCCGTTACGAAAGAAGTTTTCTCTTGATCTGGGAGGTGCATCAATATTTGATTGTAGCCTGAATAGGCATCCATGAAGCTGAGTAAGAGTGCTCGGATGTGGCGGCCATGATTTGATCCATGCGGGGGAGTGGGAAGCTATCCTTCGGGCAGGCTTTGTTCAGGTTCGTGTAGTCCACACATACTCTCCATTTCTCATTTTTATTTTTACAAGAACGGTGTTCGCCAACCCAGTCGGAGTATTGTGCTTCCTTAATCATGTCCGCGTTGAATAAACGTTGTACCTTCTCGTTTATGATCGCCTTTTTTTGGGCACCACGGGCCTCTTCTTCTGCCTAACGGTTTTCCTTGAAGGGTCCACCTCTAGGCGATGAGTGATTATGGACAGGTCGATCCCCACCATATCTCGCATGGTCCATGCGAAGATATCCTGGTTACGTTGTAGTAGCTCCGTGAGTTGCTTTACCAATTCTTCGCTTAAGCGGGAACTGATCTGGATAGCCTTGTTGTTGAGAGGGCTATCGAGGTAGACCATAATGGTCTCCTCCTTTGGTTGTCCAACAATGGGCCTACCCCGAGGGCTTATTGGGACCTCGTTGTCTGGGATCAGTTGTTTTTCTCCTACGTTTCGGGTGGAATAGAGGGTCATCTTAGCCGCGGGGCTAGTCGCCAGTTGAAAATCGCTAGGTGGCAGTGCCGTCATGTATTGACATTCCCTAGCATTTGTCTGATCGCCCCTTAGAGTGTCGAACCCTTGGTTTGCTGTATACTTAATGCACTGGTGCAGAGTGGAAATCGTCGCTCCCATCTGGTGTATCCAGGGTCTTCCCAGGACCACATTATACGCTGAAAGCGCATCGATTACTATGAACTCTTGAAATAGGGTTTTTTGAGTTGGCTTCTCTCCCGCTGTTATAGTTAGTTGTATCTTTCCCACAGGGAACTGTTTTTCGCCGCTGAAGTTGATCATCGAACGATTATCAGGGGTTAATGTTGTCTCCTTTAGTTGCATACCATGGAACATACGGAAAAACAGAACGTCCGCCGAGCTCCCTGTGTCTACCAAGGACCTTCTTACTTCCTAGCATGCCAGGGAAATTGTTACTACCAGAGCATCATTGTGCGGAAGTTGATGCCCTGGAGGTCTTTTTTGTAAATACTAGTGGTGTGAAAAGGTCTTGCTTATGAGTACACGGTATTAGCTGCTCGCCGCGTATTGCTTGGATTCTCATACTTCGAGGAGCCCTTTTCCTGGACCTGTTCGATAGTTCGGATTCGAAATGGGCTCCGTAAAACACACATATCCTGTCGGTCGATTTCTTCCTGGGCTCGACTCTGCTTCGGGCTGCCTGTCCTTCCCCTAGGGCGATGAAGCTTTGTGTTCCCCTTGTTAGGTTTGCCATGCTTGCTGGAGGGTCCAGTGTTAGAAAATTATAGAACTCTCCTTTCCCCAAGCCGTCGATGAAGGTTGAGACGGCTGTTGTGTCATTGCACAAGTTGATGGTGGTTAACTCACTGTTAAAGCGGGTTAGATACGCCTTTAGTGTCTCATCAGGCTTTTATTTCATCGATTTGAGCGTTTTTATCATTGATAAAGCCTGATGTATGAAAAGTGATTGTGGATCTGATTCAGGGTTTGTTGGTGCTTGATAAAGCCTGGTGTATGAAAAGTGATTGTGGATCTGATTCGGGGTTTGTTGGTGCTGCCGCTGTTTCAGGAGTGCCAACTTGATGCTCATGCGTTACTCGCATTGTCAAGGGTGGTGAAGCAGCATTAGGCTAAGCGCTCGATGCTTCCCCTCGTTCTCCCTTCTTGCGTGATCTCGAGGTCACCATCTCTCTATATTTTGAAGAGAGACGATGCTAGCGAAAGGTTAGGAACTTTGTCGTCCCCACGGACGATGCCAAACTGATGCAGACGTTTTTCACTCTCAGCTTTGACCTAGTCCTGCTGACCTGCACAAGTAACGCACGTGAGCCACAAACCACCTGACACTCCGATGCTAAAGTCAAACAGGGATCTAAGGAAGGTGTAATGCTATAAACAAGGAATTTGTAGCATACCTTAGCTTACCAACCTCATGTCTTATTTATAGTGTAGGAGTTCTGGTTCGACTAGGCCATCGATGGCGTAGTTTAGGAAGGAGATCTTCATGGAGATCCTTCTCTAATTAGGAGTCGTGCTGTAGGAGGGAAGTTCCATGTGCTCCTAGATACACGGGAGATGATTCCCAATCTGAGGATATTCCGTAAGAGGAAGTTTCCCTGTGTGATATGTACTATGGTATTTGCTTCCTAGTTGAAAGTGGAGAGCTGTTGTAGTTGCCTATCCGAAGTTGATCCTCGAGATACTTGCCTTAGTAGAGCTTACGGGTATGGAGGATAACTGTGAGACACATGGGCCTAGCAGGCTGTAGGAGTTTGGGTTCGTCTAGCGGATTGCATTGGGCGGGCTTGGAACCACTTGGACCGGATCAGTATTGGGCTGACGCTGGGGCTCGTAATTCCTTGAGATCATCATGACACGTGTATGGCTTAGGTCTATGACCGTTTTGGTGTATCATCACATACCATACCACAAAGAGGATTCCAACTGGAGAGACACCATTCGCACTGGCCTATGGCTTTGAGGCAATGGTTCCAGTGGAACTAGCAATGCTTACGTTCAGGACGAAGGAGATCGGGATGGAGGACAATGATGAAGCTCTACAAGTCGAAATAGCTAAGGAACGACACTTCCGTCAGAATAGCTGCCTATCAACAAAAGATGACCCAACACTATAATAAGAGGGTTAAGTCTCAAGAATTCAAAGTCAGTTATTGCGTGATGATAAAGACAAACCGAACACAAGAGATTCAATAGAAGGCAAGCTAAGCATGAACTTGAAGGTCCCTACAAGATGACAACAATCAAAAGGCCAAGAATCTCTTGGTTTTCTTTGTCAAATTAAGTTACCACATCTTGTTTTGTCAATGACCTAAAAACTATTCTAACTAAAACTTCCAATTCTGATTAGTAGGATGTGATTGGTTCCCCTTGCTGTTTAGTGATGGATACGATTCGAATTGATAATCCAAATAAGGCCAAGCTGCAGTATTTGCCATTACTGTTTATGTTTTAGTTGGATGGGGTTAAGGGATTTGTTATGTCTTGTAACCACCAAATCTCGTGTCACAATACACCTTCCTCTCGACCTTGGCTGTCTTTGTTGGGTTACAAAGAATCCACATTGTTACAGGGTTGAAAAAAATTCGATTAAACCGATCAAAACCGAATCATTGGTTTGGTTCAAGTTCGATTCGATTTGGTTTTTAAAATTTCGAAACCAAATTGGTTGGTTTGATTTTCGGTTTCTATATTATTTTAACTGACAAAACCGAATCGACTGAATATACAATAAATAATATATATTTTATATAAAAATAATATATACATTTAAAATAATCGGTCGGTTCAGTTTTATTCAATTTTAGTCGGTTCGATTCGGTTACGATTTGTATAAATTAGAGTCGATTCGATTTTGGTTTGAAAATTTTGAAACCGACCAAAGTCAATTCGATTAACGGTTTAGACGAAAAACCGAATCATCGATTTGATTTTCAACCCTACATTGTCATATTGACACTCGAAGCTTGTATAGTCTACAAGCCTAAGTGTCAAGAACCAGTTTTCTAGTATCAAAGCTAACCTCTTTGTTTTACTCCAGGCATCAAACATATCATGATTAAACTGTTGTCAATTTATTTCAGGTTTGTTAATTTGAGCTGAAATTTTGAGAAATTGTGTAAATTTACATTGGAAATTATGTATTAAAGTTTCAGCTGGATTCGACATATACTCCTTAATATGTGTGCACCTGATTTTAAACAAGAGCATAATAGCACATGCGAGGCAGGGGTACTAGTACTAGTTAATTGTTTGATTCTTTGATTAGATTATCACTGTAAATAGTGCAATCAAAACTGTGAAAACTGTTTGTCATTGAAAATATGCCCCATCAATTATAAAGAATAATTTCAACTGTGAAAACTATTCGCCATTGGTATCAACGTATACATATTATATATATATATATATAACAAATGGACATCTAAACAAGGGAAGTGGTAGTCTTGTAGTCCGGTTAGCATTGCTATAAAAGAATATTTTGATTAGAAAAATGACTTAAAACATATTGACTTCTACAAATAGTTGGGCTGATTGTAGACAATGAAACAGAATATAAACCCTCAATAATCTACTCTTCTCTTCATCTGAAATTTCATCCCAGTTTGTGGGGTGATCAATTCATTGCCACTTCTCCATTTTACCTTGTTAGTAAGGTACTTAGAGCATATAATTTTTTTTTCTTTTTTCCGGAGGAGTTTGTTCTTGAGCCTTACAAAATTTTAATTGTTTCTTAGCTAGGAATAAACACAACCTAAATGTTCTGTGCCAATCTCGAATCAATATTGAACCAAATCAATTTTTTTTCTACTTGTATATTTTTAAATAACATATATAGTTAAGTGTGAAGGTATTTTTCCAATTTCTGTCTAGGCTGAGCAAAATCATCGTAAAGAAAATGGTAGGAGGAGGAGTGCTTACTGTTATCTCGGGAATCACTTTTGGTTGGCCAAGGATTGTAAACACAATGACCATTAGTTGTAAGATGAAAAGAGGAAGAGAGTAATTGAGGGAATTTCATTTTGCCACACCCCTTCTGTCATAATTCCACTTGGTTGAAAACATATGAAAGTGTCACTCATGTGACGGGGAGCATCTAAGTTCATTACCAAAGTTGCATTACGAAATAGCGCTGCCATAATTTCTTGAGTTTAGTTTTCTCTCTTTCTCTTTTGGTCAATCATCTCTAGTGTTTTTTTGCGTATAGAATACTGATCTGCAAGACTATGTTGTTTATTTCTGTGCTTTATTTCCTTTTTTCTTGTCTCTCTGCTAGACCTAGAAAACACAGAACAGAGCAGAAGAAAGTTGACAAAGATGCATTATGGGGACCAAAAGTAATTTCTTCAAATAACTTCTTCTTCTTCTTTTTTTAAATGGGGGACCAAAAGTTTTTCTTTTGGTACCTCTCTAATAATTAGGAAATTTTCTAGCTTTTCTTTATCTGATCATGTTGAGCATCTTAGATTAGAAGTCTTAATTATGCCGTTGATGATTATATAACATAGTTCTATTTAGAAAATATTTAAGTTTTATCCCTATTAAAAGAATCTTTGATTAAGCATCTTAGTACGATATATGTTGTCACATGCATTAAGCTTCTTAGTACACATGTATTTCACATGCATTTTTTTTTTGTCAAACACGAAGATGTTTATTAAGGAAAGAAAATACAAAGAGAAACATTCCTATATTAAGGAATGCCAAGACACCATGAAAGTGTCAAAACCCAAATTCCTAAACAAATTACAAGCCGAACCCATCCTCCACAGCAATTTTCTAATCTCGATAAAGATAGAGTGCTCTGAGCTGTTGAGTCCTTCAAATGCCATTTTATTTCTTTCTTTCCACACACACCACATGAGAACGTGAGGGACCCTACGCCATAACCACTCCCCCCGACGGGAAGGATTAGCTTGAGACCACCAACTTAACCAATCTAAAATGGAGCCTTGAAACATCAAACTCAAACCAAATTCTGACAAGAAACTGCTCCAAATGGATTTGGAGAAACTGCAGTGAAGCATCAAATGGTCCAGCGTCTCGTCAATTTCATTGCAAAGCACACAAAGACTCCCTGTGTGGATTCCTTTTTTCCCTAACGTATCTTTAGTCAAGATCTTCTCATGCAACATTGACCAACTAAAGAAATTAATCCGAGGAAAAAGGTTTTTCACCCATACCAGATTTTTGTGAGAGGAAATGAAGGGGTTGGAGTGAGTCTCATAATGAGATGCAGCCAACATATCCGAAAATTCTTTCACCGAGAAGCCCACACCTTTACCCTTCCACACCAAACTGTCAGGTCCCTCTGAGAGCATCTGTCTATCCAACAGATGCATTAGATTAGCGAACTCTTCTAGCTCCCCAGTATTTAGGAGTATTCGAAAGGAAAGATCCCAAGAATTGTCGTTAGACCAAAATTTGCTCACACTCCCATATTGATTGTTGTTAATGATAAACAACATTGGAAACAGATCCTTCAAAGATTGGTTACTACACCAAAAATCATGCCAGAAAGAGATGAGATCACCATTTTCACATTGGAGAGCGGTGTGAAGGTAGAAGCCACTTGCGCACCGGGAGATGGACTTCCACAAAGAGCATCCGTAGGAAGTGTACTTAGTTCTCTTTTCCCAAACCCATCTATTGCGCCCATATTTGTCCATAATGAGATATCTCCATAAATTGTCATTTTCTTCTGCAAATCGCCAAAGCCACTTAGAAAGTAATGCAATATTGAATATGAGCACCTGACGAATGCCTAAACCACCTCGAGATTTAGGACAACAAATTTTCTCCCAGCCCACTAAATGCATCTTTCTAGAGTTTTGAGTAGAACCCCAAAGGAAATCGCGCATAATCTGTTCCATCTTGGCTGCTGTTGAACAGGGAACCTTGATAAGAGACAGAATGAACACCGGGATAGAAGCTAATGTGGATTGTACAAGAGCTAATCTGCCTGCTTTAGAGAGAAATTTGCGTTTACAAGACGCTAGTTTCGATTCCATCCTTTCGATCGTCTCATCCCACACAGCTTTACTTTTAAAACTAGCACCCAGAGGCATGCCCAAGTACTTAACTGGAAGATGACCCGCTGAACAACCCAATAAACCCGCCAACTGGTGCAGATGAGGGACTTCTCCAATAGGCAACACCCTTGATTTGTGAAAGTTGATTTTCAGACCTGAAATAACTTCAAACCAAAGCATAATTCTTTTAAGAGTAAGAACCTGATAAGCGGAAGCATCACAAAAGAGGATAGTATCATCCGCATACTGGAGAATAGAAAATGGAGGACTACCTCCCGCGACAGAAAACCCTCTCACTAGGCCAGCATCAACCGCTTTAAGAATCATTTGTGTTAGACCTTCTGCTGCTATAGTAAATAGAAGAGGAGACAGGGGATCGCCTTGGCGCAAGCCTTTCGAGCTATTGAAAAATCCATGCAGCTGACCATTAATCTTCAGAGAGAAATTAGCTGTAGATCTGCAAGTGTGAAGGCAATGAATCCATTTGGAGTCAACCCCATGCGAGCCATTACCAAATCCAAGTATCTCCAAGAGACGTTGTCAAAGGCTTTGGAGAAATCTAATTTGATAACGAGCCCTGGAACACCTTGTTTTTTCCTAGAATGAATAATTTCATTGGCAATCAAAGGGCTATCAACCACCTGTCTTCCACTGACTGTTGCACTTTGAAAAGGAGAAATGACTGAATGAAGAACTTTTTTCAATATGTTAGCCAACACCTTGGCAATGATCTTATATGCCCCATTCAAAATACTGATAGGTCTAAAATCTTTGACTGTCCGCATTCCCGCACATTTAGGAATAAGCGAGATGATAGTGGTATTCAACCGCCAATCAAGAAAATTTCTCGAGTTAAAATCTTCAACAATTTTTAGAAAATTAATTTTGATTACCTCCCACATTTTCAAATAGAACACCATTGAGAAACCATCAAGACCTGGAGAAACTTCATATTTTAGTTCTTCCATTGCAGTTCTAATTTCAATCTCCGAAAAATTATCTACCAAAGCGGTAGCCGTAGACTGGGAGATAGACTTGAAGGTAAACCCCGAGAAGAAAGGTCGCCACTCCTCCTTTTCATAGAACAACTCCTTGAAGTGAGATATCAAGAGTTCTCTAATACTGACTTCATCCACTACCAACTCCTGACCCATGCTAAGAGCTTCAATGGAGTTAAACAATCTGCGTCTGTTAGCCAAGTTATGAAAGAATTTGGACCCCTGATCCATATGACAAACCCAGTTGACTCCTGATCTGATTCTCCAAAACTCCTCATCTCTTTTGGTTAATGTTGCCCACTCCTGATGTAGCTGCACTCTACAAGACCTTTCCTCAGCAGTCAGGTCTCTGATCTCTTCATCAGCATCAATGTTAGCAATTAGGGCAGAAATATTTTGAATACATAAATTTGTCTTACCCCAAACTTTAGTCCTCCAACTTTTAAGGTTGCATCTAAGTGCCTTAAGCTTCCACCATAAACAGTAGCCAGGGTGGCCAGAGACTACTGAGTTGTTCCACCAAGCTTTCATCTCCTCTGCCAGGGTAGGGTGATCAAACCAGCCATTATCAAATGAAAAAAGGCGAGTACAGCCACCAACAGACGAGTTCGCAAGCAAAATCGCGTAATGGTCAGAACCTGCTGCACTCTTGAGCCATTCAACTTTATCACCAAATTTGTCAATCCAATCCACCGAAGCCAGAAATCGATCAAGTCGACAAAGGATAGGACCATGTGAATTTTCCCCCTTTTAGACTGAAATCAGCGAGTTCCACCTCATTAATGAACTGATTGAATTTCTGCATGCTCATGGACCTCCTCCTGCATCCTTTTTTTCATTCATATGACGGACAACATTGAAGTCTCCCGCTAACACCCATGGCGATTGCACCCAACCAGCAATGTCATATAGCTCTTCCCATAAGTGTTCTCTTAGCGAAGGATCACACAGACCATAAATGTTAGTCCCTGACCAAAATGAGTTATCCGAGATCATTTGAAATTGAATAGAAAGTGAAAAATCTCCTTTCAACACTTCCCTCATCTGCAAAAGATCAGCATCCCAAATAGCTAAAAGGCCTCCCGAGCTGCCACTGGATTCCACCATAGCCCAATCAAAAGAGCTATCACCCCACAATTTTCTGATAAATTCTCTAGAGCATCTCTCCAATTTCGTTTCCTGAACGAAAACAAGGTCTGGACGATTCTCTGAAATTAATCTACGACAACCCCTTTGCCTCTCAGTATTCCCGAGCCCCCTACAGTTCCACGAAAGAATTTTGAGGTTCATGAAAGACCTTCAACCCCGGGGTTGTTGCACTTGTCCATTGCTTTGTCAGATATTGTACCCTGCGCTGCAGCTTGAACCATATCTAAAGCCCTTTTTCATCCTGACTGAGGTCTACTCCCACTGTCAAGCAAATTTCTTTGAAAGCCGAACGATCTGATGCTTCTTCCTGAGTCGAAAGACAGTCAGAGACAGAAGGCTCCACGCTGTCATTGACCCTAGTAACAAACCCTGGAGACTTGCCAGAAGTCTATTCGCTAGGGAGTAGAAACCCAAGATTTTTCGTTTGTGGGACCTCGAAGCTTGGGGGAGCGCTTATGTGGTCTGGTGTAGATGAGGAACTCTCCAAATGAGAAACACATAGTTTTGTAGACAAATCATGGACTTCAACACATTGTTCTGCTAGTGGCTCGAAACCCGGCGGGTAAGGGAGAGATACCGAACAATCCTGGGTATGGTTGGAAGACTCTCCCCTTGTCAGCCCAGCAGGGGCACTACAACCTTTAAGTTCTACCTGCCATGCTTTGTTGGTTAAGCTGGATTTGGTGGATCTCTTTTTAAGCATAAACCTAGATCTGGTGGGAAAAACTGAAAAATTGGTCCATTCAGCGGCTCTGTCATGCTGTGCTTTTCTAGCCAGCTTTCGATCCCTGCGGGCCTGCATAGACATCTTAGTCAAAAGGGGGTCCAAGTTGAAGACATCTTCTTCCACCACTTCTAAAACCCTCCAATAATTGCCAGATGTCTGTTGATCATTAGACTTGGCCAAATTATGTTCCGAAAGAGACTTGGGCCCCTTGCCAGGTGAAGGCCCAACAATACCTTTGCCTTTATCCTGCTGAGATGGACGAGCTGACTCAGACATAGATTTACCAACTTTACCCGCTAAAACGGCACGAGAAGCAGGGGAATGGGGAAGCGTTGGGTATTGCTGGGGAGACTGATCACTCAGTGTCGGCAACCTAGGAGGCTACTCGTATGCCTCGCATGAGATCACGTGTGGAGAGTTAGCGAGACCAAAAAAGCTGAGTGTCCGAATGGAAGAGCAACTGGTGTCCACTGAATCACTGAATCAGACAACTCTATCAACGACCTTGCAAGATTCTGTCTTGCAACAGGATCTGGAGGAAGATGATTGCCCCATACTTGGGACAAGAAATCAATGGGAGAATCCCGAAGAATAGAGGTTGCTGCAATGGGGCCCTTACTGGCAATAGAGGTAGGGCTCACACTTGAGGGATTGGTGGCCACTACCTCAACAAAGGTTCTGTTGCGCAAGGGTGGGACAACACTAATACCTAACAGAGTTGAAACTCCATCTCTTCTAAATTGCTGCTAAGGATAAGGCTGAGGCACCTTATTTAAAACCACCTCCTTCATGCTGACGTGGAAGGGTGGGACAACACTAATTTTGGATGCATCAATTAGTATTAACATATATGTAACTAATATTATATATATCAAATGTGGACATCAAATCAAGGGAAGGCGTAGTCTGTAGTTCGGTTAGCATTGCGATAAAAGAATATTTTGATTAGAAATATGACTTGAGACATATTGACAGCAAGTTTTCGTTTTGGCAGCGACTACCCCACACCACCATATGTATTGTCTCACACCACCATGTATTTTTTTCCTACTAACCCACACCACCCAAAAAATTATTTTTGAAAAAAATAGTAACATAAAAACAGAGTAGCTTTTGACCAATTTAAACCATCAATTGAGATCAATTCTCAAGCTCATCAAAAAAAAAAATTGTAGTACTCTGAGTTATCTAATAAAAAAAATTTGAATTACTTGAAAATGTTTTGAAATGAGAAAGTTATGGCCATTTTACTAAAGTCGCACAAATCTGTCTTGCAATGAAAACATGGTAGTATTCATGACTTTCGGCCAACTTAAATCTTCGATCAAGACCGATTCTGAAGCTCATCAAACACAAAAATTTTAGTACTATGCGGTATCTAATAAACACAATTTGAATCACTTGAAAATGTACTGAAATGAGCAAGTTATTGTGATTTTACTAAAGTCACACAAATCTGTCTCGCAATGAAAACGGGGTAGTGTCCTGACTTTCGGCCAACTTATATGCTCGATCGAGACCGATTCTCAAGCTCATCAAAACACGAAAATTGTATTACTCTGAGTTTATCTAATAAACAAAATTTGAATCACTTGAAAATGTTTTGAAATGAGAAAGTTATGGCCATTTTACTAAAGTCACGAAAAATGTGTCAAAAAAAAAAAGTCTATTTTCACCCATTTGTATTAAGCAATGCGAGGATTGGGCGAAACTTTGCCCAGACCTATGCGAATTTTTGGACAATCCTCGCATAGGTCTGGGCGAAGTTTGGCCCAATCCTCGCATTGCCCAATGCGAATGTGTGAAAACAATTTTTTTTTCGGACATATTTGCGTGTCTTTAGTAAAATGGTCATAACTTTCTCATTTCAAAATATTTTCAAGTGATTCAAATTGTGTTTATTAGATAACTCAGAGTAATACAATGTTCATGCTTTGATGAGCTTGAGAATTGGTCTTGATCGAGCATATAAGTTGGCCGAAAGTCAAGGACACTACCCCATTTTTATTGCAAGACAGATTTGCGCGACTTTAGTAAAATGACCATAACTTGCTCATTTCAAAACATTTTCAAGTGATTCAAATTGCGTTTATTAGATAACTCAGAGTATTATGATTCTTAAAACCAGCATTCTAAAAACCAAAGAGTTGGGCGGAAAAGGGGGGGAAAGCTCTCCTTTCCTGGTTCTCCTGTAGTTGGATTCTCTGGAACTGCAAAAATCCTTAGAATGGGATTCCAACTCAGCACCTTTTGAGATTTTGAGAAGAGTTGCTCTTTGGAGAGTACAATACGATGAAAGTTGTAAGCTGTGTTGGGGAGGGAGTTATTGTCTATCGTTGGCCGCTATGGTAGAATTAGTCGGGGAGGCCTGAGAGGCGATGGTTTACCCTATGGCGGATGTTAGTGGTTCGAGTCCGCTTATTTCCAGCTCGTGAACTTAGCCTGATACAAAGGTATAGAGCAGTTCGATCTATGATTTCTCATTCATGGACGTTGCTAAGATCCTTCCATTTAGCAGCACCTTAGGATGGCATAGCCTTAAAGTTGACGGTGAGGTTCAAACGAGGAAATTACAGTGGATACCTAGGCACCCAGAGACGAGGAAGGGCGTAGCAAGCGACGAAATGCTTCGGGGAGTTGAAAATAAGCATAGATCCGGAGATTCCCGAATAGATCAACCTTTCGAAATGAGCTTGATAATTGTTCTCGATCGAGCATATAAGTTGGCTGAAAGTCAAAGACACTATCCCATTTTCACTGCGAGACAGATTTGCGCAGCTTTAGTAAAATGACCATAACTTGCTCATTTCAAAACATTTTCAAGTGATTCAAATTGTGTTTATAGATAACTCAGAGTACTAAAATTTTTGTGTTTTGATGAGCTTGAGAATTGGTCTCAATCGGTCATATAAGTTGAACCAAAGTCAGGGATAGTACGATGTTTTCAGAGACAAAGAGGGTGAGAGAGGTGGCGGGGTGGTGGTGATGCTTGATGGAGAAAAGAGGGAGAAAGGTGGGGTGGCGGGAGGGAGAGAAGTGGCGGTGGCGGGGTGGCAGTGATGATGGCAGTGTTTGATGGAGAAAAGATGGGGGAAGGAGAAGAAGGGAAGAAAAGAAGATGAAGAGATGGGAAGAGAGAATTTTTTTTTAATTTGAGTTTTTATTGGTGGTGTGGGAGAAAAGTTTTGGTGTTGGAAATAAAGTAGGTGGTGTGAGAGAAAAAAAAAAGTTGATATAATGGTGTAGGACAGTACTTTAGATGATGCCAAATAGTCACTGCCTTTTCTATAAATAGTTGGAATGGTTGTAGACAGCAGAATACAAACCCTCAATAATCTACTCTTCTCTTCAGTAACCCTTTTTCATAAAAGACAGCACTTTTTCCCATCAAGAATGTCGATCACCCAAAACTTCAATAAGATCATAACTTTGGCCAGCTCTAATAAGGAGTCTTCTCCTCAGCACTTTTTCCCATCAAGAATGTCGATCACCCAAAACTTCAATAATATCACAACTTTGGCCAGCTCTAAGGAGTCTTCTCCTCAGCACTTTTTCCCATCAAGAATGTGGATCACCCAAAACTTCAATAATATCACAACTTTGGCCAGCTCTAAAGAGTCTTCTCCTCAAACTGTTTGTTCGTCGCCTCTGGAATTTCATCCCAGTGTGTGGGGTGATCAATTCATTGCCATTTCTCCATTTGACCTTGTTAGTAAGATACTTAGAGCATATAATTGGATGCATATATAGTGCATTTGGTATGAGGCACTTAAATGAAAATCTTTAGATTTCGTTATCTCTTTGTTTTTCCTTTCTTTTTGCTGATTTTTTTCGAAAATATAACTTGCTCTTGATCAGTCAATGCCACTTTTGTAATCTAACAGTTCCAACTTGCAACTATATATATTCAAAGCTAAATGTTTTTTTTTTTTTCCACTGAGATAGTAGATCTTACCCATGGTTTTTACTTTAAATATGCTTTGGCTATTAAAGAATTTTAAAGAAAAAACAGACTTTATTATCTATCGACAATAAATTCAGAATTGACTTTTTAGCAACCTTTTTAGCCCAATAACAGATCGTTTATAAATTTAGAATTATAAGTGTTCATTTTCACCATTAAACTATTAAGGATTTAGGCCATGTCAGGCATGAATTGTAAGTGTTCTCTTGTTTCCTCGACTCCACGGAGTAAGACATGAATTTCTCAATAAAATAAATTATGTTGATTGCATGATGGACTCCTCTGAGGAAAAAAAAAAAAAAAAAAAAAAAAAACATTGGCACGCGTGTAAACTAGGTGTTCTACCTAACGGAGCTATAGCCCTTTTGTTTGTGATAAATATTATATTTGTATATAATTTCTTGTCAAGATGAATATTCCATGATCCGACATCATAGATCTCTGATCTGTTCTGTGAAGGATGGGCATTGCTTAGAAGTAAGATTCCATTTATAATCCATCGATGTGATGGGTATCTTTTGTTTCTCTTTGTAATGATAAATGACCTACTAAACTCAGTGATTAAAGTATTGCTTTCATATCGCGAAAGACATTGGTTCAAATCCAGTAGTAGGTATAACTTATTAGATACCATTGACTCTCAGAATTTGAAGATGTTCATTTTCAGCATTTAGGCTATTCTATAATTTCTAACTATATAAACTATTACAAAAAGATTAAGTATAAAAGAAAACACCTGTAAGTAGGTAGGTTTTCTTAAGCTTTTTAAAAAACATTGATTGTATTCACGCAGAAACGGAGTTTGCAGATAGAAGAGAGGATGGAAGAGCTGAAGAAGGAATTAAAGGCGTTGTTGAATGCATCTTCCTCCGACACACTCTGGAAATTGAAATTGATTGATGATATCCAACACCTTGGTGTTGCATATCACTTCGAATCTGAGATTGAAAACAATTTGCAAAAAATATATGATGACTGCAATGATGAAAGCTACAATCTGCATGTTGTTGCTCTTCGATTTCGGCTATTGCGGCAAGCTGGGTTTGATGTATCGCCAGGTAATGAATACTTACCAATATCTTTATGGGTCGGGCACAAGGGACAGCATTTTAATAAAAATGCTTGGCAATCAGCTGATGAAACTGAAAACTTTCACAACAATGAATTTACTATTTATTTTTGGATTTTGGTAAAATAAGGAGGTTTGATTTTATATTTTTGGAAAATAGTTCAAATTATGTTATTTCCAATAACCATATATTACTGGTGAAAGGAATTGACTTTGGCGTTTGGGATTATAGATATTTTTGAGAAGTTCAAAGATGACAAAGACGGGTTCGAGGAAAAGCTAAGTCTTGATGTGACCAGCATGCTGAGTTTATATGAAGCTGCAAATGTAAGCTACAGGGAAGAAGTTATATTAGAGGAGCCTATTACTTTTACTACTCATCACTTGAAGAAGCTTATGGTAAACCATCTAACTCCTACTCTGGTAGAACAAGTGCAACATGCTCTAGAACTACCTCGACACAAGCGTTTTGTAAGGTTAGAAGCCAGACACTACATGTCTGTGTACCAAGAGGATGAGTTGCGAAATGAATCACTCTTAGAGTTTGCAAAGTTGGATTTTAATTTCGTACAAGCATTGCATCAGAGAGAGCTAGCTGAAGTTTCAAGGTAATATATTCATTTGTTTGCTTTTATAAGAATTTTTTTTTTCGCACCAAGGTCCCCTAGCTATAAGCCTTCACCATAAAATATGTTTAAGGTGGGTCTTTAGCTAGGGGGACCGAGTGTTTCAATTAGTGGTTTCCACACAGAAGTAATTGGACCTTAAATTTGAAAGTAACTTGCTATAGAATCCCACGTAATGTGTGTCTAAAGGGTAGATCATAATCTGAGATTTGTTTAGCAAAAATACCAGGGAACAGATCATCTGATATCTATCTCAATCTAATTATATCATTTGCAGATATATGTCATTGCTTGAATAAATATATGTTGTGGTAGTTGCATGTAACATGAAGTAATCTTTTCCATAGGTGGTGGAGAGATATGGACATCATCCCAAAGCTGCCTTTCAGTATGAGAGATCGATTAGTTGAAGGCTACACTGTAATGGCGAATATGATGTCTGACCCTCGACATTCAACAGGGAGAATTTATATGTCCAAATTATTTGCAATTTTGACAGTGCTTGATGACTCTTTTGATGTCTACCGTAAACTTGATGAACTTGAACCACTTACTAATGCAATTTTAAGGTTCACATGCGTTCTTATATCTTCATTTCAATTATTATACTTCATTTGTACTAAACACTAACATTAGTTGATTGAATTGAATGTCTTGCAATTATCAGGTGGGATGTCGGGGAGCCAGGGGAGTTGCCAGAGTATATGAGAATAACTGTGCTTGAACTCAAGAAACTTTTTAATGAAGTCGATGAGGAGATGACCAAAAGGGGACAACCTTACAGTATCCTTTACTTCCAACTAACGGTATGAACTACAAATTAGTTTATAATTACCTCTTCTTTTAATAATTTGCCAACTTTGAAGATATCTTGAGTTTTTCTAATGACGGTGTTATTTAATAAATGACAGATGCAAGAATACGTTAGAAATCTTCTTATAGAAACGAACTTGTTCCAAACAGGTCAAGTGCCAAGTCTGAAAGAGTGGTTACAAGTTTCAATTATAACATCCACGTGCCCGGTGCTAATAATGGGTTGCATACTAGACACTTGGGAACATGCAACGAGGAAAGCCTTGGAATGGGCTAGCAAGGAGCCCAAGATTGTTACAGCAGTCAGTATGCTTGCTCGTATCATGGATGACATTCAAACCTGCAAGGTATGATGATTGAATAGTTTAGACAATTTGTCTAAACACATACAAGAGTTTACCTTTTTTTACAATCCAACTAAATATTTATTTTAGAAAAAAAAAAACTTGTAACTAATTTTCACTTATTTCTGTTGATGTTTAAAGTTGGAGCAAGCAAGAGGAATTATGCCTTCTAGTGTGACGTGCTATATGAAAGACTATGGAGTATCAGAAGAAGAAGCCATTAAAAGCCTTCGAAAGATGATTAATGAGAAGTGGAAGGACATAAACAAAGAGTGTTTAAGGCCTACACCTGTGTCCATGCATCTCCTTATGTTCCCTGTCAACTTGGCAAGAATGGGAGAAGCCTTCTACCAGTACGGAGATGGATATACTAACTCGGATGGATATACCAAGCAAATGATAGCTTCCTTGCTCCTTCATCCTATTCCAATATGAGAAGCGCGCGCTTTAGAAAACTTTACTAGCATAATAATAATAATAATAATATGTAAGCAGGTTAATTAAGTTATATTATTCGTAATTGGGCCTAATATAGTAAAGCTCATATTAGTTACGGTTAGGGTTAGTTACTTGCCAAAGAAGCCTTTAGGCTTATAAATAAGGCTTGAGAATTAGATTGTGGTTGGTTGAATTTGATTAAATAAAATTGAAGTTCTTTTAGGGTTTATCATTGTTTAGTGTAACTTTACTTTAGCTTAGATTCATCATCATCGTCAGCGAGAAGAAGAAGAAGAACCCAATTGTCTTATATTTTTAGAAACTTGAGACAATATTGATTGCATTGGCTAAACCATAACAATTTATGAGAACTAGGTCCAAGTTTTCTAGATCCATAAAATTATGAACTGAAGAGAAGGAAACATTGTGAAAATGATTTATTCTTAACATGTAGAGATAGAACCCTTCTTGTGTTAGCCATCTTTGTTCAAATTTTTCAACATGAACTGAACGTGAGAAATATTCAATTAGATGAAGTAAGAGGGTGTTTGTTATTTGTTCTAAATAGACTCGGAAGTCTTAATAAGAAGTGGAACACTTCAAAAAGAATTTTTTTTTTTTATACTTCTGATCTTGAAGTTCTAATTGGAGTAAGCACCAAGGGGGTGTTGATCACTTAGCACTGAGTGCTTAATGAAAATATATTCCAATAATAACCTCACAATAAATTGGTAATAATTGTTGTTACCCATCTCATCTTTTCTCCACCTCATCTTTATCATGCGAGTAGGGCCACTACCGTCCCTAGCCTCCCATCTTCTTCCTATTCGTCTTTCACTTTCTCTTCCTCTCTATATTGAAGATTGTATGAAGAATGGAGATGACTATGGGGTGGTTTTTGGTAGTGGTGGGAAGGAATCTTAATGGTATTTGGAAGAGAAAAACAGGTGGGGAAGGGGTTAATGTTGGTGGTTTGTGGTAGGAGATGGGAGTTGTGGTGGTAGATAAAAATGTAAAAAAAAACTAAAAACTTCAAGTCAACACCTAAAACACAAACAACTTTTAATTTTACAGCTTCTAATCAACATCCCATTCAAAAGCAAAACCAACAGTTCATTTAGAAGGTCGTTCAAAACTTCTAACTCCATTTAGAAGTTAGCTTCTAAACGCTTAAAAAAACACCACCCAAGTATTTTTGGTATTTTAGTATACAATAGTAGAAGCCAATAGAGTGGGTTCAGACCTAAGGGACCCTACCATTGTTAGCTGACTGCTCAGCTTTAGTCGTTCCATCTAACTAGAACTAGAATCATTATGAAGTATTATGTTATCGTAGAAGGTATTACAATAAATAAGAGTGATAAATACTAATGGATGAATTCAAATAACTATTATACTTATCCGTGAATTTCAGCTAAATCCTTTCAAAGTCACAAGAACTCATTCTATGAAATAGTATATTTAATTACCTGATTGAATGGATTAAACAGTTACCTTAGGCCTATGGGGTATTAACTCAGCTGGTAGACTTGTGACGGATGGTATCATAAGTATAGGGTTCAAACCCCACCTAAAAAACTATGCTTTCTCACAATTAATTTTGTTGTACTTCTGCCTTGTCACGTTTTTCTGTATGTTTTCATCCTTCTTGACATGACAAATTCCAAACGAAAAGGATGTCTATCCAAAATGGTTCTAAAATGAAAAGATTTTGATTAAATCGGACAATTAAGACCCGATAAATGAATTCTCAAATTATAATTGACAAGTTAACTTCCACTAATAATAGCAAAGTAACCTATAAATCCCTGCATACATTTGTTGCAGTTTCCACAGAATCAAATTCAATAAACCAAAACCATTTGAGACACTCTTCCCATTTTGCAGGTGCTTTATTATCTACAACAAAATGTCAGTAGACAAACACAAAGAAAAACGTTGCATATGTTTCCCTCCTTCATATGTTTGCTGAAGTGTTTTCTTAAAGACTAATCTGATGTTTTGAAACTCATGTTAGTGACAGATAACGATCGCGACTGGGACCAAACAAGAACAACGAAAATCAACATCATCAATCATATGAGCATACTGAACATCCAAAATGACAAGACTGGAAAATATAACCAAGAGAAACGTATACTTATTCCAAAATCAATAAACTGCATGTACCTTCAATGGCGCGCCTACATGACATAAGGTCAACAAGGAAGAAAACATTCTTATCTTTATAATGTATAATGGGTTTTGGTCTACAAGAAATCTGGCATTAGGTGGTGAAATTATATGTGACGCTTTGAAAGTTGTCACCATTTTTGAATATACATGAGGAATTTTGACATGTCATCACATATTTGTTCAAACCGATTTTTTTGTTTCTAGTTCCTCACATAAACATTTTGCAATCTTCGCATAATAGAAAGTAGGGGTGGGCATTTAGCACCGAAAACCCGGACCGAACCGACAACCGAACCGATCGGGTCGGTTCGGATCGGTTTTTATTTATTAAAAAAATTTCGGTTGTAAAAGCCCGGCCAGGCCCGAAGTTTCTGGTCCGGGCCTCGGTTTCTATTTCTGAAGCCCGTCGGGTAACCGGCCCGGCCCAGTTTAAATAGTTTACTTAAAATAGTTTTACTTTAAATAGGTTAAAGTTAAACAACATTGAGGATTTTGACCCATCGACCGCCGCCTACCTCTCCTCTCCCTCTCACAGCGAATCCGCCTCCCTCTCCTCTCCTCTCGCTCTCACAGTGAAGCCGCTCTCCCTCTCACAGCGAAGCCGCCTCCATCTCCTCTCCCTCTCACAGCGAATCCGCCTCCTGCTCCTCTCCTCTCCCTCTCACAGCGAAGCCGCTCTCCCTCTCACAGCGAAGCCGCCTCCATCTCCTCTCCCTCTCACAGTGATGCATCGACCGCTGCCTCCCTCTCGAACGAGATCGACCGCCTCCCTCTCCCCTCCCTTCCCCATCTGATCTCGGATCTGATCTTGATCAGATGTGATCAGATCTTTGATCTCGGATCTGATCTTGATCAGATCTTTGATCTCGGATCAGATCAGATCTTTGATCTCGGTGATCTCGGATCGGATCTGATCTTTGATCTCGGATCGGATCGGATCTGATCTTTGATCTTGATCAGATCAGATCTTTGATCTCGGATCTGATCTTTGATCTCGATCAGATCAGATCAGATCTTGATCAGATCTGATCGTCTGTAAGGTGGAACAAGATCACGATCGTTGGACAGGTGAAACAAGATCTTGATCAGATTTGATCGTCTGTAACCGGGTCGAAGTCGAAGATCAAGATTTTTTTTTTTTTTTTGTAATTTGTTGTATTGTTTTTTTGGTAATTTTTTGATATAATTTTTGTATATGATGAATGAAATTATTTTTTTTATACTGTATTTTTTTCTTTTAAGACCGAGACCGGCCCGAAATCGGCCCGTAAATCGGTTAACCGGGACCTCGGTTATCCGGTCAACTCGGTCCGGTTTCGGTTCTCATAAACACGGGCCCGAATTTTTCGGGCCGGTTTTCGGTTTTTAGCTTTTGGGCCGGTTACCCGTACTTGCCCAGCCCTAATAGAAAGTAAGAAAACTAGCGCCTAAATGAAATACATTTTGTGAGGAAAAGTAACACCTCGTCACATTTCGACCAAAAGCCCAACCCAATAGTGAACAAACTTTCCTCACAGAATATTTTTCTAAGGGTATGTTTGGTTGCACGGAAAATAAACACGAAAATTGAAACTGTTTCCATGAATCTGATTCTGAGGCTTCCCCCTCAGACTTGGATTCCCATGAGTAGCAAAAAACAATCTAATGTAGAATTAATTTCCTATCAGTAAATAGACAATCAAACAACAGAAATCTGCATAGCAAGGGAAATGGAATCCAATTCCTAAGGAAAATGACTAACAAAACAAACCCTAATTTAAAAAAAAAAAACCAATAAAGTTATATGTACAAAACCTATTCATATTTCCCCTTTCCTCTGTTCATTCTTAGCACCATACTTAACCAACCCAAGCATGAGTTTGAAACTCTGCCTCCTCCACCGCCACCTAAGACCTTAGGAATAGGTGAAGCTGACAGGGAATGTCGAAGAGGCGACCATTGTTGTTGTGGTGGTGGAGGAAGATGGGACTAAGATAGTGGAAGCAATCAAGGAAACCATTGTTGTTGTTCAAAAGGAGGCTGAAGCAACCCCAGATCCAGTTACAGGGCCAAAAGAAAAGGAAACAACCACCACCATTGTTGCTACTGTTGTGGAAGAAGAACCAACCCCAGCCGAGCCAATTATACCGAGTAAGTTTCGATCTTTGGAATCCCACTTCTTGCCGACAGAAGTGATGTGAATCAAAACATTGTCTGATGGAGGAGGGAGTTCAAGATTGATGGGGTTTTGGAGGAAGATCTCGGGACTGTTCTTGTGAAGGTTGTGTTCATGATCAAAACTTTTTTTTTTGTTTCTCTTTCTCAAACTATTGAATCCCACATGATGACTAATGATCGACCCTGTAGGAAGCATGGTTCCAAAAGTGACTTTGGTTCACCAATTCATGCTCAACGACCACTACACCGGATGCACAGAGCGATGAACAACAACTATTTCACTAATCCCTACAGTCCCAAACCCTACAATGTTAAAGGATTTTGTTCCTAGTTCGTCTAGTGTATTGCTAAGATCTTGGCCAATCGATTGAAAGTTGTCATCCCTCATCTTGTGTGCAAGCAGCAAATGGTTGCTCGCCTTTTGAGGGAGGGAAAGCATTTTCGTAGGAGCCTACTTCTTTCAGTTTCAAACCCATTTCTTAGTCACCGGATGGAGCTCACACTTAAGCGAGTGGTGTTGTCTGCCTCTCCGAGTCGTTCTATTATTTCTTGGATTCGTCTATGTCCCATGAGAGTGGATCAGAAAGATGTCCTCACAAACTATCCCAATTCGATTATTGCCTTGATTTCTTCTGGCACGGCATAGTGTCATTTGTTTGATTCATTATTTGGGTGCTAAGTCAAGAATAAGGTCGATCTCAGTTGGAGATTGTATCAAAGAAATCGAGTACTAACTCAAATTTCTTATTGAATTAACCGATCAACTTGCTAAGCCACGACTCCGAAGGAACCTGGATTAGAATGAGAGGAAAGCCCTGCAGTAAACCGCTCTGTGTAGGTGAACTTTTTGATACTTTGGCCCCCTTAAATTACCATTACTTAATAAGGATTTGTTACACGTGATATGCCGACAAGCCCTCTACCATCCATCCCATTGCATTCCATCATCTCGTACCAGCCACCTATTTCATTCAACGTTACGGGGCAGGGGCCCGCTCAATTCAACTGACCAATGGGGAGGAAGGGAGCAATCAATCTGCCTAGTTAGAAGTATCCACAACCTATATTAGACTCCCCGATCCCACTAGCTTTTACCTATTCCTAAAAAAAAGGTGGGTCTAAAGCCGTTGCGCTAACTCGCAACCATTTTCTTGCTAGTTCCGTAACGACTGCCCCGTTGTATCCGACATGGACCCGGTGGCTCATCAATTGAATCTTTTCTTATCATAACTTTCGACTCTTAACTTAAGTTCTCACTTGGCTATGACACTCACCTTAAAGTCGAGGAAGAGTGATACAATTCTATCCTTTAAGCACCATCTGCTGATGTGATGACCAAGGATCGCGATAACCAATCCGAGGTTTAAACCTGATATAGGATGTGTCTGCTTTATCATTTCTCCTTCTAATGAGGGAGCGATGAACGAAGGATTGCATCTTGGAAGGCCACACCTAGTCGGAGATATAGGATAAGGCCAATAGAATGGCCCAGTTCTTGGCCATATTCCTCACCCAGATTACCCATATCTTTGTCAATAAAAATAGAGAATGGGGCAACTGTCTAGCGTGAGTCATGGCTGTTGTATGCCACAAGGTCCCTATATATGGACAAAGGGACAAACTCCATCTCCATCATTGCATATGGGAGCATAAAAAGTAAAGAGAAGGCATGACACCTAGCTCTGCTACTATCCTCCATACCAGTCTCGCTACTTCTTTCCTCTCTCGTTGGTATAGAAGCTCGAGAATAGTAAAACATCGTTACGGTTGTAAAACATCATTGGTAGCCTATATGGCTTCATAGAATTTTCTCACATCTGCTTCAAATGCGTATATCTCCTCCGGGCTTGGACTTGCCGGTCTACCTGAAGGCAAGGAGAAGCAAGAGAAGAAAATAATTCTCTTTTCTCTTCATTTAATGATAAGTGAATTGTAGCTTTGTTTTCCTCCCTTGCTTGATCGGTACAAAAATATACCTTGCTTACTGGTAACTGAAGATTTGATTCATTATCAACTACCTGCGGCCCACCCAACCGCCCAACGTCTAAGTTGATCAGGCGACACCATGGTTTGAACTGGGAAAAAGGATTTGCAGTCCCCCGCTTTACCACTCGGCCATGCCGCTAAAATGATACAAACAATTTGGTTTTGAACCTATTAATGGGTTCCCTTAACTCCGAATTTCTGTCCAGATGAATTGATATTACGACTCCGAGAACTCAAGACAGATCGGGGAAGAGAGATTCGTTAAAAAAAAGGCAATTTTTAAAAGAAATGTAAGATTTCTAAGCTCTGCTAGTTTCTTGTAGACCGGTAGTCTCTTAGTTGTTTTTGGGCAGGATGGTAGAGTTTTTCTTCGCCACTAGTGGCAACGAAGTTATCAGTAATTATCAAGGGGGAAAGAAGATATCCACTCACTCATTCATTGTCCATGTTTACTAAGTAGAAAACTGGGGTTAGGGGCGCTCAAAAAGAGGCTAAGCGGGTTGCTACTGGTTTTGAGGTCATCGATGAACCTAGCTGGTTTACCAGTTCTTACAGTATGATTCTACACTTTGCTTTCAAGCGGACAATTTCTAGCAGCTAGGAAGAAGAACAACGTTCGTTTGCCAAAAAAAAAAGGACTCAAAAGAATCATGGGTTCATGTTCCCATATCCTCGAGCGAAAGTCCCCAACTACTACTCCTTCAGCTGGGTCTAATACTATTGAGATGTTTGATGATATCGCAACCACTTTAGCCCCCGCTGGTGCTTTAGGTAGAAAAACTCGGTCAAATGCAATTACAAGATCTGATGTTTGCGAACTTGTTGCCCTTGTCCTTGCCTTCGCTTTTGGCAGGATCATATGAGACTTCATGAAGATGCTCAGGTGCCATAAGCTGGCTGGTAAAAGAACCAGGAAGTAGAATGACCGGCTCTCTCCGACCCCTGGGCTTAGACATCAAGCAAGCTTGCTAATCTCCATACTAAATGCGAAAGACTCACTTTGGGTTTATCGAACTTCCTCTGTATACAATTTTTCATGGAAAATTGTTGGCTATTCAAATAACAGTTAACAATATTCCCTTTTGCGCTATCAAACAGGCTCTAATAAAATCTTAGGAAATTTTTACAGTGGTACGAAAGTGGTTATGGAAAAGAGTTCCTCAAATGACCATGATCATTTGGACCTTGTGGAAAGAAAAAAACTTCAAGGATATGCCCATTAAAGAAAATCAAAATCAACTTATTTATGAAGACAAAAAGTATCGAGATACGTATAAAAATTGCATATGTATTGGGTCTATCGAAATATCACTACATGTGTCTAGTGACCAAAAGTTATTATTTTTTTTTTTTTTCACCTTGCACCACTTTTGACATTTTTTATTCCTCTTTTAGAGTTGGGATATAGAAAAAATACAAGTTGAGAGAACTTTAGATGGTTTTTGGAAAGAAAACAAAAACCTCGTCTCTAAAAATGAGGTCCTAATTCTCTATCATTTATTGCAAGTTTATGAAAAGGCCATTTAAGATCCTTATATATAACTTTGTTAGGTTGTGGATTTAATTTGGAGCTTCCTGTACTTTACTATTTAGACTTTCTATTGCAGTTAAAATGGGTAATAAAGAAGTATAGGACCTTACAAGGGACCAGTACACAAGGGGTGAGTAGAGGCATAACAAGGATGAAATACCACCTTTTTGGAACTTAAAAAAAAAAAAAAAAAACATACTTGCATGCACTAAATGAACCAGATTCTATTTGAAGGTGACTAGCGACATGTTGGATAAAAATGGAAAAAATACATTAGACTAATGATTGCGAGGATTGAAGAAGATGGAGCTTTCAACATAAAAATTCTATGATGGGGCATTTCATTCAAAGTGTGACAAAGAAACCTCAACAAATGACTTTGATAATATGCTCAAAGGTGATATTGGTAGAGATACTTTTTTTCAATCAATTGCAAGGTGTTTGTAAGAGAATACTTTCATTCTAACTTGGTTAGGACCTAGGAGTCATTTCAAGCAAATGAGTCAAGATATTGCCAAGTATGGAAAAGAGTTGGTTGTATTCACCATGAGACTGAGGAGAGGCTTTTGAAAAGCGAAGGTGACAAAGTGGATGAACATTCAAAATACAAGAACTATGGATTTCACAAAAAAAAATTTCCTTTGGATGGATGGACGGAAAAAGATTGACACTAACTTTCTTGAGAATGGTCCTATTGAGACAATGTTTTTAAGAAGTGTCCCAAAACTTTCGTAATGGGGGATTTCATTCAAAGTGGGACAAGAAACCTCAACAAAAGACTTTAAATAACATGCTCAAGACACTCGCGGGCGCTGTTGCACCTAACCACAGCCTTGGAACATCAACGCATAAAGGTTATCAAGGTGCCCAAGAAACTCGTACAAGGATTTTTTTTTATTTTTTTTTTCCTTCACTCAGGTTGTGTTAGGTTTTAATGAAAATTTTCCATGGAAACTGAGGAGACATCAAATCGTCATCTGATTGTAGCCGTACACGTGGCACAGGTCAACCCTAATACGGAAGGGCCTCAATACGGTTTAGAACAGGTCCAGCCCAGGCTGAACCTAATCATTGTTCAGCATGTAAGTTAGGCACCCAAATCCAAATTACGCAAGCCCAATATGGTGTGAATCTTGGAGCTTGACCCAGGACAATAAGGCACGAACACAGATCTCCTAGTTGTCACAAGCCCGAGATCCATTCACACAACTCTTGATCAAATCAAGTATTCAAACAGAGCCAAGTGCCAAAGGAGACTCAGTCATGGACGGGTAAGATCCTGAGCATCTCCTCCCTCCATCGCGCCCTTGACGATAGAGTCAATGAAGGAGTGAAATATTCACTGTATGAGGTGAACAAAATGGATGATAGAGGTACGCACTTGCAATCCCAATTTTTACAGTCAACATCCATCCTTACTCAGTCAACTGACTTTATCATCGGAGTGCCTTCAGCCACCATAACAGTGGTCCTTGGTTTAGGTCAAGAATTGAAAGGGAAGGATTTGGACGCATCAGAAACTACAAAAATTGAAAAGAAAGTGAGAAAAGTTCTCCACCTTGAGGTTGAAGATGACCATGTATTTTGGCAAAAAAATTCTTCGCACCCCCTGTCACGCCCCGATTTTCGAAGAAAACGAAAATCCTAAAAATCCACGTAGGATTATCCGTTTCCCCCAAAACTCGGGACGTGAGAATTTAATAACAACAGAAACAAATAGCAGCAACAACTAAAACATCTGAAACAAATAAAAATCTAACCCGGAGAAGACTGGCATGGCTAGCTCACTCAAACACAAACCACCTGAATATAAACTCACCTAAACTATCCTAAGTAAATAGGTCCAAAGAAATACTCCACAGATAATATCTCCCCCAAATCCATCAATTCTAACACTTTTTGATAAATGAGTTCCTCATGGAGATGAGGACCAAAGTAAGATCACAAGTCACTTTTACAAATTCCAGAGGCTCCCATTTGGACATGCACATGAATTTAGTGATCACCTGAAGGTTTTCCCAAAAACAATTTCCCTTTTTGCAACTAAACACCAAGAACATGAAAAGTACTTATCTATACCAAACACCTACAAGATTCAGATTTCCAATCTCCATAATCCATGCATCCAGGATGAAGTTATCACTCAGAAAATTGACTCCTTTCCAGCTAATTATTCATATACACTGGAATTTACTCCATGATAGAACCATTCTCAATCGACAAAACTACTTAAGCATTCCCAAGTCCATATTATTCATAATAATCCCTCAACAAACATAAGGCCCATGCGACAGAAAAATAAACTCAAGATTTGAACTAAACCACCGATAAATTCATGAAAGAATTCAAACCATTCCAGGTATTAAAATCCACATAACAAAAACTGAATCAATCAAGCAATAATGAAATCAGAAAATGTAAAAAGAAAAACTCACAACACATAACTATCAAAACCATCACATAAAACAAACTGAAAGGGGTGAAAGAGAACTCACCGGAGAGATCGCAAACCGTAAAGGATTTAGGGGAGGAGAGGGTTTAGATTTCAACATCACGCATGAACACTCTGTCTCCAATATCTAGATTGCTCACGTCCACCTCAAAAAGACAAGTCCTCCAACAGTCTTGGAGAGCAAAGTTTCCACACACTTAAAAAATGCCATTCTATAATAGGTAAGATCTGTATTGCCTACTATAGACTTGTGCACCAAAACCTTACCTACCACAACCCTGAAGATCCCTCAATCCACAAAAGGTAAATAACAATCATCTTTTCACAATTGCCTAACTTGGTGTCCACCAACCTCTAATCTTGCAAAATCTTTTGTTGCAGAAGACAGTGAATAACTCCAACTATACCTTAAGCTTTGTTGCTGTCATTCATTTAGTAGACATGGTAAGCTATAGGAGGTTATTATTGATGCCAAGATATCAACCATCACCAAGCAGAGAGAAGATACCACTCTCTTAAGTTCCAGACCATTGGGTGATCCTCAGATTCTGTACCTTTTTCGTTCGAGGACAATCTAATGGGGTGATATCAAAGACTACCCTACGTATAAATGTAATTATATTTGAGGTTGAAAAAGAAAAAAGAAGAACAAGAGAAGGGATACTCATCAAATGCTTTAAAGGTGGGGAAGACAATAATGGTTACTAAGAATGGAGAGGCGCACCAAGACATGGAAGGAGGAAGAAAAGAAAAGAGGGTTTTTCTTCCTCTTTATAGGGTGGGTAGTTATCCACCCTCACTGAAATTTTTGAAAAACCCACCTTCTAAACCTACCAAATAAAACTCTAATCATTAGTTTATAAAAGCCCAAAACCCAGCCCAAATACAATTGAGTAACAACCCATCAACATTAGGGTTTACAAATTTTTGGCTAAATACACACACACTTTATCCTATTTAGCCATGGCAAACAAAACAAATCTTTTTCCAAAAATTTTGAGATTACAATATATGCCCCAATTAATAAATAAGAAATTTTTATATTTATTTAATTAGGCGGGTATTACACCCCCTAAGGAATATTTTTCACAATTTGAAAGAAACCAAGAGGATAGACATCGTCACAAAATAATGTTCTTCATTATCTCTTCCTCTTTCCCTCCTCTCGAGAAAATTTACCTTTGAACCAAACACACCCTTAAGTTAATTTAATCTGCATCAAATAAAAGTTCAAGTTCTTTTCTATGTATGATAATCATCAAAGATTATTATAATAATAATAAATATCATATCAAGGATGACAATGCAGCTCTCGAGAATTTATAGCAAACCGGAAAAAGAGCCAACTAAACAAAGCCTAATAAAAGGCTTTGGTTGGACTAAGAACCTAATGGCATTCGAAATACTTCAAATATGGTTCTAAAGTTTTCATTTATAAATCCAACTTCAGCAAAAAGAACTAAAGACAAAAACATAAAAAAATATATTGCAAGTAAAATCTAGAATAAAGGGAACACAAATAATATTACTAGTTCAATGCAAAGAAGATGATGTGGATACATACCAGTGACAATGTCTTTGCTTGGGTGGGAGAGAGGGAATTATTTTCTCCAGAGTACCGAATTTCTCAAACATCTGAACAATATCTCCTTTTGGGAGAATTATAAGGCAACTTTTTCACTAGTATAATATGTGTGTTCCGTTTAGCAACTCTGCAGAAGCACACTCCTTCATAGCAACAATATCGACTCCAGCATTTTCCAAAGCTTCGTTGTCTCTTTAATTACATGTGCTTCTTCTAAAGCAGTACACCCTGGAAGATCATCGGCTCCCGGGTCAAGGAATTCATCACTTTTATTAACACCCAAAGTCCTAGCAACATGCATTCTCAACAACCTATTCAATATAGAGAAGAGTGCCTTAGAACAAATATCTCATATGGAATATAACCTATTAAAAGAACGAGCGTGCCAACAAGGTATGGAAACTCTTCAAGATAAGCAAGTGTTAAGAAATATTGTTGCAATTGGAGTATATTTTTCTGAGATCAAAACATACACGGATATATTCAGAGGAAACCCGTAGTACAAAGCACATACCAAACAGATGCAATACATACCCAAACAGGTGCGATTGGAGTATATGGAGGCATTCTTTATGAGAAGAAGTACATACCCCTAACCTTTTGGATGCAATGGAAACCACGCAGAACAACCCCAACGGGGTAAAAATTGGACCCTAACCAAATACAAATGTGTTAAAGATTGACCATTAGATGTAAGGCATATATATCTTACCTTCCATTGGTTAGAAACTTAGGAACTGTTGGGGTTTTTGTTAAGGATGGTATTCTCGTCACTATGTTGATCAATCCCAACTGCCAATATTTATAACCATCACTTTCCATTGGTATGGTCCTATTTACCTGATCTTTTTAACCGCTCATCAGAGTTTCTTATTCGCGATGCTTCATTAGAACGTCATTCTTTACAAGTAACGATAATCAAACGGGCCAATGTATTCACTAGCAAAGCATATTCTTTACAAATCTTATGTTGAGCTCTCTGTGGCAGTTGTTCTTTTGAATCAACAACCAAACTAGTTTGTAGGCTCCATGGAAATTCAGAAGGCTTTTGGTGTGTTTCATTTTGGAAATATTAGAGGCCTGTGCATCTATTTCGTATTTTTCTATAATAGGACGTTCCAACGTGTGATAAATCAATCCAACCAACTCAACAAAAAAATATCGAAAATACTAGAAAACTAGGTTTTGTAACCAAGGTGATGTGGCATGATCTTGAAAGAATGATGAAATCCCAAAAAAAAATTATGTGTATCTCTTGAGGTTGTAAAAAAAATGTAGAACCTGATTTCCTAGCCTCACTCAAAAAATATACTAGCCTCCGCATGCGTGCGCGCACACTTTTAAATGTTTTATTCTTAATTAAGTAATACATATAAACTATGAATAATGTCCAATCCTATTTTATTTTAGAAGGATTGTTGATTTACATTAATATGCATATATTACTAAGAGCATCCACGTGAGCCTCCTAAAAATTTGGGTTCATATAAATATTTTATTAAGTTTTTTTTTCCTTACATGCTATGTTGTCGAGGGCTCCGCCAAAGCTCTAAAGGCTCTATTTTCACTTTAAAGTGCCTCATCCTAACCTTAGAGGGCCACAGAGTTGTACACTAGTCAAGGTGGAGGTTACTACACTAAAATCTTTGCTACCCTATAAAAAAAGCTCTAGAGACAGACTTTGGCGCCTCATGCCTCGCCTTGCCCCTCACAACATAACTTTGCATGAAACATTCAACAAACCTCCTAAAAATAGGCTCCATTACTCCTTCATATTCCGAGCATTACTCGTCGAATTGACCTGAAACTTAGTGGAAAGCTATCGAATAATAAATAAATAAATCAACATGCTTTGCACAATACACATGTGCAACAGTGCCAGACATGCTGCCCCTAGGCAACTCAAAGGACCTAGAGTGCATAAATTAGTAAGTTATCTTTAAAGTGCAAATCAAGGAGTTCCTACCCAATATCTAAAAGAAAGTTTAAGTGCACCTATGATTAGGCACACAGTCTTGCCCAAAGTCGACCCTCAGATTATGACTAGGCAAACTTTGACATTATCAAATGGAGATTTTTGCAAGCATGCTAAATTTTTTTGACATTATCAAATGGAGATTTTTTTTCCTTCAAAACACATGTCCTTTTTTTAAGCAAATAGGTAGTTAAACAAAGAACCCGTCTAATTGTCGAGGGAACCAGCGAGAGACCCCACCAGGGGGGAGGGGGAGGGGGAGTGGGGTAGGGGGTGGGAACCGTTCATCTTTCCCCGGGATGCATGCTTGACTTTTCAACGCACACATCCCAAAAGTTCAAACGTGCATCCCGGGGGGATGGACGGCTACCACCCCCCCTGTGGGGTCCCTCGCTGGTTCCCTCGACAATTAAAACTTTTCTTAAACAAAACACATCAACCAGTCTAGATAGCCAGGCCTCTAGCGCCAGAGAGGCTCTCTTGCACGTGTTGAGGAGAGAGAGTGATTAAAAAAAAAACTCAGATCCATCATCTCCGAAGCAAGAACCACCAACATCTTCAATGATGAAAACTGCAATTCAAGAACTTGAAGATCTTGAAGGACTTTGACCATATGAAGCTTGTTAAAGGAGACTTTGGTGTAGGAAGCTGATCCACCCCATTCGAAGCATTCATCGTACGCCATGCTTGGAGCAAACGCGGGCGTATGATTGGGAGTCAAATCCGAATCCTTGGACAATGGTTGGTTTGTGACAGGACAAGTAGTATTGGATGACAACCATTTCTCGATGTTGTCACAATCATATGTAATGCCTGTAACCACGATGATCGGATCTTTCATGATCTGAAGGGATATGGAGCATATGAAATACTGAGGAATCTCAACATCTTCCATGAAAAATGAAAATAAAATAACAATTAGTAACAGAAGATGGGTGGAGAGATAGAGAGGTAATGAACTAGTGTGGAAGGAAATGGGTTTTTTAAGGTGAAATAGTAAGAGAAAACGTCTTTGATTTATATTTATGGATGAAATAAGAAAGAATTTGAAGGAAGGATTGATGGGGTTGGGTGGGTGTGTCTAGTGTTGGGAGTCTTTGGTCTTCTCTAGCTTTTTTTTCTTTTCTTCTTCTTTGGTTAACTGGTCTAACATTCTAAAAGTCTCTTGCGGCAGTCAATTTGGAAGGAAATTTGATTCACGAGAAGGCAATGAACACTATTTCTTCTCCTTTCCCTCTCACTCTGCAACCTCTTTGTTTCTTTGAAGAGAAAAAAAATGTTATCGAGAACTTGGATGGATGGAAGAGGAAAAGAATAAGGGATTTCATGGGGAAGAAACACGACGGGAGGAGGTGGTGGAAGAGAGTTAGATAACAAGGAAGGGTTTTTTTTGTCAGATTTTCACAAAGTAACCCGATTGAAACTCGAATCAAAATTAAAATAAAATCGAAAATGCTAGGAAACCATGTTTTTGTAACCAGGTTTTGTAATCGCGGTGTCATGGCGTGATCTTGAAAGAATGATGAAATCCCCAAAGTGTTTATGTGTATCTCAAGGTTGTAAAAACCCTCCTCTAACGATGCCACATCATCCTGGTTATAAAACATGATTGCAAAACCTGATTCCCTGGCCTCACTCAAAATCGAAAATGCTAGGAAACCATGTTTTTGTAACCAGGTTTTGTAACCATGGTGACGTGGCTTGATCTTGAAAGAATGATGAAATTTTCAAAGTGTTTATGTGTATCTCGAGGTTGTAAAAAACCTCCTCTAACGATGCCACATCATCCTGGTTATATAACATGGTTGCAAAACCTGGTTCCATAGCCTCACACTAAAAAATGACCTACCCCTGAAAATGAAGCTCCTCCTTGTTTGCCACGTCCATTGAGTTGAAAGAAAGATTCCAATTCTGCTGCTGCTGCTTTCTAATTTTTGGTATCAGTTTCTAATTCCACAACATGCACACAGACACATCATTACTTCAGATTCGGACTCACCTCACGTGTGTAAAGTTGGGGGATGTACCGATGATTCGCCGCAGAATGTGACATTGAACCAAATTGTTGCGATTAAGGAATTGTTGCCGTCAAGAAACGATGACTGAAGTAGTCATCTTCTTCTCTTTTCTTGTTGTTCCTCTACCTTTCCTTTACTGGCGAAAGCAAGAAAAGCAAGTCTTTTTAGCCAAATATGGAAGATGAAGAACAAATGTGAGTGGAAACCAAATCGGTATTCTAAAATGTTAAAGAAGAAGAAGAAGAAGAAAACTTACGGATGAAGTGAAGACTGAAGAGAGAAACTTCTTTGGGAGTCAAAGACAGATAAACTGGATAAGGTGAAAGAAGAAGAAATAAAGAGAGCAACAAGTTTTTGGTTGTCCCACTCTTTCTCTCTCCGTAACCACATGCTAGAGAGCCTCTCTAGATTTACAAACATGCATATGAAAAAAGGCAAAAAGGTCTAAAAAAATATTGTGGATACTCTTAGAGTGCACGGATTGGCAGATCGCTCCGACCCGACCCGCCTGTTTGTAATATACCCGAAATCTATCTAATCAAAACAAATGGAAAAAAGTTACGAAGATGTTCTGGAGTTGGGGGGAGTGTTGAGTGGAAGTTGAAGTTGAAGAAGAGAAGGGAAGGGTGGCGTTGGTTGTTGTTGAACTGAGGAAGAAAAAATAGGAGATTAGAAGAGGAGTCGAAAAGAATCCAAGAGGACGCAAGAATCTTATTGCTCCATCTCCGCTACAACTAATTGAAGCAAAAGGAAAGGAATCAAGAAGAATAAAGATTGAAAAGTGCATCAGAAACTTCCCTTGGGGTTCAACTCCCACATCCAAGAAATTCCATCCACTCAATTGGAAGAAGGTGTGCCAACCAAACTATAAAGGTGGTCTTGGTGTTAGAAGGATAAAAAAAATTAACAAAGCTTACTTCGCGAGTGAAGTTGGAGGAATGGAATAGAATTTGGAAATACACGGATATCAAGAACTAGAGTGATCATAAGCAATTGAGTTTACACACACAATCTACGAGGAAATCGCATTATCGAAAAATTGACAAGTGAAAGAAGTATAAGATACGCATGGAAATACAAAGGCATACAAAGAAAATGTGTTTGAAAGGAAAAGGGTATTACATCATACACACCTCAAAAGGATCTAGTCCTTGAGATTAGCTAAGTAAAAAGCTCAGGGTACGACTATTGCATCTTGTCCTCAAGCTCTTATGTCGCTTCATCTTCTTGACTCCACTGAACTTTCACCAAGTTTACTACTCTCCGTCGCAACTATTGAACCTCTTATCCAAGATAGCCTTTAGCCTCACCGGCCAGATATGTCAAATCCTTACTTATCATCTGTACTACTGAAGTCGGATCTGTCAAACACTTCCTCAACATCAAGACATGAAACACATCATGAATGTTGAGGTAGTGTTTAGGGGTGCAATATTTCTTTTGAGGTGTGTATGTCTAGGTAGTGTTATATTTGTTTCCTTGATCGTCGTTGTCTTAGTGACTTTGGTGTTCTTCAGCATGTCTGATCTCGAAGACGAGATTCTTTGAGATGTGTATAATATAATACCTATTTTTCGTTGTAGCGTACACTTATGTTCATTTTGTATGCCTTCAATTTCCATACACATCTTATACTTGACTTTTGTCGACTTTTTTTTTAAAGTTGTCTTGAATTGTATGCAAACAAAATTCTTATTACTATCTTATTCATGAATTTTATGCATTTTCGAGCTCATAGTATGGCACTCACCCGTAGTTGACCATCTTAGGGAGTTTGACCAATCTTGACCGATCATTTTGACCATATGTTGGTTTCGCCCCAAATTAGATTACGAGTATCGATTTGCGTACTCGGACGTAGACCGTAATTGTGGTTGTGTTATGGTGCTTGGGGTGCACATAGCCTCATGTTTTAAATAGTTTAGAGGAGATCTTCCTCTCATTTTTTTCTCCATCCTTGGAGAATTGAGAAAGGTGTTTGTTGGAGTAGAATGGTGGAAGCTTGATCTTGCTACTTTTGGTGTTCATTTGCTTCATTTCCAAGCTCTAGGTGAAAATCCTTCGTCTCTCTAGGGTTTAGTGTCGCTTAAGGTGAGTTAGATCTACCCTAATAGATACTAGAATTTGTGTTTTTCTTGCGTATGTTAAATTTCCAGCACATGCATGTGATTTGGATTATACTTGTTGAATTGAAGAATTTAAGAGTGGATGAGATAATTGTTTCCTTAGGTTTATGTTTAATTGAAGGTGGGGTGAGCTATTTTATGTTTTGGTTAAGTTAAATTTCCAGCAGATACATTGACTTGGGTTGTGTTTATACATGCTGAATTGTTTAAGAGTAGATGTGACTATTGCTTGCTTAGGTTGATGCTTAATTGAAGGTGGGATTAGTTATTTTGTATTTTGTTCAAGTAGGTTGAATGTTCACAATATGCTTGCCCATTTAGATAATTATAGTGTAAATACATGTTGATTTGATGAGTTTAGTGGTAGACAAGATTATGGTTTGCTTAGGATCATGCTTAGTTGAAAGTAGGGCTAACTATTTTGTGTATGTTACTGTGGAGATGTTTGAGAGCTATAATAGGGGTTTGATTAAGTTTTGGGAGTGTCGGGGGTGTTGTATTTCGCGAAAAGCCTCCCATTGGGTGCTCCCAATTATCTTATGTTTGCTTGGGGAGATATTGTGGATAAAAAACCACACATGATGTATACTGTTGGTCTATCCCTCAGCGAGGAAGCTTTTGTAACTGATTGCTAGTTTATTTTACTGAAAACAAAAGTTTATTTGTTGTCTAGATGATAGATAAGTATATACTGTTTATAATTTTGATTAGGATACAATAACAGTGATGTTTTCCCGTAGGAGTTGCTTCTCCCACCAACGAAATCATGTACTTTCATTCTCTTAGTTTGAGTTTTTTTGTTGATAAAGTAATAAGCAAGCATGCTATTCAATCACTTTCAGATGACTGTGAAATCTGTCAAAGATAAGCTCTGGAAAAAGACTGGTACTTCTGTTGAATCAATGTCGCTCGAGCTCTACGATGATATGGGATCTAAAATTTCAGATTTAAGCGATAGTATGAAACCCCTTGGTTTTTATTCTCCACAAAATGGGTGAGTTGAATAGGTCAGTTTCATTCCCCACAAAATGTTCCTAAGATTAATATGTACAAATTTCTTGTATGGCTAGTAATGTTGAATTGTTCTAAATCACAAAAAACCAGCTCTTAGTTTATGCCATGAGCCCATGGAAGGCTGTAACCAAACTGGATGTCAAAGCTTCAGGTGGGGCAGAATTCATACTTCAAACAATTGACATTATTCCAAAGAAATGCCAAATTTTCAGTATTAAAGTAACGAATCACGGTTATTTTTGTCATTCAGTCTCTACTTTGTTACATATGAGGTGGAGGCAAAATTCACACTTCAATCAATTGACATTATTCCAAGTTTTTTTGTTGCGTTTGAATGAATGAAATATGGGTAGCTGAGTTATTGAATTCAAAATACACTGAGGCTTACAGAAATGCACTGAGTGTGCAGTGACTATATCCCCTAATAATCACATTTTGGAAGGTCAAAAACACTAATAGAACTCTTATCTCCTCACTTAGTCCAGCTGGGGCTTGGATATGGAGAAGACTATTAAATGCAACAACTTGGAGAATAGGAAAGAAATGCAAGGTTTTTTTAAGCAAGGAGTGTTAATCAGATCAAGATAAAATGGCCACAACAACCACCCTTTGGTTTGGGGACAGCATTGGGGAACACTTTCAACAATTCAATATTTCCATTGTAAACTCAACTGGTCCCAGTTGTGAGGGCCTTTTGGCCTTTTTGTATAGCTGACTTTTTGTTCATACCATGATGAAACCACAACTATTTTTACTGATTAAAAAAGGCTTAGAGAAATCCATGGAAATGTTCCACGGTTATTTTTAATTTTTGAACAAATATCAGATTTCCTCGAAATTTGGACTGATTAATCCCAAATTTCTCTCAAGGGTAGACTAGATTTGCCATGGTAATCCTAAAATCCCACTCCCCAACAAAAAACTAAAAATAAAAAATAAATAAAATTCACACATGTTCTAATTCTAATTGGACTAAGAAAGTAATTTAGGACGACTATATATGTATATACTCTCAACATAGGAATTTCCCTCAACAAATGTGCTCTTCAGGTTAACGTATCAGTAAATGAAAGATTTGCAGTTTTTTTACTTATGAACCAATGGGTTTTAATGTACTGGTAAAAAGTTGTATGCTATAACAAGAGAATTGAAAACAATTTATTCACAAAAGAGAAGCTAACTCTTTCTCACTCAACCTGACACCGACTAGTAGAGAAAATATCATCTTTCGAGTGACATTCAGTATTATACTATTATTTCATGTGTTTATTAATTCACTTCTCTTTCACATGTTTAAGATACCGAGTACACATCATAGATCTGGATCCCTCGTCGGTAACTTCCGGTGGCTGGCTGGAAGATACCTCACTTGTAGAAAAGTACTCAATATCCGAAGAAGCTTATGATAAACTAGATGGTGAGTCATTTGTCTTAGCATGATTATGATGATAAACCTTGAACACCCGTATATGTTTTCTTGGAATTCGAAGTTGACCTTTGCCCATATGTTGTATACAAGAAATTTAAACATGAACATGGGTCCACCAAATTACATCTCATGTAGGAAAAAATTCACTAAAAGAGGAGCAACAATGATGGCTCCAATTATAACCAGGTCATTGAGTAACAGACCAATTGTCACACTAGAATGAAGTGCCAGCTCCATTTTGTTATGAGGGATCCAATTGTATTTCTACTACTATATTTTGAGATGTTGCTTAAAAACCAAGAACAATCTTTAGGAGCACTAAATTTTCCGTATGCTATGACCTTCATGATCAAGTTGTTGTGAACTCGAGACACCCATGGATGGATTATTTTACATGAGCTTGAATAATTGATCATTAATGGCTGATTTACTCCAAAGCAGATTTCTTTCAATCTATGTTTGATTATCTACTTTATTTGCTTTTCATTGATCTTTTGTGGTTAGCTGGTTCAGCATATGCAGGACATCCCTTGAGTTATGATTATGCATATTTCCTCTTTTTTCTCAAATGGAAAGTTGCAACATATTTGTAGGATCCTCCCTTTAGGTGATAATTGGCTATTTGGAAGAAAGGAAATGTCACTTCTGGTACTACTTTTTTGTTGGGTAGTAAGGGACTAAGGGATTGCCCTTCGAGGACCTTGTTTCTGTGGTTGGTAGTTTAGGTGCTTTGAATTTGAAGGACTTGATCCTTTTTATTATGTTGTTGGAGTTTTTATTTATAGTTTGTTTTCAATTTTTTGTTTTTCTTGGTCTGTTTATATGGTGGGGATTGGGGAGTGCATTTTTTCTCTTATTCTGTTGTACCTTTTTTTCTTCTTTCCCTCTCCCTCCGAGAGCTTTAAAAAAGAAATTTGCAATTAACATGTCTATGTTGAATATTTCAGGTACTTTCAGAAAATATAAGGAAATTTTGACATCTCGAAATCCGCCCACTAATGAAAGTAAAGTATGATTTTTATTCATGCTTTTGAATTGTACATTTTCTTGTTTGTTTTGTTTAAATAGTTCACAAATTGTTTCAGACGGATACGAAGTTAGCCATTAATTAAGGTTGACAATTAGTTAATGAGAAGCATATTGTAGACAATGGTCATGTAGTAGATAAATATTGTTGTTGCTTAGAAAAGCTGGATATTATTAGAATGGAGGTGACAAGAGTCTGGAGCTCTGCAAAATATTTATGAATACATAGGGCGTATGAACAAGAGCATGGAGCTCTGGGTGATACTTATGAAGACTGTCCAAAATGACATACGGTTTCTGAAACATTTGCTATTACTCCCTTTGATATTTAGTCAATAAATCAGATGGGTTGGTTGAAATTAAATGACCAGCTATTCATTTGAACAATTATCATGTCCAACATGAAGCTCATTTAGATTTTAGACAAAAGATGTTCAAAGAAATCTCCTAGTGATTGTCTTAAGATAAGGGTTTTATCAGTGTTTTAAAAATCGCTAGGAGGTAAGCGGGCGGCGAGCAAGGGACTAACGCCCAGAGGACTAGGCGGTTATTTATTTATTTATTTATTATAATTTATAAATCTAAGTATAATAGCATATAAATTACTTTCAATTCAATGCCAAGATACATATGAAAAATGTATTAAAAAACAGTCTTAATTGTTTATTTTTTCCGAACTGGAAATAAAAAAAGTAAAAAAATCCGCCCAAGCGGTCGCCTAGACCGATTTTTAGAACACTGATTTTATATTGATTTTTCTCCCATTCAAGTATCATAGTTGAAGGCCATTACACTTGTAAACATAGAGCAATCAGCAATATATATTAAAGAAAAAATAGTGTCGAACTTTTAGAATAATATTATCAGTTATTGATGAATTCAAGGATGCACAGATACTGGCACGCACGTCGTGTCAGACACGGACACAGACACAAACATGACATGCTGACTTGACAATTTTTCGAAAGCTAGGACTCAAGGGCCTGGTGACATGTCATAATTTTATTTTAGTTTAAATTTATTTATAAGATTAAAGTAAAAAAGAACAAGAAGTGTGAAGATGAATGATGAAAATGAAGCACAAATTGTGCTGGAAAATTTTTAAAAAAAAAAAAATATATATATATATATATATATATAAAGAAGAAAAACATAGAAAAGAAGATGTAAAAAAGTAGAGAAGAATATGACACTCTGTCGCAAGAAAAAAAATAATGTTGAGGAGATGAAAAGCAAAGGAGAGAGGAAGAAACATAGACTACCTCTATGCATCATCGCTTCTTATCTTGCATCGCAATTGGAATTTTTTTTTTTTAATACTTTAGATAGATTAACAACCTTCAAATTAGGTGGTTGTCTCCGCCCACCTAAAAGTAAAAATTAAAATAAAGTTTGTTGTCTAGTCTTGATTGTGTTCTAACCGAGTTTTGGGTGTCAAAGGCGTGTCCAACACGTTGACTACACAACCATGTGTTTGACACCTTTCGACACGTTCACCATGTATCCGACGGGTGTCAGAGGCGTGTCGGATACATGTCGGACACGGGTACGGAAAGTTTTCCTAAGAGTCCATGCTTCCTTGGATGCATTATGTTCATCAAAATTATGGATTAATTGGTGGCTTCGAAAAAGAAGCTTTGAAGCCCCTCATAAACATGTTATCCTATTCAGGAGTATGTTTACATACTGTTTATGTCCATTGATATCATATCTGTTTATGTATGTTGGAGTTGTAGTGACGTGCTTTAACTTTTAACTTTTGTTTTTGTTCCTAGATATCTGATAACTACATGGAAGATCTCTGTGCAAATGTCAAGGTGAGCACCTTTTCTTTCAGTTTTATTTTGTATACTTTCTTCTTTATATTACCTGGTAATTGAACTAATAGTGGTTGGTGGATGTATCATTCTTTCCTGCGAAGTGCATCACCTTTTGTTGAAATTAATGCGAAATTTCATTCAAGTCCAACCTTCTTAAAGAATCTTATACTCCTAGGGTTTACCATACCCATCCATTGCCTAAAGAGAGTGATAATTTTCCATCTGCGTGCTTCGATATAAGGAAAAATTTTCTGTGGTTTACGCCTTATTCACATATATGTCAAAGGAAAAATCCATTCCCACTCTAGCCCATCTCAAGCTATAGCAGAGATGTGATAGACCCTCAGCAGTTTGCAAGACGTATCAAAGGCGCAGACGTAAGCAAGGAGTTGTAAGCAATGAAGGGGATGAACCAGTGAATCAGTTCAATGCCAGTGGGTGAACCAGTAAAGCAGTACAATGTAGTGCAGAACAACTAGTGCAATACAAGTATTAGGGAAGCAATGAAGACCAGAAGCCTGCTTCAGAATAAAGATCATGAATTGCTAAAGGAGCAACAAAATGTCAGAGTAGTATTGTTGGCAGTCAGTTATTCTGCTGTCAATAAGTCTATATAAGTGTTCTGTTAGTGTTAATATTTTGTAATCAGTAAGTGGCATTCGGTTAGATGTGTAGGGTGGCATTCAGTTAGTTTAGCAAGTTGTTGACAGTCTGTAATCTGCAAGAGTTTGTTGCAATGTAGAACTCTTATATAAAGAGAGATGTATGAGATGGAAAGGCATTCATTCATTTTGTAAAATTGATTGTACTGAGCAATTGCTCTCTGGAGATTTCAGGTATCTCGAATCACCTGTATACAATATCATACCTAATTCTTTGATTGTTCTCACTATATCCAGTCAGTATTTTCCTGTTCTTATTGTTCAAATTAGCAATTCTTATCAAGATGACCTGCTATTGTAGATGAAATTGCGTGCTCTTTCTATAATCAAATTAGCAATTCTTAAGCAAAGTTGTTAGTGGGTTGAAGCCACAAATCAGAGCTGAAATTCGGATTATGGAACCTCACTCGTTGGGCCAGGCTATGACTTTAGCCCAACGCATAGAGGAAAAACACCAGCTGTTGGGCTTAAACAAGGGAGGATTCGGATCGGGCCCAAGCCCATTTTCGAGATGATTTAGGGTTAATGAAAACCCTAAATCTCTTGAAGCAGGAAAGCCATCGCCAAATGAAGGCGATTCCATCGCAAGAAGAGGATAAACAGATTGGGGAAAAGGGGGTTTTCGAAAGCTCAGTGAAGATGAATTAAGGCAGAAACGAGATAATTTGTGCTTTCGATGCGATGAAAATTTTGGGCCAGGTCATCGATGTGAGAAGAAGGAACTCAACGTATTGGCTTATCAAGAGGATGAGATCTTGGAGGAATAAGATGGAGGGGACGATGACGACCATGGGGTTGAATTGGAAGCAGCTGAGGTAGATGGGAGTGTAGATCTCCCTGAATTCGGTGGTGGGTTGGACTACACCCAAAACTTTGCGTCTCAAGGGGAAGATCGAAGATCAAGAAGTGGTAGTATTGGTGGATAGCGGAGCAACACACAATTTTATTACCAGTAGCTTGGTGGCGAAGCTTGGGCTAAAGATAACCCCAACCGGTTCTTATGGGGTGACTATGGGGACTGGAGAAACAGTGAAGGGGCAAGGGGTGTGTAAGTCGGTGACGCTGGAACTTTCGGAGATCGTGGTCGATGAGGAATTTTTACCCTTGAATCTGGGAAGCTCAGACGTTATTTTGGGAATTAAGTGGCTGGCAACTTTGGGGGTAACTCACACCAATTGGAAGTCCCCAAATCATGAGGTTCGAATTTGGGGGAGTCACCAAAACTCTAAGAGGAGATCCAACCTTGGGGAGATCCTTGGTGTCTTTAAGAGCAATGTGGAAGTCTATTTGTCAGGAAAAACAGGGGATACTGATTGAATTGGGCACATTAGATGATTCTGGTGAAGATAACAGAGTTTGTAGGAAAGAAATTGGTAAGGTTTTAGAGAAATTTCAGGACGTGTTCTGTATCAATTCGGGGTTACCACCAATAAGGGGGCATAAACATGCTATCTGCCTGCGAGAAGGGGTTCTTCCTGTTAATGTAAGGCCCTACCGATATCCACAATTCCAGAAAGATGAGATCGAGAGATTGATTCAGGAGATGATGGCATCAGGAATTATCCGACCTAGTAAAAGCCCGTTTTCAAGTCCGGTACTTACACCCCATTTGTGATTTTTGTTTAAATCTCTCAATTGTCAGGTAAATATGTTATTTGACTTATTACACGAACTTCTCCAGTTGAAGGTAGATGCCAACCCTTCTCAATCCTATAGAATTCTGTTTTCATGCCAGATATTGCCCATAAGCAAATTCAGAAGCCTCTCAAACATGTGTTCTTGAATCTGTCTGACAATCAATAAAACCAATTTGTCACCAATGCGTCATCCCAGGAACTTTCTGGGCCAACATTGATATATGCTTTCTAACCAATATAAAGCATCCTTGTCTTATCAATACATGATTTCCAAAAATGTTATTCAACTAGAAGCTTCGGCACACCTTGTGTCATAGCTTGGAACTCTAATTTTGCATGGGATCTAGCACCAACTCATTGTTTATCGGTTTATGAAGAAAGGATTATTCTCCGGACAAGTATATCGAAGCACGGCATGAATCAGATATGGTGCTAGTGCAGTTTGGATCAATATAATCCTTTCCCTTAAGTGCCCATGTTGGCCAAACAACAAGCCATGGCAGATGGCAGTTTGCATGCTGCTCCTATGTGGGTTTCCATTAAGTGATTGATATATGCAGTGTCAGGCCGAATGAAATAAGAGTAAATACATCCATTGACCTGTGATGTATTATCTGTTCATTTGAATAACAAGGGTCCGTAGGGAAGCTGATGAATATTGCAAAAAACTACAACTGAGGTAGTTAACTGTTTTCTTTCTTATGTGAACTGACTTTTATGATGAAAGGCTGATGGTGATCTATTGTCAATTAGGTTGGAGACTACTATGAGCGGGATCCCTTCGAGGAGGAAGAAATATGACTTCACGGAATCACCTTGTAAGTACTTACCTATTTTAATTTAAATTCCTGAATTGTCAGAAGTTAGAAATTCTCGTTATTTATTTATAACCACGAGAGTCATCCCACATATTTACCCAGGGTGTTATCATATTTGAATTTTCTGAGTAACTATCAAATCATGCACGTACCATGTTTCTAAAGATACATATGCCCCTTCACTGATATTGTGGATATTAGTCATGTATTTTAAAAAATTAGTCCAATTTGGAGCATGGTACTGATTGTCAACGATTGTAGCTATCACGTGAAAATTTTGATCAGAATCAAATTCATAGTTTTGTATTTTAAAGTTTGACCTCATGAATGAACCTAGCAAGGGAGATTTGAGTAGGATAGTTACGAATGAGAAGTATCAAATGTTTTGTGCATGTACGAACGGAGTGGAAGAAGGGAGGAGATTCTCGAACGAGAAAAAGGATCCAATGATTTCGAAAGAGTTGAACGAGGAGCCGTATGAGGTGAAAATCTCATGTACGGTCATCCAGATGCATCAGACCACACAGCCTGAAGCTCTTTTCTTCAGATTACTTTCGCATGGAAAGTCTAACGGATAATTCAGCTTTAAACTGATTCTACACCTTTTATACACTGCTCTAGCTACAACTTTATATAATGTGTTGAAAATCCCGGATTGCCTAATTGTGGAAATTGTTAAAAGATGGCTATAAATAGTTATGTGCCTAAGGCTGACTCATATACACGAGAAGTTCAAGATGGTCAGTATAGTTGAAGAAGTTGTACCATCAGAAAATAAAAAGTGGATAGGCAAAAATTCACTGAAATTGAACACTCTTAACAGTTGCACGAATCCAAATTTACTGACTCCCCTTGACATACATCAATGTCTAACACCTTCTCAGGCTCGTGTCATAAATCACAGTTCTTGTGTCGTTGTTGTCCGATATGGGCAAGGATAGCTTGGTACTCAACTCGAGCGCTATACTCTTTCAACATAGCATTGAAGCAAGGAACTTGCTTGTGCTCTAGGAAATCTACAGCTCTATCGAAGATTGAGAATAATCATGATTTGTTACATGTTCAGCTAAGAACCTCTCCAGGGGGAGACACCAAACCTAAAAAATATAGGTCTGAAACATTTTTCTCTATTTCATTATATGGTGGTGGGTTTGTTAGTATTTTGTGCAGTTTTGGCGCACTCGATTGCACTTAAAGTTGTGCAGGTGGACTTGCATAACCTGTTAGTGGTAAGTGAAACAGGCCTTAAATTTCACAGTTTACTGCTGGAGATGATGCTCTTAAGCAAATTCTTTCAGTAGGTAAGCTTGGTTCCACAGGATAAGGCAATGTTGACCTTTGCCAGTCCGTCATCAAAACATGCTTGGAGATCATGTGGGGAACTCCTTGACCACACAGAGAAGTGATAAGGACTCGAAAAAAAAAAAACAATTTAATCAGGCTCATCTCAGAGTACTGTTATAGATAGTAAAATAAAAAACACTTGGTGAAAGCTTCGGCGATTGAATGTCTCCCTGAAGATGTAGTGTTAAATTATCACCTTTTCTTTTGGAATCTAGATCTTTTAGTGCTACCAATGTGGTAGGGAACAATGCTTTGGTTTAGGAGGTGTTCAACAAAAAAAAAAAAAAATTGTATCTTGGCAAATGTAAGATTCTTTTGATTAGTGTAACTTTTCTAAATTTCACTGGCACAGCAAAAGATGAAATATTTATTATGAAAACGATATATAAAGATGAAATATTTCTGTGTTCTTCACTGCTTTTCTAGGAATAATTGCCTTCGTTTGTTGGTTCATTGATTTACTATACCTTTATCATTTTAGGAGAACTATCGTAACATGCATGGTCGAGCTTTTTATACACTACACCAAATTGGCACTTTTGTAATAACTCTCAAAACAGTATCACTTTTGAGATGTTACAATCCACCAAATAATTTCAAATCAAAACTAAATTTAGTCAAAAAAATGAAAAACAGTAACACAAAAAAAATGATACAATAAGTTGGATCACCATGAATAGTATCACTTTTATAACCATACTCTTCATGGTGATACTATTATTGTATCATTTTGTTTGTGAAAATGTGTAAAGTTGTTAGGTAAATTGTTACACTTCAAAAGTGATACTATATTGGGGGTTGTTACAAAAATGCCAATATGGTATAGTGATAGAGGGTTTAAGTGAAAATTTCTAGTATTTTATGTACAGGTTCTTTTCAGTATGACCCTTGAGCGGACAAGAGTCAACGACGCTGATAGAGTGACCCTAATGAAGAAGATGGAGAGATGCATTGTCTGCTATCATGGTGTGGTGTGATTTCTACTTATAAGCCATTGAATGTCTGAGTTAATGGAGGTTGTCTGTCACGGTGTGTTGTGATTTTCTACTTACAAGTCACTGAATGTCCGAGTTAATGGAGGTTTTCCCTCTGCCAGAAGAAGTCGGGACCAATGAAGTGCAGAAGATTTTGTGTCATTGTTATAGATGACTGATCGAAAAATTCAGAAATCGTTCAAATTTATAACAAAGTTAGTTCTTTTATTCTTTGCATAATTTAGGAACCAGCAATGTCTTTACACCATGTTGCAGTCTTTTTTTATTTATGTTTTTATTTTTTAAAATAATAAAAAAATGGAAACGCCCCCTGAGAAATTCAAACTCTCATGGGAAAATCTCATGTACTTAATAGGCACACGCCTTAAGCACTCGGCCAAAGCAACGTTGCTGACAATTATCAGTATGGCATTATTGGAATTTGCAAAATTTGGATGAAAATTTCTTCTTATTTCAAGTTTCTGAATAAAAATCCTTCAAAGCAGGTGTTATATTGGTAAATTTATTTTATTTTTATCTTTTATAAGGTGCGGATGAGTTACTACAATGTTACCAGTCTTGATCAACTCTCACTAGAAAACCTGTCTTTAAAACTAGCAACCATTTTGTTGTTAGGTGCAATGATGAAAACATTAGCAATGAGACGTCAATTGATTTTGTGAAAAACATAAACTCTTTCCACCATCTCCGACACTGTTTAAACACATGAGGATGTAAGCGAGCATTTGTCGTGTTTGTCATGTATACAGACCTTGCACTATGCATCACATACAGAATACAATTATTACATCACAAATGCCATCTTTTAACCTATGAGCTCTTCAGGTAACAAACAAAAAGTATGGAACCAAATGGACAAGGATCTATAACTCAGACAAGAAACCGGGTGCTAAGTCCCTTTGAATGATGATGAATGAAATTGCAACTTATAAAAGAATCTGTGGGAGATCTCTCATCGGGTTAGTCTTGGATCTGAACTATCTTAACGACCGACGAGTCACCAATCTTCTCAAAGACAACCACTTGGTCATTAGGCTTCACCAGACCCACCGATTTACCATGATCCAAGGCCAGTTTCAAACTGGCTTCTTCACGAGAAGCTCCAGCAATAGAAACCTAGAACATCAAGTCACATGTTTAATGTATGGAAGTTTCACAATGTAAGATCTTGCTTCAGAAAAATAATTCACAAAGCTGGCTAATACACGTTCGATAAGATACAAGACTTCTAAAGGTAAAATAAGACTAACATGTTTTGACATTGGTAGAGCATTATAACATACCACATTAGGACTGGCCAAAATGGGGTAGACTCCTCTTACAGCAAAACATTGCCTAGCCTGATCCATCAAGACAAATGGAGACGTGAAAAGAGCAGAAATTTTTTGAATTGCATATGCCTTGGCAATCTCATATTCCTAAAACAGATGAATAACAAATAGGATGATATCAAACAAGTATTACCATCATACTAGTTTCAACAGCTATTCATACCTGTGATGTACCCGAGAAACTCCATTCTGACGAGCTTATATTAAGACGTGGCATAACAACAGCCACCACGGGAACAGAAGGCCTATACTTGGCAATCAACCTATTGAATATAAATGTGTTCAGTCATTGAGTCTGACTCTATATGTTGGCACTTACTAAAGAATTTCCATGTCAAGCATTAGCTTTGAGTATTACATACCTTGCTGCCCTCCCAGATGAAGTAAACACAACTATGATGGCAGCATTAACTCTAGCCGCAGCACGCACCTTTAGGGGAAAAATCATCAGGATTCATTCAGATGGCTTATGTCAAATGAAAAACAAATCGCTATTGGTAGGTTTAGTTTTGTATACCGCAGATGAAGCAACCGATTCTTCATATGACATATGGTCTCCAGCATGCTTGACTATTTTCTTATATGAAACAGATTGGTTGTAAACACTTTCAGCCTGCAACATTGAAGTATCGTTTTCTGGATTCGTGAGAATAATCCCCTTGTGTAGAACACGCTGGAATGTGCTAAGTAAATGTCAAATGTGTCCAACAGCTTTGGATACATCAGCAACAAATTTAACTTTGTTAAAAATAGCAAGTAGTCACCCTTTTTACCTTTCAATTAATGACAATAAAAGACTTTAACGCTTTGTTTTGGTAGAGCGAATGAAACATGATTCAATGTGCTTGAAAAAGGTATGAAGTAAATGTACATGGGTGGTAAAACAGATGCCACATTGGTAGGCTGTCGAGTGTTTTGACTGCTCAACAAAGATAATATAAGAGTATAAAATTCAAACTTTTGAGACTTAACAATGTTCCATCTATGGACAGTGGCCCCCAATGCCCCAACTCAATCATTTATAATACCGCTCAAGAGGCAACTAATGGCTTCATTTGAACATTTCAACAGGTTGAGGTTACCTATTTGCCAATCATAAAAACAGAAAAATGACTAGGAAAACCTTGAACCCTTTTTGGTAGAAACTCAACATCACAAATTAGAACTCAGACTCACTTCATCACATATTCATCAAATGGCTTTGAAGTATTTAACTTGTGGTGCTGTTATTAACACATCCACTACTTAGATTGAGCGACCACCCTTTTTTCAGACATTGGTTTTAACAAGCCCCTGGAATGATCCTTATAAAATATAATTATCTCTAAGATTTTTGAGGTCATATATGTCTCATCTTCTAAAGACATCCATGAGTTTCCATCCAGCCTAGCCCTAGATAAAACGCTACCAACCCTCGAGTACAATCCATTTGAGAGGGGATATGGTTTATCACCAATTTCACAACTTTAATATCCAAATCTATAGAATGTGTATGGTCCACAATTAAAGGAAAAGGAAGATTAAGAAGATCAACTTCTCCTTTTGTAAGCTTCGCCAATTGTAAAATGATTCTACCAAGTTTTGGGTTGCCACCCACGGAAAGGAGCAAACAACTTCTATTCCCACACCATAATAGCAGAAGCAGAGCATATATAGAAGGGTGCAGTATGAAGAGAGCCAAAAATAAAGAGATTAGAGATTATAATTTGTTGAATTGTCTACATATGCTTTTGGCGGATCTTTTCAATTAGGAGAAAGAGGGCATTTGACTCAGCTTAATATATTTTCATTAGCTAAATTATTCCCAATTTATTAGAACCGAAACTCACTTCATCACAAATTCTTCCCACGATTTTGATTGTTTCAACAGGATAGAGCCCACGAAGTGTTTCAGCACCTAATAAAATACCATCGGTTCCTGTGAGAAAATAAAAGAAGCAAAAAGAGTTGGCTTCAGAAAATGTGTGAGAGAGGGGGTGGGGAAAGTTTAATCAACTACAAACCGTCAAGGACAGCATTTGCCACATCAGTTGCTTCTGCACGAGTTGGACGTAGATTATCAGTCATACTATCCACTACCCGAGTAATAATAGCAGGTTTTCCAGCCAAGTTGCATTTGTGAACAGCACACTTCTGAAATAAAAAGACCTGCAAGTGAAAGAGGTTTTGAGCACGAATTCTTGATCCTCTACTTGTTGGAAAAAAAAAAATTCCTAGCAGATTTTCTTTCTACTTTGTTCAAGTTTACTGTTAAAATGCTAAGTACTTATTGTGATTAGTCCAGTACCCGCTTGGAGGTATCAAACCCTCCCACCATATAAGGAAGCTTGCATTGCATTATAGATTGCATAATTTTTCCAGTATCTTAAATTTTTAGTAATAATGTGTTGGACATGAAAAGAAACTTAAATTGTAAATAAACGATAAGTCGATAACTGAAATATGTCAATGGGGTACTAGCTTAGCTTGTAGGCTTGTGGCGGATGGTATCACAAGTTCAGGGTTCGAACCCTACCAGCAGCATTGGAGTGAGAGGGTTAAGGGGATTAAAAAATAATAAATAAATAACTAAAAGATAAAGCATGACGAAAGAAATAAATCTATGATAAAATGAATAAACAAAATAAATTTTTTTCTTCAATTAACAATAACCTATGGTGAACACAAGCAACAAACCCTAAACCTAACTTCAATGAAACAAACTCTAAACCTAATTGAAAACCAATTTGTCCCTTTTATCATTAACCTAACTTCTATGAAAAGAAACAAATCCTAAACCTAATTGAAAACCAATGTCCTAACTATTATGGACTGTTACTAAATGAGCCCAATTACAATAATGTTAGAAAATACTAATAATATAACTAAATAACTCAATTATATCAACCTCCCCGGGTTGAAGAAACTCATCCTCAAGTTTGAACTCGTACAATTCTGATGAACATAAGCAACCACTAATAGAACACACGTGAAGCGTACAAACAGAAGACAACTTCAAACTTTACTTTTGTAGTGGCTCCGATTACAAACACATAAATCCAAAATGTGCTACCAAATGGGAAGTTCAAAAGAGTCATTGGCGCAAAGGGTTATCCATTGCAAAATGCCAATGTGGGGGACACAAATTTCTAGAATTGAGCTTCATAATTGTCCCAAATTGGATCCAAAAATTTATCTGGTGGTGGTAAACAATGGATAAAAAGCATTACAAGAACCAACAACATGTGGTGGTACTGACTAGTTGATGGGGTTGAAATAGCCATAAGGGACCAGGGGCTTAAATAAAAAAATCATGGGCAAGGATTGTAATGAAAATGGAAATGGGACATGATTGACAATTGTCCCTTCTTCCCCAATTCGATGCAAACAGAGGGGATTGTGGGAAAGGTCTGCAATGGCTGCAATAGCTGCGATGGGTAGGATAGAGGGGGCTGTGATGAAGGGATTTGAGGAGGGAGGGGGTTTTTATGGTGGACAAGAGGTGGTGAAGGTTTGTGGGTTTGTCTATCCACTGGAATCATCGGTGGACTCTGCATGGATGATTGGTTGACTGTGGGTGGTCGATCGATCGATCTTGTGAGGGTTTAGGGAGAGTTCAGGTGGCGATCGACTTGGGAGGGTTGATCATTTGTTACATGGAGAGAAGGAGGTCGATCGAGAGCGGGAAGGAACTGTGGGGTTGCGGCGCTGTTGTCGGCAGTTCTGGAATAGGGCCCATGTGGTGTTGCCGGTGGCTGTGGTGGTGCTGTTAGGGTATGTCACATGGCCCTGTTGTTGCCTGACAGGAAGTTCTCGAACACCAGATCCATCATTTCAAATATTAGATCCATCCTATCCATCGCTCTTTTAAATGCCTTATCTAGCTACTCTTTTTTTGTCATCTTCCAAGCCTTTTCTTCTCAAACAAAATTTTCTGAAATCTTCTTCAAAAAAGAATTTCTTCAAAGTGAACCAACTAACTAATTAGAACTGTTTCGGTTTTGATACCAATTGATAAAATTAAAATTGCAAAGAAACTTAAATTGCAAATAAATGCTAACTTCGACTCTAATACCAATTGATAGAATAAAATTACAAAGATACTTAAATTGCAAATAAACAATAACTGAATGATAAAGCACGAATCAAAAGAAATAAATTTACGATGAAAACGAATAAACAAAATAATTTTTTTTCTTCAATCAACCAATTAACAATAAATAACCTATGCCCCTTTTATAATTAACCTAACTTCTATGACAAAACAAATCCTAAACCTAATTGAAAACTAATGTCCTAACTATTATGGATTGTTACTAAATAGGCCCAATTACAATAATAATAGAACTAATACTACTAATATTACTAAATAACTCAATTATATCAACTGGTATACTGAGACTGAGTCACTTGCACTAAACTGATAGTTCCAACTTTAAACATGTTATCAATATTATAATTAGATGAACAAAAAAAACCCAAACTGATATGATCACATAATCAGAGAATAGTCAAACCTTTTCTGGGGGTAAATCTATCCCTAAATTCCCGCGTGAAAGGATAATACCATCTGCTTCTTGAAGGATCTCATCAAAATGCATCAAACCCTGGAGAAGTTAATGACAATATAGCACGATAATAAATTTAGGGATAATAGATTTAGGTACAATACAATATAAAAATATTCAAAACAACTAGAGTGACTGTGAAATATCATTCCAAACAAATATTCTCACCTCCACATTTTCAACCTTAGCATATATTTGAGTGTCATTAAGATTTTGTTCTTTAAGGAAAGCTCTGAGCTGCAGAGAATCAGCAATACATCAGACTATCTCAACACTTGTGTCCAATCAACCACAACCCATAAAGTAATATTGGTAACTGGAATAAAACCTGCAAAGTCTTACAAAAATGAAGAATATATTGTATGCCGCATTGTTCATAATAGTGTGTATGGGAAATTGAGAATAAGAAGCGTTAACGAGTACCGCCCATAAATAAAGAAGAGCGAGTCAAGGCCTAGAAAGCTGCTTGTGTGGGAGGGATAGTTAATGCTATGGACTTAGATGAACGAAACTAGACATTATTCAAATAGAAATATAGAATCCCTAGCACTTGGGCTTTCCGTCTTTGTAGCTGGAAGGACTAGAAGGATTGGGAAGCCATGAACCTTTACAATGTGTTTGGTTGTGAAGAAAATTTTTTCCAGCAAATAGTTCACAAGGCAATTTTTTGTCAAACAATATGTGGGAAAATGGGCACTTACTGGGGGGAGGGATTTTTGGGAAAATTTTCAACTAAACGCCTAGAAACATTTCCTTAGACAATTTTTTTTTTCTTCTCCAAGCAACCAAACAATTGGCAAATAAACGTTCTCGAGAAATTTTTTTCTTTTCCATGCAACCAAATACACCTTGAGTATCTTCAGTCAAAAGAATCTTACCATCGCGCCAGTAATGCTTCCCAGGATGAGTAAAATGGTTTAGCATATAAGCTAAAATGCGAGTTGTGATAGTGATGATCAACATGATATTGAAGCATAGATGGCAAGTTTTGGGATTCGTCCTTTAGGAGAACAAGCTATGCACAAAGTTTAGACGTTTCACTTGTATTATCCCAATGATTGCAAAAATGTTGTTCTGACCATGGGTGACATGAGAATATCAGTTCTTAGAGTACCTTGTTTCCAATTTCTTGCTTATAGTAGGTAATTTCTCTTGCAAGACTCCCTTACAGTGGAAAAATATTTATTAAAAAAAAAAAAAAAGAGTGAGAAGAGTAATGACTTGATAACAAATAATCCAGACGAAAAATCACCTCTCGGACATCTTCTGCATGCCTGGTCCATGAGAGGGAAATGAAGTCAACATTGTTACGGGAACCCCAAGAAGAAATCACCTACAAAATCACAAACAAAGGAATATATGGTGAGGATCGGCTTACTCATAACTTGGTGAACAATAGAGGAAAAATAATAGCTAAATTATGAAAACCATATGACTGTAGAATCAAATTCAGTTTTCATCAAATTCAGTTTTCATCAAATTAATTTCATATAAAAACAATTTAAGTCAAACTTAGAAATGCTAGGAAATATTAGTGGCATTATCATCGAGTTTCAAAGTTTTCTTGATTTTATAAAATTCTTCTATATTTCGTATTACCTACAATGGGCAGGAACTATGACAAAAAAATTCTTCATTGTACCTAATGTGTCATGTATTGTGCATGGCACAATATTGTAAGGTTTAAAAAATAATTTCATTCTAAAACTAAGTTAGGTGTCCTGGATATGAATTGGAGTGTATTAGTCAATAGGTGAAAGTTGTATCCAACATAACTCACCGTAGTTGTATCCAATATAATAGTGAACCCTAGGACGCTAGGACATTTTGCAATACTTGGAGTGTATTACAACAGGTCGAAGTTATATGCAACATAATTCACAGTAGTTGTATCCAACATAGTGGACCCTAGGACACTAGGACACTTTACAAAATGATTTCCAAAAAGTTCTCATGTTTGATTGGCAGACCTTTTAGAGGAAGCTCTCCCCTAACTGGTAAGGTACTCACATAAGTCTGAGAGTCATTTTCACCAAGAAAACACAAACTCTTCGAAAACTTGCCGTATCTGTGTCCGACACACGACACTCGCTCAACGCGACTCCTACACGTGTTGGACACTTAGTTAACATGTCGAGAGGTGTCAGACACATGGTCAATGTGGTCAACGTGTCGGACACGCCTCCGATACACCCAGAACTTGGTCAGGACACAGTCAAGATTTGAAAACCAACTTTATTTTATTTTTTACTTTTAGATGTTTGCAAATAACCACGTAATATAATGGTTGTTGATCCATCTGAAGTGAATGACTATTTCAATTACGATTTAAGACAAATAGGACAAAAAGCCACTAAAGCATAAAGGTAGTCTATGTTTTTTCTTACTCTTTGCTTCTTATTTTTCTCTCATTTGCTTCTTTTCTCCTCTACTTCTCTACCATACTTTTTTTCTACTTTAATTTTTTCTTACAACAGTATCATCTTCTTCAAGACCTCTAGGAATGCACTTTATTAGATTATTATTTATATGACTTATTAAGAAAATATTATGACGTTTCGACGTGTCCCCGAGTCCTAGCTTTTGGAAAATTGTCGAGTCGGTGTGTCGTGTCCGTATCCGTGCATCCTTGATTTTCACACTTTGTCCAATTGGGTGTTGCAGTCACATACTCATTGGCTGACTGGTCGAGCAGACGGTTTCAAATACAACAAGGTTCCTATTTCTAGATTGTATTCCCAAGTATTGCTAAATGCTAGCCCATAGTTGTGTAGAAACTCGACTAAACCGAAAAAACTGACCAACCCGATTTTTTCAGTTGTAGTCAGCTCGGTTAGGTTTGTCATTGTTAGAAACTGACCACCTTCGGCTTGGTTGTCAGTTTTGAAATTTTAAAAATGTACTTAACCAAGCCGACTTATTAATATGGGAAAATTAAAATTTTATTAGATAAAATGGGTAAAATGTGATTTTTGTTGGTTTGGTTTGGTTATCGTTGGTCAACAACAATATGCAAATTTGGTTTATTTTGGAAAAGAGAGAGATGTTTATAATATATATATATATAAAGGTTTAGAGGCAAAAGTAACATTTGGAAGAAAAAAAAATTTCAAATTTTCAAGTATTTGCATAACTCGGTAGTTCAACAAATAAATTAAACAGACTTTGCAGCTTCAATTTTAAGTCAACGGAATTTTTATTTATTTTACTTATTATTTATATATAAAAAAAAAAATTTGTGTGTGTTGTTGTTGGGGGGGGGGGGGGGTGTTTAACCCATCCCCAACTCTTGCTAGACACGACCCATCAAATGTATTATTAAGGGTACAAAATATCCTAGAATGTGTCGTGTTTGTGGTGACTGTCACCACCATCAGCCTATTTTCTCACTTCCATGTGAAAAGTGCCCTAAAGCATTTCCTATGCTCAGATGATGCATTCACTCAAATACATTATTTCAAAAACAGGATGTAAAAAACATATAAATTCAAGAATGGGAAAGGCCCCCTATATCCTATATTGTGATCTCATTAGAAATGCTCTTATTCAAATGATTATCAAATTATCAGATTTAGAATAGGCACCCTACCAAGATGCCATCATCAATCGCATGAGAAAAAGACTATGAAAAATGCTGCATAAACTATTTAACAACAACAATTCTAGTCAGCCATGTTTGTAAGCCTTTTTTTTGCCTTTTTGGGGTTCTTTTTACACTTCTACCCCTTCATAGTGTTTGTGGTTGTGTTTTAAAGAGAAATGGCAAAAAATGTAAAAATGCCAAAAAAGACTAGCAAACATGGCTGGCTAGACTTATTCATTTAACAAACACAGGTAGTAAGCAATTGTCCCCATGCCTGTAAATTTTTACTTGTTAAGTATTTCCAACAAGTAGCTACAGTTCCAATATATGTAAAAAAAATAACGGGTGATGATCATGAAAGAAGGAAAAACTTACCTTCTTATCAGCTTCAGTAAGAGTGGGCAAATCTATACGGACTTGGGAGACATGCATGGTGAAAATAGACCCTGCAAGAGTGGCAGTATTGTTCACCAAACAAATAACATCAGGACCATTCGTCTCCAACACCTAGTAAAACGAATACCCCAAATTAGTTATGGTAGTCATGATTAACAATAATGAAGAAGAGAGAGAGAGAATTAATACAGATCATCAAGACTTTTCACCTCAAGCCACACAGATGTTGTCTCACTTCCTGTGAAAAGATATTGCCCAAGAAAAACTGTGTCACCTTTTTTAACAACCTAAAGTCCATCAGAAAAAACAGATAACAGATATTACAAAAAGGGAGAAAACAGAAGAGATGGACTGCATATCAACATATAGTAGCTTCTCATACGTAATTTTTGGAAGCAACTACATCAACTCCTTGGAGTTCAGATGATTTATACTTTTGAGTAAAAATCAGTGTGTTGTATCATTGTACAAACAACAACTACATTTCATTTGAGTAGCAACCTTCAAAACCTTTTCCATGGGTTGGAGGAGAATTCAATAGGCTCGCAAGAGAAAGATAGCAAGTGCTAACATTGTGAACATCAAATAGTTCCAGACATAATGAAATGAAACTGTATTTTCCTCCATACCCATAGCAAACATGTTTGCGATTTCTAAGAGGTCTGTCACTCAAATTTAATCAAATAAGCAGTACGAGGCCACATCAGAAAATTTTCTAATTACATTGACAAAATTAATATTGATCTGTGGCCTGAAACTTCATGCAACATAAAAAATCTATATGACTAATACCATACTGATGCCTATTTGATCATCATATAAATCATCCCCAATCTCCAAGTAACCCAACCCAAGATCTTCTAGCAATATTTTAAACAATAAAATAGGGGAATCTCGCCAAGGCAATACACAGTAAGCAAGACAACTCATTAATTGTTAAATGTTGCATGAAGTTTCAAGCCGCAAATCAATTTTTTTTTTTTTTTTTTGAAAGGCAAGCAGGGTTTTTATAGGATCCCAGAACCCATAAGATGCCGCAAGCTGGGTTTGAACCCATGACCTAGCGGTACCATCCGCCAAGCTCTAACCGTTGGTAATAAATAGAATCGTCAAACTGAAAATAGCAAGAGGGGGGAAATGAAAATAAAGCATTCTGGCCTTTACATTTAACCCGTATTTCCCTGACTTCCTAAGGTTTGGTAAGCATATGTAGTGCATGGCTAAAGTTCCCCTTTTATTTTACAGTTTATCCGATTTCTTGTATCCATAACTCAACTAACAGATTTGAAAAAGAAGAAATGTCATGAGCCCCCAACATTTCAGACAAGAGTAAATACATAGTTAAACTCAAGCTGGTTATTTACCTCAGAAAGTCCAGAATAATTAACTGGTAAGACCTCAGATGATGGTTCTCTGGAGACATCGGGAGTAATAGTTACATGCTCATTAACCTTCAACTCAATTGGATTTAATGACTTGTTATAAACTTGAAGCTCTGGTCCCATCGTGTCTAGCATGACCTGATCAAGATGACATACATTATTTCAAAAGAATATAAATACAAATATAGAAGTCTGTTCGCTACATTGTAAGTAGCTATTACAATCTAAGATAATATTTACCATACCACAGAAAAATCACTCATTAATTGCTTACATCTTGCATGGGTTATCATACTCTCACGTTCCCAAATCTTAAGCTATATATACACATTTTGGTGCGACAAAATAGAGTTACTATGCTAAGGAGAATTATAGCCCACTTGCCTCTACAACATTCCTAAATCTTAAGCTATTAATATATTTAAACTCGCACAAAAATTACTTATTGTTTGAGTCATACCAAGAGCCCAAATTAGCACTTTCCATTTGAAAGTAAGACCTTTCATTTCCTTCTAAATAGGAGGCAACTTGTGCATTCTCAGAGTAGTGGTATGGAAACCACATGGCCGCCTTCTGTGTTGTGCATTTAGATGTGTAATCACACTTCACTAAAGAGCGCATAACACACAGACTCGTGACAATATACATCTCGATGCTTCATTAACGATTGGTACATGGGCGATTCTCTACCCAGGGGACTTTGGCAGTCCTGTTGCCAAAATTCATCCTCAAATGTGCATAAATGTGAAACTTGGATGCCCATGACCAATTACAGCAATAAATCCAATCATAAATTCAACTTACAGCGCAGAGCTTGTTAACATTTTTCATAGCCACTCTCAAATTGTCCAGAGTTTCCTGGTGGTACTTTTCATCTTGCGACGAAAAATCAAACCTCGCAACTACCAAATAAAATACACCCAACCCAAATAAGTTGTAGAAAAACTAATCACCCAAAAAAAAAATCATGTATATGTATGTACACAAGACATTAACAACAAGAGTCATAAGTAATAAATCACCTGACAATCCTGCCTTGAGACATCCTTCAATGACCTCAACAGAGCGCGATTTTGACCCGAGAGTCCCGACTATTTTGGTCAAGGATGATAAAAATCTCTACAAGTAAATCAAATGATCATTAGTGAATACAGATCATATAAAAGAAAAAAAAAATGACTAGCTCCCTAAACTAAGGCTTTCCAATGCCAGATCAAATGTTTTCAAAAACTGTGTTCTAGTTTGTTTAGGTTTTTGAACAAGATCTTGAGCTGAAAAAATAAAGAGACAGAGAGATGTTACAGGTTTGGAAGACGTGAGAAGGGAAGCGAGTCTGATAGGCTCCTCCATCACCATTGGTATTCCTTGCATCGTTCGTAAAAGCGGGGAAGTTGGAGAAGGAGGAAAGGTGGGATTTATAGAGAGAGGGAAGTGGAAGACAAGGTAAAGAGTAGTTGTGTTAGTTGTGAATACCACCAGATCAAGGGCTGTGCACTTGAACTTGTCCTCGTCTTGAGCCACATTTGATTTCACATCATGGTTAGGTTGAGTACAAAAAAATAACCTGTGGGATTTTTCAAAATGAAATTGGGAAAATTAAGGAGAAAAAAATGTGCCTTGTGGGAGGTTGAACTGTTGGATGTGATTGATCGCTTGTTTTACGATGCATGTGTAGTGGGATTGAGCGCTTTTTCTTATTGTCGAGGAAACGAGCGAGGAAACGGGGCGAGGGAGGAGGGTGCAACCCTCCATCCCCCTCGAGATGTGTGCCACCGTTTCCTTGCTAATAAGATGGGCTCGGGATTGAGACATGTTTGTAGTGATATGACACTAGTTATGCTTTTTTAATGTAAATTCTTGGTTAAAGCAAATACTATTCTTGCGTACAAATCTAGAAACTAGAATGAAGCTTGGTCTTTACAAGATTCTATAGAAAGTGATAGTTTGGAAGAAATTAATTATACATTATTTTATGCTACAACTGCATTACATTCGTTTTCTGCGGTGTACACCTACATCATCGAGTACAAATAAATGAGCTTCAAAATACATATTTTTTTCTTTTTCTATGAAGGTTACATCCCTTGCTAGATAACAACTCTTAACCCCCAACTTATCAGAAAACTTCTCTATGCTAGTTTATTGAGCCCATAATTGCGTTCAAATCAAAATCCAGAAATGACCACTGAGCGTTCTTTTTACCATTTGAAAGCAAGGTTGCACCCACAGCCAAATCAGGATACATTGCAAGCCATAGAGACTCTGCTCGGGTGCTATAAATTGCAGATGTTGCAGTAGCATTACATAAAGTTTGAGTGTCTGCGTAGCAATTCAGTAGTGTCTCATTGATCGCACTTGAATGTCGCAAACCAATATGTACGAACATGATTGTCCCGAAACCCAACCTGGCCCGTTGCCATGCCCTACTACTTATTTCGAGAACACAATTTTAAATTTAAATATTTTGTGTAAAAAATGAAGGTTAGAGTTGGAACTTCTTTTTTGTGTGTTGATGCATATATATGAAACTGGTTCCCACTTATAGAAATTAACCAATTTCTTAACCAAAAGAATGGGACGAATACCTTGTAAACCATTATTATTTTCAAAAAGTCACGTGGAACAAGGATTAAGAAGCATGCATTGGTAATTTGAGGTTTTTTAGGTGTCATTTCAATGGTCGTACAAGTATTTGCTCATATAACTTTTTTAAACCACACACTCACTTTTATATTTCTGAACTTTTTTTTTTCTTATATTCAAACTCTACTTCCTCGGCTCCCTTGAATAGACATTTTCCAATTCGTTGGATGAAATAGTTTGTTTTCTTTCTTTCTTATTTTTTTACTGTGAACTCCTAGCATCGAGGAGATCTACATAGACGTTGAAGCAAAAAGGGCAATTCATTTACGATAAACAAGCAACACATAATGGTGAGATACATTCGAACAAGGCTTATCTTCTTGTTGGATGAAATTGTTTTATGCATACATTGCCGACTATAGTTCATCAAACTTGGTTACTTCAATATGATTTAATTGGTATTGGATTTGAGAGAAAAATCAGTCAAAACATGGTGGTATTTGGTTTTTTTAAGTTAAATAAATTTTGAATACTTATAATTATTTTGTTATTGGACAATATTTACTTGTCTTAGGCACATTCATAAATAAAATTTGAATTGATTTTAAAAAATGTTGTATATTCGAATACGATCAAATTTTTAATGACTATCATATAAAAAATGGATCAAATGCTATTGAACTATATTCGAACTGTTTTTCAATTCATATATATATATTTTTTAAATCCATATCTTCTTATTCGAATTTCAATTTGAGTGTTTATCGAATTTTTTTCCATACCATTTGATGCCCTGCGCCAATGGTGATGCTCTAGTCGTTCGATGTAAAGTTTTGTATCATTCTAGTTAGAATCAAGACTTGACACTAATTGGGTAGTTTAAAAACACTTGAAAACATTTGTTCAAGTCTCAATCATAGCGATTCATTAGTTAAGCAAATTAAAGTTTGAAAACTCTCACTTTGTCTATTATTTCATGCCAGTTAAAAAAAGTGATTGAAATCATGGATCTCAAGCAATGAATTAAACAAGCATTTGAACAAAGATAGAGTATATAAAGTGAACCACACAAGAAACAATATAATGAGGTTCACCTTGTAGGAAGTTTGATTGATTACTTCCTTGCTGGAACAATATCGTAACGCCATAAGCTTCTATTACTAAAATTCTCCACGAACCAGAATACAAAGCTTACTCTAACGAGGTTTATTCAATAAAAACTACAACGCAACCTCGTAATGCCAAATGCCCATTAAAACCAGACTTCGACAGGTAATTACAACACTTGATTTTTTTATCTTTACAAATGGTATTTCACATAAACAGGTTAGAAACATTTAAGTGAGACATTTTCTTTACAAGTATGAAACTTTGGGATGAGAATAAGTTTTCTCAATTGGCATGGATTTAAGCAACTCGTGTTTGTTATTTTCACTCAAGCTTTCATATTAGACTTTGCTCTCTTATCTTATATTTTAAAGTTGACTCTAGAATGATTGAGGGTTTGTGAGTTTTATCTTGATGGATGTGTTTGATACAAACGATGAGTTAATCTTGTATTTATAGAGCAATATGCCAGAGGCATGGTCAACCGGGTTTGCATCTATTTTGACACTTTTGCTCAACAACTCTATTAGTAAAACGACCAGTTTGGCATTTGTATTATTCGCAACATCTGGTCAATCAGAGCTTAGTTATTAGACCTTATTTTCCACCATTTTTTAGCCATTCATTGGTTTGCCCTTTGGTCTGAGTTCTTAAACTTTCTCGAACTTTTGTCTTCTTGAAATTTTAACATTGGTTAATATGATTTTATTAACTTTGACATTGGTCTTCTTAGTTTGACTTTAGCATTTGGTTTACTTTATTTGATTTGAACTTTGATTGGCGCTTTTTTATTAGTCAATAAGTTTTTACCATAGTTGTGTTTAATTAGTCGTACTTGAATGATTCAATTTCCTCAATCACTCGCAAAACCAATGTGTACGAACTTGACCGATCCAAACCCAACCTGACATGTTGCCATGCCCTACTACTTATATCGGGAACACAAGTTAATATTTAAATATTTTTGCTTAAAAAAAAGCTATAGTTGGGACATTTAAAAATTAAATTTTTTTTCTACGAAGTTATGTGTTATTACTTTTCTTAATAAAGCTTGGGACTTGGGTTGGGACCAAGGAATGAGTTTTTGCCAAAATTCTACCGAAAATTTTCGTTTTTTTAATTACAAAAAAGGGCAAAATATAAATTCACATTTTTTCAAGAGATTTTTTTCGTTCTTTTTTGTAAAATCTCATTTTTGTCGAGGTTTTATTTCATAATTTTTGTAACGTAATTCTCCCAAACACAATTTTTCATTTTTACAGTAATTGTTTTTACTAGAGTGGAACAAAGTGGAGAACCTCCTTTTCGTTCATCTGAATCGAAGGATTCAATTTCACCTTCGGTGCTTCGTCACCAAGGATTCCACAGTGGCTCATCTTCTGAATGAGCGCAATAGGGAAGAAAGGCAGCTCGGCAAACGCCCACATCGCAAAAACTTCATCTCGCCGAGCTACCACCTCGTCGAGTTACTACTTGCCAAGTCGTTTGTCAGTTAGTGCCACTTGTTCGAACCACTTCGCTGAGTTGTCATCTCGCCAAGTTCAACATGATTCGACCTCACTCGAATTTTTCCTTTAATAATCCCCTAATCTGATCCCTCTCATATATCAAAACCGAGTCACCGGTGCGAACCATCAGTCTGTTGCGTTTTGAGTTTGTATCTCTCCAACTTTGTAACCCATGTCTTATTTTAATTTACATCTAGATTCAAAGAAAAATATATATAAGGAAGTACATAAGATTTTCCCATTCGTAATTATTCCACCCCAAAGGGTCAAATTGAATTTGAAGGATGCTTAAAATAACCATTAAGACGGGGTTTGCTACTTCCTAATTCTTTTTCTTAAAATAACCATTAAGACGATTACCATGGCCATGTTTGTCGTGCCATTTGGGATGGTGAGCCGGTAAGTCAATATTTTTAGTTGGTTAAATTATATAAGCATGTTATTTATATATATTTGGACATTGAATTACTTAATGTATATGTTTTATGTATTTAGGAACGAGACGCATTGCGGTGTCAGCATCAATATAGGAACTTCGTCGATTGGGATTTGAAAAAAGAGTCGAGGGATGTAAAAAGAATGGTCTACAATAGTGGTATGTATCCCTTAGTTAAATATCATAGGGTACGTCTTGATAATGTGACAATTTCTGCTTTCACAAAGCGTTGGCAACCTGAGACCAACACTTTTCACCCACCTTTTAGAGAGATGACCATCACCCTGGACGATGTCTACTGTAACAACCATAAATTTCATAAAACTAATTTATTTTGAATTAAATAAAATAGAGTTACATTTACTTGAATTTAAATTTCAAAATTCTAGGGTTTTATTTAGTGAGTTTAGAGGGTGGGTGCCTTCGGAAGTTCAGTGGGGGCGAATAGCCACCCACCTTATAAAGATATAAACCCTTTTTTCTTCTTCTTCCTTCTTCTTTTCTCCCCCTTCACGTTTTCTTCTTCTCATCCGGTGGCAAGCACAGTCTATGACGAAGCTTCCACCGGCCCAACCTCCCTTATTTTCTGTTCATTTCTCCTTCCTTTATCTTCCTTATTTTTGTTTGACTTCAACATCAGGGACAGATCGCAAAAGAGATTGCAAGTGAGGCAGAGAGATAACAAAAGAAGGGAAGAATAGAGATGTAAAACTAAGGTGAGAGAGGTGTTGATGGTGATCGGTGATGTGAGAGAGATTACAGGTGTAAAGAGGGCTGAATCAGGGCGTGTTGCAGAGATTATTCAGGGTCTATTTCAGATCTGATTCGGGGTTGCTTCAGGTCTGTTTTAGACGTGTTTTCACGACCGTTTGTAGGGTTGTTTCAGGATCTGATTCGAAGTTGGTTCAGGGGTCTGATTCGACGTTGGTTCAGGGACTGATTACAAGTAAGAGAGGAGACGATGTGGGATGATTGCGTTGGCTGCGCAATCCTCTGCGATTTGTGATTTTGGTGAGTCTCATCTCTATTTTATTTTCATTTTAAATTGTGTCCTTAATATTTTTGTCTTTTGACACTGTGTTTTGCTATAGTTGTGCAATTACTAATCATTTTACATGTAAAAGTGAAATCTTTGATTGAATTATCAACAAAATTCTATGGATTCATTTTAATTTGTTATACCCAGTCAAATGACTGAAATCACAATTGAATATTCACATACTTCAATTACATGATTGAAAGAGTTGAATAAACATATCTAATTGGACCTTCATAAGAAATATATATTCAGAACTTAGATATCAGTTTTGTGTGTTCGACATGGTGAACAACAAGTGTGGTGTCTGGGACGGTGTCTTACATAGGTATGCAAACTCCATAGGATTGTTCTTGCTTCCTAGCTAATGAATAGGTCAAGGGTTACTTAGCAATGTAGTTATGGTAAAAGCCAGTGCTATATACTTGCACCTCGTAAGCTGTATTGGTCTATATATATCTATTAACTAATAAGGCGTTTTAAAAGCCAGTGTTATATACTTGCACCTCGTAAGCTATATTGGTCTATATATATCTATTAACTAATAAGGCGTTTCTCTATACTAATGTTTTTCCTATTATGGTTTTGGTCTTCAAACTTCTCATTGTGCTAGTCCTGTTTGACTCACACTATGCTCTAGTGATAAGGCATGTAGGCAACTAGGTCTGGCCAACTTGGTTCTTAGCATGAAACGATATTCTATCATTTATATATGCTCATCCTTGACCAATATGTTTCGTCTCACTGTTTGATGTAAAAAGCTTGTTCATGCCATTACTTTTAGTCTATGACTCAAATCATGGACGTGAGAATGGCTTTACCACTTTAGTACTAGATGCTAAGATCAGAGAAATGAACCAAAATGAGTAAACCACCTATTGAAAGAGTGCAAAAAAATTAGCTCTTAGCATCTGAGCCCAACATTGTAATCACATTCCATAGATGATATCAATGACATATTCCATAGATGATATCAGTGACATTCTACAGTTTGATGGAGCTAAAATGAAAATCCTTTTTTGCGATTCTCTTGCATTTTAGTTGTTTACTTTGCCTTAAAGGATGGGTTGGTTGTGCAAATTTGGATTCGGGTCACCTGTACAATGCGACTTGCGCTTTTGTGATTTCATGTGGTGTTATTAATTTTGGGATCTTAATTGTTTCGAAGAATAGCTAGTCAAAGGAGTAAAGTAAGTTTTGTTACAGAGAGGTTATGTGTGTGTGTTTGTGGTGCAAACCGATGTGCAAGTGTTTGCAAGTTTGTGTATTCGGGTTTAGATGTGTTCGATCGGGCATGTTTTTTTTTGGGATGATTTTGCATTTACTTAGAAACTTGATCTACTACACCCAAATTTATGAGTCTCACACTCTATATATTATTTTGTTCTAAGTAATCGTTTGCGAATGAAACTCTGATTTAATTATGTTTGAGAAATTAATTTGTCAGGATTTATATTTTGATGAGATAAATTTGGATGATTGTATTATATGCCAATTGACTTGTTAGCGAGTCTAAATTCCTTATATTGAATGGGCTTTGATCCCCCGTTTTGTTACAAAAAGTTTATATATGAAAAATGTAGGTTGCCCCAAAACAATGGAAGGATATCCTGATGAGATTGTTTGTGATTTGGCAATGTGTCAAATGCTAGTTTTCCCAAAAGAATGGGTTAATATTGTGGTTGATTTATTTATGGTTGACAAAGTGTCACCTTAAAAGAGTTTTGAGTTTTAGTTGATTTTTTTATGCTCTTTTTCACAACTTCAAAAAAAAAAGTGAAAAAAATAAAGAAATTATTTTAGTATACAGACTTGTTTGTATACGTGTGATATAATTTTGGGTGTGCAGACTTGTTTGCATATCAGTGCACCGTTCCATGTGAGTTTGGTAGTACGTGTAGTATTTAGAAAATGTTTGTCATGGATCGAACTTCCGGTGAGATGACATGTTCCTCGATGTGGCACCCCACTTGGAACATGTACGTTCCGAGTGGTTTCGAAGGCAAGGGAGACACACTTGGGTAAGGCGTGTTCGGCACAAGGATGATAGTGCGATTGTGGAAAAAAACGAGATTTTTGTGTATGTGCATGATTTCCTTAAAGGAAGAAACTAAATGCTCATTCGACCATTGAATGAGAACTATATGTCTTCCTAAAGGTAGAAAATGTGTTTTGTTGATATTTTAATAAGTCTAATATGACTATGATTTGTAACGTTGTTTGAAAATAATTGCATTTATGAAGATTGATAACTTAGAAATTTTATCCATTTGTTTCTAACCGTTTCGTGCAGAATGGCAAGTCCACTAATATTTTTGCAGGTTAGACTTGCCTTAGTCAACTTCTACAGTGTAAGTACAAGTAAATGCATATTTACTTATTAGGATGATGACATGATTGCCTCGTTGAGGAACTAAATTCTTTGAACTGTGCTTTTCTTGCATGACACATTTGCCTCAGTGAGGAACTACCTGTTGGTGTGGTTGTTTATGGTTTGTGTTTAGTTTGATGTTATCACGTGCAAATTTATTGATTTTGGGATGAAGATTCCTCACACCAGCTTAATTGTTGACCCAAGTGAGCTTTTGCTTATTGGGTACATTCCTTTGGGAATGTAGCCGATTAGCCATTCAGGTTTAGAGATTTTTTAGCAGCATTACTGGAGTTCCGTTAGTGGGGCTAGCAACGTCAGAGTTCTTCCTAGTTAGAGTTTTTTTATTCATTTCAAAAAAATTTAATCATGTGTAAGTTGTTGTTGCTGCTAAATGTTTCTATTGTTATTGAATTTCAAGTCCCGAGTTTTGGGGAAACGGATAATCCTACGTGGATTTTAGGATTTTTGTTTTCTTCGAAAATCGGGGCGTGACATCTACCGTATAACTCATTTGTCGATTATTGGTGAGTCGGTTTGGGATTGAAAGTAAATAAGAAAAGGCCTATGTTAAAAAGCATGGCAAATATGTGGAAATGAAGTTTATTCAGGACCACTGTTGTAGACAACCCACGGACATTGATTATCTTGAAAGGAAACAACAAGTGTGTAGGGGTTACTTGTTGTTTCTTCTGGGTATGACTCTATTTTCTAATAAAAGTGGAACAAAGGTTCATATTGAATATTTGAAGATGTTGATGGAGGTGGCTAATGTTAACAAGTATGCATGGGGCGTAACAGGTTTGGCACTTTTGTTTCGTCAGTTGGGCGGCGCTAGCAGAGAGGGAACGAGGCAAATTGGTGGATATTTGCCTCTTTTGGAGGTATGTTACGAAAACAACAAAATTTAGTTACCCTCATAATATATAATAATTTCATAATCTTTGTTTATGTTGTTTTCTTTTATAGACATGGATATATGATCACTTTAGACTATGGGGTAATGCAAAACAATCATGGGATGCTAGACTCCTCACCATAGCTAAGTGGGAACCCCCACAAATTATAGGGATTTTAGACGAACAAATCATCACTCTTAGGGAGCTTCTCGATGACTTGTCTCCTGAAGAGGTAAAAATGCATCTTTAAGTTAAATAATATTTTTGTATGTGTCATATATTAATAACCCAATTATTATAATTCGCAGGTACTTTGGGACCCTTACGTGGAGTCCAAAAGAAACACACCCCTTCATGGCATCACATGGTTCACGGGATGTTTGTTATGCCTCGATATAGATGAACTTTATCACCCCAATAGAGTTATGAGACAAATGGAAAAGGTACAAGTCATCCCAAGTCATCCCAATCCATCCAATCCAAGCCAAAAGGAAGAATAGAGTTTGATCCGGCAAACACTATTTCGTCCAGTATGAGGTGTTGGCTTCGTTCGCTCGAAGGTGGCAGTATAGTGTCGTGCCACATAACCAACAAGATGCCAACGCAAAGCTGCCATGGGACAGTGCGGTGGATTACATGAACTAGTTTCATCGCATTTCCTATCCCTTCGTACAACTATCGAACAAGAGGATAAATTTTCCCCTAAGAAGACATTTGTTTATTTCAAATAAGAGGGTAAGTACAAACATTTTACATTTATGTATTTTAAAATATTTACATGGTTTGCACTAACATCTAATGTTTCACTGCAGGAAATTGTTATTTCTCATGCTCGTGACTTGATCCACGCCTCCATTGAAGAAGGGGCGAACGTCGACAAGTTAATTTTGCTTAGCCGGCAAAATAGAATACGAGATTTGCTAGATGAAATGTCTACGCCCATTACCGTGGAACAAGCGGAAGAAGAGCCTGACGTTCGCACTAGTGTTGACAGTGGTGAAATTGGAGGTGGAGGAAGTGAGCATTGAACCAAGTTGAGGCATGAACAAAGATTCTATGTTCGGAGGAGATAAACATTTTGTTTTGTTCAGTTAATTATGTTTTATTCAAGGAATATGTATTCATGCTAGTGGAGGAATTTTGTAAACTAAATAATTTTATTTTTTATTCAAAGCTTGTTACTTAATTTTTCTATTCAAAGCTTGTTACTTATGTATTTGAGTTCAAGAGTAGGGTGAGCTTTAACTTTCTTATAAAACATCACAAGTCTTAACTTTCTTATAAAATATCGACAACTGCGACTTCAACAAATTAACAAACAGAAGGTACTCTTAGAAGAATCCAAGCTACTTCAATGGTAGTTTTTCCATGAACAACTATAGCACCTATATATACTGACGTTCTAATGGAACAAGTATATTCACATGTTGCTTCTCAAACTGCAACACTCAAGTACTCCAATCAAACACTCAATAAAACAAGGGTTTAAGAACAAATGTTTAGAAAATTTTGCAGGATTTTGTACTGTTCGCAATGGACAATGCGAACTATCCAGGAAAAATAGCATTTGGGACATTTTTTGAAAATTTTGTACTGTTCGCATTTGGCACGACGCAAAATCCATGTTTAGTCGCACTACGTGCTGCGAAACATCCCGGTTGCCTCGCAATGCCTGCTGCGAACTATCAAGGTTTGGTCGTAGTGCCTGCTGCGAACCCAACTTTTGTTTTCAAATTTTTTTACTGTTCGCATTTGGAACGGCGCAGAACCCATGTTTAGTCGCACTACATGATGCGAAACATCTTGGTTTCCTCGCAACGCCTGCTGCAAAATATCATGGTTTGGTCGCAGTGCCTACTATGAACCTAAATTTTGTTTTTAAATTTTTTACTATTCACTGTCCAGAATGCGAAGAATCCTATTTTATGCGCATTGAGGGCTGCGAAGTATACTAACTCTTTCGCATTCGTCATTGCGAGTTTTATGATTTATTGCGCATTCTGTAATGCTCACAGTAAAAAATCTGAAAATTTTAGTCCTTTTCGCCGCGGCCAATGCGAGAATAGTGGGATACCTCGCATTGCCCACTGGGGACAGACCCTAAAACCCTGCTATTTTTCTGATAACAAAAAATTTCGAAGTTTTTAGAAAGTATTTCAATTTTAAACCTAGTTTTCTAATGTTTTTGACCTAAAACCTCGATGTGAAAGTTCCATGTGCTTAGATTGAGCTTACTTGTCGCATGTTTTACGGTCATGTCCAAATTTTTTATCTGATTTTTTTACTGATTTCGCAAAGTCGCATTCTCACATCATACATAAACAAAATATCAAACTAATATGGGTGAAATTCCGTATAATATATTAACAAATTCTCGAAACATACAAGTCTTCTGTTGACCAAAAAAAGTGGTGACATGTCTAACAAAACAATGCTTCGACTTTCATTTACATTTGTCATTTACAACTTTTCATAACAACAATGGTTAGCAATATACAATATGTGCATCAGTTTATGGTCACCACCTCAGTCGACTTATTCGTGTTCTTATTATTCTTATTAAACTTGTTCAACATCGTCGCACCAATACCGAGCTGGACCTCGAAACTACTCTTTAACAAGCTGGCCAAAAGAAACATTTGACACGGCCAAGTTGGTACTGTATGGGGCAATGGTGGGTTCGGTTGCATATGAAGAACGATATAGTGACTGTTCTGAGCCAAGTGTGCCATGAAACATACGCGTCCTGAGTCAAAATGTGGTACTGGGTAAACATAGGAAAAACAAGTCGTGTTTTGGTTCCCATAACAAAGAATACGCACTGATAACAGGTCGTTGCAAGCTCTAACATGTCGGGATCCATAAACCAACTTTTCCTATCTCTTCGCACTTGGTTTTCTGGAATTACCAAAGCGTCCTTCACAACCTTTACCCCTTCCTCGTGCCACATTGCAAGCCACAACGCTGCATTACACTCAAGCTCCATCAGTAGCTCTTTTCCGCACTTGTTTCCAACCATTTTCGTCATCATACTGAAGGAAATTGGCAATGCATCAGAAGCCACAATTTCCGTCGCCTGGGACATTGACAACGTCGTAAACATAATCTCGTATCCAAGACGAAATCTGCCGCATCAATATATTGTTATGAATTATCGGCTTCTCCTTTTTATTGACATTTTCTTACTCTTGCCTTTCATTTTTTCTTGTGTCATGGCGTATTCGTGACCCGAGGAATCCCTTTTAGTGGACTTTGCGTGCTTAGCCAACTTCTTCTTTTTTGGTCTCCCCTTTCCAGCAAAAAGTGCTAATGCTTCAACCATGACACTGTCATCCGGAGAAGTCAACTCGATAAGCTTCCTCTTCATGACCAACTTCTGATCAAGACTTGACTCATTGAACCTATTCATATGGGCGTCGAACACTGGGTCTATAATTACATCGCCACATTCACGAATAGGTGTTGTGCCAAGCTGCAGCCAATACTTGCTATGGTGCGTACTGGAATTTGCCCTGTGGGAGTTAGATAACATGTAAGTTCATGAGCGCAAGGTAATCCATGCGTCGTTCGAAACACACAACCACACTTTACAGGGTCAACCCCACACTTTCACACCTCTGGATTTATCCATTTATCAAATCAATTGCCTTGCACGCCATCGACCCATGAAGTAAGGAAAATAAGTGAAGTTATGTTCAACATTCACCTTCATCATACTATGTTGGAATGACGACTCTATCTCAATCAGTTGGACTTCGATCATTTCATGTATCTTTTTCCAGACATTAAGGAATGTTCCTTGGGAGTTTTCCAATGAGTGTTTCAACTTCGAGTGTGCACCTTCAACTCGACCAATTGTGCGTTGTCCAAAATGCATAAATTTATCCATCCATGCATAGACAAAGTACTCCTTATGGGGATACCAGACTGTCTTGAGATATTCCAAACACTTAGGGTATTTTGCCCATCTTCTATCAAATTCAACTGTCGCCTTGTTCCATTTATCTTCTGAACTTGAAGTTGGCCCACCGGTCATTGTCCTCAAAGTGCCTTTACAATTTTTCTCGACATTTGTATTGATGTGCCATGTGCACAATAATCTCCTTGCCTTGGGGAAAACTCGTTCAATAGCCTTAATCAAAGCCAGTTCTCTATCATTCACAAACACGCTTGGCAGGTTGTCTAGCTCGAAATTTTCTGCAAGCTTTTCCAATGCCCAAGTATAAGACTATTCATTCTCATAACACATGAAACAGAATGCAACGTTGAAGGTCTTCTCAGTGGACATCATACCAACAATCTCAAACAACGACATCCTATAGTGGTTAGTTTTATACGTGCAATCCATAAGTATTACTTGTAAAAAAACACTTTGCCAACTAAATAGATTTAGGATGCACCCAAAAAATGCTTGTGAATCTATTCCCCTAATCAACAGAATGTCACTCTATGTATTTGTGCTCCCTCAACAACTCTAGAGTATGTTGCAAAGTCGTCATGCCTCTTTGTTCTAGTACATTTAGCCGACACACTAGATTGTAAACATGCTTCAGAGTCGATGTATTATTCGGCGACCTCTCTTTCAGCTGAGACAAGATGTTCTGAGGGCTCACACCGGCCTTTGCCACATTTTTCACATAAATAATCTCCTCTACGTTCAATTTTCCAACAAACTAATGACCAACAAGTGACTTTGATCGAGGATGATTGTGGGTTCCACATCTCACTTGCAATCTCCAATGGGACCCCTCTCAACTCAAATTTTCAGCCACATTTTTTGTACTGCTGGATCGAATATGATTATTTAACCTTTATCAGGTTTCCATCCCTTTCACAACCAAAATGGACTTTTCCCTCCATTTTTTGATTTGCCAGTTTCGATTTAGTGATATCTCTACCGATCCCTTGGATCCAACCTATCAGTGCAGACCTTGATGAGAATACCTAAAAAAAAGTTATAACTTGTTAATAACAACATATTTATAAAAATGAAAAATGGTGAAAACAAAAATAAGTTAAAACTTACATACCTCGTCCGTAACAAATAAATGACGACTACTAGTATCAATGATCTTTCTTCATTGTTATTGTCAACATTATCGTCATCTTTCAGCATAATGATTCAATTTATAATTAGTTTCATAACAACATTATCATCAAATTTTAATTTACTTAACAGTAAAATGGTGGTTTCCTCTAAATGGTTCGACTCTGGGCTTTCAAGATTGTTAAAAGGCATCTTCATATCTATTACATCCATTATAAATACATATGCACCAATGCATCATACAATAATCAACCACTTATCTTGAAAAAAATACAAAATAAATAAAATTTACATGTAAATTAAATGATATTTTTTTGGCAAATTACCTCCATTGAAAAGGATTGTCCTTGCTATTTAGATTGATCTTTTTCTTCACCCTCATTAAAACCCTTAAAATCTTCATTTCTAACATCATCAACTTCACTAAACCCTTTCATTTTCATCTAATGAAGTGAACTAAGTTTTCCAATGTGAACTTTGGTGAAATGCAAAGGAAGAGGGAGAGATAGGAAAGAGGAGGACGAGAGAGGGAAGAGGAGCACAATTTTAGGGCCAATGCAAAAATGAAAAGATAGGGAAGAAAATGATGATGCAACCTTGCGAAGATGAGAAGTTGGTCGCGGAGTGTGGGACGAATTGTAGCAGGGAGTGCGGAGATTGAAGGAGGGAGAGAGCCGTTTGAGTGCGATTTTTTCGTTTCATTGTTTGAGTTTCTGAGGTTTTAATGTATTTATTGGTGGTGTGAGAAAAAAATTGCTTTGGTGGTGTGAAAGAGAGGAATTGGTGGTGCAAGGTAGTCGTTGTCTTCTTAAAATCTCGAGACCGAAATTAACTAAAAAAAAAAATCACGATCCTTAGTTGGGAGTTGGGACTAGGGGTGGGCATTTGAGACCGAAAACCCGACCCGGACTGAGCGGTCGGGTCTGGTCCGGTTTTCTATTGTTATTTTATTAGCCGATCCCAAAGCCCGGCCCGGATACGTCGGTCCGATTATCGCTTCCTATTCTCAAAGCCCGATGGATAATCGGCCCGACCCGAATATTTAAAAAAAAAACTAAATAATCAATTTCCAGTTCCACTTTCCCCAAAGCCCAACCCAAATCCTATTCATATGCGCCTAGTGAAAAGAGATTGGACCAAGACCGATATCCACGTACCCACACAAACACGTGTTATACTCACCCTGCTCTGTCGACCTTCACAAAACCAATACCTTCATTTCTTCCTCCCAACAATTTTCTCTGAGGCAATTCATCAAACATTCAGAATGCAGTCTAGATTAGCAGCTTCAATTTCAATTGCCACAGCAAGAAATCGTCTTTCATGGTTACGTGCCTCAACAACAAAGGCGCGAACAACAGACCCAACTGTCCGCGCAAGAGAGTTAGAAGGAGTCGATGCAGCGAAAGCAAAAATGGCGGAAGAAGAACAAAAGGAAAAACTACCAATTAGATCCGGCGTCAAGGTCATTGACGAGATTTCGCGATTCAAAACAACCCCATCGTACACCTCAACCCCAAAACTCGAAAGCACCAGTGTAAACACCCCATTGGATCCCACAATCCAACAGAAGCGACACTACAATGATGTAAGCTTAAAGGATGTGAGCTGCACAGTGGATGCGTGGACGTCGTCTCACGGACGAAACGAGCCCAGAGTGCAAGAAGAGGAAGATAAGGCCTACTTCATGGATCACAAGGCGTCTCCATTGTCGAATGTAAAAATAGCGGACACGAGGAATCCGGTGGAGAAGGCGTGGAATGGCCATAAGGGGAAGGAAGGTGGTGAGGTTTTGGCGTTTAAAGAAGATGGAAAGTGCGAAGGAGACACTTATGAGGGCTTCGAGGTTGTGGAAAATGCAGGCAATGAAAGAGATTGGACCGAGAACGGCCGATCCGACCCGAGATTTCGGTTAATCGGCCTTATTCGTTCCGGTCTCGGTTCTTAAATTCCAGTTTTCAAAAATTTGGTCCGGGCTTCGGTTTTAGGTTTTCGGGCCGGTTACCCGGACTTGCCCAGCCCTAGTTGGGACTATGTAAGTCTCAAGTATATAAATAGGTGTGCGGACTCGGGACTAAATCGCGGAGGAGGAAAGGGCGAGAGAGAGCAGAGAAAGCATGGCGAGAGATAGCTGTCTTGCGAGAGTAACTGCAGGCGCTGCAGTCGGTGGTGCTGTCGGTGGAGCTGTTGGTAATCACTCACTCGCTTAATGACTTCGCTTCCCTGTAAAAACCCTAATTGCAAAATCGTAACCCTAAACCCATTACTTCTCTCTCTTCTGCAGGTGCTGTTTATGGAACTTACGAGGCTATTAGATACAAGGTGCATACATTCTCTCTCTCGCTCTTAGTGCAGTTGATGTTTTTGAGACAATTTACTTACACGACACAATTCTAATGTTAAATATGAAGTTCAATTGTTTGAGAAATTTAAGCTTTTAATGTCAAATTGCAACTTCAATTTGTTGAAGTTGATCACTTTTTTGTGTTGTTTAACTTATCAAGAAAAGTAGCTCAAGTGTGTAGTAGGGGTATCTTTGTTTAAACTTGTTAAAGCTCATACTGTGAGTCTTATACGTTTTGATGCAATTGGGGTCAACATCGTAGTAGTAGTAGTAATGGTAGTGAGTGACCCTTTTCCCCCTTTCCTTATGCTGTGTCACTGAAAGGTGCTAAGGGTCCTATCACCAAAACCACCTTCATCATCCTATTTCAAGAAGATAGAACCAGTCAGGCTAAATCTTTTTGCTGAGATTTAAAAAAAAAGTGTTTGGTATGAATACTTGTGTTGCAAGCCAGTCATTACCATCACTGACATCATGAGTATGGTAGAAGCAAGCAACTAGAGCTGGCTACCTGAGGTAAAGCAAGCTTTGACTTCTAATCCTCACCCTAGGTCATTTTTAAGCAAGTTAATCCCCCTAATGTTCAACCTATGCCATTAGCCTGCTTAATGTTATCAGCTGAATATATAAACTATCATAGAATAAACGGAATACAGCGTTGTGCTCTTTTAATTTTATTGCAAATCAAGATATACTATTTATTCATAACAAGCAAAATTATGATCTCAATGAAGAGTCCTACAGAATATAGACATGACAATATAAATCAAGAGGATCAAAGAAGAAAATACAGAGAAGATCTGTTAAGATCAAGACAATATAATGAATGAAATTGCTTGGGAGTAGGATTTCTCTGGTTCATTTTATTTTGATCTCATATTATAAGGAAGCCTTCATTTGAGTGGATGACCATTGTAATTGGTTGATCATTTGAACTTTTGAAAAGAATAAAATTGGTTGTGACTAGGGTTTACATCTTGATTGCCAAGGTTCAGGATTTCCATGTTATCTCAGATTTCCAATCCGTTGCAGTAAAAAAGATGCAGATTGTGGATTGTGAATCAATTTCGACAAGTCAGTTGATTTTTAATTGTTGCAAATGGCGAAGATCATTCTTGTATTTATTACCTTGTGGAAGTCCAACTTGTGGAGAAGAGGTGGGTTAAGCATTCAATGCATAAGGCTGATGAATAAAGCTCTAATGGGATGATGGATGACGGTTTGCTCATGAGCACCAAGCGCTATGGAGTATGGAGGTAGGTTATTGCCCAATGGTACAATACCATTCCAAATGGCTTGTTACAAACAAACATTCTATTCCTTACACTTGCTTAGCATGGGGAGTTGTTTCCAATATCCAACCGGGATTTTCAAAGAGCATCACTTATAAAGTGAAATCTGGAAATGAAGTCTTATTTTGGAATAACATTTCGGTAGCTGATAAGCCCTCTTAAAGAGGCCTTCCGAATGGCTTACAAGCTCACAACCAAAAAATCTGACATGGGAATGGAGCTTTAAAGCTCGCATGACAAACCTTTCGGGTTGGAATCTATTTTAGAAGAGCTAACAGATGGGAAGCCTACAAATAGTTCATTTTGTAAATGTTCTCCAACCATTTGTGTTGAATACAACAATGATCAGATCATGAGAGTATGAGACTCTAAAAAGGCTTCTCAGTCAAGTCTTTCTACCATGCCTTGCCAAGTAGTATAATTGAAACATGTTGGAACATGTGTGAATTTAAAAAAAAAAGGAAAATGGGTTTTAAGCTTTCAATCTCTCTCTGTATAGTCTCATATCTTTTATGTAACTCTCTTTGGAGGAGTTAATAAGGATAGTTTTTTAACTTGGGCTTGGACCCCAAGGGGTGCCCATTTTTGTGGAGGAGGGAGATGAGATGAGAAATATAATATTCTTTTTTGCTGAAATTTTATTTGAAAAAATTTTAAAAATATTTTTTTATCTTCTCCAGAGAACAAGACCGAGTCAGAGAAGACCGGTCTTCTCTCCACCAACCCACGTGATCCGCGGATTTTTTCCACTTAATAGGCCATTTTTCTCTTCCAACGTCTCTCTTTTCAGCCTATAAATACAGGCTTGTTTTCAGCTTATTGATAAATATTAAAAAAAACAGAGAACGATTTTATATTCTAAATCGGAAACAGAGTTTCAATTTTCAGAGAGTTTCTAAAACTCCGTTTTTAAACAGAGTTCGAGTTTGGTTTTTACAGAGTTTTCACTATTTCAAAAATCCTTTACTGTGATTGATTTCCATTAATTTGGCGATTCCGAGCAATAGAGATTGGGTGGCAGATTTCTGTTCTTCATACAATGCATGTGATAGAACGAGACAAAAAGAGATTCTAGATTGTTTTATCCTGGGGACGACAGAGCTTACAGACTGTTTGCACAAACTTGGGCAAAGCTGCGAAACGTCTTAAAAAGAGCGACCTAGTCTGCGACTCAACCTAAGAAAAATTTTGGGAACTTCGTTCCTGTTTATTTTGTAGCAATTGTATTTCCATCATTTTTAAGACGATAATATCTGCCATGTCTACTACTGAAATTGCTTCTAAAGACCTAAACAAGCCATTTCGTTTTGAGGGTCAACACTTTAAAAGATGGAGACAAAAAATGTTGTTTTTCTTAACTACGAAAAAGGTTGCCTATATCTATAATATCGAGAAACCTATATTGTCTGCTGAGCCTGATGAAACCCAAACTAAGGAATTAGATTCTTGGATTGAAAATGATTTTATGTGTAAGAATTATATATTGAATGGTCTGTCTGATGACCTGTATGACTTACTGTTTTAAAAAAATATTTGGGAAGCCCTTAGAAAAAAATATGACATTGAGGAGGCTGGCACAAAGAAATATGTCGTTAGTCGCTACCTAAAATACCAAATGACTGATGACAAATCTGTGGAAACCCAATCTCACGAGCTACAGAAAATTGATCATGAAATCATATTCTGAAGGCATGTCCTTAGATGAGCAATTTCAAGTAGTTGTTGTGTCCCTAGCTGGAAAGACTTGAGAATGCATTTAGGCATAAAGTCAAAGAATTCTCTCTAGAAAGTCTGATCACCCGCCTTTAGATTGAGGAGGAAGCTCAGAAACAAGATCAGAAATATGAAATTCTGATTTTCTAACAATAAGAAATCCACCCTTGTGGCTATGAAACTCGGTGGAAAGACTATGAAAAATCCAAGTCACAATCGAAACCGGAACAATCAAGACCGAAACAACCAGAGTTGCAACCAACAGAATCAGAATCCTCCGTGGAATCAGAATGGACATAAACACCCCTCAAGGAATGACACAGTACAGTTCCTATGCTATAACTGTAACAGACCAGGGCATATGGCCAGAAACTGTCGGAATAAGCCTCGTCCTACTCCACAGGTGAACCTAATCGAAGACCAACTTATAGCTATGATCTCTGAGATCAACTTGGTTGGTGGATCCGAGGGGTGGTGGGTTGACACTGGTGCTTCTCGACATGTTTGCTATGATCGAAAAATGTTCAAGTCCTATTATGAAGCCGAGGACAAGAAAATGTTGCTAGGTGATTCTTACTCCACTATCGTTGCTGGAACTGGTGAAGTGGAATTGAAGTTTTCCTCTGGAAAGATCGTCATCCTGAAGGATGTTCTGCATATTCCGGAGATGAGGAAGAACTTAGTTTCGGACTATCTTCTGAACAAGGTTGAGTTTACTCAAATCATTGGGGCTGATTTGTATACCATTACTAAGAACAATTTATTTGTGGGGAAGGGGTATGCCACTGATGGTATGTTTAAATTGAATGTTGATGCTAATAAAATTTTTGTTTCTGCTTAAATGTTGTGTTCATTTAACACCTGACATGTTAGACTCTGTCATGTTAACAAACGAATAATTAAAAACATGAGTAACTTAGTACTAATTCTAAAAATGTCCTTGAATGGCTTTGAAAAATGCAATTATTGTAGCCAAGCTAAAATAACCAAAACACCACGTAAATCTGTTGTTAGAGAATCTGAACCGCTAGATTTAATATATTCAAATATATGTGAACTTGATGGTGTTTTGATTAGAAATCGAAAACTTTACTTTATTACATTTATTGATGACTACTTCGATACCTTTGTCTAATTGATAAAAAATAAGAGTGAAACATTTGACATGTTCAAAATCTATCTAACGGAAGTTGAAAATCAATTCAATAGAAATATAAAGAAATTTATGAGTGATGGAGGCACTGAATATGATTGCAACCTCATGGAATCATTTATGAAAAAACTGCACCGTACTCTCCTGAGATAAATGGCAAAGCTGAACGGAAAATAGAACTTTTATTGAATCAGTAGTTGTGATTCTACTTAACTCCGGTGTTGCATCACCGTGATGGGGAGAGATTTTGTTGACGGTGTGTTATGTGCTAAATAGAGTCCCTAAATCGAAAAGTAAAATTTCCCCTTATGAGATCTTAAAAAATAAACAATCAAACTTGTCGTATTTCAAAACTTGGGGTTGTTTAGCTTATGTAAGAATTCCTGATCTAAAAATGAACAAACTTGCTAGTAGGGCATATGAGTGTATTTATTGGCTATGCCGTTAACAGCAAAGCCTATAGATTCTTTGACTTAAATGATCATGTTGTCATTGAATCGAATGATGCCGATTTCTATGAACATAGATTTCCCACATCTTCTAGTAATGTGCCAATGATTAGGATGAATGAACATGATAAGGCAACAAAATCTGAGCCTAGGAGAAGTAAACGAACCCGAACTTCTAAAGACTATGGCCCTGACTTCTTTACATTAGAAGAGGATCCCCTAAACCTCCAAGAGGCCTTGTCTTTTATAGATGCCAACTTTTAGGAAGAGGCTATTGATGATGAAATGGACTCTCTCGAGTTTAATAAAACTTGGCATTTAGTTGACTTGTCACCAGGTTGCAAGACAATAGGTTGTAAATGGGTATTTTAGAAGAAATTGAAACCCGATGAACCGTTGAAAAGTTTAAGGCTCGTCTTGTAGTCAAAGGGTTTAGACAGAGAAAATGTTGACTTCTTTGACACATTCACCTGTTACTAGGATTACATCCATTCGAGTGCTAATTTCTCTTGCTGCTATTCATGATCTAGTATTGCACCAAATGGATGTTAAAACTGTTTTCCTAAATGGTGATTTAGAAGAAGAAATTTTACATGGACCAACCTAAAGGTTTTGTAATTTCAGGGGGGCAAAAAGATAAAGTTTGCAAATTAGATAAATCAAAATCACTTAATGGTTTGAAACAAGCACCAAACCACTGGCATGAAAGATTTGATAATCTTGCTATCTCGCATGGCTTTAAAGTAAATAAAAGTGACAAATGCATTTATTATAAATTTGAAAATGACATTTGCACTATTATATGTCTATATGTGGATGATTTGCTTATTTTTGGTTCTAATATTCATGTCGTGAATAATGTGAAGTCTTTGTTGTGTGCGAATTTTGATATGAAAGACTTTGGAGAAGCGAATGTAATCCTTGGTATTAAGATTACTAGGTCTAAAAAAGAAATTTCTTTGGATCAATTACATTACATTGAGAAGATCATAAAGAAATATAACTACTGTAAACCTGCATGTACTCCTAATGATCCTAGTGTAAAGTTGTTCAAGAACACCGATAATGGTGTTAAACAAACTGAGTATGCGAGTATCATTGGTAGCCTTCGATATGCTACTGATTGCACTAGACTCGACATAGCTTATGCTGTGGGATTACTATGTAGATTTACCAGTAGACCTAGTATAAAGCATTGACATGCTATTGAAAGGGTCATGAGGTACCTTAAGAAGATTATGAACCTTGGATTACACTATCAGAAGTTTTCCGCTGTCATTGAAGGATATAACGATGCTGATTGGAACACCCTTTCAAATGACTCCAAAGCAACTAGTGGCTGTATTTTTAGTATAGCTGGTGGAGCTGTTTCTTGGAAGTCAAAGAAACATACTATTTTGGCACAATCCACGATGGAGTTTGTGATGATAGCACTAGCCACGGCTAGTGAGGAAGCAGGTTGATTAAGAAACCTGCTAGCTGAAATCCCTTTATGGGAAAGACTGGTACCAGCTGTCTTGATCCATTGCGATAGTACCGCGGCTATTGCAAAGATATAGAACCGCTATTATAACGGCAAGAGACGACAAATACGTCGTAAGCACAACACGGTTAGAGAGTTTATATCTACTGGAGCTGTTAGAGTGGATCATGTACGGACTGATGAGAACTTGGCTAATCATTTGACGAAAGGATTAGCTAGATAGAAGGTTTTCAAAACCTTGAAAGGAATGAGATTTATGCCCTTAGATTGATAAGTCATTCATGATGGTAACCCAACCTATAGACTCGAGATCCCAAGAAATAGGTTCAATTGGTAATAACAAGTCGTGAATGATATGAGGTGAATCATGCTATTTTTGTTGTAATTCCATTCCTAGATTGAAACATAAGATCCTGAAGCGATAGTAGAATGAGTTAAAACTCTTAATGAGATCTATACTCTATGTGGAGTGGAGTATCTAGCTTCAAGAGTACTCTTGATAGACTCACCTAAGAACATCTCCAATGGTAAAAGTTAAAATGGGGGATCAACCATCCCCCATTTTAACCAAAAGCTAAATTTATGGGTCCCCCTCTTTCTTTATCACTCTAATCACATCCCCTATTTTAACTTTTTCATCATTATTTAAATATATCTTTCACTTTTTCATCCTCCATTCCTTTTGTTTTGATTTTTTATTTAGAAATTAAAGATTTGAAATATTTTAATGATATTTCAAAATTTAGGGGATGGTTGGTCGCCTCTAAATTTAGGGGCAAGTTAAATGTGAAGTTAAAATGTGGAATAGTTTAGGGGATCCATTGGAGCATGCAATTTCTCATGAGACCCCTAAAATAGTTTTTTGGCTATTTTAGGGGATTCATTGAAGATGCTCTAAGTGATTGTTTCCTATGGAATTTGTGGGCAAATCTAGAGCTTTCACTACACTGGGATATACGTGCATGACCTTAATGCATGGGCTTTTTAGACTTCACCCTGATAAGGTTCTGCGTGTAGAGTTCAAAACTATGAGTTACTCTAGTATATAATCTAAATCATGTATTCTACGCAAAAGTTCAAGTTGAAAAACACATTTGTTTATGCGCAATCTTATATGGTATATATTGCTTGATGAAGAAATGTTTTTTAAAATTCAAGTGGGGGATTGTTGGAACATGTGTGTGAAGAATGAAAATTTGTCACCTAATCTCTATTGCTCGGAATCGCCAAATTAATGAAAATCAATCACAATAAAGGATTTTTGAAACAGTGAAAACTCTGTAAAAAAAATCAAACTTGAACTCTGTTAAAAAATGGAGTTTTGGAAACTCCCTAGAAATTGAAACTCTGTTTCTGATTTAGAATATAAAACTGTTATCTGTTTTTTTTATATATATCAATAAGCTGAAAACGAGCCTGTAGTTATAGGTTGAAAAGAGAGACGTTGGAAGAAAAAACATGTTTTTTAAGTGGGAAAAAATCGCGGATCATGTGGGTTGGTGAAGAGAAGACTGGGTCTCTTCTGACTCGCGGCGACGGCGCGTGCGCGTGGAGTGGACCTACATTGGTATATCTCCTCCATCCTCCACAAAAGTGGGTACCCTTTGGGGTCTAAGCCCAAGTTAAAAAACTATCCTTATTAACTCCTCCAAAGAGAGTTACATAAAGGATATGGGACTATACAATGCAGAGAGAGATTGAAAACTTAAAACCCATTTTCTCCCCCACACGTTCCAACAACCTTTTACATTCTGCAAGAAAATTTGGACTAAGAAATCTCCTCCCAAAATGGTTTTTCTTTCTACCATGGCTGTGTTTTGATAATTGACAACCTCTACTTGCGGGAAGCGGGGATAGCAAAGGATCTGAAGAGGAGAGCATTGATAATTGTTTGATTTAGCGTAATTATGCTAAAAGCATTTGATCCTGTGTTCTTAATCAATTCTAAACTTTCCTCTCAAATTCTAGCTAGCTAACTGGGAAAAACAAAGTTCATCTTCTTCTTCGCGACTGTGTGCAAGTTTACTCCCAACTTACCATTTTGTTCTCTAGCTACAATGGAAGGGCTGCAACGATATAACCTTTGATTGTTCGTCTTCAAATGTGGAGGAGACAATTATTGCAACAAAATTTATTTTGGCATTGGAGAGTGGAGGAAGTTATCAAAGATATTCCTTCGATGGGTTCTTTTTGGGTGTACCAATTTATTCCATATTTACGAGATTTGTGTATTCTTTGATATGGTGACTTTCTCTGAGATGTACAAACGTTTTCCATCATTTTCTCGTTTTACCTATAAATAATTAAAATTTTAAATAAACAAAAAACATGAGAAAACTCTTAGCAACATGTAATTAGGTTTATTTTGTTAGGCATATGAACGTTTTCGCATGGTTTTAAAGACCCATTTGAGCTAATTAATTTGTCTAGCTTTTTATCTAGACCTAAATGGCGACTCAAAATAACGTTTGAAAAAGACTCGTAGAACACCAACAAAATGGTGTTTGCCTCTTAAGAGTCTTTTGACATGTGATATCTTTCCAGAAAAAGACATCACGATATGTGACTCGAATAAGCTGTCATCTAAATTTTCATGAGCAACTATCCATTAAAGGTGTGTTTAGTTGATTGAATGTCATTTCGATTTCACGGAAATAGAGGAGTGGATAGGAGGAGATAGGAAAGCTAGAGAGGAAGTGTGGTTGTCTATTATGACACTCCAATTCTCATGGACGTGGGAATTTGATTCTTTAGGGGAAGCAATGAGTGTGATTTCAATGTACATGAGAATTAGTGTCATCTATATCCTCACTTTCTTTCTTAATTTCCCATCTCCTCCTACCTACTCTCTTATTCACCTACATTTCCATGTAATGATATTTTCCCAACCAAACACACCGTGAGGATAGGGGAGTATCAAAAACTAAGGATAAGGTTCCAATTGTTGACAAACCACCATTTCTCAAGAGTTGCATTCTAGCTTTATGACCATGCTGCAAAACAGTGAATTGGCACATGATTATGTCAGGCCTGGAAATTAGTCGGGTTTGTGTCGTCTCATTGAGTGTTGGTGGGCCAGACAGTAGCACTACACGTGTAATTACTGGGCCAAGAAATGAAACCCAAATTCAACTTGACCCGACCTGACTCACCATGACATGTGTTAGTAGTTTAGTTTTGACCAAACTGACCTGACTTGTTTGACACGGCATGAAACCAAACCATTCACATTATTTTGATGGGTCAAATGGGTCAACCTGAACATGACCTGTTCACCTCGTCTCAACGCCTTTGACTACTTTATATTTCTCTAAACGGAAATTTCAAGAAGATGATTCTATATGACTGAACATCGTATATGTCTAGGAAGCAAAAATGGTTTAACTTGACAAAAAGGATCTATGGAGTCTTCAAGATGGGAGTGACACTATCCTTGATCAATCTGTTAAACAAGGATGAGGATCAAACTTTTATCCTCCTAGTTTCCTCATTATGTTACCAACAAAACACAGGTATTGTTAAAGAAAAGCCAATGTGACTGATAAGGTCGTAAGGCAGGGGATTACAAAAAACCAGCAATTACACCCAATGTCAAATATAGAGACTTGAAAAGCAACATTAGCTAGAGTACCCCAATTGTTTCCCCTCTGATTTCATTATGGTTTGCCATTCTTTTTTGTTCCCTTGAAGACCCTTCTGCTCATTTCTTTCCAAATGACCCATATTCCTGCTAGTAACACCCTTTTCAAAGGGACTTTGCTTCATATCCTAGAATGCTCGTCAATGATCCAGCCAATCGAGTCTCCTAAAAGGTTATACTTTTCCTAGTTTGACTTTTGAGATCTGGCTGAAATTTTGCACTCTTGTTATATTATTTTGGGGGTGTGAAGACTTCCTGGGAGGTTTGTGTGTGCATGTTTTTTTTTTTTTTTTGTGGGTGGTGGGGGGAGTGGGGCAGTTTGAGACTATTGAGCTAATTAATTCTATGAGATCTCAGTCTATAGAATTGTGCTAATTTATGCAAGCATATCTCGATTTTGCCAACTTACTAGATGCTTGCTTTACCTTCCACTCTTTTGTTTGCAGATGTGGAACTTATACTTAATGTGATAGCTGCAGAATTGTTCTCTCTTTGGTTACTTCAATATTTTATATTTCTAAGTTGGTAAAAAATACTTTACAGGTTCCAGGATTGCTGAAGATACGGTATGTAGGACAGACAACGCTCGGTAGCGCAGCCATTTTTGGTCTTTTTTTGGGAGCTGGGAGCTTATTACATTGTGGAAAGTCATACTAAGTTTTTATCAAGTGTTATGTGAAAGTTCTGTAGCAAATAATGAATGTTGACCTCCAAGTATAGAATGTAAACATAAGGACTCTTCTCGAAGTTATTAGGCTTGTTAACGGCACTTTTTTTTTTTTTTCGTTTTTCTTTTTCGAAGTTTTCATTAAATTGCATATGGCACTCCAGTATTTTGTACTTAGAGAGATTTCTTGTTCAAGAGGTTTGTCATCTGTATCTGGTTTTTATTGCCTTCCCAGATTCAAATGGGTTCGTCTCTCAACATAAGGGGGTTTTACATTCTGTGCACCAGGCTTCCAGAAAGAACTGTGTGCTGACTGAGGTTCCTTCCATCTTTCACTTCTTCCTCTTCCAATTTCTAGTCAACTCTTGTTTTGTTTTCTGGCTAGACCACATCTTCTTGGTGTCCCATATTCAGTGTGTCCGACTATTCTCTCCTAATGGCATTTTCAGTGCGTCACATCACTACCTCTACTACAGTTCTGACAAAGTGAAGCCAACTTCTTATTCGTAACCTAAGCCACCACATACATTGGCGCTTGGCACCTTCATCCCCTCTCCCATTTACCATACATTCACTCTGCAGGTACTTTGGTACAAAAACAAGTATCCACACTGTCAAAGCAAACATGCCTTTTGCTGTATCTTGTAATCCATTCATTACGTGGGTATGGCATATGTGCACACGTGATATATGCATTAATTTGCTTTCATTCTCCGTATACACTGTTGTATAAAGAACTTGTGAGTTGCATCTCATTCATCAATTCATGCTTCCTAGAACCAGTATACAAATACGAAAGTGGAAATTCGATCAAAGCCACAATTAATAATTCCCAATTCCGGAAATTAAGTAGACAAAAAAGTAAAAACGTTTTATAAAATAATCAGAAAGTTAATACATTATAGAGCAATTAAGCTACTAGCTGGTAACACTCCATGGGCTCTGCTAATCAATCTCTTGTACAAATTGAGATATATGCAGAAAAACTTGGACAATCTATGCTACAAAAATATGCTACAAAAACTTATTCATTAGATAAATTATTTAAGAGCTTTACACTTTTTTTTTTTAATATGATCTTCAAAACTATGAATGGTTTCCAAAGAGATTATAGGGATGGTTTTTAAGAGATTGGTTATGCTCGTGATCTTAAAATGAGATTATAGGGACGGTTTCAAAGTGGTTTGGGTGAAAGAATGACCTTAAGGAAACTGGAAAATAACTAATAAGTCAAAGACTGGGTTGACGTGGCTTGAAATACTCACATGGCACTTTTCTTTGCACAAAGGATTCCACGTAGGAGAAAATCTTTTGTTCCTTGTCTTTCCCTATGAACCCCTCACTCTCTTTCTCCATTCTCTCCACTAAACCTCGTTTTCTTAATTATTTTTAAGGCAAATATAACTTCACTAAGCAACGAAAATGAGTTCAAGTTACCTATTGGGCAGATAATGGTGCGTGAACGTGACAACTTAGACTACACCATAGCAATACGAAAACACTACACCAGAGCTTATTAATGCATTAAGAGATGTTAGAGATGAGGTCCAATAAGATATCAATTTCAAGAGAAAACCGGTAACATTGGAGTCATATTTGACAAAGGCCTCCTAATTGAGTCATGGATGTATATATAAGGAGATTATTAATTTATATATAAAGTGGGATCTATATGTATTTTTGTAAAAAAAAAAATCATAAATTTAGCTAATTATTAATTTACGACATTGGTTCCAAGTCGGAAATGATCAAAAGCATTATTTAACCAAGGTTATTAATTTATCTGGTATTAATTTAACGAGATTATACTGTATTATAGGAATCCAATAAAAAATAAGTGCTCATCAATAAAATAGAGAAAGAAATCCCATTAGAAATAGAAACTCCATTATTTATGTTTCCCGTAAAAAAACTTCCAAGAATTGGATAGCTTGATCATATCCTACATCACCAAACTCTCGGTAATAAAATAAAATAAAAATCACTTGTAAACATATGCAACTAGTAAATGGGCGCCAATGGTATAAGGTCGAGTGGTTAGAGCTGTGTGGGTTTATCCCTTACCTCCTAGGTTCGAGACCCGCCGGCGGCATGATTACTTTCTTATAGTGTTGACCTATAGTTCGGACCTTGTTGATAAGTTACGGGATTCTATAAAAATCCAGCTCGCTTTCCACAAAAAAAAAAAACTAGAAAATGGGCTAATTTGCAAATAAAAAACACCGAAGGAAACTTTAAACTCCTGCCACGTGCCATGAAAGGTGTTCTTCGCAACTGGGGGCCGCCTTAACAATGTCCATGGCATGTGTAATGACTTATCTTTCTTTGCGTTACTGCAGTGCGCTAATTAAGAGCGTTCTTCATTGCCCGCAATTCAGCTTGATCTACCTCTGGAATCCACTTTCCCCTTATTTATACGTACTACTTCTCATGTTGCAGTGATATATTATGCTTTAAACTGTAGCTTGTGGAAGGAAGCATAGTAATATGGAACAGTAGCATTCAGATTTTGTTCCAAGCTATGGCCATAGCTAGGATTGTCCATACTCCATACCCAACTGATGGAATGGAATGGAATGGAATGGCATGATTTGCATCCAAGCGATCAAATACAGAAATTTTAGTATACATAAATACGTATAAAAGTATCTGTAAGCGTACGTAGAAATGGATGATCTCTTTGCCTCCTTGATCATTATCCCAAAGCAACACTACAACAGTAAAAAGTCATTTTGCAAGGAAATTTTTTCTTGAGAAAAAACGAAAAACTTACCTGGAATAAGTTTTCCTAAGAAATGACAATAACAAACAAATTAAAAATTAAATTTTCGTTGGACTATTTGTCAGAATAGCAGGTCCCTGGTATACGAGAAAAACATTTTGTAAAATAATTCCAAAGCTAATAAATTATAGATTAATTAAGTCCCTAGGATCTCTTAGAAAGTGAGCAGAAGAACTGATACGATATGCATAAAAAGAAATTTCATTAAAAGTATTCATGTAAGAACTGTACATCTTCTTTCATGATCTTCAAAGCCATGTTTCATCATGTGATTGTTGCTTTGGACATCATATTGGACAATGGAGCCAACAGGACTACTAGTCGATATGCTGCTATCATCGTGTATTCTCTCCCCAATATATTGTTGCACCACCAAAACGGAAACTGTTCTTGCAAAGTCTGATGATGCTAAAAAGTCTCCTATTGCTCCTAATTCTGGACATTCACTGAAGTCAATGAGGCCGGCTGTGAGTGAGGAGTCCATGCCTTGTCCTCTCCCAACAATGTAGAAATCGTGGATACTCTCCATCGAACGAATGGCTGCCATGGTATCCACCACATTCTTGACAATTGTTTCTTTGTATGTAATGGACTCTTCAGTAACAGTTCTTAGTCTAAACTCACATATGAAGTCATCATCAAGTTTCTTCTCCCTTTCATTGTCGACAATAATGCTATAGGCATTATCTTCATGTGGGTGTCGTGCATTTTGTCCCTCCTCGTCATTCCCATCCACAAGTCTGATAACAGTCAGACTTACACTCGGGTGTTCTGCCATCCTACAACCATATGCTAATGCCTCTCGATCATCTGGACCTCCGATAAAAATGACTGCAATATGGTGAGAAATTTGGCTAACGGAGCTGCCAAATCCTCTGTCAATGAGAATACATACTGAGCATGGTGCATTGGCTAATACATTTCGGTTAATAGTGCGGAAGGCTGGGTTCGTCAATTCCATTCCACCATCAATAGTTTGTTGCTTATGGAAAGGAACAATAATTAAGGTCGTTTGATTGTTCTCAGCAAGGTTGCAAATGTCCTCGTGCATGGTAGAGTATGGAGAGATGGCAGTGAGAGGTTGCACAGTGACATATTTTGTACGTTGTGCGTAGTTTTCAAAGGCATGGACAATGTGCTGTGATTGGGTTTGCTCAGAATTGTTGATGCCATTACTAGTCTTGTAGGCATTGTGCTCAATGAGCATAGTCGTGGCATTACCAATAAGTTCCACGAGGTGGAGTGCATAGATGTGAATAGGAGACTTATTTGTGGCATGGGAAGCCTCCAGGAGGTTAATCATCGTTGGTACATTGCGAGAACTGTGGATGCACATCGCTATCTTTAGTTCTTTATTCATCTGCAACTTTTGAATTGTTCTACGTTTGTAGGGAATGAAATGCTTGCCAACCCTGAAGATAACTCCTATGGCAGGTGCAGTGATGGCCGTCATCACTACCGTTATGAGCACAATAATCGCATATGCTTGCCTGTCTAATATCTGTGCAAATCCATTCATTAGTTTTATGTGATCAAACTATTTCCCATACTGACTTTCTAATCATGTAAATAACTTAGGAAAACATTCATTCCATACAATACTAGTAACTCATAAACAGGTGTTTGTGTGTCTGTATGACTGTATGTATATATATGGAGGCCGTGACAAAGAATTGGATGCTCCTATGGTGAAATCCCCTAACTCATTTGTTAGAAGCCCCAAACTCTAGTTGCCACGACATCCCACTTCTATATATACAGGTGTTTTTGAGAAAGGGAGAGAGAGAGGTGCAATTACAGGGGATGTTAAGGGAGGTGCTGTGACAGCAAGCATGCATTTTATGGTGGGGGGTTCAAATTAAGATACAAATTCAGAGTAGACAATATTTGGCTGATTTTGTGTCTTCTTGGGCTCAATAAGTTAGAAATTCTGGTAATCAAAGGCTACCTAGGAGCTCGATAAGAACCAATGCCTTCTGATAAAATGATGACCAAGGTTGGTGCAGTAGCCAAAGCTTGCAACTGATTTGATGCTTGTGTGGTGCCAACCTAGTCGGGATGCCATATGCCCTAGTTTTCTTATGATACAAACTTTAATGCTCAAGTTGTTTGCATTTGAAAAAGGAAGTGTAATTAAGGTGTGTGTGCGAGTGTGTTTGTTATCTATGTGTGTGTGGATGATGTATGTCGGCATTATTATATGTAAGAGAAAAGAGAAAGAAACATACCCCCATGTCCTTAGCTATGCTAATTACAATAATTTCCATGAGGCCTTTGGTGTTCATGAGAAGACCCAAAGATAAAGCTTCACGAGGTTTCATTTCATGTAAGATGCTAACAAGAAATGTGATCACCACCTTGGCAATACTAGCTAAGATTATCATCATGGACAAAAAGCCTGCAGCCCTTAGGTCAACAATTAAAAAAACGTCGGTTTTAAGCCCATTCATGGCAAAGAATAGAGGAAGAAGAAGGCCATTTACAAAGCCCTCAACTTTTTCCATTAGTGCCTTTCCAAGTGGTCCATTGGGTATGATGACACCAAAAACGAACCCCCCAAACACATAGTTGAGGCCAATGAAATCTGTGATGAAACCACAAATCAAGACCCCTGTGAGAATTAGACCGATGAATAACTCACTGAAATTCTCTCTTTCGGGGGTGCTCCGTATGGACCACATAATAGCAGGACGAAGGACTACGAAACAGAATAACAAAAATATGGCACTAGTAAATACTAGGTTGTTAGTAGAAGAGCCACTCAGAATTTTGTTCCAAACTATGGCCATAACTAGGATTGTCCATGCAAATATATCATTGATGACTGCGACTGATGTTGATACTGTGGCCAGTTCAGTGTTGAATAACTTCAGATCTGCGATGACTCGTGCCAACACAGGGAAAGCTGTAATAGACATGATAACAGACATAAAGGAGGTGAAGCCCCAGTAGAAGATTCCTATGACGAACGCAAAGTCACCATTGTATAGTAAGGCAATGCTGATAGCTACAAAAAATGGAATAATCACGCCGGCAACTGCAGTGATGATGGCATGTCTACTAGCGCGTTTTGCTACATTAAGGTCCATCTCTACTCCCATTAAGAACATGAAGTACATAAGTCCTATTTTTGCCATTACCTCTAGTACCACCATACTCTTCAAAGGAAAAATAGCCTTTCCAAAAGTGCTGAAGTGACCTAGAGCCGACGGGCCCAACAACACACCTCCCTGCCATAATATTTGCAGAAATGGTAACACATAAGAACTTGCAGGAGAACACATTACTCATTGGAAATTCAAGAACATGTTTGTTGACCATTATTATGTCTATCCCCAGATACACATTTTCCCTGCCTTTTGACAATTACAGGGACGCCCCGAAGGCTAATACTGGAAGTCCAAGAACAATTTTTTGATAGCCGCATATTAAACGTTCAATGTTTTATGTAGATAACCATTTATATTAATATTTAGGCAATATAAAAAAATAAAAATAAAAAAACATTTGAAAGCAACATTAATTATAGAATAGAAGATGGCATGAGAGAAATGCTTACTATGATCTCTGCAATTACTTTTGGCTGGCCAAGGAATTTGAGGACGAAAACAGTGACTTGAAGTGTAAGAACAATGATCATTAGCTGCAAAGTGAAAAGAGGGAGAGAATAGTCCAAGGGATTTTGATCATGCCACACCCCATTCGACGTTATGAAGTTTGGTTGATAACAAACAACCGAGCTATTCATGATGTTATGTGGAGCATCCATTCCCAAAATGGTCGTGTTTTTTGGAATCGACATCTTTAATTTTTTCTGCGAGTTTAGTCTCTCTTTGTTTATCTGTGTGTTGCATAGTATTTATATTGGAACCTTCTGTTAAGTATTTTGGTTTCTCTGTTGGAACAGATACAGATAGAGCAATGACCAAGAATGAAGAATGGTTCAAAGGTTGGCAAGGAAAAACTAACTAGAAGAGTAACTAGATATGCTGTCCTAGTTTTCAGGTTGGTAAAATTAGCTGTGTTGTTGCCAAACTCAAAGTGGAGCCTTTGATATCCAGTGAGATATGTGTGAGATTTTGCTATAATTACTGTATAGTGAGGCATTTTGAGTTGGATAAACTAAATTCCACCAGTTTAGTTTTTAACGAATTTCTTGTTCTAATTTTTACTCTCCCCTAGATTTTCAAATTGGAATCTATGTCATAAAACAAGGCAGCAACTACTTCACAGTACCATATGTATTGTCTCACACTACCACGTACTTTTTCTGTTTTTTACCTACTAACCCACTCCACCCAAAAAATTGTTTTTGAAAAAAACAGTAACATAAAAACAAGATAACTTTCGACCAATTTAAACCCTCAATTGAGACTGATTCTCAAGATCATAAAAACACAAAAAAAAATTGTAGTACTCTGAGTTATCTAATAAACACAATTTGAATCACTTGAAAATGTTTTGTAATGAGCAAGTTATGGTCATTTTACTAAAGTCGCACAAATCTGTCCCACAAAGAAAATGGTGTAGTGTCCCTAACTTTCGGCCAACTTATTTGCTCTATCAAGACCGATTCTCATTGGGCAATGCAACTAGGAGACTCAAATTCGCCCAAACCTATGCAAATTTGAGACTTCCACTCGCATTGACCTATGCGAGTGTGACGTTCCCACTCGCATTGTCCTATGCGAATGGGTGAAAATACGACTGTTATTTTGGATAGTTTGATTGTTTGTCGTAAAATGACAATAACTTTCTCATTTCAAAACATTATCAAGTGATTCAAATTGTGTTCATTAGATAACTCAGAGCACTACAATTTTTGTGTTTTGATAAGCTTGCATTTTCTTTGCGCGTGACTTTAGTAAAATGATCATAACTGACTCATTTCAAAAATATTTTCAAGTGATTAAAATTTTGTTTATTAGATAACTCAGAGTACTACAATTTTTGTGTTTTGATGAGCTTGAGAATCGGTCTCGATCAAACATATAAGTTCAACCAAAGTCAGCGATAGTACCCTGTTTTCAAAAACAAAAAGGGTGAGAGAGGTAGCGGGGTGGTGGTGGTGCTTGATGGAGATAATGTTAAGGCGTCGCACACATCCCTTGGTCCACTATACATAGCAACGATATAGTCCCCCTTCCATCTATGCCTAGGTGGTGTGGGGTTTTATCCAACATGCCTCGATGCTATTAGGGAGTGGACATCTCCCTTATAAACCTTTGTGACAATTCGTCTTTACTTGATGTGGAACTATTCAAGACAACACTATCTCAACAATCTCTATCTTTGGCACAAATCGTCATACATCCTACAATTCATCCATCCATCTGTAACAAAAAATTTGTAGCGTTCCTTAACTTACCAACCTCATGTCTTATTTATAGTGCAAGGAGTTCTGGTTCTACCAGGCCATCGTAGGCATAGTTCTCACTACTCTTCTTAACTTAGAGGAGCAAAACACCATGGAGAAGTTTCACGTCGTGCCAAAAAGAGAGGCGATTGATGTCATAAGGGTTTTCAACTTCATCCGTAGTGGGTTGTGGGACAACTGGCACGTCGCCCCCACTCTTTATTGAGTCCCGCATTAAGTTGGAAGATGGGGCTCTTTCCAGGAAGAGGAAGGCTACTGGGTCCAAAGCTTATGTTCCGTCTAAAGTGGCGGAGCCGTCTGGGACTTTTGCCTCCTTCGTGAGGAAGATGTCTCGCATTAGTAATCGGTCCGTCTTCGGCACGACCTGCTCCGGTGAAGGGGGAACGCGAGTCTGCAAGACATGTTGAGGTGGAGACTGATGTTTTCGGCTTGGAGAAGGATTACCTGCGATTGGTAGGAGTTGTAGATAGGTCGAACCTTAGTGATGCGTAGGTCGAGGCTCTGAATGATCGTCTTGTGCAAGTTGTAATGGCTACTTCCACTAGTGCTGATTCGCGTGAGGCCACTCCGGTAGAAGGCTCTTGTGAGGATTTGTCTGAGGTGGTAGAATCTGATCGCCCCATCGTTGTTTCGCATGATAGTGATCGTGGTACCAGCCGTGTCTCTTGCAGTTCGCATTGCTCACCATCTCGCTCGAGACCTCAGTTAGAGGTGTTGGAAGGTCTTTTGGATACTTCACTTCCTTCTCTCCCTCTGAATCCCATTGAGTTGTCTCGCAAAAAAGGGGTTGTTGTTGTTGACAAGGGAAAGGCTACGAATGAGAGCTTGAGGACGGTGGCGACCGTGAAGGGCGGTGTCGGCGTAGTTTCCGATCATGGAAAGCTTCATCTGGGTGCACGAATAAGCCTGTTTGCCCCGAATTTGGTGAAGCTGAGTTCACCAGTCTGGCACCAAGAGGTGTACTGATATTCACATAATTATTACATAATATATCCCTTCTATATATGTTAGTGTTTCGATTATTATATTTTATAGTAATTATTTTGTTTTTATGTCTTTGTAGGAATCTGAGCGTGAATGATGAAATCGTATTAAGGCGATAATTTAAGGAATAACAAGTGGTCGATTCTAGCGGTGGTACAAAGTAGAGGGTCACATATCTAAACCCTTAAACCCAAAACCAAGCCCATAAACCCAAACCCAATGCCAAGCCCAAGCAAACCCAAAGAATATTATCCCAATTATCCCATATTTAGTTTTGATTTTTTTTTCCTTAAATCACTCATTGAATCCTCCCCTTAACTTGTCCATATTCATTTTTTCCTAATTCTCTATAAATACAAAAATTCAATGGATGAGAAAATGGAGGAAGAGAAGGGAAAAGAAAAATTACAGAAAATCAAAGCATCTTCCTCACACAGTGATTCTCATCACCATCACCACCTCTCACCGCCACTACCCACCACGAAACAGGGGCGTGACAAACCTGTCTCGCTTCACCTCGCCGCCACCATCACCCGAACACCGCCACCGCCACGAAATAGGGGCGTGACAACCCTGTTTCGCGTCAAACCTTCATCTCGCCACTGAGCACCACACAGACTGTCCTTTCGCCATCGTCCCTGTCCAACAACCAAGCACCGAGCATCGCGAGCCACCATCATCGCCGCGAAACAGAGCCACCATCATCACCGCGACTCTGTTCTGCCTCGCGACAGAGCCAGACAGACCGTCCGAGCCGCTATCACCGCCCTCTCTTCGTCTCGGCTCTCCTTCCTGTCTCCCTCTCTCACGGCCACCATCACAGAGCGGCGGGTCAACGGCGCACAACCACCGCGATAGGAGAATCAGGGAAGTCCGCCTCGATCTCTCTCTATTTTTTGTGTGTTTTCATCACATCTCTCTCTGTTCTTCCATTCCTCTCTTTCTTTTGCAGGTTCCGGAGTATCTTGGAGGACGAAGGAGCTCGCGAGGAAGAAGGAGCAGCGACGCTGCTCGCTGGAGACGACGACCAGAGGAAACGCGGATTTTGGGCGGGAACCAACTGTTTTTCAAAATAGTTGGTTATTCGCACCCTGATTTCTGCTTTGTACCACCACAGAGCTTTTGTAGTCATTTTCTCAAGATTCGTGTTCAGAACAACTGCTGATCTGCTGAGTACCACCACATCGAGTTTGCGACAAACCAAAAGGGTTGCATAATTCATTTTGATTTATTTTACTGAATTGTGTGCTTAATTGTTAATTACAATTTATTTCTGAATTTTTTTGATAAATTGCTTTCTCCTTTCATGTTTGAGAAATTAAACTTGATACGTTTGGTAGTTAGAATTACCCTTTATCAATATTCAAAGCATGTGCTAAAAATATTAAACTTGAACTTTGATTAAGTGTGCCCTAAAAAAAGACTTAATGCTTGGTAAGAGTTTATTTGCTTGAAATAAATTGTTCATGTTTGACAGAAATTGGAATTGAATTTTAATGATCACATCTTCGGTGTAAGCAAGGGATTCTCATCCCTAAAAGCTTCTCGTTTATAATTTCAGTAATTTAGATTTAAATATTTTTGCTAACTCATTAGTGAGTCCAAGCCCACAAAATCCATCTTTTCCTTTTATTTTATTTTTCTTATTTTTAATTTATTTTTAGTTTAGTTTTAAACACAGTAACCCCATTTTCTCTAAATTAGTTTAGATAATTTATAAAATTCAATTGCATCCACTTTCCTCGTGGGATCGACCCGTACTTGCCGTTGTCTACCAGTTAGACACCGTGCACTTGCGGTTATTATAAGTGGGATTTATTAGCTTATTAATTTAGGTTAATAAAACTCGCATCAAGTTTTTGGCGCCGTTGCCGAGGAAGGTAGCGGTGTAAATGAATTTAAGATTTATTTTCACTAATTTAAAAAAAAAAAAATTATTTTTTATTTTGTTAAGTTCTTTTTTACACTCTTTTCGTTTTATTTGTTTGAATTTGCAGAATACACGCTTCTCGAGAAATTGGACGATCCTGCAAAACATCAAGCAAATTTTTATTTTTTTATTTTGTGAGGAGAGTTTTAATTTTATTTTCACCTCGTTTTACGAGTGTGTGGTGTAATAATTTTTGAGAACTCTACTGTTTTTCATTTTGTTTAATCACAAAAAAAACCTAAATTCTCTAAGTCAAAAGAAAATATAGGGAAACAATTTTAATTGCTACCCAATAATTTCTTGTGATTTAGAAATCCGACTTCTAAGACCAAGACCAGTAATTTGATTGCATATGCTTGTGTGCTGATTGAAACGGATAAAAAGAAGTCGGACATTTTTTGAATTGTGCTAACTTTTTGTGCAGAACGGAATGCGCAGACTGTAAGTACTTTTAACTCACGCAGAGTATTAGCGACCGGGTGCTTTGTGTAATTGTTTGAAATTGTGTGATTGGTTGTTTAATTACTGTAATTGTGGATGCTAAACTTTAGTAATTCATAATAAGCAGACCCAACTTCTAAATAGAAACTGGTGGGACTTGATATCCCCACCTCATCACTCCAGCTATGTGCAACCAATAGCCAAACATAATTAAAATCAGTTAGCAAGTTAGATAGAGCCATTTTTTAGGTACGGTGTTCATAGGACAACAAATACCAAGGTGAATCCAATAATTTCTGTGTTGACCGCTGCTAAAAGTGACGATGGGTTTAATCATTTAATAAACTCCGATAAGCCACTGCCACAAGGGTAATTTACCCGGTACGCCGAGTCATAAGTAAGCTACGATCCACAAGAAGGATTGGTGTAACTAACAGTTTTGGGTTAGGAACACAAGCCTCAAGTATGCATTTAACATCACATCGTTCTCACATCTATTGGCTTACAGAGCGGTAGCACAAGGAAGTACTTAATTGGACCATTATGACCTCCTTCTCTTGTGCGATAATCCGGTTTTTTTGAAACAAAACTCTAGCCTACTGATTTTGAACTTTGCGGTGTAAAGTGTACACTCTTAGGATCAACTTGTAGCACCCACTGCTTTGTCATAAAGATTACATAAGAAATAATTGTCCCCCAAAGATAAAAAGATAATTGATCTCAAAAACGTTGATTGCTTAGGGAGGCATGTTTCTTGTGCATTTATTGGTTGCTGATTGTGTGTGAGCCTGTGTATATTTTTAGAATTAGTGCTTTCAAAAAAAAATGAACACAAGGGATTATCCAACCTATTTTTCCGAGCAAGTCGATTCATTTCATGACATGCGACGACCTGATTATGATCCATATTTAGATTATTACAACCCAGGTCTAGCCTATCATCATGACTTCTCATGGGCTCATGGTCAGTACCATGAAGGCCTTCTAGACACTCCTCAGACTCCTCAAGCTTTCATTCCTGATAATGAGTATCAATTTCATCAAGTTGTTCCTCCATCCAACACATCAAGGTTAGAGGATATTTTGAAACTTTTTATAGAGCGAACAGGAGAAATGTTTGAGCAAAATTCTCAGGATATCACAGAATTAACAGTTATTTATCAACAAAACTCCCAAGCTATCCGGAAACTTGAGATGACTGTGAGTCAGATAGCTGAGTCACTTCCTGAGACAGAGTTAGAAAAATTCCCTAGCCAACCTATTTCCAACCCAAATGGTCAATTTGAAATTAGTGGCACATCTGAGCCTGACAGTGAAGATGTCCAATCCATTACTACCCTTAGGAGTGGAAAACTGGTTGACAATCAGGTAGGAATGCCTGACATAAGTGTTACTATATCCTCACCCAATTTTATACAGGTTGCATCCTCCTCTCATAAGAAGGCTGATAAAGCCTCATTTATTGATGAACCTGTAGATTCTGAGACACTACAGACATCTTCTTCCCATGTTGACTCATTAGACATATGCCTTCCTAATGACTCATGCATAGAATCAAACTGTGAACATTCTTTAGAGTCTCCCCTTGACTGTTTTCATGATACACATGACCATTTAGAGGCTTGTTTGACTCATTTTCATTTAGACTTTGATGTTGATGATTCCATTAGGGAAGTCAATGATTTGCTTGACTCAGTCCCCATTGTGGATCCTAGTTATAAATGGAAGTCTAAAGTGGAGCCTCTTCCACTCAGTGAATCAAAACTAGTCTCATCAGTTGAGCCACCTGAGCTTGACCTTAGACAATTACCTGACACCCTCAGGTATGCATTTTCAGGTACTGATGATACTTTGCCTGTTATTATTATTTCATCTATATTGAATTCAAAACAGGTTGTCCAAAGAAGTCGGGAGATATATCTAGTAAAAAAGTGCAATCCATAAGCAGTGTCAACTCTAGGGTTGGGGTGTTGTTGTGCTATCCAACCCAACATCTTTGTGTGATTCATGTGATGAGCCTGTACCACCTGATATATCCATCGTCTCATCTACTTGCATCACATTCCCACTTACTGAGGCTACTTTCACCGATCCTTTGTTCTATAGTGAGGATTTCAGTTTTCACCATCCTATTGTAAAAATTATTCAATCTTTTGATTTGGAACCAGACATAGGATGTTCCCTTTTTGGAGCAAGCAAGAATCTTCTGTTGTGTATGACTACTGGTCATTTTTGGGATGTCCTAGTGTATTTGGTGCCCCATGTGATTGCTATATTTGGGTGGACTGATCCTCAACTGTTCAGGTTGTTGATATACGACCATGGACTAAGTGTTTGTCATGTTCTTCCTCTCCACTTTTCGATACACCATTTTTTAGGAAGAATATTTGTCGGGCTGATGACGTTAAACCAAGCGCTATTGGGAGGCAGCCCAACTTTTGTTGTAAAAAATGCATGTTGAGTCTGTATTTTATCTATTTCTATTAACTAATCCACAATTCTTTTGTCTCTGAGCTCTCATCGGTGGATTACTTGTGAAAATTGGTAAAATCTTCACCGCGGTAATACTATTTTAACCTCCTCTCATGTACTTATTTCATTCATTTGTCAGAATTATTTTGTTAAACATTGAGGACAATGTTTGGATTAGGTTTGGGGGTAGGTTCATGAATCGGTGAATTTTTCGTAGTGTTTTCTTATTCTTAAAAAAAAAAAAAATATTGCTTTTCTGTCATGAAAACTTGGTCTTTTGCGATTATGAAAATGGATTTTAAATGTTTTATGCTCAAGAAAATGCAAGCCAACTTGACATATTGGTATATTGATAAATGACTGAAAGTTTAGTATGATCCTTAAGTTAGATCTAGTTCATAAGATTTTTTCAACTCGATTATCTTTGCACCATGAGCCATGTTAGCATAACTTGAAGTTGATGAGTGAAGTATATACTAGAAAACCTTAGAATAATAGTGGAGACTTAACCCTGAAAGTTTTGAACCTTTCTATTTTTCCGAGGGTTATACATAAACTCTGATTTTTCTTGAGTCCATATTATCTCGTTGATGATCTCATTATTCTCATCTTTCTGATCAATTGCTTTGGGAATGACATCAAAATTGAATTATTACACTAGAACTTCTTGGCTTATTCAATTGGGATGTCATAATACTGACCTGAACTTAGGAAATGATCTAGACATTTTTTTTCTTTAGACCATTAACTGACCTTTTAACTTACCCATAACATTAACCTTTTTGTAGCCTTTTGAGCCTTAGAATAACTTTTATTTGTTAACCCATTAACCTTTACCCAACTTTTATGGGAATGTGTATGGATGAATATACATGGTGTAAAAAAGGACATTAAAGAGCAAAATATGAGATATGTCATAAATCCTCTATGAAAAAGAAAAAAAAATGTCAATGAGGATAAAGATGTGAGAATGAAGAAAAAATTAATGGTGTGCAACATTGGTTTATTCTATACAGCCCTAATTGTTCGTATAATGGGTGTATACATTCCTAGAAATTTTTGTTAGAATCCTTTGACATTCCTTATTAACCATTACCCAAGGCCCGTTACAACCCAACAAAGTCCTAGTTGATCTTAGGTAAAGGTTGGTTCCGTAGATGTGGAGATTTAATAACCAAGACCTATGGTGTTTGATTCAACATTCCCAAAAGTAATTGATATTCCTGTCCATGAGATCATGTTCATTCCATTCTTGAAAAGTCCGTACTTCATATTACTATATGTGAGATGATTGTTTTTTATTATTTACTCTTTCCTCACATATAAACTGAGTGAAATACCAAATCTCTGAGTGTTTTATTGTGAGTGACATGAGAGGTTTGAAGTCAAAACAAACTTTCTACAGGAGATTTAGTCATTGTTTTACTCTGAAATGAAAATTTATGTTGATAGTGCTATCCACACACACACATTGAGTTGAGGATGATTGTGAATTTTTTCTAATCTTTGGAGAATATTAAATTATTTGGAGATTGGTTGATACACTAAAATGACACTGTTGGTTTCTTGCATTTCTTGAAGTTTTAAAATGAACACTGTTTGACCAAGTTTTGTTGAGTCAGTAATGTTTGTGGGTAACATTTTCTGGAAACCCTCACGAGACTATAACTCGTCCACTAGAGGTAATCTAGGGGTTTAAAGCCTTATTACACGTTTAAGGTAAGTGCAACCGATGATTCCTGCAAAAGTGAGTTAGAATTTTATTTTTATTGTTTTGCTCGAGAACTAGCAAAATATAGGTTTGGGGGTATTTGATATTCACATAATTATTACATAATATATCCCTTATTCTATATATGTTAGTGTTTCGATTATTATATTTTATAGTAATTATTTCGTTTTCATGTCTTTGTAGGAATTTGAGCGTGAACGATGAAATCGTATTAAGGCGATAATTTAAGAAATGACAAATGGTCGATTCTAGCGGTGGTACAAAGTAGAGGGTCACATATCTAAACCCTTAAACCCAAAACCAAGCCCATAAACCCAAACCCAATGCCAAGCCCAAGCAAACCCAAAGAATATTATCCCATATTTAGTTTTGATTTTTTTTCCTTAAATCACTCATTGAATCCTCCCCTTAACTTGTCCATATTCATTTTTTCCTAATTCTCTATAAATACAAAAATTCAATGGATGAGAAAAGGGAGGAAGAGAAGGGAAAAGAAAAATTACAGAAAATCAAAGCATCTTCCTCACACAGTGATTCTCATCACCATCACCACCTCCCACCGCCACTACCCACCAAGAAACAGGGGCGTGACAACCCTGTCTCGCTTCACCTCGCCACCACCATCACCCGAACACCGCCACCGCCACAAAACAGGGGCGTGACAACCCTGTTTCGCGTCAAACCTTCATCTCGCCACCGAGCACCACACAGACTGTCCCTTCGCCACCGTCCCTGTCCAACAACCAAGCACCGAGCATCGCAAGCCACCATCATCGCCGCGAAACAGAACCACCATCATCACCGCGACTCTGTTCCGCCTCGCGATAGAGACAGACATACCGTCCGAGCCGCTATCACCGCCCTCTCTTCGTCTCGGCCCTCCTTCTTGTCTCCCTCTCTCACGGCCACCATCACAAAGCGGCGCGTCAACGGCGCACAACCACTGCGACAGGAGAATCAGGGAAGTCTGCCTCGATCTCTCTCTCAGTTTTTTTGTGTGTTTTCATCACATCTCTCTTTGTTCTTCCATTCCTCTCTCTCTTTTGCAGGTTCCGAAGTATCTTGGAGGACGAAGGAGCAAGGACGCTGCTCGCTGGAGACGACGACCAGAGGAAGCGCGACTTTTGGGCGGGAACCAATTGTTTTTCAAAATAGTTGGTTATTCGCACCCTGATTTCTGCTTTGTACCACCACAGAGCTTTTGTAGTCATTTTCTCGGGATTCGTGTTCAGACCAACTTTTGATTTGCTGAGTACCACCACATCGAGTTTAAGACAAACCAAAAGGGTTGCATAGTTCGTTTTGATTTATTTTACTGAATTGTGTGCTTAATTGTTAATTACAATTTATTTCTGAATTTTTTTGATAAATTGCTTTCACCTTTCATGTTCGAGAAATTAAACTTGATATGTTTGGTAGTTAGAATTACCCTTTATCAATATTCAAAGCATGTGCTAAAAATATTAAACTTGAACTTTGATTAAGTGTGCCCTAAAAAGACACTTAATGCTTGGTAAGAGTTTATTTGCTTGAAATAAATTGTTCATGTTTGACAGAAATTGGAATTGAATTTTAATGATCACATCTTCGGTGTAAGCAAGGGATTCTCATCCCTAAAAGCTTCTCGTTTATAATTTCAGTAATTTAGATTTAAATATTTTTGCTAACTCATTAGTGAGTCCAAAGCCCACAAAATCCATCTTTTCCTTTTATTTTATTTTTCTTATTTTTAATTTATTTTTAGTTTAGTTTTAAATACAGTAACCCCATTTTCTCTAAATTAGTTTAGATAATTTCTAAAATTCAATTGCATCCACTTTCCTCATGGGATCGACCCGTACTTGTCGTTGTCTACCAGTTAGACACCGTGCACTTGCGGTTATTACAAGTGGGATTTATTAGCTTATTAATAAAACTCGCAACATGTATATAGAGTATGTTTCGAGTAAGCATATAAGCAGGCATCACAGCTGGCTGATGAATCACGCTCCAAAACCCGATGAGGATTCATTGGAAGGGTGTATAAATAAGGGCTTGAAGTACCTTATGATGAGTATGTCTCATTTGAGCCACGCGGCCATTGCTGGGACGAAAGTTGAAAGGGCTCATGAGAGAGTATACACCTTGGAGCATGCCTTCTCGCATATGTAGATGTTGTATTCTAATGTGCTCCATGAAATTGAGCGGCTTAAGAAGCAGGCCGAAGATAAGCGATTGGATCGGTCAACCGTGGCCGCTGAGGCTCAGAGGGCTCATCTGGAGAACCTTGAGCATGATCTGACAGAGGCGGTGTCCGAAAGGGACGAACTTAGGCAGGAGTTGAGTTGTATCCGCCGAGAAGTTGAGGCTGTGCAGGAAGTTGCAGCTAAGGCGAGTTCTAAAATGTTGTTTTTCGCTGAAGAGAGTGCTTCGAATGAAGCCAACTCGGCTGCTGAAAAGCATCAGTTGGAATCCGATGTGGACTTCTATGCTCGAGAAGCGAGGAAGGCCGAGGACCAGCTCGAATTGGGGCAGCATGAACTTAGTGTCGTGAATAGCAGTCTGGCCAAAGAGCAATCTCAGGTCGCCGCGCTCAAGTTGGAGCTACTAAAGCGTGAACTTGTTGATGCAAATGTGCGGGAGGAAGAGCTTCTCCAGGAACAAGGCAAATGTGAGTTTTGCTGGGTTGTACATGGACGGCTGGAATTGCTGACGCTGATGAAAGAGGAGCATTTGGTGTGGGATCTCAGTCGTTGTAAGAAGATGTCATATGTGGACCTATCTGTTACCTCGATGTCATCGAGCGAGGAAGACAATTTGAGCCCTGATGTCCAGGTTGCGGCGTGTGTGGGCGCAACTTCTGCTCCTTTTTTCCACTAAGCTTAACTTTTCCATTTCTGTACCCTCTCCTGATAAAGAGTGAACTTTGTGTGTTTGTACTCTTTTTGTCTTTGATCATTAATGAAAACAGTTTTATCCGTTTCGTACTTATTGTCATTATTGCATGTTTTTCATTTCACCTTGTTGCCTTGCTTTGGCATAGGCTGGTTGAATCAATAGGACGTTGACTGGTCTATGTGTGGTAGAGAGCTTGACCGCTTTATGCTGTGAATGACTCGGGGTCATTGCGATGTAGTCATATCCGGTAGTGGGCATGTTATGAACAATTTAGCTGGGGGTTAAGTCATCTGAGTTGTGCCCTGTCCCCAAGGTAAGTTGCTTGAGAGTTACCTTGCTTGTCTGACCGTTTGGCTATAGCTGTTGCTTTGAGCGAATTGTGATGGTTGAGCGTGCGTGTCAGAGCGTTCGTGCCGAGTCAGACGTCGTAAGCTTGAGTTGGCATCATAAGTAGCTTTTATCTGGGTATTGGCCGTATGATCCTTGTATCGGCGCGAGTGGCCTTTGCTTAACATTAGATTGTTAGTTCGTTTGAGCGTGAAGACGCTGACTTAGCTAGATTCCCGTTTGGCGACAAGGTTGAAAAGCGGTGGTCTCGTGGCAAGCCGTCAAAATTAGTTCGGGACTGACTAGGCTTCCACTTTACAAATCATTTATGTCCGAGCAGAACGGACTATAGATTCGGGGTGTAAAGGTTTGGCGACCAGGCTGAAAAGCAGTGGTCCAGTGGCAAGCCGTCGGAATCAGCTCAGGACTGACTAAGCTCCAACTTTTCAACCATCTACACCCTCCCCGCACGGTGGGGGCTACGAATTCGAGAGAGGTTTGACGACCAGGCTAAAAAGCAGTGGTCCCATGGCAAGTCATCGGAATTAGTTCATGACTGACTAGGCTCTCACCATCCAAATTATCTACACTTGAGTGCACCAAGCTACAAATTTGGGAGGGTTCGGCGGCCATGCTGAAAAGTAGTGGTCTCATGGAAACCGTTGAAATCAGGTCGTGGCTGACTGGGTTCCCACCTTCTACACTATCTACACCCTCGCAGCGTGGGCTACAAGTCCAGGTTCGATGATTTGGCGGCCATGCTGAAAAGTAGTGGTCCCATGGCGAGCCATCGAAATCAGTTCGGGACTGACTAGGCTCCCACCTTCTAGACTATCTACACCCTCGCAATGGGGGCTACAAGTCCAGGTTTTGATCAAAAGCTTTCGTTTCTAGTCGTCACCTTCTAGGCTTATCTGATTAGGTTCGACAATCATTGACTGTGAATAAGGCAATGATCTCTGGCGACTCGTCGTCACCAAGCATGATAGTGCTGATTAGACCCTCATTTCCTAAACCGTCGATGCCCGCGCTAAGCGGGCTAGGTATCAGGATGAACCAAACGCCATCGTAATCAGTCTTGTCTAAGTAAGCTTTCCTGGTTTGAATAGAAGTTTTGCCTGCTAGGGGGCGTGCGAACCTAATCTGTCAGCATGTTGCATGGAGTGGATGAAATTACCTTAAATTAGCTTGTGATCTAAATGTATAATATGTATGTTAGGGTTGACTATGATTTCTAGTGCTCGCGTCAAGCATGTGACAGAGTGTTGTTTGAATAATAGGATGAGCCCATGGCCCCGTAGAGGAAGGGATAGGGTTTCTTGTATGGTGCGTTGTGTGTACGACGTAGATTGCGCGGTGACATGCTTACGGCGTAGGCTGCGTGACGGTTAAGTATCGATTACTCCCACTTAATTGATGGGGTTGCGTGCAGCGCCATTAATTGACTGACGTCCTCTTTACAGTTTCCTTGGGAATTTTCATCTTCAAGTTTTCCGTACGGTATTCAATGTTTGGCAGTTAATGCTTGAGTGCCCGCTTGTGAACCATCGTGTCTATATAATGGTGTTTCCAATCGTTGTAGGCATTATCTTTAACAGAAATTATCTTCTGTAATGTCCTTGCTTGAAGAAGATGTTTTGAGTTTTCCAAAGGCTGAAGTTGAATCTTTGTCTCTGGGGTCTCCGAATGTTCTAACATTTGCCCCGATCAGACATAAAGATAGTTGTTGATATGCGTGGTCACCTGATATGGGTAGGCACGTAGTTGATCCGCTAAGGTCTTATAATTTCTTCTCATATTGCGGAGAAGTAGTACGGATTCTCTCCCAAGGGAAGAGTCTATCCTTTATGTGCAGGTGCCTTATCGTTGTTCATGAATGTTTGATCTCAGATATAGCATCTGCGTCGTACTCCGTGGTGGCTGCCTCCGCCACTTCTCGATTAACCTCGTCATCCGGCTTTGCGCTAGAATTCGGGATCTCGAGATGAAGAGGAGTTGGACATGGTCCATGGATTGGGTCATTGACTCCTGGATGTCCTTCTCATCCCTGCAGCCGGAAAGTGCACCCTACCTGTGTCGACCCGATACTTGTCCCAGGTTCACCGTACCGACGGATCAAGCGTGTGAGCTGGCCGTATCTGGCAGTAGCTCGTCACGGGATTCCCGATTGCCGATTTTGTGCCCCCACATACCATATTTGACGGTGGCGTTCGATGGAGCGTTCATTCGCTTTTGGGTAGCTTGCCCCGAATTGTTTGTGTTGCTTAAGTGGTCGGACAGTTTTAGCAAGTCCTTCATCCATGTTGATCAGATGTCTGCAGTATGTAGTATTTTGCATCTGCCTCAAGGCGTACGCAATATGTTGCCTTTTATATCTGCCTCAAGGTGCTTGTTGTTACATCTTTCCAATAATCAATAGAGTTTGTTTTTCGTAATTCTTTCTTTATTTCTTAAATGATTGAAAATCACATAAGTCCTTTAAGAACTAAAACTCAATATTGACTATGGAAAGGGAAACAAACAACTTAAAGCAAACTAATTGTTGACCGAGAGAAAATGATCATGGCCTAAAAGTGGATTCGGGTCGCTCTCGCGGATCATTCGACGGACTGTCGAGGTGTTACATAGGTTACTGAAGAGTAAACCTTGCAAAGGGCGGATCTTCGAGCCGATTAAATGTCGGGGGGATGTGTTCCCGCTTGCCCCGACCTTTTCGACTCGCTGGGCGGAAGAGCTTGTTGCTCCTGCACCGCTTGAAGGTGATGTCTCTACCATCTTTTAACTTGCAGTAGGTCAGGCTGTTCTACATGATGTAGCTGAATCTGGGAGCACTATATCTGTTTCAGTGCGGTGTAATGGCAGTCTCGTGTCGTAGGTTGGTCTCCACGTATTGTTCATTCAGAGTGGTTACCACACTGGTGAAGGGTGGAGACCACTGCTTCCATCTGGTAGAGCCAATGTCTTCCCACGATGACGACGTGTCTACCACAATGAAGTCCAGAAATAGGACTTTCCTAAGTTGTGGCTCGCTTGTTACTGTAGCCTACCTTATCTTTCCGATGGGGAAGCACTTCTCATCGCTGAATCCGATCAGCGAGTGTTCTGAATACGTCAAGTTTTCCTCATTGAGTCCATGCTGCGAAACGCGCTGTAGAACAGAATGTTAAGTGAACTTCCTGTGTCAACCAGAGCTCTTTTCACTTCCCACTTTGCGATGGAAATAGAGATGATCAAGGCGTTGTTGTACGGCATGCAGACTCCATCGAGGTCCCTCTCAGTGAAAGTAAAAGTAGGAATGGGGTTCTGAATCGGGGAGTGGCGAATGCGCCTGTCCTCACCCATGGATTGTGTCCGCGTATCCAGTAGTGTCCACTTGTGGGACCTGTATGACTGGTCTTCATTTGGTCCGACTCCATGAAGGACGTAGATTATTCCTGGAGTCACCTTCTTTATTTCTGTAACTGACTCCCCTCTGTCATTTGTTTGTTCGATAGGTTTTTCAGACTTAAGGAACTCTTTCAATTTGTTTTTGCAGATCAAGTACTCAACTTCATACCTCAGACTCTTGCAGTCATTGGTGTTGTGGCCGCCCTCCTTGTGGTACGCGCAATATTTGCCGTTGTCGCGCTTGGAAGGATCTCCGCGTGTTTTTGGGGGTCACTTCAGCTCCTCCCAGCTTTTCATGGAGTTAAGTACGTCTGACAGGCTGACACTTAGGGGTGTCACTGCTCTGGATCCAACGTAGTTGGATGATTTCTCCGGCTTGTTGTCGTTGCGCTTCCTTTTGCTATGTTCCTCGTCCTCGAAACTATTTCCCTTCTTCTTGTCCCTAAGAAATGAGAGCTTCTTGTCACCTTCAGTTTCCCTTTTAGCGGTATTTGACTCCTCCAGGGTGATGTGTCTCTGGACGCTCTTGAGGAGCTCCGCCATGTCCAGAGGTAGCTCCAAAGTGAGGTCCTCGAAAAGCTTTCACTCTCTAAGGCCCGCAGTGAAGGTCGTCACGGCTATATCATCGTTGCACCCGTCGATGAGGGTCAGCTCGTTTTTAAAGGGTGTGACATACTCTCGGAGCGTCTCGCCGAACCTCTGCCTTAGAGAGAGTATGTAATGTGGGTTTTTTCTGAAACGCTGGCTTCCGACAAAGCATGTCAGAATTTTCTTCGCCGGTGTTTTGAATGAGTCGAATGACTTCGGTGGAAGGCTGTGGAACCATGATAGCGCAAAGCCTTTTAGACTGGTGGGAAAGGTTCTGCACATGACGAACTCGGATCCTTCTTTGAGGGTCATTACGTGCTGATAATGGCGCAAATGATCAAAAGGATCGGTGGTCCCATAGTAGGAGTCGAACTTCGAGGGAGTTGACTTCCTCGGAAGGGCTTCATTCATTATCTGGTCCACAAATGGCGGGACGGAGAGGCGATATAGTACGTTCGGATCATGCACCCCTCTGCGGAGGGGTTTCCAGGGTCGAGCCTCTATGTCCTGGCGGTGAGCACAACGTTAGCCGCGCAACCCTTAGTCCAATGAGAACTAGCGGGGGCTTGGCTCTCCTGCGATTGCTTCCTATCATCTTCTGGAGATGGAGGTTTGCGTTGCTTCTGGTCTTCGTTAGCAGATAGTGGATTATGTCGCATAAGAGTTTCCACTGCCTTGGCGATCTATTGGATCTGAGATGTTAGCACATCGATTCTGGGGTCCATGGTTACTGTCGTTGGCGTGGGAGCATGAGTCGGTTGCCAATGCACGACAGAAACTACTGAATGAGGCGGTATAGGGACAGCCTGAGTGTTGGACGTATCCCCTGGTTCTCCGTTGTTGCGTGACCTGGCGATCACCATCTCTCTGGGTTTTGATAGGAGACAACGATTAATGTAAAATTATGAACTATGTCGTCCCCACGGATGGCGCCAAATTGATGCAGTCTTTTTTCGCTCCTTGTTTTGACCTAATCCCGCTGACCTGCACAAATAATGCACGTGAGCCACAGACCACTGTGGGGTGGCCGATGGCACTCTGATGCTAAAGTCAGACAGGGCTCTGAGAAAGGTGTAATGCTGTAACAGGGAATTTGTAGTGTACCTTAGCTTACCAACGTCATGTCTTATTTATAGTGCAATGAGCTATGGTTCTACCAGGCCATCGTAGACGTAGTTTAGGAAGGAGATCTTCGTGAAAATCTTCCTTAATTAGGAGTCGTGTTGTAGGAGGAAAGTTCCATATTAGTTTTGTGCTCCTAGATATGCGGGAGATAGTTCCTAATCCAAGAGTAATTCATAGAAGGGAGTTTCCATATGTAGAAGATACTCTAGTGTTGCTTCCTAGTTGGAAGCAGAAAGCAACTGTAGTTGCCCGTCCAAAACTGATTCTCGATATATTTGCCTGAAGAGGGCTTACGGGTATTGAGGATAGTTGTGAGACGTGTGGGCCTAGCATGTTGTGAGAATTCGGGTCCGCCTGACGGACCGCAGTTTGGCGGGCTTAGAACCGCTTAGGCCGGATCAGTGTTGGGTTGACGCTTAAGGCCGTAATTTCTCAAGATTATCATGATACGTGTACGGCTCTGGGGTGTGACCGTTTTATGTATCATCAATTATTATTATTATTATTATTATTATTATTATTATTATTATTATTATTATTATTATTATTATTATTATTATTATTATTATTATTATTATTATTATTATTATTATTTGTTTTGTAAGCCACAATTTTGAAATTTGCATATTGATTTACATTTTTTAATTTATTCATTTTAATACGTATTGCTATTGTCTGCTTCTTTATGATTAACGAAATTTAAATAATGCAGGACTAAATTTTGTTTTATAGATAATGATTATTCGTTCTTCCATTCAAATATTCAATAATCAATCAACGCTCATAAATGAGTAAATTTCACCACCAAATGATTTTTACTAAATAAAAATGATAAGTCGGTGTTACATACATTAGGTTGGTTAAATAAAGTTGAAACATCCCAAAATATTGGTGCAACAAAGAGTTGGTGCAACAGAGTGAAATAGTCGGGTACACTATATAACCCTTTTTTTAATTGTTTAGTTTAATTAGGATTTCAATTAAGGGGTTGGTATTCAATTACGGATTTTAATGGATTGTGAAAAATTTTTAAATTCATTAAAATTCAGGGGTATTCAATTAAGGATTTAAAATAATACATGTAAATCTAAGGGTATTCAAATAGGGATTTTAAATGATTGTTGTAAAATCCATCAAAATCAGGGGGTATTCAATTCATGTTTTTCAAAAGTCTACCAAAATCAGGGGGTATTCAAGAAGTAGTGGATTTTAAAGGATTTTGAATGTTTTGTGTTACGAGTATTGACTGTTCAACAAGGGACATGTTCTTCTTACCAAACGACCCAGTTTGTTATTTACATTTATATTTTACCTTGTACATTCTCCACAATAACATCATGCAGTAGTGTTATTGGTACTATGTCCTTCAATGCTATGAGTTTTAAGTGCTTACTTTATATGTTGTTTTGGTTTTTCTCTTTCATTATAAGGAAAATTTTTACTACACTATATGTTTCGTGATAAGGAATTTTTTACTCAACTATATGTTTCTTAAGTGACTTTATCCAAATGTAATCATGGAAATTCAAATGCTCCATTCTTTATTTCTTTCTTATAATTGGTTTGATATTCGTACATATATGAAACCGCATTGTTCTTTATTATTGCAGTGACCATTTCTTTTTGTGTGTACATGCCTACATGTTTTGATGTAATTTTTCTTGGACAACCACTTGTGAAGGTGTCTTGTACTTTTGGAAGAGGGTTGAGATTGATGATGAGGACACTATTACTGCAACATAAAGGATTTCGTAAATATATATATGATTAGTAGCCATTGTTAGGTGAATGGTTATACAGTGACAATAAGATTAGATACAATTGCGGGAAGCACTTTAAGTTGTAAGCTGAATGGTTTGGGGAAGAGGCTTTGTTATATATATTTATTCATCTATCGGGCATTGAGTTTTAAAGTCTATAAAATATATATATATATATATATATATATATATATATATATATATATATATATATATATATATATATATATATATAATTTAGCAAACTATTTGACATCGTCATTTACAATAAGACGTCGCGCATTACATGTCCTCAACAATTATTTAAGTCTTGACTAGCATGTCGTTATTCATCAATTACGTCTAGCACAACGACATTCAAGGCACGTCATTGCTTCACATTTTTCATGACTTGCTAAGGACGTCATTGAAGATATTTATAATGTGCAATTTAAGTCGTTGTGCATGTTAGCAACTTGTATAAAACGTATAACATAAAATGCGCTTCGTAGAATGCACCACGCTTATTATGATCCTTGATTCCTCGACATGCAGATGGACGTCATAATAAGCATTGGATGGTGTATAGTGCTGACCTGTATATGCTGCAATGCCGATTATATCGTGAAGGTCAATATGTGATGATTTTGAAGCAATCCTAAAACATAGCAATGAAAAGAGCAAAAAATTCCTACAAAATCCTATCTGAAACAAGTAACTGCTATAACCAAAAACTCCCCAACATACGCTTGTCTCTGTCAGGTGCATTTGGCTCCTGACAATGTGTTGAACCATTCTTTCATTGTTCCATCCTACTTCGGTTCTTCCATTTTTTCTTCTATCCCAACAAAGAGAAAATGAAATAATAAAAGAAGATTAAAAAACAGGTGCTATCGGATAAACTCTGTGCACAATCAAATGAAGACTTGTGTGCAATAACCAGGTAGGATGTGATCTCAAGAAGAAAGTATGGCGACATCAGGTAGGAACTCTAAAGGTGTGAAGATAAACGCTGATGTTGAAGAGAAAGGTATTTTAATATGCTTCCAACCAAACTGGGTTACGACGGATGGAGTGTGGCAAAGTCAGTTCCCACTGGATTACTCTCTCCCACTTTTCATTTTACAGTTGATAGTCGTTATTGTTACTATAAGAGGCACTGTTTTCATCCTCAAACCCTTGCGCCAACCAAGAGTCATCTCTGAGATCGTAGTAAGCACTTTGCTATTCTGTTTCCGGTAATATTTTTCTCTATTGAAGTTTGATAAACTCAAAACATTAAATATTCCTATATTCAAAACATGCAATGACTAAAATTATAGAATGAATTGATCATTTGTGAGAACCATACATTTATGAACTATTCAAATGTGGCTAGCATAGTTAACGATGCAACAAATCCCCGAGCCACACCCCCCCCCCCCCCCCCCAAAACAAAATGAATTTTGGTGATATACATGGCAAGGATATCTTCCCAGCCAAATCGACTTAGTTTGAAATCTGTGTCCCATTTCAAGTCTTGAAAGGATCGTAAGGGAAGTCATAAGTTTTAAACTTGTTTTTCAGACACAACATAGCAAGCATCAACCTGGTTATGTTGTCCTATATAAACAGGTCTTACAGTCTAGACCCAACCATATTGCTGGTTGGAACTCATTTCTTCAGGATGCATTTCATACGTAATAAGATTTAAGATGCCTTTCTAGACTTTCCGTAACAACAGGGATTTTCAAAACATAAAAAACATGTATAATTTGCTCTTACGTGTTAATTTTACTATAACGACAGGGTGGTGTACTGTTGGGTCCAATGGGTTTTGGCATGAGCATTGAGTACACTGATGTTCTTTTTCCGGCCAAGGGTATGTTAATGTTAGACACAATGGCAAACATTGGGATCCAATACTACCTGTTTCTGGTGGGAGTAGAGATGGACTTTGGTGTGATGAAGCGTATGGGTCGACCAATCTTCCTCATTGCAGCTGTTAGCTTGATTATTCCATTCATTTTATCCCTCGGTTTTGCCCTATTGATATTGTCTAAATATGAGAGCTGGAGATTTTGGGGCAACGTTCTCTTCATGTCCATTGCAGTTTCTGCTACAGCCTTACCTGTGCTGGCCCGAATCCTTACTGAACTGAAGTTATTCAACACTGACCTTGGGAGAATGTCCCTAGCAGTCGCCATCATCAATGATGGAGTCACATGGATCATCCTAGCCATGGCTGTAGCTACCACAAACAAAGAACCCACCTTAATATCTGCCATAGTAGTGGTGGGTGGTGCCGCTGTTTTTTTGTTGGTCTTCATCTTAGTTGTTCGCCCTGCCATGAATTGGATTGTACAGCGCACCCCGGAAGGAGAAAATTTCAATGAATATTACATTGGTCTCATTCTCACAGGAGTCATGGTTGCTGGGTTCATCGCAGACGCCATAGGCTCCAATTCTATGTTTGGTGCATTCATCTTTGGCCTCGTCATACCCAACGGACCACTAACAGCTGCACTAGTAGAAAAGCTCGAGTATTTTGTAGTTGAACTTATGCTCCCCCTGTTCTTTGCTGTTAGCGGACTTAAAATCAATGTTCATTCAATAAAAAAAGTGACATCAGCTTTGCTTTTGTTATTCCTCATAATGTTAACTACTACTGCAAAGTTCATGGGAACAATCCTGATCGCGCTAATGCAAAATGTGAGATTGCAAGAAGCAGTATCTCTAGGGATGCTCTTGAACATGAAAGGCCTCATCGAAATGGTGCTACTTAATGAAGGCAAAAACAAGAAGGTATCTCAGATCTCTCTCGCATAATTTTTACTTCCTTTTTTTGGTCATACGATTAGAAACTTGAAATGTGACCATAAACCCATCTGCCAGTCCATTCTATTAGTTCCATCAAATGTGACCTAAATTTTGCCATGAAAATTGACCATCTATAACTCTTCAGCTTACTTATTGAGTAACAAATATCAAAATGAACTAATTTTTTATCTTTATAGAGGTCATCAACCCCAAAGAATTGGTTGAATTTTCTTTCCCCTCTATGTGTGATAGTATATAATGTGTGTCATAGATATATGCTTATTAAGTCACATGAACATTATGAAATAACTCATGAATGGAATCGGTACAGGTTATTGATGAAGAAGCGTTTACAATTATCTTGATTTACTCGCTGGTGATGACAGTCATTGCCTCACCTATCATTACTGCTATATACAAGCCTACCAAGCATTTCATATACTATAAACGTAGAACAGTTCAAAGGTCAAAGGTGGATGGAGAACTGAGGGTAGTTGTGTGCATTCATACTCTTCACAATATAGCAACTATGATTAACCTCATGGAGATTTCCCGTGCTTCCAAAAGGTCGCCTATTTACATCTACCCACTTCACCTAGTGGAATTGACTGGTCATGCGATGATGATTGTCAATGATGCTCAAAAGTCTGGCGAAAAAGCCATTAACCATGCGCAAGCCCAGTCTGAACACATTCTCAGTGCCTTTAAGAATTACGCACAACAAGCGGGAAATGTAATCATTCAAACTCTCACATCTATCTCCCCATACTCCACCATGCACGAGGATATTTGCACCATGGCAGAGGAAAAACATGTGGCCTTAATCATTATTCCTTTCCACCACCAGCAAACTATTGATGGTGGAATGGAACCTACAAATCAAGCATTTCGTAATGTAAATCAAAATGTCTTAGCCAACGCACCATGCTCTGTTGGAATTCTCATTGATAGAGGAATACGTTGCTCTACCAGTCACACCATTCAAATCGGGGTGATCTTTATTGGAGGCTCAGATGACCGAGAAGCATTAGCATATGGTCAAAGGATGGCAGCACACCCAGGTGTGAACTTGATTGTTATGCAACTTATCTCACATGACGAAGCTATAAAAACAAAAGTTGAACCGAATGGCGATAGGAACCTAACAGTGGTCATTGGCGATGACAATGAAAAGCATATCGACACTGAATACATAAGTGACTTCAAACTAAAAATGGCAACTCAAAACACAGTTGTGTACCAGGAAAATGTGGTGAATAATGCAGAAGAAACTGTGACAGCCATTCGGTCTATGGATAGTTGCATTGATTTGTACATAGTTGGAAAGGGACATGATATTGTATCCCCCCTCACTTCTGGGCTCAATGAATTTAGTGAGTTTCCAGAGCTCGGCACAATAGGAGACATTTTAGCATCATCAAGATTTGCAGCGTCAGTTTCAATTTTGGTGGTACAACAGTATACTGGGGAAAGAACGCATGGTAAAGGGAAAGGAACACCTGACAGCCCTGCAGAATCAGTCTACAGCATTGACAGCACCAATCAAATAATGCTGAGTAATTTTGGTGACAATGAAATTATAGAAAATGCCTAAAAAATTTGATGCTAACAATTGCAAAAATCAAACACCAATTGCCCAAGTTGTAGTCTTCAATGAGCTTCATGCTAGTAATTAACTGTGTAGTTTTCCATATTTTGCCGGTGTGCTAGTAATAGCTCGCTTACATCCCTCCCCCGTTTGAAGTTAGGACTATACTCATACCCTAGCCTTGACACTTGGCTAATTTAAGAAGGTGCCTAAACTAAGCAAATGAAACTACCCCTTTTGTCTTTTTAGTCAACACCAACCCTGACAATGGAGTATTAATGTAAGCATATAGCTAAACAACTGAAATTGACAATACATTGCCAACTCCGTAGAGATTACTGATCCAAATACGTTGTCCTGGTCACAAAGTGACCATGATCTGGATTAGAAATAGTCTCAATGATGATTCTCTCATAAAGAAAGGAAAAAGAAAATCCTATCCAAAGTCCAAACTCCTCCAAAGCTATAGATTCACCAGCTGAAACGCAGTTAAAAGTCAGATAGAACCTGGAAGGTTGGACACCAGAGCTTGAAATTCCATATTCTTAATTGTTCTTTATGTAACTGGTTCAAAATTAGTATAATTACTCATTTCAATATTCTAATGGAAAATAAGTTAATAAAAATATTGGGAACAGCTACAAGTGAAGCAGAAAAGGAGATAACGAATACCACATACTTTTCAATTTTATATAAATTTGGTGCAGCTGATATAGACTGCCAATTCAGTTTTTGTAGCCTTGGTTATAAATACATAATTAAGTAAAGATTTTTTTTATCATATTGTTGGTCAAAGTGACTTCCCTTAACAAAGAAAACACTTGCTCTTAAGGTAAAATTTTCATTTATAAGAGAGAAGAAAGATACAATGAACTCACATTCACCATCCAGAAGAAGCTACCCGAAATCTTTGGATCTCGAGAAGAGATTCAAAACAAAATAAATCCAAAAAAATTATGCCAATCAAGCACACCTGCAACCACTTGCATCATATTTAATCCTGATCCTTCATCAGAAGAGTAACTGGTATTTCCACTGCTTTCCAACTTCTACCTGTTATCACACGTGTACTTCCAACATGAATTTGGGCATTGAGATTTGATTAATGAGATTTAAAAGGGTCCAAAGAGAAAAACAAGTGCAAGAAGAAAACGCATCTTTATATTGTTGAGGTAGAAATGAATGCACTCTAGAGTATATCTCTTAGTGCTCCTAAACACATTATCTAGGTATAATAAAGAAGCTGGACTTAACAAGCCACTGGCATTGAGGAAAACTGTATGTCAGCACTGTGTTAAGGATGAGAACTTTGTAATTGCTTCAAAAGCCATAGTAATATTATCGGCCATGGGAATTGAAAAACAGAAAATATGGAAGCTAAAAGTAAATAAAATAAACATACCTTCCCCTCGCATCAGTTGTGTTTTCTACTGGAGTATCTCTTCTTGGTCATTTTATTGGTTTTGGATTTTGCCGTACCTGCAGAGTAGAACCAAGTTCATTTAACGTAATTGACTTCTGATTACATTGTAAGAGATTTTAGTCACCCCTACAAGAAAATTTTAATGTGAATCTCCATACCACTTGCTTCTGATTCTTTCAACACACTGGAAACACCAGAGTTTTCATCTGACTCCACAGATCTAGTGTTCGATTCGTCTTCCAGGACATGGGTAGTCTCCTTCTCTGTAGATGGATCAATTACCTCGCCAGTTGCTTCCTCTGCAAAACGGAGTCATTGTAGCAATGGTTTTGAAAGAGATTACCACATTGCAAGAGGAGGAAACTACAAGAGTAATAAGTTTAACTACAGTCTACAGCTCTCGCTAAAGATGGCACAGTTTGATAGTCCCTCTTATAATTTACATCTCCTTAGGCACTACTGACTATATATTGCATGCCCAGTAAATTATGTGTATGCTAATCAGATGAAATTTCAAGATGTAGGCCTGCTGGCCAATAATATAAACACGTGTAACCTCCATAAAAAGAACGCTGAAAATCCAAAAATGCAGCAGCTCATATACTACAAATTAAGAAAAGACTCATGCTGGCTGAGTAGTCAAGAACTAAAGCATGGTTTTTAAGTATTAACATCTACCTTCAGCAGGATGAACTTCATCTTCTTGTCGAGTATGTTCATTGGACTCCACTAGGTCTTCCATGCTACTAACCTTTTGCTGGTGTAATTGGGCATTTCTAGCAGTCATTTCCTGTTCTTTCTTCTCCATGTGGAACTTATTGATCTTCTCTTCAAATTCTTCAACACAAGATTTAAGCTCTGGCTTTGCAAACTTTTTACCCTGATATAAAAGTTAAAAAAGAGGATTTATAAGATTGACAAGTAAAGAAACAATAATAACAATAATGACAATAACGGATTGCTTTGCTACCTTGGCAATAATGCTCTTAAAGTTGTCCATCACATGATCCTCACACAGGGTGTGCTCATATATTTTGAACGACTCCATTAGTTTTTTCATTCCCTTTTCAGTGAATGTCAATTGAGAAAGACAGTAGGAAATGTATTCCCATTGTTTCACATCTATAACAACAGAGTAGTAGCTAGTAGTTAGAAAACTTTTTGACAGCTTATAAGACAGTAATTAATCTTAGTAACAAACGACTAGTAGCTAGAGTAGTTGAATAACATATTAAGAGTTCATAAGATAGCAACAAATTTGGCCACTTCCCCGCACACCTGAGTCAAAGATAGCGTTATTCATAAAACAGAAAACAGTGCTTCTTAGTTTCTCTGGATGACTGTTGTAGAAACTATTCAAAGTGCCCTAAACAATAGAAAACACGTGTGCCATGTCCATAGCCAAAGGTCATTATACCCAAGAGAGTGCTTAAAATGCTTATGTTGCTAGTTTCACAAGACCTCCATTGACAACAACACTTAACAATCTACCACAGTTACTAAATCTCGAAGATTGATACAATTGGCATGATTATAAAAGACTTCATCAGAAGACTGTCATAAGCACAACATTTCACATGGAGTCACATCCACCCCAGACGTATCCACAGACCCCACATCATAAAACACAAACTTGACACATCAAGTACACACAGGGACAGAGCTAGGTGGGGGCACTCACATCAAGTACACACAGGGACAGAGCTGGGGGCACTTGCCCCCACTGACTTATGAAACGTTTTTGAGTTATTTCTAATTTGCTCACCCTTGTGAGGCTGATGACTCCGTCCCATCCCGCCCCACCCATTCCTCTCTTTGTTCTCTGCAACGCCGACGACCATGTTATGCCCGTTACCTCTCTTTTGCTACCTCTCTCTATTTACTACGATATTTGAAATTAATTTTTGCCCCTTAACTTTATATACCAATTTGATTTGTCCCCATATATTTATCTTTTGTGCTCCTACAAAGTAGCTTGTTGGATTCATTTTCTTCCCTATAGATAAGATGGATTTTTGTTTAAAAATTGGTGTTTTATATAGTTTTTTGTTCGAATAAATTTTTTTGTTAAAGTAATTATTTATTATATTATCATTGATTAACTACGACTCATCACTCTCCATCCCCCCTACAACAAAAATCCTAGCTTCGTCACTGTGTACACATCTATTTGGAATTTTCCACTCAAAGTTGAAATTCCTGAAAGGAAAGTCAAACTGATCATGGCACAATGCTATAATAGTAAAGTGATATGTACAAATTGACAAACATCTCATCTCATAATTCACCATTCATGTCACCAAGTAGGGGTGTAGTATTTATGATATGACATCTTGAGGAAAGGTTAACAGCATAATCCGGACGCATAAAAAAAATACTTAGCAATGTTTCAACAATAAGAAATATTGCAGTTGACTAGGTTAGCCTTCCTTTAGATTGCATGATGTCTGAGCTCAGACAATGTGCATTGCGCATTGCTATCTATCACTATTAGCAAAAAAATAAACCAAATACAAAAGAAATGCATACCTGTAACTCCACCAAACCTATTGCACAGTTTTTCAACTAAAGACTCCATTTGTTTGTCCTAAAAAAGGTTCAAAAGAAATTGTAAAGATCTGATCAGAACAAGAAACTTGCCTCTTTGGCCAAATTCAAACCATATTTACCTTTTCAATTGAACCTATTAAGAACTGCATAATGCTGCAGAAGGTATCTTTCGTTATGTTTTGGTTGGATAATCTACCGAGAATGTCTGGAAGTAAATTATATATTGGATTGTTTCCTGCAAGTATTATAAAGAATACAGATAAATTTCATATGAAATGCACAAACATGACATAGTTATCAATATCAAACAACATGAATGGTAGTAGGTGTTACCCTTCTTTGACAACTCATGAAAAAAGAGTTTAGCAAGACTTGATATTCTTTCGTTGTCATCTTCTAGCATTAGAGCCATTTCATTTATATAGCCTTTCACCTTATCATCACATAGTAGAGTCAAATAACTAATAACCATCGATAATAAAAAAAAAGGGTTATTTACACTTTGGGTATGCATAATTTAGGCGTATTTCTCATTGGATACAAAAGTTTTGCATAATTACATATTAGGTATGAAACTGGGTATTCACTATTTGTTCAACAATGTTGACCAAAGTCAGACATGCCACATTCAATTATAGTAAAAACATAGGTATCCATGATACAAAAAACTGAGAGGTATTTTTTAGTCTTTATAAAATGTGGGACGTCTGACCCTAGTTAACATCATTGAACAAACGGTCTCAAGACCTAGTTTCAATGTATAATTATGCATAACTTTCGTAGCCAATGTGAAATACGTCTAAATTATGCGTACCCAAAATGTAAATAACCCCAAAAAAGGAGTCTGTGTACAGCCTTCCAAACCTTCATCATGTCATTCAATATAAGATGAGAAAGCACCAGGACAGCATTTTTGCGAACAGAGGTTGATGGATCCCTTAATCGAGCATACATGTTCTCAGTCCAGGGCTCTAACAGATTAGGAAAGCGACCAGCCAAGTCTCCCAGAGCTATAGTGCAATTGGAACGTACAGTCTCAGATGGTGCATTCTCCATGACCGTAAATAGAAGCTGAAGATTCAGTTCACTGAGAATTTATATGGTTAGAATTCATAGATCAGTATTAGTTTTTCAAACTGTTTACAGTACAGAAGCAGCATCATAGTCTTACCAAAATTTGGCATCAATAATCATAAACCGACATAAAGCAAGCATGGCAGAAGCCTGTAGTTCTGGATACTAGAAAAAAAAAAAAAAAAATGAAGTCAAATTGCAAATAGAAATTTCTAATAGAAAAAATAATATGATGCTGACATACTCATCCCCAGGATATGCATTTATGAATTTACTAATTGTATAAAACACTGCATAGAGGACAAAACTATTGCCTCGTTTATGCTTAGTTTTTTTTGTTTGTCAAATAAAGGATAAAGATTGTCACCATTCTCGAACTGGAGGAACACATAAATCACCACAATGTTGGTTGATTGACATGTATAACACCATGAATCACTTTTAGAAAATGATGTCATGCATATCCTAACAACCATCATTCAGGCACTCCTCTAGCAAGGAGACTAACTGTCCCCTCAGCAAAAATTTTATTAGAGAAAAGAGAGAGAGAGAGAGGGCTCCACATGACCAACTTCCATCCCCCTCCTTTTTCCCCCCTTCTCTTGAACTCTCTTCATTGCTCTCTTTTTCATCCTTCTTTAATTTCCAAAACTGATGAAGCACTAACCTTTTGCATCAAAGTAAAATTTCTACATAGCTTTGACAGAAACGGTGCACACATCCCAATTAAGTTCTTCTCAACAAAATTGCCTGAAACAATTTCATTCTCTGCTCTATCAGAAAGAACATCAAGAAATGCATCTTCAGAGGCAGTAACGCCTAATTCTGTATTGATCCCATTTTCCTGAATACCACCACAAAAGGAATAAAAATTCTCAGTGAAAAATGGTTGGAGTTTATTGTCAAAGCAAACATAGAAGAGTATTAATTTAAGTAAAAGCTATCAATTCTATTAACAAACCCATATTCAAATTCCAATTCCACTACTGACCACTGCATCAGCTGGGGCTGTAGAATCACCATGGCTAATCTGAGAACCATCATCGTAACTCTCTTTCCTTGTTTTTTGTTTTCGGATTTTCCCAACACAGGACTCAATATAAAGCAATTGATTTAGGGCTACATGGCTCACAACAAACAAATATCTGCTGAGCTTTCGCACTTGTACAGAGGAATAATTGCTAGAGCTAGCGTTCTGAATGTCATTCTGCAAGTCAGCTCCCCCATGGTAATCAAATGCAGAACTGAAAGACTTCTTTACCAAATCAGCAGCAAACATTTCAGGAGTTGGGTGGATAGCATATATGGTGCTTATGGCTTTATCAGCAACAGTATACCATATGGTCTCCGGTAACCAAAAACCAGTGATTAAACCTTCTAATATACTGAACACTCGGTTACCACTGCTAATCAGCAGTTTTGCCTTGTCTTCTTTACACAACCTTTGAAGGGCAATACAAGCCGTTCTACCAAGCAAAGGTTCCTCCTTGGCCCAGCGACCAAAACCAACGTCAATAATATCCTGCAAATGAGAACTGAGAATCCCTGAAGATGATTTAGCAGCCATGCAGAGGACTGAAAGAGCACCACGGCTTTGCTCTGCTGTTACTCCACTGACATTGAAGTTAAAGAAATCCCACAAGGCAGAGATCTGCACAAGGAACACACTCCTCAATATATTTCAATGAAGAAATCACTCGGCAAGATTTTAGAAACGTTATGATAAGGACTAACAGTCAGATGTATGACTCACAGAGAGAGTTAAAGCCAGGTGTGATCACAATTGACAAGTAAAGATTGTGGCATAAGTAAATGAAAAAAAGTTAACTCTATGCTTCAACTAATCAGAATTGTCTGGAAAAATCATCAGAACTCTTTCTTTATCAGCACCTAATGTCCTTTAGAGTTTAAACCACCTTCAAATTCTCAGGTCACTATTGATGAGAGAAGCATATGTCACAGCTCATGAAAAAAAACAGAGGTATGCCCCTTAGCAACTCCCTAAAAAAAACTGAAATTTACAATTGTATTACTGATATGCTCCTCAGCCTTTATTTTCACTCTACAATAACTACGAAGGTGTACCAAAATGTTAGCAGTGATGATCCTTCTGTAATATGCAAAGCAAACATTTATGCGGAAACTCCATGCATGTTGGTACATAAACACATTCACACATGAATGAACAAGTCAAGTATCTTTCTTTGCCAAGATACACTAGGAAGGTTAATATCCAACGTAATCAAACACAATCATTCCATCAGTCAATTAAATTGATTAACAAATATTTAATTATCACTAGTCATTACTCCTAGAATAGTTGTTAGTTGCTACTAGTTACAATGTTCAAGTTGTCATTATGAGAGTTCTGGCAGGAGTGAATACAAGTTCAACTGCAAAGACGGAAATCAATAGATAAAACTAAGACAGCAATTAAAATCCTAGAGAAAACAGTCTCATTCCCAACTATTACATTGTCCTCGGGAATTATTTGTAACACAAGATCACACTTGAACCTTTCCTACTTCCTAGATTTTATATCTAGGAGAATAGGTCAACCATAAGTGACCTGATACGATAACCCTACACAACACGGCCCGCTAGTTAGCGGGTTTAGCTTTGGAAAAATATGACATGATTCTTAATTGTGTCGTGTCGACCCAACCCGTGAAATTAGCGGATTGTGTTTGGGTTTGGGAGTCAAACCCGACTAACACAGTTACACGAAAGGCCACAAAGCTAATCGTGTTTGTCGTGTCACAGTCTCACAGATAACATGAATAACCCATATGATTCACTTGCTTAAATATATTATAATAATTTAATATTATTTATTATTCTAATTTTATCTCTAAAACCTAAGCTAACTTTAATATTATTTATTAACTGTTTGTCTTTAATATATTATTAATTATTAACATGGGTTAGGCAGGTCAAAGTGGGTTGTGTTGGTTTGACCAGTCCGAGGGCGGTTTATGCTTGGGTTTTTTATATTACAAATTTGTGACTTAGGTCCTATCACTATAACTTTGCCATATTTGAAAATTAAATTAAATTTCACGTCTGAGATTTTGGGAACCAAAATACGAGTAGCCGACCCCCAGAGTATTGGGAATGGGCTTTGATGATGATGATGTCTAAGATTTTGTGGTTGCCAGATGAATGCAATTTATGCAAAATGAGTATGACCTTTGTTGTAGGGATGATCTATTCATGTGATTTTTCTCTGTTAAAAAAGGTATCAGAAGATAGCAACTTATCTAAATGTTCAAGTCCCAATTGGTATCTCATTATATCCTACATGAAGATGAGTCGATGACCCTAAGAAATTTTGCACCTTGCCATATGGGTCAGCAAATTTTGACTGAAAAACTCCTGAATATATGGTTCTAATATGCTCATGTTTAATTAGAATCGGTTTTTTATGTGTTTGTATATTAGAATCATCAGATAGTCTTTATTCATTCAGCTAAATTTTGTGCATCTGAAATCTGATGTCCTCCCGCTATATAGATAGGCCTGCTTACAAGTTTCAATGCTTCTAATCAATAGAATTTTCTTTTATTTCATTCGCTAACACCCAGCAAAGGGAACAGTTACTCAGAGCTGACAAAATAGTGCCCATTAGTGAACCCTCAGCACCATGTGTGGCAATGTTCCTGGGGTGCCCTAATCTTATCACATATTAACATGTGATACTTGCATTTGCTTCCAGTGGAGATGTAGTTCTTAAGGAAACTGCAAATTTATAGAATCATGGAGTAGGATCCATACCTTCTCTTATTGATGATATGTCATTGCAAGCTACGGGTAGAAGTAAGGATTTATGGAACCAATGGAAAAAGCTTACAGAGAACTCACATCATTTTATGTAGCTTTACTCACTTTTCTCCATTAGCATTTTAGTTCTCTGTCATTAGCATGCTTCTGTCTAAACGGAGTAAATTGACCCTAATCAAGAGTGCATTAGCTGAGATATCCATTTATTCTTGACCAGTTGCCTCTTTCATGGCCATGGGAACAAGATGAAGCAAACTGTCAAAAAATTTATATGGTTTGGGTGTAGTGAGACAAAAACTTCGAGATCTTAACCAGGACATGCACCCATAAGAAAGTGGTCAGCTTGGATAATTGAGACCGTGAAATCGTGAGTATCACATCATTAAGAGGTCGCTATGGCAATATTACAGAGAACTAGAATGCTAATGGAGAAGAGTGAGTAAAAGGATGGCTTTTGTTTCAGAGAAAATGAGGAGATTCAAGAAAGAGAAATAGGACCTTTTTTTTTATCCGTGATAATACTTCTTGTCCCCCCCACCCAAAAAAAAAATGCATTTCAACCTCAAGCTTTCCCTTCTCCTTCCTCTTTATTTCATCTCCTTTCTCTTTTTTCGCGCATGTATTTTCTCTTAAACTTAACATTCATTAAATTTTAAAATTTAGCAAAGATATTAGTTTTTCTCTTGGAAGGGGACAAAAGCTAAGATTTTGGAGAGCCATTTGGCTTGGGAAGGGGCTCTAGAGAAAATAATTATGGTTATCTTAAAAATGATGATTTGGTAAGAGTTCAGTCAAAAGGATAGTGAGATGATGTAGGGAATTTTTCACCTTAGAGATGGCATAATGATAGAAATTGTGGTGGGAGCTAAATGGATATTCAAAACCATGTTTCTAAAAAGGTTGAGGAAGATGGGTGGAAGTGGAAGTGACATCATTTTTGTGAAGGGTGATCAGGAACAAACCTACCACTAAGGATTACTAGGGTGGTGAGGAACTAACCAAAGCTAAAATGGAAATGCAAATTGACGAGGCTTCAGGCTTGTCTAGGTTGCAGTGTAGCTGGTGCCAGTGAATGACAAGATTGCATATGAACCCTTCATGTTCTCTAAAAAAAAATAGTATTTAGTGGAAATTTAACAAATCAAAAATAAAGGAATGGAATCTTTGCTAAAAAATGAGCTTCCGGATTCGTATATCATTTCTAGGATGTACCAAGGCCGCTGTAAAACTGTTATTCTTGTACGCGATGAGAACATCTGATGCCCCATGTACTGATAGATCCATAAATTATTATTTTTCTTTCTCAGGCATGGTTGGAACAAATATAAAATACCCATCATTTTCTTCATTGCTAAATTATCAGCATGACAGAGAAGGTGTATTCAATTACTAATCCAGAACGATTAAGTATGTATGCAACCAACATTTAAATTGTAAATCTAGAGACCACAATAAAGGAAAAGAAACATTAATCCAAATAGCATCAAGCAAACATACCGTGCTTGTAGACACTTCACCTTTGGATACCAGGGATGCAATTATAAACTCTAGAGCTTCAAGGTCGCCAATACTAGATTCTATGGCAAGGTTCAATAGATTTTTAGCTGTTTCAGTGGGGATTTTTGTAATATATATTGTGATGAATGCACTCTCCACAGCATCATAGATAGATTTATCCTGTGAAAATACCTGCAGATATCAAAATTTTAAAGGATATTATCAGCATGAACACCTTGTGTAGACTCGCTTTGGTAAAATAAAAATGAAAAAAAAAAAAAAAAATACGTTAGTCAGGAAATGGAGGCCTGTCATATGTGATTTGATACATCCAAAGACAGGAGTATTACCAAAGGCAATATCTTCCGGAGGCAGGCTTCTGAGCCATCCACTTGGAACTGCCTGCACCTTGTTAGAAATAGAATTGTGTTCTCAACATCTGTGGCAGAAGATGAAGCCATCAATTGAACAAGAGTGGGCATTGAGTCTGATACACATTTTGAGAACCTCAGACCTGCCTCCAGCGATGCAACCAAAGCCCTTGTCTGCTCCATATTCCCTATATTTGGCACTGGTGAATCCTGAACTGCACCATCTTCCTCACGAGGCAAAGAGCTGTCTGAATGTTCAGCTGGATCCTGTTCACATAATTTCTCCTTGTACTTCTCTAAGGTTGCCTCAAAAGATGCAATACGAAGTTGTGGCCCAAATGGATTATGCTGCAACATCGCTATGAATAAATTTAGTGCAGACTTCCTAACCATGGCATTCTTGTCCTGCAACCTACCAGAAGCAATTGATGCAACCTCATTCCATAACCCAATTGAAACAGCATGCTCTTCACATAGCTCAGCCCACACCTGAAGCACCCGACTCCTTGTGTAAGCAGAAGCATCACGACATCGTTCAACCAAGATCTCCAACATGGCCTGCTTGCACCGAAGCCGAGTAGATTTGGAACTTACATCACCTTCTATGTCCTTAAAGCCTTTAGCAACTAATTTCCCCAAAACTCCGACGAGCGCATTCCTAACCTTGTAAGACTCTCCACCAAAATGAGGTACCAAGATTCCAATATTTGACGATATAGTCTTTGGAAGTCGCTCAGCAAGCTCCACAAGAAACCTTCCCACATTCTCTGCTCCAACACTGTCCTTGGCATAGTCTTTCGGGGATGTCCGTGCTATCTCTCTAATGAGGATTATTGTCAAGCTACTGTCTGCATACTTCTTCTCTGCCTCAGCAACAGCATTGGCCAAATGGATAACAGAAAAATCATATTTGTGGATGAGATACAAAATCGAAGCGCATGACTGCTCCGTGTAATGATACTTCGTGGCACAAGAACCTATTATACGACACAGAGCATCCTTTGTGTCCGAATCTTTCAGTAATGCTTGATTCTCAAACATTTTAAGCGCATTTCTACACAACCCCATTTCAAAATCAATAAACAAACCCATCAAAATAGTTCAACCAAAAACTGAAATCAACTTGACAAATGAACTTACTTCGAGAGATAAGACAGATAATTCTCATCAGGATCAGTTGACCCGAAAAGTAAACCCAGGTTTAACTCCAACGAATTAGCAATCAAACTAACTATCCTACCCCTCTGTGATTTCCAATTCCACAAATTGGTCGAATTTTGCCTCCTATTACTAGCTCCCACCTAGCCAAATCAAACATGTTTTAGTTTCAACATTCTAAAACAAAACCCATTTTATCTTCAAAATTTAAAGAAAACTAGCTAACAAAACCATTACCTTAGAAATATTGTTGGAGCTCTGGTTGGGGTTTTCCTCAGCGAGAACAATGGTTAAGAGAAAGAATGTGTAAATCTTGAAAGCATTCCGATGCGAAGCAATGCAATCACGAACATCTGTGTTCTCCTCATCTTGAGTAGCCCGAGCGAGCGAATCGATACTGGGGAGGAGAACGCCAAAGTTGGATCGAAGACTCTCGACGAGACTGAACTTACAAGAAGGTGGGAGTGTGGAGAAATGCTTGACGAGTGAGTACACGCGGTCGAACACATCTTGATCTTCCACGCAGAAGACCTCCTTGTCCGAGAGATCAAATGAGACACCTGCAGAATAATTGATAGAGGGGAATTTAGGGTTAGAGATTGAAAATTGGGGGAATTTTTTAGGGTTTGGTGGAAGATACCTTTGGTGAAGTCTTCGAGTTGTGAAGGGCGGAAGGTTGTGATGTCTGTGGGAGATTGGACGGAGAGGTGGGCGTCTGAGTGGTCGTCTTCGGCGGATTCTTGTTGTTCTAATTGGTGAAGATTTGATGGGAAGATGAAGAGCGGAGCCATGAAAGAGTGAGAGGGAGCGAACGTGATGAATGTGTTGTGTCACTTACAGTAGCTTTATTTGAAAAAATTTAAGTGAAATGTGGGCGGGATCTCTTTCTTTTAATTTTTCTTTTTTAAATGTGTTACCGGATAGTATTCATTAGCTTTTCATTTGTAGGTAAGGATCCTATCACGTGTTCTCTCCGTCAACGCTTCCTTCAGTGCATGTCGCACGCTCAAATCTCCTCGTCTAGATCCGTTGCTCTTTTTTTTTTTTTTTTTTTTTTTTTTCAAACACGAATATGTTTATCAAAGAAAGAAAGGGAAACAAAATACAAAGTAAATCATTCATATATCAAGGAATGCCAAGACACCATGAAGGTGTCAAAAACCAAATCCCTAAACAAATTACAAGTCGAACCCATCATCCACAACAATTCCCTAATCTCGATAACGATAGAGTGTTCTGATCTGTTGAACTCTTCATATACCCTCATATTTCTCTCCTTCTACACACACCACATGAGTACGTGAGGAACCCTCCGCCATAACCACTCCGCCCGTCGAGAAGGATTAGCTTGGAACCACCAACTTAGCTAATCTAAAATGGAGCCTTAAAACATCAAACTCAAACCAGATTCTGACAAGAAACTGCTCCAAATTGATTTTGAGAATCTACAGTAAAGCATCAAATGATCCAGTGTCTCGTCAATCTCATTACAAAGCACACAAAGACTCTCTGTGTGGATTTCTATTTTCCTTAACCTATCTTTAGTCAAGATTCTCTCATGCAACACTGACCAACTGAATAAATTTATCCGAGGAAAAAGACTTTTCACCCATACCATATTCTTGTGAGAGAAAATGAAGGGGTTGGAGTGAATCTCATAATGATAAGCAACCAACATATCAGAAAATTATTTCACCGAGAAGCCCACACCTTTTACCCTTCCACACCAAACTATCAGATCGCTCTGAGAGCATCTGTCTATCCAACAAATGCATTAAATTGGCGACATCCTCTAGTTCCCCAGTATTAAGGGGTCTTCGAAAGGAAATATCCCAATAATAGCCATTAAACCAAAAATTGCTTACACTCACATATTATTTGTTGTTAATGATAAACAACCTTGGAAACAAATCCTTCAGAGATTGGTTACTACACCAAAAATCATGTTAGAAAGATATAAGATCGTCATTCCCACATCGAAGAGAGGTGTGAAGGTAGAAACCATTTGCACACCGGAAGATGGACTTCCACAAAGAGCATCCATAGGGAGTGTACTTAGTTTTCTTTTCCCAAACCCATCTATTGTGCCCATATTTATCAATAATGAGAGATCTCCATAAATTGTCATTTTCTTTTGCAAATTGCCAAAGCCACTTGGAAAGTAATGCAAAATTGAATGTGAGCACCTGGCGAATGCCTAAACCACCTCGAGATTTGGGCAACAAAATTTTTCCCAGCCCACTAAATGCATTTTTCTAGAGTTTTGAGTGGAACCCCAAAGAAAATTGCGCATGATCTGTTCCATATTGGCCGCTATTGACGAATGAACCTTGATAAGAGACAGAATGAACACAGGGATAAAAGCTAATGTGGAATGGACAAAAGCTAATCTGCCTGCTTTAGAGAGAAATTTGTGTTTCCTCGACGCTAGTTTCGATTCCATCCTTTCGATCATCTCATCCCACACAGCTTTACTTTTAAAACTAGCACCCAAAGGCATGCCCAAGTACTTAACTAGAAGCTGACCCGCTGAACAACCAAATAAACCCGCCAACTGATGCAGATGAGGGACTTCTCCAATAGGCAACACCACTGATTTGTGAAAGTTTATTTTCAGACCAGAAATAACTTCGAACCAAAGCATAATTCTTTTAAGAGCAAGAACCTGAGTAGCGGAGGCTTCACAAAAAAGGATAGTATCATCCGCATACTGAAGAATATAAACAAAATGACTGCCCTCTGCAACAGAAAATCCTCTTACTAGGCCAGCATCAACCGCTTTAAGAATCATTTGGGTTAGACTTTCTGCTGCTATAGTAAAGAGAAGAGGAGACAAAGGATCGCCTTGACGCAAGCCTTTTGAGCCATTGAAAAACCCGTGCAGCTGACCATTAATCTTCTGAGAGAAATTAGTTGTAGATCTGCAAGTGTGAAGCCAATGAATCCATTTGGGGTCAAACCTCATGCGAGCCATTACCAAATCCAAGTATCTCCAAGAGACATTGTTAAAGGCTTTAGAGAAATCTAATTTAAAACGAGCCATAGAACACCCTGTTTTTTTCCCAGAATCAATAAGTTCATTGACAATTAAAGGGCTATCAACCATGCCACTGACTGCTGCACTTTGAAAAGGAAAAATGAATGAATGAAGAGCTACTTTCAATCTGCTAGTTCAGGTTAGAGCTAGAGATAGAATGATTAGATTAGCCTCTTGGAACATAAGAACCTTGACGAGAAAGACAATAGAATTAGTGGATGCCCTGCGTAAGAGGAAAGTAACATAGTTTTTCTTCAAGAGACAAAATGGAAGGGGAACAAAACTAAAGATTTAGGAGGAGGGTTCAAACTCTTCTATTCTGGTAAAGATGGAACTAGGAACGGGGTGAGAATAGTGGTAGATAAAGTTTTTAAGGATGCAGTAGTCGACGTTAGGGGTTTGGTGATAGAATCATAAGTATTAAATTAGCTTTAGAACTAGAGATAGTGCATGTTATTAGTGCGTATGCACCCCAAGTGGGTTTGGACGAGGAGACTAAGAAGGATTTTTGGGACACTTTAGAGGAGTTAGTTCTTGGAATTCCCTCTTTCGATAGGGTTTTTCTAGGCGGGGATTTGAATGGCCATGTCGGTAAGGATAGAGTTGGGTATGAGAGGGTACATGGAGGTCAAGGCTTTGGGGATCGAAACACTGCGGGGATTTCTATTATAGATTTTGCTTTAGCTCAGGATTTTGGGATCGTAAATACTTTTTATAAGAAGAGGGAAGATCACTTGGTGACCTTTGCGAGTGGGCGTAATAGAAGTCAAATTGATTATTTTCTTGTGAAGAGACACGATTTAGGTAGGTGTAAAAATTGTAAGGTTATACCAGGGGAGTGTCTGACAAACCAACATAGGCTGTTAGTTTTCGATTTTTGTCTTAAGAGTAGGGGTCGTATTGCTATAGAACAGGTTAGACCGAGAATTAAGTGGTGGACCTTACAGGGAGATGTGTGCACAAAATTTAGAAAGAAGATTTTGGGTGGCCAGTCAGTTTCAGAGGGTTGGGAAAATCTAGAACCAAATGATAGGATTAGTAGCGCGAATCTTTTTAAACATTTGGCAAACCGAATAAGAAGATGTGCGAAGGAAGAGTTAGGAAAGGCCAAAAGAGGAGGTTTATATGGTAAGGAGACATGGTGGTGGAACGCTGATGTGCAACAAACCATTGCGGAAAAGAAAAAATGCTTTAAGGTGTGGCAAAAAGATAGGTGTCTAGAGTCTTATGAGCTTTATAAGCAGACTAAGAAGTTGAGTAATAGAGCAGTAGGGGAAGCTAAGAAGAGAGCGTATGATGCTCTTTATAATAGACTAGGTACGAAGGAAGGGGAGAAGAATATTTTCAAGATAGCTAAAGCTAGATAACGAAAAACTAGGGACTTGAGTCATGTTAAGTGTGTTAAGCATGAGGATGGAAGAGTTTTAATGCAAAATAAAGCTATTTTAGATAGATGGAAGGATTACTTTTGGAACCTACTCAGTGTAACACATGTAGGGGAGTTAAACTTGGAGGGGTATGCTTTACAGGAAGGGAGAGATCGTGTGTTCCATCGTAGAGTTAGTGCCATAGAAGTGAGAGAAACTTTAAAAAGAATGAAGACAGGGAAGGCTGTTGGACCAGATGATATACCAATTGAAGCATGGAAATGTCTGGGAGAAGTTGAGATTCAATGGCTAACTAAGCTCTTTAATAGGATTTTGGAAACTAGAAAAATGCCAGATTCATGGAGGCATATCATTGTGGTACCAATTTATAAGAACAAAGGGGATATCCAGAATTGCTCGAACTATAGAGGGATAAAACTTATGAGTCATACGATGAAACTTTGGGTGAGGGTTATAGAACGAAGACTTAGGAGTTTAACCACGGTTTCGGATAATCAATTTGGATTTATGCCGGGTAGGTCTACTACGGAGGCCATCTTCCTGCTTAGAAAAATTATAGAAAAATATCGAGAGGCACGTAAGAGTTTGCATATGGTTTTTATTGATCTGGAGAAAGCATATGATAGGGTCCCCAGGGAGTTAATTTGGTGGGTGATTGAAAGGAAGAAAATGTCTCAATGTTATGTCGATATCATTAAGGATATGTATGAAGGGGCTGTAACAAGTGTTCGCTCAGTAGGTGGGATGTCCAGTGAATTTTCAGTGTCAGTAGGACTACATCAAGGGTCGGCGTTAAGACCATATCTATTTGCTTTGGTCATGGATGAGTTGACGAGACATCTACAAGAAGATGTACCTTGGTGCATGTTATTTGCAGATGATATTGTCTTAATGGATGGGACTAGTGCAGGTTTAGATAAGAAATTAGTTAAGTGGCGGGAGACTTTAGAGAGTAAATGTTTTAGAATTAGCCGTTCGAAGACGGAGTATCTAGTGTGCAACTTTGGTTGTGAACCAAGAGGGAAAAGTAATGCAATTGAGATCGAAGGTGTAGAGGTCCCAGAGTGTGAGGCTTTTCGATATCTAGGATCTATAATTCAAAAGAATGAGGCTATTGGAGAAGATGTAGACCATAAGATTAAAGCTGGTTGGTTGAAATGGATAATGGCGTCAGGAGTATTATGTGATAGAAGGATGCCTGCAAGGCTAAAAGGGAAATGCTATAAGACAATTGTTCGACCAGCCATGCTATACGGTTCAGAATGTTGGGCTACTACGGGACAACATACGCATAGGATGGCAGTAGCAGAAATGCGTATGTTAAGGTGGATGTGTGGTAAAACTCGTAAGGATAAAATTAGAAATGAAAGAATTAGGAGATACTTAGGTGTAGCGCCCATAGAGGACAAAATTAGAGAAAGACATTTAACTTGGTTTTGTCATGTGCGGAGGAGACCAAGCACGGCGCCAATTAGAAAATGTCTAGATTGACAAGTTAATGGAGGGTGTAGACGGAGGGGACGACCGTTGAAAAATTGGATGAAGGCGGTGAATGAAGATATCATTGAGCTTGAATTAGGCGAGGATATGTGGAAAGATCGCATTGCTTGGAGAACCAAAATCCATGTAGCCGACCCCGAAAATCTCGGGAATGGGCTTTGATGATGATGATACAAAAATAAAAAAAAACCGAGTTTATGTCAAAATATACAAATATGTGGACAAGTAAGCTATGTGTAAATTAACCTAATAAATATATTAAATACATAAAATGAAGCCTGAATACTTAAGTATCCCTATAAATGTTATTTGCTTCATAATTTTCTAGATTTTACACACAAAAAATCAAATCTACGACAAATGAAGAAATATTTTGATCGAAAAATGTAACCTGCTTCATAACTTTTTGGGTTTTACATGAAAATGTCGAAATTTACCAAAAAAGAAATATTTTGAAATAACTAGTCGAAATAACATACTTTTATTTTTTCAGAATTTAAAATTTTGAGACATAAAAAAAAAAGAAATATGTTACGAAATTTTGTGAAATCACAACCCTTAGTCCGGAATAGAAAAAGTTTTAGCCCGGTCCCTGATTTCTCATATTATTGATCAACAACCCCTTACCATTTCACCCTCAACTAAATTTTGAGTCTGCTACTATTTACTATAAATTGATATTCAATACCGTAACTAATGCTCTTCTACCAAGAGTAATTATCATTATGTCCGACACAATTGCTCATAAAATTTTATAGAGCGAGGAAAATGAAGTTTTGTATCACAAGTGGAATTATCAGGTAGAAATATCCTGGTTCAACAACTGGTGTGGGTGGTAACAAGTGGGACTGTCGGGCGCACATATCAACCGTCTCAGAAGAGTGTGAAATAGTAAAGAATGAGTAATTTTTTTGAGTTTTTTTAAATATTTTTATCCCTTCTTTTTAAAACATAACTAGAAATATCATCCATAAAATAAAAAAATTTCTAGAGAGCCAGACCCGCGTCAGGCCTGGTCAAATATCGTCCATCATCGTGGGCCTTGCTCTCAAGAATTTAAAAAAAAAGAAGGTAGAAGTGTAATTTTAGGGGCCTTATTTTCTATCTCCATGTACATCTACGGTGCCTGATACCATCATGATACACACCAAACACCACATACCAGGCATCGTAGAAATGTGGGTGTAAAAAAAAAATAACCATAAGAGACACCCCTAGTAAATAGCAGTGGTGTGTTGACTGTGTTCGCCGCCCAAAACTTCACCCAAGTCCCTCTCTACGCCTCTATACCTGTATCAGCTACAGTAAAGGAATCTCAATTATGTTTGGTTTGATTATAATTTGATCTTATCCTCAATTGGGTCTTAACCTATCACGAACATAATCATTGTGTCTGTGTCTTCTTTTTCAATCAAAGTGCTTTAGAGAGAGAAAGTGAAGGAAATTGGGTTGCAGCAGCCATGGCAGCAACATGGGGTATAGCTTTTTGGACAGCAAAGATGGTGTGGATAGCTCTGCGTGGTTGGGTTTCTTCTTGTATGACTGTTGCCCATGAAATTGCTCGCGCTCTGAGAAGTGGTGATATTGGCCCCTTTCATGCTGGCTGATTCTTCCATCATGTCCATCAATTCAGCAATCTTTCAACACCCCATTGAAGGTATTTGACTCTTTGAGATCCTTTTTTTTATTTTTTATTTTTTAAATACTTAGACTTTTGAATTAGGTTTTACTCCGTTATTCGTGATTTTGGGAAAAATTGTAAGTTTTAAAATCATTTTGGGTTGATTTCTCTGTTAGGTTTGTAGATTTTTATTTTGATAGAAGTAAGGAATAAAATGAAATAGGAAATTTAAATAAACAAAGCATTACTCGCATTAAACAAACAATAATTATGATAAAAAGCTAAAGAATAACTAAGAAATCAATATTCTTTCAATCATCAGCTTGCCTTATTTATAATAACGAAAAATGACTTTTAAGGCTTATTTTTTCATAAAATAGATCATTTAGATATCGTAGTTGATGCGGTGGCTAATTTGTGCATATTTTTATATTTTTATGACCGACAATGACTCTTTTATTAACTTAGTTTAATTCAAAAAGTTATAAGACATCTTTATCCTTCCTAAGCAAATAGAAAACCTAATTTTATACTTTTATGACCAACAAAGACTCTTTTATTAATAATTCTAATTTTGATTAAATTTTTTTTTTACCCTTAATCCCTCCCACCCCACGTCGTTGGTAGCTATTGATATTAATGATTCTAATTACGAGCAAGTAATTATAAGTTTATAAATTTTGACAAGTTAATCAAATTATTAAGCTAAGGTTTGGTAAACATTTCATAATATAGTTAATGACGTGCATTACCTTTCTTAATGATGATTAGAAATTTGATTTTAACTATCATTACTTCTTATTCTATAATGTAGTTAATAAAATCAATATTTCCATTATCGAAATTTGATTTCCTATTCTTCAATGCATGGGTACCTATAAAGTAATATCTTTTATTCTCTGTCGCTATTTAGTCACAAGCTATACCACAGAACATGATCATAGCCTCAGAGTTAAAATGAAAACCAATATTGAATAATATAATTTCATGTAAACTAAATAGTGACAGAGAATTGAAGCAACCATTAATTAAAACAAAAACAAAATTTTTGCTCTTTAAACTCAAATATATCTTCACAACCAGTCAAATCAAACACATTCAGAGTTACAAAACATTCAAGAATAAAAAAATGCTAACATAAAAATCTTAATGTAGCCATTTGTAGCTAACAAATGTCATAAAACAATTGCTCAAATTGCAATTAAAGAACAAGATAACATAAAAAATTAAAATTAAGAAAACAATAATGATTAATGGGGTGGGAGGGGTTAAGGGTTAAAAAAAGTAAAATAACAAAAAAAATAAAAATTAGAATTATTAATAAAAGAGTCATTGTTGGTCATAAATGTATAAAATTAGGTTTTCTATTTGTTTAGGAAAGGTAAATATGTCCTATAAGTTTATGAATTAACATGGGTTAATGAAATAATCTTTGTTAGTTATAAAAGTATAAAAATAGGCACAAGTTAGTCATTACATCAACTACGGTATCTAAATTGTCTATTTTGTTAAAAATTAGCTCTTAAAAGTCATTTTTCCGTTATAATAATTCTAACTTGCTAAATAGGCTCAATTATTCATAATATTAATATCACTGTAAATTGTATTGCTTACTGCATGTGCTTCTAAGGGAACCTCAATATCTTCTTGACCAATGATAGGGAAGAAATTGTACAAGTCAAATGGCCCACATGTCGGAAATCAAATATGTGTGATGGTGCCCTTAACTTTCTCAAAAAGCTGGAAGGACTCTGATAAATGGAATGACTCATCAGTCTCTGTGTGCCTCTGTTCAAGTTCATCTACATCCAATAGTGCCTGAAGTCGTCAATTATCTTGGTCATCCCCTAGTACCTCTCATTCCTCCTTGTTTCTTCTTGCTTTCTTATTTCTTTTGAATGGTGCACATTACTATTTGGGCTTGGGCTATATTGGTATTGGTATGGGGACGGAGGTATAATATTGGTATGGGTAGGAATAATAGAGTTATGGTTATTGGTTATAATATGAGTCACTCATTTTTTTTTTTTTTTTTTAAATAAAGTTAGGATGTTGTTACTGATTTTCGGATGCATATAACTCTCGTTTTTCGGATCATGGAGGTTTTTGCAATTTCTGGGGAGTTTTTTGAAATTGTACTTGAAAACTCTGAAACAATGCCAATGAACAGTAACAATGAGTAGTGTGATGAATAGTGTCTATGGCAAAGTAACAATGAATAGTGTTGACCTTGGGGTTTTTTTTTTCTTTCAATAATCTTCAATCAACTTTTGTTTATTCTCTTCTCTTCAATCTTCTTCAAATCGAACAAATTTCTTCATTCGAAACTCTTTTCAAACAATCAATAAAAAATTTCGGCTCTGATACCAAGATAGAGTTAAGGAATAAACTGAATTAAGCAAGACAATAAATTAAAATAAACAAAGCAATACCTTCAATAAACGAACAAAAATCTAAATAACTATGATAAAAAGCTAAAGAAAAATAACTAAGAAATCAATTATTCTTTCAATCATCAACTGAATAACAATAAACAACATTTTCCTTATTTATAATAATTTTAACTTATTTGGCAAGTTAATTAACTTGACTCTAATTGGCTAGTAATGTCATAACTACTATTTTGGGCTCCTACTAAATAGGCTCATTATTCCTAATATTAATATTGTTAAACTAACCTGAAATATTGTTAATACTGCTTTCTGCTTACATCAGATTTTAGGGTTGAACAAAAAACCGATCAAACCGACCGAACCGATTGGTTCGGTTTAAATTCGGTTTGGATCGGTTTTGGTTTTAAAAAATTCAAAACCGAAGTGGTCTTTTCGGTTTTCGGTTTCTATGTGATTTTAGCCGACAAAACCGAACCGACCGACCGAATATATATAATAAATAATATATATTTTATATATAAATAATACAATATGTTTAAAATAGTTTGTCGGTTCGGTTTTATTTCGGTTTTGATTCGATTTTAGTCGGTTCGGTTCGATTTGCATAAATTAGAATCGGTTCGGTTTCGGATCGGTTTTGTTAATAGTCGGTTCGGTTTCGGTTTGAAAATTTTAAAACCGACCTAAGTCGGTTCGGTTCACGGTTTAGGTGAAAAACCGATCCGTCGGCTCGGTTTTCAGCCCTATCAGATTTTATGTTCATAGTTTGGTATGCCACTGTTGATGTGCTCCACTATTATTTGTTGTCGTTGATTGAATTCCAAAACTAAGCTGCCCCATAACCTTTTATAGACTATGGGTGAGTTCGGTGGCTACCTGAGCAATATTATCGTGGAAGAAATTCTTGCATACAGAGAAGTTTTCAGTCAGGTACAGATGTTAGGATACGATGTAGTAAGATATTAGTCTCGAGTTCTTCATCATGTAGGTATTTTTTGTATTGTTAATCTGAGTCTGAACATTTTAGGAGCACCTTTGGCCTCAGTGTTTGAGTGAAAAAAGAGGTAAAATGTGGAAAGGGTAGACTAAAACATGATGAGAGACATAACAATTTGAGAATTGGTACGTAGTAGAGTGGGACCATCAGATAAAGAGGGCTACCTGGACGTGAGTGAAACTACCACAGAGCGAGTCACTGGGCTGGTGGGTTTTTGAAAGCAGAAGTTGGTTTAATCTTGTTATCAGTTGGTTATGGCCTTAGTTTTGCACTTTCTATTGTCTAGGTTATAAGTTTGGGTCTGAATAGATGGAAAATCATGGTCGCGTTCTACGGATGGATTGTAATCGTTTTTACTATGATCCTAATAACGTTTGTGAAATCCTTTCATATATCATCATCATTTAAGTTCACCTCATTTGACAGTTATGCTTCATATACTCAAAGTTTGTCCTTCATAGGAGTACTTAACAATAGAGACTAGTTGGTTCTGTTGTCAATTTCAGGTCACCTGTTATTACCAGACAACAAACACTTTCAGGTCCACCAACCCACATGATGTTATTCGACATACCAAACTCATAAATAGATACCATTTTCCAGAAATAGTTCAGTCATAAATTTGGGTTCCAACCATGCACCTTTTGGATGGATAGTGTACAAGGTGATAATGACATTATTTAGCTTGTGATTTTTTTTTTTTTTTTAGAGGTGGCAATGGATTGGATTTTGGCCATAACATTTTATTGGATCGGACATCAGGAAACTTGATTTGGTTGATCCATAACTAAATGGAATGTTAAAGCCACTTGCCCCACCCCAAAGCGAAAACCAGTTTGAAGCTCCCATAAGAGGCAAGGTCCTAGTTGATTGCCTCAGCCACCTATAGCTTGGGACGGTTTGCAACTGAGAGATTGTACCAGTTGAGTTCCCTAGGAATAGAAACTGGAAGTTGAATAAATTTAGTTTGAGCAAGTGAAATGAGGAATGATAGTAAACCAACTAGGGGATTCATCTTGATAAATGTCAAGTGAACAAACAGATTTTCCCTTAGTAGGTGGGAAATAATTCCCTCTTAATACGATTTCCCTAGTAGGTGGGAAAGAAGCCGTAACAACTCCAGAAGAAGTGATTTGATATTGGAGTACTAGTTAGTAAGCACAAATTTCAGTAACTACTAATTAGACTAAAATACGATGCACTGTGAACGCATTATGCATGTGTTCATTTTCAGGTTTCTTGTGTCAGTTTTGGTGTTTCAGAGTAACACTTCAGTATTAGCAGTGACTATTTGAAGTTTGCTATTGAATGAACTTGAGCCTTTAGTTTAAGATATCTCCAAAGAGTCCATGGGAAAATTTAGTGACTCTGGTGCGTTCAATTCGTGACCTTTGCTCTTGTAAATTGGTTATGATGGTGCTACCCTCATTTTTTCACTTCTATATATCTGACGTTTGTTTTTGAAGTTCATGTAATTTATTGTGGTTATTTTCCAAAAATATTATCTTACAGGATCCTGAGGTAAAACTTTTTTCAATCTTTCAGCGGATCAAGTGAGCTTGCGACTCTTTGCTCATGCATATGGAGAGGAGCAGATGCATTTCGCAGGTTGTGTCTGAATAATTAATGGAAGGTGATCATACCTGCAGCTTGCCTGACGATCCAAGAAGTGTGCGTAGCGTTGTTTTGACCCACTAGTCCATGTACTTTGTGAGATGGTGCCGTGAGTGTAATGTATATATATATACCATCAGTCACATGTAAAAAGATATCACTTTTGGTGTTTGAATGCAAGAATAAAACATGCATGCGTAGTAAATTACACAACCCTAAACCTGAAAACATGGACTTAAGATTCGAGGAGTCAAGAGGACTTGTAGAACACTCGAATTCTTACCGCGGGAAAGTTGCCATTTACCAACAAGTTTTTGAGTTTCTAATTTTGTTGGATTAACAGAACAGAAGCTATGGGTATAAATAGCATCTATCCACACCCAAGTGGACCACCGACCATACACACATACAACCCTCATCTTCCCGCGCAGAATTTGTGGTTTAAAGATCGATCGATCATCTACAAACTCTGATTGAATTACCATTCTCACTCTCTCTTTCCATCGATCGACGTCGAAGCGGAAGAGATGGTTTGGCACTGGTCGCAAAGGCGAAGCCAGGATTTCGTCCCCCTCTTGTCTCCTAAAACTACAAGAGGTACCCACTTCACCATACAATCCTCCCCTTTCTTTCTTTCTTTCTTTCTTTCTCTCTTGGTTTTCTTTGGTTTGATCACCAAGTGTTTGTATTAATGACTCTGTGAAGTGAAGTGACCTCAAGACCCCAACTCAATTAGGTTTTCTTTTTACATGTTGAATTGACAATTAGGGAAAGAATTCAACCAATGTCATTGTTGTTTGTTATGATCTTTTACTCAAATTTTTTGTTGCATTGTCAACTTGTAGACATTTGATATGTTGAAGGAGAAAGAAGGTGTTCTGTGGGACAAAATATCGATTGAGAATGAAAGGGCTAAAAGATTCACCAACTTCAAGAACAAGATATGTACGTACTACTCCTAACCCTAATTTCTTTCAAAGAACTAAATGCTAATATTACACATGCATTCGCGTAAATGTATCATAAATGCTAAGCTTGTGTTGATTCATCTGTTAATTATTGCATAACTAAAGAATAATAATAATGATTGAAAGAAACTGTGTTTTGTTTATAATTGAAGGCTCTATTAGGGCCTTACCTAGTACCAACAATCTATTTATAACTGTGCGAGATTTGAGATTTGGTTTTACGTCACTATTGTTGTCAGTTGTCACATATTGTAACATTGCCTAAAATATACAAGATATTGTAATGTAATTAACTGATCAAAAGAAGTTATTGTTCAATTGCTTCTTGTAATCACTTTTTGGGACTGCAATTTAACTAGTCTTAGTATATGGAAACTACACTAATGATCTATGATATATCTAATTGGCATGCAACTTACTGGTTATTTGGTTTAAAGATTTTAGAGAAGTGTAGCCTAAGCTGTTTGAGTGAAACCAATTGGAAATTTGATCAGCATAAACTGAGAGTCGGATTAGGTTAGCCTGTAAGCCGTACAAGGGGTGGTCAATCCACGCCTCCAAATAGGATTCATCCCAATTCATGGGGTTTTGTTTATGTTTGAATTTTAAGTCATCTTAAGGTCCTAGAAAGAGTGATTCATTTTAGGAAAATAGACCATCCTTTCTGAGTAGGATTGTTGATTTCATTTGCTTGGTTAGATGAAGGGTTTGTGTTGATTTTTGATTTTCTAGTGGATTCAATAAGTTATTTTGATGAGTTCTGATATAGTTGAAACTTCATCTTGATCTGGAAGTACTTAAAATTGTTTAGTTTTAGTTTTAGTTTTAGTTTTTCTTTTCTATATGATATTCATGTCTTAAATGGATTTTTGGCATTAACTATATTTTGCTTCTTAAACAGCTGCAATGAAATGTATGGAGAGAATGGGCTTTCTATGAGTCACAAGTACGGCATGTTGAAAACCTTCGGTTGCATGTTCATGATCAAGTGCTTCCCAAACTATTTTGATCTACTGAGTTTTCAATTTTGTTCTACTACTTCATCTAAAATCCATGACATTAGGAAAGAAATTTGTCAATGTACTGATCTCTATCAATCAATTTTTGTAGATGAGGAAGCTTGAAGGTGTGATAGGACAAGCTTTGGTCATCTAACTAGCTATGTGAGTTATTGTCTTCAGATGATAATTTCATTTTTAGTTGAGTGAAAGTATTAGTAATAAGAGAAACTTATGGAAAGTTATCCAGGCCAATCAGTATATTGGAAGGATACATTTGCATGATACATGAAATTTGAACTATTTTTGTGTCCGAAATGCCAAAATGTGATGTGCTATGGTGACACTCCAACAGTTAAGACTTAGCTGCGTTTGACTATAAGTAAGCAGGTGGTCTTGGACCTGGCTTGTCACGCCCAAGGCGGGCCCTCGTTCCCTTCGCTTGCTTTGTGGTATTTTGAGAAATTTTCTTTATCCCATTTAATGCGGATGCGCACATGTTGAAATAAGCTAAAACTTTGACACATTTGTTTCTGATGTTGTTATTTAATTTTTTCTCAAAATTTAGCTCAAATAGAATAGTAGAAGGTTATAAAATAAAAAATGTGTTTGCTTTGTATTGTGTAGTTTTAGGGACTTGAATTAGTAGGCGGTCCTACATACTGGTCCTATTTCTATTTATTTTATTCTTGTTTGTTCAAAGCATTCCATCATTTTACTCCTTGCTTTTATGGTGTTTTGAATGCCATGTCCTGATTTGTGCGCTTCTCAAAATAATTGTTGCAGGAATCTGATTTGGGGCATGCTGAAAAAGCACAGTTGGAGGTTCATGCTGTGTATAATTTTTTTTTACGGATGAATTTTGAAGCGGAGCTTGTGATCACCCATTTCTCTTGGGTCCATCCTTAGAAAACTCAGTGTAGTAGTTCATAGATGTTTATAATTGCTGAATACGAAAAAGAGTCGAGTAATTGTCGAAGCATGGCCAATCACTAGAATATGTAAAGAGGTCAAAAAAAAATAATTGCTACTTTCAGTTTTCTTGAAGCGTCACATGTTCTTAGGCTGCCAAATAAACCCTTTTTCTTGTCACCTCTTGTATATATTTGTTTGTTTTGTTTTTCACGTGTTTACCAATCCATTTATTGCCCTACTTTGATTAGATATCTAATGCACTTTCTCATTTTTTTCAATGATGGCTACCTGGTTTTAGATTGAAAGGTGAACATTCGTTTTGCTCCCACTCCATTGCGAAACCAAAATAGCTTTGAACATGATGCATCATAAATCCAATTTTTCACCTAAGAAGATGCATGCTGTGAGGTGAGGAAGTTGGGAACCTGTTTGTATTTATATACAAGTCAAACTCCCAAAGTTCATGGCGATTTTGGGCCTGGCTCTCAAATAAGTGGCATCAGATTTGTTGGTGAAGTAACCCGTCGGTATTAGCTTAACTTCGGAATGGAGGGAAGTTCTTTAGCTAAAAGAGAACAAAGAAAAAGAAAAAAAAAGGATTCAGCCAACCTTTTTAACATTCTTTAGGTAAAAGAGAATAAAGAAAAAGAAAAAAAAGGATTCAGCCAACCTTTTTAACAGAAAGCAACGAATATCAGTTCTAACCTAAACCCGTCTCCTACAAAAAATAAATGTTGTTTCATTCTAAAGTAATAATCTAATCAGGAAATTTAAAAAAAAAAAAAAAAAAAAAAATCTAATTAGGCATGCATTTCCACAACAAAAAATAGGAACTACAAAAGTTGGAATGTTCCAAATCCATGCACATTGCCCAAAATTTTAAAATAAGAATTGTTAATAGTCTTGAAAATAATACATCAGAACAAAGTAATAACAATGTATGAAATAAAAATTACAACTCCTATCTTTTTAATAAACCATCACAGTCCTGTCTTCTCTCGACGATGATGAATAATAGTTGCAAACTGCAAAGCCTTGCGAATAGTAGCTTACAGAAGCTCCTAAACTCTAATTGTGGTCACTGAGCTTGAACACGCATATACATGATGAAAAACACCTCACATCGTTCTCGGCACCTGGTGCTAATGATCCCCATGGAATGAGCAGTAGCTGTCAGGTTCTTCTGTGCATAATATACTAGCCAATCACAAATAATATTGTCAGCTCGTGTTGATCAGTTTAGATTGGCATTTTGTGCTTTGAGGGTATCCTACCTCTCAATGCTTTGCATCAAGAACTATCAAAAATCCTAAGCTGATGTCAAGTCAAAGGATGTGAACAGCAGTCGGGAGGCTGACATGAGGGAGATTGAATGAATAATTGCCCAAGATTACTTGGATGCTGAAACTGTTGATTGCAACAATTCAAGACGTTTTTTTGCAAGAGTTATCTTTTCTTCAGCTTCAGCTGCTTTTTCTCTAACCTCGCGAACAATTTTCTTAGGAGCCTTCTCAACAAACTGAAATTAAAAATAAAAATAAAAATAAAAAATAAAATAAAATCCACTTACAATTATATGCCACTGTGCTAGGTATGTGATACTCATAAATGCATGCGATGAGATCATAAATTACAGTCAGGATTGACATAGAGGAAAGGATAAGAATGATGAATGAGAAAATAAGGAAATTATCACAAAAATTGCTTCTAAATGTATGTAAATTCTGGTATAAACACCAAATGAGATGGAAAGGCCACACTAAGGTTGTGTTTGCTTTTTTAAAGTGGTTAGAAGCTAACTTCTAATTAGAATGATACGCAGGGTAGTGGCTATGGTGGCGGCATTGCTCGCATGATAAAGAGGATGTGGAAAAAAGATGTAGAGAAAAGAGGAGATGGTTGGTAGAGAAGAAGGGTAGTAGCAATCATTATGAATTTCTTGTAAGGATATTATTGGAATGAATTTTCACAAAGCACTCAATGTTAAGTGATCTTGTGGGTGCTTACTCCAATCAGAACTTCAACTTCTAATCAGAACTAAAAACAAACATTTTTTTATTAAAGTGTCCCACTTCTTATTAAGACTTTTGAATCTATTCAAAACAAAAAACAAACATCTTCTAAATCTCTTTTTGCAAGTATAAGACAGGCTGCATAGACCATATTCATCATAGACCCATGTTTTACGTGTATGGCTGCTTATCTTTCTTTTTTCCTTTGTTTTTGGAGTATTGTGTCTGGGAAAAGGAACCACCTCAAAATAAAATACTAAATATTTTCAGCTATCCACCAGGTATTTGTACCTCTATGACTTCTCCCTGTTATTTATGTTCTTACAATAAATCAATAAAAAGGGTTATGCGGGATTCTCTGAATGAAGCTAAGATTAGTAAGGATAGAAGGTTGTGTGACTCATTATATGTTTTCTCAGGTGAAAACACTGAATCTATGACTTAAGAAGTAATGGTCACACCTTTGCAGAACTGAGGCGACCTACGAGTGCATCATACTCTGACTGCATCTTTTATAGCCGCTTGGAAAGACGTTGAACTTCGGCTGAGATATCTACCAGGTCAGTTAGTGTTAGATAAGCCTCAAGACCTTCACCAGCCACGAAGTGAACTGAATGTTTTGCATCACCTGAAACATTATAAATGGTGGCCAAGTCCGCCAGAGTAAGCACTCAACATATTAGATTTTGACAGACGGCCAATCTAAAATAACGCAGCAAGTGGAAAACACAGAACACATTTTGCATTAAAAAAAAAGCAATGTAAAAAGCAAGAAAATATGCCTGGCGGACAGCCAGCGAACTGAACATTTTGCAAATCCAGCCTTGAGAGCAGTGCTAAGACTTCTTTCTCTGTATGCACAAAACAAACAACATAAATTGGTATCTAGTTATAAAGCAAGGAAGAATAAATGCAGAAAACTAACAGCAAGATGCCACCAGAGGTATGCAAGTAAGTGCATGCATAAAAAATGTTTATGAACTTCCACATAACAGTTGTATCACGAACGCTAATCTTCTGATGCAGAAGCATAGACCATAACCTTAAACCCTAAAGAACAAAACTTGAGAAAAATAAGAGAAAACCTATTATTTGAAATACGCTCTTTATTTGTATCTCATCATCAAAGCCCATTCCCGATACTTTTGGGGTCGGCTACACGGATTTTGGTTTTCCAAACAATGCGGTCTTCCCACATGTCCTCGCCTAATCCAAGCTCAAGGATGTCATCCTTCACCGCTTTCATCCAAGTTTTCAACGGTCGTCCCCTCCATCTAGAACCTCCATTAACTTGCCAATCTAGACATTTTCTAATTGGCATCATGCTTGGTCTTCTCTGCACGTGACCAAACCACGTTAAACACCTTTCTCTAATTTTGTCCTCTATGGGCGATACACCTAAGTATCTCCTAATTCTTTCATTCATAATTTATCCTTACATGTTTTACCACACATCGATCTTAACATACACATTTCTGCTACCGTCATCCTATGCGTAAGTTGTCCTGTAGTACCCCAACATTCTGAACCGTTTACTAAAACTTAAAGTTCATAATAATAACGCTATTTATTTGTATAAAACTGAAAATTCATAATAATGTGAGGCCTCGAAGAACATCAAAATGAAGGGGGAAAAAACAAAACACACACCTAGATATATCCTCATACCAAAACCACTTAGAAACATACTAAAATGCCCAAAATATGATTGATCTAAAAACATCCTAAAACAATCAAACTATCTAAAACACGAAAATTCACCAAATACAAATTATTTTTTTTTTTAAATAAAATTCTAAAAATCAAATTTTGTAGCGCAAGGTTGAACGAGAATACTCACAGAGACATATTCGAGGACATCTTCACTTGCAACTATAGATGCAGATATGTGCTTTGCAGGCTCAACGGAATATTCTGCTCGAGTATTTCGAATTGCTCTAGTCTGAGCCACCCAAAAATAAATGATGAATAAACAAATATTTACATTTTCAATATTGAAAACAATTATAAAAAAGGAAAATTTCATGAACAAGCAAATACGTGATAGGTCAGTTAAACTTACCAGAGCTTGCAAATTTTCAAATTTCTTAATGGAGCTGCCATGCCTTGGAAGTGATGTTTGAGGCCAAGGTGACACAATAAGGGCTTGCTTACGGCGAGGTAAAGCCTAATGTGGATCAAACAAAGGATCATTGGAAAACATATTAAGTGTGCCTCATATAATGCTATATTTTGTAATAGACATTTATGAACCAGAGTGTAAATTTTATAGCTTGCAGCCTTGCACAATGATTTAAATCCCACAATCTGCTTGCAAATATCTTCACATTTGATTTCACTTTTAATGCCTAGTTCTAGGCTTCAATTCTACCTAAAAAGCTTTATATGAATTAGCATCGTGGAAGAAATAAGGGAGAAACAAATAAAGTGCAGAATATGAAGGAGAAATGGAGAAAAGATGATGCCATCTCTGGAAATCACACTCCTCCAAGTTTATGTCTTAATTAACTAACAGAGTCACACCACTACCTTTATATGCGTTGGTACATTGATGATTCAAAATGGCATCTTCTGTTTAGTCATGCGTCTTTATTCTCCCTGCCCATTTGTTTTTTTCTCGTTACTGCAACACAATGTTCCTCAGAATCCATCCTTGATCTCTCTTTTGTACCAAATTCCATGAGACTTTTTAATGCTCTTAAGAGTAACTCTTAAGTTGCATTTGACTAAGCTTATTTTAGGCCAAAAGCCGCTTTTAGTTTTTGAATGGCCATTGAAAATTTCTCGTATCTTAAGATTTTTAAAACACTTTTACTCATTTCAGCAAAAACTGTTTAACAGTTTATGAACAAACTACTCATGTTCCTTTAGATGTGAAGTCATTTTATGGTTTTTGCTCCCATTTTTCAAACACCCAGAGCCTGTTATGAAAATTACTGAAATGGAAGCCGACACAGAATGTCAACTACTAAAGTTGTATACTAAAACGGAAAGGTGTCTGTTAACATGACCAGGGAATTGTCCATGTCTAAGATTCTTCAATACTTTTTATAAGAAAGCCGTTTGACACTTCAAACTTCAAATATCTAGAAATTGAAAAATTCTCACATTTATGCAATTTCTAGCTGCACCTCCTTCCCACTGTTATTTTTTATTTATTTATTTTTTTCTTTCTAATATGTTATTTTCTAACCTATAAATTTATAGCAAAGAGCAAGCAAAATACTATTTTCAATATAACACGAACTAGATGAAAATACTTGAAATGGTTGTCAAGAAATAAAATTATACCCCCAAAGAGATAAAATTATACCCCCGAAAATGTGTGTGTGTGTGTGTTTCTTAACTTCAATAATTTAAAGTGTTAACTGAATAGAAGGTGTCCCATTTAAATGACCTATACGACAGTTGTATGTCCTTCACGAGTGAGACAACAAAATTTGGATGAAGAGGTCAGTGTTGCCTAAAGCCAAAATGAGGTGATGGTTGCACCAAGGTTAGTCCTCATAATGCTTCAAACGATGTATAAATGAAGATTCTTAGCTAATATCTATAACTCTTTTAAAACCAATTCAATTTCAACTCAACTGGTAAGTTTGTGTTGGATTTTGCCGAATGTCGGGCGAAAAAAAAACCAATTTATTGAGTAATTGGTTTGAGCTAAACCCCACACCTCCAACGGGATGTTTTAGTGGGAAAAATGTTGGTGGCATTAGAGTGGGGCATAGATCTGATATCAAAGCCGGGAAAGCTCCGTCCTCAAGTGGGGGACTGTGATATTTCAATCTTGAAGAGATAAGGAGGTGGTGTGCTGGAAGGAACCAAGCATGATGGCATGATGGTTGCACCAGCATTTGTCATACATGACTTAGGAAGCCATCCAAATGAAGAAGTCAAGACGGTCTTGGGATAAGGAGAATCAAAGAAGTCAACCATGCTCTGTTGTTAAAATGGATCTGGAGATTTGGTATCGAGACTAATGCTTTGTGGAGACTAGTAATTGCAACTAAGCATGGGTCTTCACCCCTAGACTGGTTCACCAAGCAGGAATCTACAAGTGGTTGGTCTCTCTGGAAGGAGATCATGAAGCTCAAGGGGAATGTTGTTGATAAAATCTCTTTTGAAGTTCACAATGGGGAAAGAGTTCAGGTGTGGGATCATAAATGCTTTAGTGAATCAGCTCTCAAGTAATCCTTTCCTGCCATCTATAGCACTTCAAACAAGAAAGCTGGAATTTCCAACTTAGGAGAAGCTTGAATGACTGGAAAATTGAGCAAATGTCTAACCTGCCAACCTCAATGGACTGAGTGCAGCTTGATGACAACCAAGATAAATGGTTGTGGATGGAAAAGATTCTCAATTCTCTGTCAAGGAATGGTATCTTAACCTGGATTCTAACATCGCACCCCCTCTTGTGGACACAAAAGTTTCTAAACTACAGTCCTTTATCAGGACCAAGGAAGTTCCACTTCCACCAAGAGCTAGTTTCCTCCTCTGGACTGTCTTTCATGGTAAACTTCTCACAGTTGACAACATTGCAAGGAGAGGGCTACTGCTGATAATTGTGTCTTGTGTTGAAGAGCCGAAGAATCCATTGATCACTTGTTGGTGGCTTTGCCCTTTGGTTGAGAAATAGTGAGGCAAGGCTTTATCTGGATTTTATATGAATGCCCCACCTCCTTCACCCTTCCTCTTGGATTGACGGTTGGCATGATTCTTTCAAAAAACCTCCCTTCTTATTAGTATTTGGTGCTTGGGATTGGGAAAGGCTTGCTCATGCTCTGGTTTGATTGGGAGAAAGAGAGACAATAAAATCTTTAGAAGCATTTAGAAATATGTTGACACTTGTGGGTGGATATTAAAGTCACATTATGGCTTTGGGTTGGGTTTATAACTGGGGCAAATTCAGGGATATTCAATTCTCTTCTTATATGTTTAATTGTATCAAATTGGGACTCTACAATCTGCATTGTTAGTAGAAAATTTCCCTGAGTATACTTTTGTAAGGAGGCAATGCTCTTTTTTCACTGTCCTCCCCCTTTTGATCTAGGCTTCGATTGTTTCACGAAAAATTATTCTCTAAAAAAAATTATTCCAAAAGAGCCTCATCGGAGGAAAATCAACATCCAATTTTTAGTGGGATTTTCTTAGCTTTATTCTCACCATTTCATTCTAATCTCCACCACTACTAACCACCCTACCCTTACAACCACCACTTCAACTCCACAACCACACCACCACTACCACCATGTCACAAACACCACACCACACCACCACCAACATAGCACAACCACTGCCGCCACCACAACCACCACATTCAATAACAACCATTGCCCCACTTCCACCACCATCACAACCACTTCAACCACCATCACCACCACCACATTAGCACAATCACTACTACCACCACCATGCAACAACTAACAACGCCACCCCCTCCACTGTCATTACCACCTTTTTAGCCACCACCATCACAACCACCGCCACCATCATTGTACCATTATATATATCCGCAACCACCATCATTGCAACCACCTTTACCGCCGCCACAGCCACCCATCACAACCATCGTTCTTACCGCTATTTTAACTACCTACGAAGTGAACCACAACACTTCAACCGATGTTGCCACAATCAACTCAAATGCAACACAAATATTTGATCAACGAATATTATTTTTCATGAAATAACCAAACGTGAAAATCTTTTAAGAAAATAAGAATTCTTGAAAATCTTTTTTTTCCATAAACTTTTTATCAATAAAACAGAATATACATTGCAATAAAAAGGAAGAATGAAGTGACAAAACAAGTGGAGGAATAAGCATCGTGGATAGAATATACCGACATTAGTATAACTACCACCACATATATAATAAACAAACAATAATCAGATAAAACTCTTCACAATGTGCAACATGGGAATTAATCATCACATTCACAACGAGTAAGGTACATATAATAAGATTACCTGCCACAGTTCCTCCGTGACAAATGGCATGAAAGGATGTAGCATCTTTAAGATGTTTTCAAACACATACAAAAGAACTGCTTGAGCTACTGACCCAACTGAACTCCCTTCAGAATGATAAAGGCGAGCTTTACTAGCTTCAATGTACCTAGTAAACAAGTGGAGGATATCCATGTAATTTGCTGAAATTACGGTGTAATTAGAAAGTTGGCACAAACTCAGAAAATAACATTCAACTAACGTTTTTTAACAAGTATGTTAAAACAAAATTTTAATTCAAGGTTGAGTGGAAAGTCACAAAATCATAGATATTGTGTTTCATATTAAATACAGTTATAATGAAATCATTTGCTTCACATATGGAAGCAATCATGTCTATCTACAATGTCATGATTCTACATGTTCGACTAACTCGCTAGAAGCAGCTTTTGCAAGAGACATCTTCCCAAGTGTGTCATGCAAAATACATAGTGGTTGTTCTTTGACATTGCATATTTAGATGGTTCAATAGTTATTAATATTTTCGAGATATAATGCTGTATAAAGGTTATTCTAAAGTTGCATTTTGACAGCCTAGTTGAAAGAGTATAAGCTCTTGATGACTTATCTTTGGTGTTCATACCTGTGCTTTTGCTAAGATTACATGTGACTTTTGCAAACAATAATTTTCTGTCGGTAACCCCAGAACATATGTTGAATAAAAAAAAGAACACACACAAAGAAGCAACAAGATATTTAATATAGTACAGCACACCAGGTTCTTCGGAATAATCCACTTCCTAAGCAAACAGAGGCAAAACTGAATCACACAAATAAAAAAATTTAATCAGTAAAACTAAGTCAATATACATGCCTGTTTCAACCAAAATGAAACTTACCAAATCTGATACAGCCGTCTGAAGACTAGGTGACCAGTTGACCATGTAAGATCCTGGCAATAATCGTGTTACAATGATAAATACCTCGTAGGTATCAATGACATCTTGCTTGAATGCCACTCAGCTCCTTCAAGACAAATGACTAAATAGCAAATAGGACTTGAAAATAAACTGTCATTTTAACAAATATTTTTGGTCCATTAAGTATTGGGGCCTATCCAGAGAATGAGAGGTGTCTTATCATTATCTATATTTAGAGGGAAATTAATTCAAGCATATTTGACACTTTACATAACTTACATGTCCAAGCAATCATTGAAGGTCAAAACTTCAATGATGACCAGAATAACTAAAATGAAGATCAGGTAACGCCCACGAGTGATGCCACCTTGCACAAATTACATACCCCAAATCCACTACCCCTCCCTCACCCCCGGTCTTCTCTCGGTCTCCGCTATGAAATAGGGTAGACGTTTACACTGAGTGGCTCGAACGATTGGAGATCTATGTTACAGCTGAAGATGCTTGTAAGCTATACACTACATAAGAGTATCTGACAATGATAAAAACCCTTGATAAAGGCATGTGAAAACTTCTGTGGTCTTTTTTCCTATACTTCCATATCAAAATCAAGTAATCAGCACATCAATATGATATTTCCATGACATCCAAATAATGATCAGGAAATAATATTATGTTGAACGAGTGTGCAGTCTACTAATAACCTTCCAAACCCTCACAAAATACGAATCTTTACATAATAAAAGGAATCTTTGAGCTTAATCACAGTACAACCACTTGACAGAGTCAGAAACAAAACGATAGAAACTGACATTGTGATACACAATTAAGCAGGAATTTCTTTGAGTCTCCAAAAATATGGGAACGGTGGTTTGAAGTACAACATGAAGTTGCAGTAATCACAGTTCATAGTAGAAGAATATTGAGATTTCGAGAACAGAACAATCTGCACAATAAAGGGAAAATCGACCAGCTGTGTGGAGTTTTTGTTTAAGAGCGATTTTATTTTATTTACTTATTATGTAAGTGTTGTTTTGTTTCTATGAAGATTAGGTTGCCTAGCAAAATTTTCCTATTTGTTTAGGATTTGTATCTTGCAAGTATTCTATTTTGTTTTTTTCCAAATTCTAGATCTAGGTAATTGGTTTCCTTTGCTAGCAAGTTAGCTGGTTAGGCAAGCTTTGTAACCTCGTGACACATCTTTGCATACAACAATTCCACAATAATTTCTTTTAGTTCTTTGTTTGTTCTCACTATGGCATCAGCTCACCTTAGTTAACAAAACGTAGTGCAAGAACTGATGATTTCATGTACTCAACTTCATACCTTGATAAATTAGGCCTTTCTCATGAAGCCTAATGAATGCCTCAACCACAGCTCCTGCAATCATTGGAAGGCAAAAGTTACGAATAAGGAATGAACCACGATTACATGAACACGTGAGGGTTTTCTTCTTTTCCCCCCCCCCAAGGTAGCAAACTTAGCAGTCAAACTACAAGTTCAACAACTTCTATGCAGTTAAAGAGTTAACAGGATCCTATTGATCCAAGAGAAAAATGAGATTAATAAGAATGAATTAAAATTAATCAACCGGTTTTTACAAGTATATACTTTTTTTGTATCCCTCTAAGCACACAAAAATAATTGAAAACTGTCAAATGTCACATGAATATATAATCATAACTCATTATTCCTTGGGTAATTATTGGTCATAACATAAGGCATCTTATAAGTTATAAGAAAATTAACCGAAATAGATTAGCAAAAATAACGGAAGGGATCCAAGTGCAGAGAGAGTATGCAATTAGAGTTGAACTCCTTCATTGTTGATAACCTAGGGAAGAGATGGATTAGACGTTGCCCCTCCCATAATGAATTTCTTCCTATGGATTATGATCCAGGTATGACACAACTGACAATTTTACAAAAAAAAAAGAGGTATTCAAACTCCAAATCATTTGCTTGGTAGTTGGGATGGAATCTGAACAATCTCTCAATAATATGGAAGTGGCTGGCGAAAGAGCATTCATGTTTGCAGCATGGACTATTTGAAAGGAAAGAAACAAGAGGATATTGAAAGGAGAGAGAGTAACTTGAGAAAGCTTTTCTGTCAATCATGGAAGATATCTGAAATTCGGGTTCAGCTTTTAATTCTCTACCAAATACGCCATTAGATCAATTCATGTTTAACTAGAATAACTTACTTTGCTTGTTTGTAGTTACTCCCTTGTTGCGAGTCTCTCACTGACTTTTGTAGTCTTTGATTTGTTATCAATAAAATTTGATTTGTGTTTGGCTAAAGAAAATGTTAAAAGCTATCGACCTAGTCCAGTTAAAGAATTATTAATTCCCAATTTTATAACACTGAAGAACCTAAACACATTAACTGACAAATAAGAAAGATGCGACAAATATATTATTCTTTCTTTTGAAATACCAAATACAAAATCATGGATAAGTACAAGCTCAATAATAATTTGGTGAAAATGGAGCAAGAAACCTAATCAACGGCATTTAGGACCTATATACTAAAATAATTTATTGGATGATATTCTACAAACAGTTTGAGGGTGCTGTGTGAGGTTCAGGGTGAGAATTGATATGCAAATTGAAATGAAAATTGAGAATGACTTTCTTATCAAAGTACTTGAAGAGTATAAAACTATCTTACGACTTAGCTGCTCATCAAGGTTAAAATGTTCTCTGGTCCAATCACAAGATACGCCTAGTCTCTTAATCTGATTTGTAATTGTCCCGCCATACCTCAAAGCAAGGAAGAAAACCCATCAGAGATCTTAGTCAACAGTATGAGTTTAAATTTACTGCTAAATAGCACCTGTAATTGTCTTAAAAAACTATAAATAAAAGAAATAACCTTTTTTGCAAACCAAAGCAACAATCTATCTTCCTTTCCCTTTAGAGTTTTGATGATTTCTAGGTCACAACTAAAGCTAAAGCTAAACTAAATTTCATTCAATCAATTCACCAACTACAATCTTCAACTCTCTGCCTTATTTATAAGCTAACTAACTTCGTTGGCAAGCAATCTAATCTAATCCTAACCCCGATTAGGCTAATGCCCTAATCAAGGATGCACAGACTCTTCGAAAAACCCCCGTTTCGAGAGTCAGATACATGTCGAACACGAACGCGCATCTGACACGTATCCGACACACGGTCAATGGTTAAGACACATTGACTGAGACCAACACGGCCATGACACAGTCTAGACTCGGCCCCGACATGGTCCCGACTCGGCCCCAACACAGCAAGGACACGGTCCCGACATGGCCAATGTTTTTTTTCTTCTGGTTTTTCTTGGTTTTTTTCTTGTTTTCTCTTCTGGTTTTCGGAAGTAGTTTTTGAAGAAACACTAGTTCTGCTGCACTCAATTGCAATCACCAATTCTTCAATTCCTTCAGCCTGGGAGAGGAGTTGTTTCAATTAGAGCACCTCTTCACACCATTCTCGGTATGAGGGTTCTTGACTGGCGATTTTCATTTGGTTCGCTCGCTCTAAATTAGATACAATACACACAAAAAATGGGTCTTTTGCTATGTAATTTTTCTGTAATTTGATTTTTGTTTCTGATGACTATTTTGCTCTTAGATACACAATTACACGCTATTTTGAAATTGTTTGTAAATTATATACATTCTCCAGTAAATTTTGACTATATGTGCATCACTGTAACTTTTTCTATCTCTCTTGTTAAGCTCTCCTCTTCCAGCTTCAAAAGTAAAAATTTTAAACAATTTTAATCTTTAGATTGTTGTTTATGTTCATATGAGTTATAAAAAAATAAAAATTCATAAAAAGTAAAGTTTGACCGTGTCACTGAGTCCTAATTTTTTGGAGATTGTCGAGTCGCCGTGTCGTGTCGTGTTCGTGTCCATGCATCCTTGGCCCTAACTAATATGGGTTTTACTATAGTAGACTCAGTTACAAATAATACTAACTAATTACTCGCTTACATCACCCTCCTTGGATTGAAAAAGCTTATCCTCGAGCTTGAACTCGAAGAAGTCAAACAAACACAAGCATCCATGTAGAGAACCCAGGCGAAATGCACACAAAGTAGACGACTTCAAAACTTGCCATGATATACACTTGCTAAAGACAACTGAACCAACTCAGAAATGAAGCAAGGTGACTCAAAGAACAAAATAGACCTATTGAACAGACTCATGCGCATAAGCTCATGCCATAAAAATTTCCCAATATGGATCAACATAATCATCGTCAATCACTCAGCCTCTATGGGAGCCTCATCATCCTTTTGCAAAAATAGGGAAGAAATCGCACAAGTCAAATGACTTACTTTTTGGAAGTCGAGTGATGGTGCCCTTAACCTCCTCAAAAAGCTGGAGCCTGGAGGGACTCTAACAAACAACACACTTGAGAGCATTATGGGAAGAGCACATTTACCAAAGAAAACACAACAACCATGACAATACTATCCCTTTGTAATTGAGAGTTTCTAAAACACAGCTATTAGTTTCTTGCCATATTAACCCAAAGAATGGCATAGGGACCAAACCACCCCCATCCTTATCCCTATCCTTAGAATAAGCTTTGACATTTCCACCCATGAAGCACATCTACAATTGTTTGAGGCATTATCCAATCCCAATAAAGTTGTCATATTATGGTAAGTTAATAGTACATGTGCAACAATATTGACCTACAAGTGAATGAATTCAAAATTTCTTGGTGAAAAGCTAAGTAATACTAAGATGTACAGGTGTGTCCCCAACATGTCCCATATCGTATTTTTTTGCCGGCGTGTCTTACATTTCATATCCATGTCAATACTGATAGTTGTGTCTATGTCAGGATATAGGAAGAAACTATTAATGATGAAATAGGGAGGTTTGGCAGTTGGGGATAAATTTTTTATGATGGGGATGAAGACTTGGCATATGAATTTTGGGTTTTTTGTACATAAATTTTGATATAAATATGAGAAAAGATGTTTATTTTCAGCAAGCATTTGTTGATGTAATTTTGGAGAAAATACGAGATTTGATATTATGGGTAACTTATGTTGATACAAATCTCACTTGGTGTGGAACCTATAACTTTGTAGTTAATTTCATGTAAATTTTGAAAATTTGTGAATTGATGGCTATTTCTTATTAAGTTATATGTTTATGTAACTATTACGAATTCTTCTCATTATTTGTCATTGGTAATAGTGTAATACTATGAAAACATTATTTCAAAATTTATTCTCAAAAATGAAAAATGTTCGTTTTCTATGTGGACGACATTGACAATCAAACAAACCAAATTGATTCTAGTGATTTCTCTAGAATGGAATCTCAGAGAACTTGCTAGGTCATTATCGTTCTAACTTATTGTTATTTATTAAGGGTGGGTTTGATTACATGACATCTCCATCATCCTAGTGAAACTAGCAGAATTTCAAGGTAAATGCAGATTTTGTTTGACTATGATGACAGAAATCAGTAACTAGCGTCCTGCATCTAGTATAGCACGTGATGTTGCACATGAATAGGTATTATTTATAAAAGTAAAGTAACCAAAAATATAAAACAGACATTTCGTCCATCAGAACCCTAGCATTCACTATAAATGCTAGTGGAACCCAAAAAATTCACAATTGACCGGTATGAGAAAACATACTTCTCTTTCCATTCCCAAACTCGGCTTGTAAACTCATCTCTACTTAGTTCGAGCCTCTTTACTCCTTCCTTTGCAAGCATTTTTTCAACAACTAACTGTAACAATACAATATTAGCATAAAAACAGACATTTGAAGTGTAACACAAAAAAATTGTTAAATAAAAACCAAGTTGAACCTCAGACAAGACTTGGCTTCAGAAATGAGAAACAATAAACAAGAAATTACTATATCATGGTAAATCATAAGTCTGAAAAAATAGAACCATCAAATGATAAAGTGTAAAGTAAAGAACTATCTGTGTGTATGTGATACCATCACGATCGAGAGTGAACACCCACTCAAATACCAACTATGTCTCCACAAGGTTTTTAAATGTGGAGATGTGATGCGAGGCGTTCCAGTATAGAAATGTATGGTAAGCCTTTTAGAAGTGTATAATTAAGTTATATATGTGTACACACGCACTCAAATATCATTTATAATCCCGAAAAATGATAGATAATCATAATACCACACATAAAATAATATATAGTTTATATTATTGATATAATATAGTAAGTTAACAAATCTCATAATTGAAATAATTAAAAATATTAAATATAAGCCAGCAGAGTTGCACACATAACGATAAAGTGTTCAAAGGCATAATCCTCGAGGCTTAAGGAGTAAGTGATCCAGGAGTATCCTTTTTTGGGAACTTGAGGTCTGGGATGGAGGTTTCTAATCCCTATGAGACAAGGAAAGTAATATCAAAATACTTTCCTATTAGGAGCAGGTTTCGGTTAAAACAAGAAAAACTCCTTGTGGGAAAAGAAAAGTATGACTTTCCTATTAGGAGCAGGGTGGCAGAGCCAGGAATTTGTGTGAGGCGAGGCACTATTTTTTTTCTTAATCAAATCAATAAACTCAAAAAAAAACTTGATATTTTAAAACTATATGTCTAAGTTATTGACACTGTCAATAATTAGTAACTTTTACATTGAAAATAAAATATGTAACAATTTCATTGCAACGGAATAATTTTAAACTTTTAAATACTATAACTAAATTTTTACGAAAACGCAAAGTGTCTCAAATGATTTGTGGAATCCAATTGAAATGAAGCTTACAATTGACCTAGTTTATACGTTAATTCCTAACACATATATTAGTCTAGTATAATAATGAATCATGTAAAACAGATATTCATAATCACTATTTTTTTAATGTAACCGTAACTATGGTGCTCTATCTGAAACAATACCATGAGTTGTATTATAAATAGTATTGATAATTGGGCCCACACTAAAAGATATAGGGTCAAAGCTTTTGTTTCTACAAAAAATGCCCCAACAGAACTTTGTTTTTACATAAGTGCCCCAGCCCATGACTATGTGGCTCTGCCCCTGATTAGGAGTAGGTTTTATTTGTTTGATTTGGACTTGTTTAGCCTATATATAGTGTCATTGTATGTAGATTACAGACATTCAGAAAATTCGCCTCTCAAAGAGTTTGTTCTTAAGAGAGTGTTGTAATCTTTGTAAGTTAATAAGATAGAAAATGTTGGAACAAATTGTTTTCTTCTTTTGTTTTTTCACATATACTCTCAATTGGCTACATATAAGTAAGCCTCGATGCCTTTGACGTTTTTTTTTAATGTATAAATTTTATTGAACAATACTTATGGTATTATAAAATGGTAAACTTAAAAGAATTAAGGTCTCGACACTAAAGAATCCCAATTAGCAATCAAATTCTCATAAATAAATAAATAAACCTTTGAAAGTCGAAAGATGCGACACCCAACCCCAAAGAGTGAAAAGAACCTCCACGCTCACCAACCTAACATTTGTTGCTTTGTCGCAAAACAACCTACCTATTACGTTCCTTCCATACCTCCAAAATACTTCACAAGGTAGTAACCTCCCAATCTCTTTTCCTTTAGAAGATAGATGGTTCGACATCTGAAAACTTCTTAGCAACGTCTCCACGCTACCATGCATCACCCAACTAACACCAAACATCCCACAAAAAATGCATTCATACTTTATAAACCCATCCACAATGCATTAGAAGATGAACTCAGCTTTCTGGAGCAATATGACAAAAGTTGCAACCCCATGAGCCAATTCTACCTTGAACGATAGCTTATTCCACAGAGCCATCCACATGAAGAAAAAAAAATTTAATCCAATTTTTCCATACCAAACTAGTTGGAAAATCTTGTATTCCTGGCAAATTATCAGTAGTCAATCTCGAAAAATAAGCACCAACCGAGATGCCTCTTTCTCTATCTTCCTCTCACTCCTATCTATCATTTTCTTGACCTAAAATAACACTCTCCAATGCATTTGGAAAAAAGGAAAACTCCTCTATCTCACCCACCGAAAAAGTGTCCCTACACAATTGAAAGTCCCAATGCAGATAGTCATTATCCTAACTACCAAAATCAGCCACTCGACCTTGCTCCCTCTCACACAAATGTGAAAAATCTAAGACAACTGTACTTCAATATTTCAACCACCCAAAACTTAACCTTATCTCCTTTTCCTAGTGACACTTCAACCCTTGTTAGATGTTGTTCTCCAAGTACTAGTACCATGTGAACCTCATGGATGTCTAGGGATCCAACTCGCTCCTACAGAATTATATTTTGCTCTAATCACCTGACATGTTGCTATTGGCCTTTGCTTTGAGGCGTAAGCCTCACATGTTTTTCAAAACAACGATCTCCACTTAACCTATGTAATAAAGTTGTCTTGGCACATTTTAACCTTGACTTGGCAACATCCTCTAGAGCCTTTACTAGTTAAGTTAAAAGGCCTTGGTGTTAGAAAAGTGTGAGTCCACATTTAAGAATTTCATTAGGAAGGCTTCTTAAACAGTGTGGTATAATCATTACAACCACCCCCGCCTAATAGTAATACCAATTGTAACATCCCACTCTACTATCACTAATATTGTTCCTACTTAACCACTATAAGTAGGATTTAGCTCAAACAATCATTCCACAAATTGGTACTACACTACGGTCGCACTTTGGGTGTGTTGAACTCGCCCAACCCGAGATTTAGGCAAAGTGGTAAACTAAGAAAACACTAGCACAGGTTCAGATTAGCCGTGGGCAACAATAAATAACTCAAAGTTTCAGTTGATGATGGGCAAAAGGATCGGATACCAACCCGACCAATCTAATAAACCAGGTTGACCAAACTAAATAATCAGGGCAACCTGATGAATTTTTTAAAAGTAATACTAGTGGAATTATAATACGAGGACCTTAAATAAATAAGGTCCTAAACTAACATAGTTCAACTAACAATCAAATTCTCAAAAAAAATCCTCTTGAAGACTATGGAACACCCATCCCCAAAAAAGTGATGAAAACCTCCATGATCACCGACCCAATATTCGATATTTTCCCTTATAGAAAAATATGGTTCGGTCATTCGGTGTCATCCAACTTAACATTTCTATAGTCCCATGCATCCCCCAGACCCCAACTAACACCAAACAAACCACTAAAATGCATCCATACATTGTAAACCCACCCACAATGCATAAGCATGTGAACTAAGCTCTATGACTTAATACCACCAAAACTACAAGTTAAAACCTTAAGAATGGGTTAGTCATGGCAACGTGGTGTTCAACTTGAAGTTGGGTTGGGCGGGAAATAGGAAAAATGTCCACATATTAGGTTGGTCACAAGAAGTCAAGAAGACCTTTCAACCTGCCAGCCTGCCCCACTTGCAACCCTAACCCGGACCAGTGACAACAACCCCCACAACCTTTAGGGTTCAGCAATTGAGTTGAGAGGCCTCAACGCAAGTGCAAATCCAAATTTAAGAATCTTTAGGACGACTTCCTATGTCGTGTTGGAGAATCCTGGTGCAACCATAAACTTAAATTAGGCACCTTTCAAGCACACCAAACCATCCTCTTCACGAAGATTCGAGGTATCAAAGAGGTTTGAGTGAGGATATGGGTCTCAATGTTGTGGAGAAAACTTATGAAAAGGATGACCTAGGGGAATGGAAGCTAGATTGAAATGTGCACCATATTTGGCTTTCGGGCTTTCAATTTCCAATTTGTTGCACCTTATTACAATTGAAAATCCAAAGGATAGCAACACTTTTCCAAATCAATGGATGAATGAAAACTGTAAAATGCTGTGATTGAGAAGATGCATCTCATAAAACATGTGCATCATGATTAATTCCAGAAGTTGTCCTAGTTACTGACTTACTGTTACACTCCCATGTCTTATATCCTTCTCACTCAAAGCAAATAAGCGAGGAGCATACCTCCTTGGTGAATGCCACCCAAAGCTTCATTTCTCTGTCTTGGTGAATTTGATTAGTCTCGGGTAATCTATTCTCATGCAATTTGCTCTTCGTTAGCTCCCCCAACTATTTGGTCAAGCATTGTTTTTTATAGGGTTGAGTTTGGTAATACATCTATCTGCTATATGCATTTTAAAATTCCTGGCAAGCTTGAATTCAGCTCATCAACAATGTTCACTTTGATGGAGGATTTTATTTATTTTTTTCCACATTTGTAAATTACCCGTTTAGAAACTTTGCTAGATTTATTTTTTTTATTAATCTATGGCTTTTGTAACCTTATCCATGGTGAAATTAGATCCTAGTGACTCATCCCTGTAGATGCTAATGGACATTTATGTCGACTTTTAAGTAATTACTTGCTATCACAATCATTCAAGATGAATGCCACAGTAAGTAACAGAACTAACTCATAGAGACGCTTTAGTTCTTGCATGCTGGGCATAGAAACCCATTATCTCCAATATACTCAGAAAATATTTCTTTTTTGACAACCATGGTCTGCAATCTATTCAGTGAGACACACACTATTCTGGTCATGAATTAGCTATTTCATATGCTCCTAAAATCTAGTACTTTAATATAATTTACATATACTAATTAAAAATTATAAATAAACAAATGCATTAGGCAAATGCTTCACTCATGCAGAGCAGTCGATCATGATAGTCCAAGTTGAAACGGAATGCTCTAGGAAGAAATACTATTGGAGATCTTATGAGTTTCAAGTCCTTCACCTTACAGAGAGTACACATGCAAACTTAGTCACGAGATGATTCAAGCTTTATTTAGACACTGCATTAAATGCATGGTCTCATTCATTTTCATATTTATAGATACTAAGAATGATCACTTGCGAGTTAGGAAAAGCATAGGTCATGTAGTCTATCCACATCAACACTACTATACCAACCCTTGAACCTAATTGTTCATCACTTATGATCACATTATAGCAATCTCTAGCCTTATTCATATACACTTACCTAGTTTGTTTCTGAGAAGAGTATGGTTGAATTGAAAAAGGAGAATGATTATGCTTAAATGAAAACATATCTGATGGTCACTGCGCTACTATAATTATCTGTTGTGGTTCATGAGGGCTAGAGACGCAGCACGCAGGTTTAATACCTTCTAAAATGCTCCTTTGTTTTCATCTTATGAATTTTGATATAACTGGGTTATTGGATAATATTAGTATATTAGTTATTAGCTAATAGGGCTTGATATATTAAATCCCATATTAAAGATTAGGGCATATTAGGGTTAGTTACTTGCCAAATAAGCTACTAAGCTTATAAATAAGGCTAGAGAATAGAGTTATGAGGGGTGATTGAAAGAACGAAAATTTAAGTATTTGTTTATTCGTTTGTTTCAAGGTTTATCTTAGTTTTGGGTTGAAGTAGATTACACTATTTGGTATCAGAGCCGAAGCGCTCCTATTATGTATGCCGACATAAACCAAATCCACAGAGTACGCAGAAACAAAAGCTTAGGAAATGAGTGAAAAAGAAAGATTTAGAGCCATAGAAGCTGAAAAGGAATAAAAGATGCGCCATAGAAAGGAAGATTGGTGAATCAAATTGGCAGAGATAGATCAGAAGCTCAATCACGAAAGACTCAAAAGATAAGAAGAATGGTTGAACAGATTGGCAGGGTTGCAGCAGTGGCTTCAGAAGGAAGTTTCCCAGATTGTGCAAGTGGAGGTGAAGAAAACCCAGCAACTCGAAAGCACGCTAACAAAACCAACCACCCAAGGAACCACCAAGCACCCGCGCGGAGCACTCGATGGCTCGCGACCCCTCTAACGGTGGCATAGTGAACCCAAACAGGTCAACCAGTCTTGTTAACCCTCCCCATCGCATGGCGCTGGAAAGCCAGCGCCAGAAACAACCCCAGCCATCTCCCCATCACATGGCACAAAACCGGGTTCAATATCATCGGCGGGATTTTCGAGTTGCCGGCAGCAAGATGGGATGTTTCACCGAAAAACTTGGTTCATCAAGCGAAAAACCCATCTCTCCATCATCAAGTATGCAACACTTAGCCCTGGTTCATCCCTGCAATTCCTTTGGGGCAGAAACAGATCGAGGAACTCATTTGGGGGAACAGTTCTTTGCACCTTAAAATCAGTGCATACCACCTCAGCCAATTGAATCCTCTTCTAATTAGCAGATTATTTGCAACCATTGAGAAGGCCATATACCACCACAAGTTGTTGATGTGAGTGATTTTAGTGATGAGATTATTCCCCGCCCGTGGACAGATTATTTACCACCGCAAGCCAGGGTTTGTGATCCAATTTGGAACACTTTCATCGTGAATTTTGAGAAAGGGTTTGCGCACAATATTCTAATCATGAAGTGGGTATCATGTGAGCTAAGGATTCATGTGGGATATTATTTTTGGGAGCAACATTTTGATTTGCTTCTTGGTCTGAGCAATTGCCAAGGGAAAGTCCAAGTTCGACTCTTAGTGGCGCATTTTTTGGAGCTATCATCTTCAAAGCTCGAGGACGAGCTTTTCGAAGTGGGGGAGGGTGATGTAATTGGGTTATTGGAAGTATTAGATAATATTAGTGTATTGGTTATTATTAATTGGGCTAGATATATTCGAGCTCATATTAAAGATTACGGCATATTAGGGTTTTTACTTGCCAAAGAAGCTACTAAGCTTATAAATAAGGCTTCAAAATAGAGTTTTGAGGGGTGACTGAATGAATGAAAATTTAATTATTTGTTTATCTTTTGTTTTAGGGTTTATCTTAGCTTTAGACATTTAGTTTAAGGTAGATTACACTAAATTTTGGCTGGCCTTCCCATTAAATTTTACGCAATCGTTCCTGTTGCTCCTACCAGAGGAGGTGGACCCCCATTTCCCTCTTTAGAGAGCCATTGCTCCTACCTGAGGAGGTGGTCCCCCACCTCCCTCATTAGAGAGCCAGACACCTTGTCCAGAAAACATCTCTTTGAACAATTATCTCTGTCCAAAAAAAGGAACAGCCCCTTTCCTTTGCAACATGAGACCACTAATGGCCCTTTTATCTCTCACACTTCAGGCTCTGGAAAAGATTCTTACAGTGAGTGGTGGGGTTTTGGGAACTTTGTCTACCTCTGGTGGACAAGGTCAAGGATTGCCTAATACCCATGAAGTGCTTGTGTTTGTCAGTGGAACTCGACCACTTGAGCTTCTCCTCCCCATGCATGAAAGGAGAGAAATGAGTACTCCCAAAGGTGCTGCTAAGCAGGATAAGAGTTGAGGATGAGACATATTTGGGCTTCTTTGTTGGATTGAAGCTTCCCTTCTTGGTTGTTAAAGAATGTCATGTTGAAGGCTTGGAAAATTAAAGGAAGTGTATTTCTCTTCAATGATGACTTGTTCTACTTCAACTTCTTTGTCGAAAGATGTAGAACTAGTGAGGAATCATATCAACAAGGTTCCATTGTGGGTTAGATGAGTCCTCAGCTACTGGACTGATTCGGGACACCCATATGCATGAACTTGGACACTGAACAAATCTCTAGTCTCTCCTATGCCAATAGAAATTGAAGCCTCAAAGCCTCTCCCTGACTCAAAGAAACACTCATATAAATAAGGAAAGAATTTTATGTTTTTGTTGAGCGTATTTAGAAACCTTCAGCAGGCTCTAAGAGTAATGCTTTTGGAACACTTAAAAGAAAATTTTGGAGAAGAAAAAAAACACTAAGCTCTTAAAGCGAGGAAATTATTGTTGGGGAGTACACAGATGCCATGACCCAGCTGCGAGGTTTATCCAACCGGGTACTTAAGCCAAAAAGGACACATTCCCGGAGTGATACACTCCAATTATTAATTGTCTCAGGCCACGCCTCCTATCCCACGTGGGACTGATTTCTTAAGATTGAATGGAGCCAACATGCACCAAAAATGTCCACCTTATTGAGATTCTAGCACAAACTCATTCTCGAGATTCACGTGTTGTCGTACCATGACACTCAAAACAAACTTACATGTTCAACACCGCTCCACCTGGAGCCATGTGTTCACTGCCCAAGTCATACACTACACCACTCTGCGTAGAGACGTACTATCATCTGCATGTCCAGCTCAGAACTTGCTTGGTTACCATCCCATCCTAACCATAAGCTCTAATACAATTGTTGGCACACTCAACGCTCCAGGGCCACTCTCATGGCAACGATAGTTTACCCAACTTAAACACTTGGGTGGAGAGATGGGTGTGAAATTTTATCCAACTGGACTCCAAAAGTCCTCGTTGATAGAGATGCACTCTCCACTTTATTAGTTATCACAGGCAACACCTTCTATTCCATTTCATTCTATTTACATAAGCTCAAATTGAGCCAAAACATCCCAGACTTATTACCCGATCATTAAGATAAGAGGAAGGCTAGCTATGGAACAAAAAGAGTCTCAAGATCAAGCTGGACAAGAAAAAATGCAGAAAGGGGCAGAGGAAGGCAAAATGGAAATGATTCAGTTTCGTATTGAGACGTATAAGAGAGGCCGTGGAAGGTTCTAAGTTCAAGAAAAATGCAAGCAAGGTATTAACGTGCAAGTGTCTGGAAGTACCAAGGAAGGTGGGCAGAGGATTTGAATACTTTATAACCCCTCCAAGGCATTTATGGAAATTTGATAGATAAGTGCCACCCTGAAGATGAGGTAAACCTAACCAATCTCAATTGCAATAAAGAGGATGAAGTGATGAACAAGGTAGTGGAGGGTGACTCTGGTGTTAGTAATGAAAACAAATGCAAAGAGAATGACGAAGAAAATGACAAATAAGAGGATGGAGGCAAGAAAGATGGAGATGGCATACAAGAAAATTGCTCCCAAATATGTTGACAAATAAACCCATAAACACTTGCAAACTTAGAAAAAGCATTCACCAAGTATCTAACATCAGGATAAGAACTGAAACATGGTGCATCCGAAACATGGAAACTCGAAGGGAATACTCAAATAGCAAACCATAAGAATCGCCATCCGTATTAATTGCAAACACAAAATACTAAAAACACATATGGAGCATAATTTCAACGAAGACTCAAAGTGCATTGAAAGAATTAGAAATTTCTGCAATAGATATAAAGCATCCATTAGAAGAATCTTAAATATTGAGACCATATTTAGCGCAGAGGTTAAGAAGAAACCTGAGTAGCAATACCAGCATGGTCAGTTCCAGGAATCCATAACGTAGGTTTTCCCTTCATGCGGTGGAATCTCACCATAATATCCTAAGAGAAACAGACCAGTGAACATTAATATTGGGAAAACATCATCGTAAAAAGTGACCACAAAGAGAAAAAGAACGCATACACATTAGAAAATATTTATGGAGCTCCAAGCTATTTATTAAATTGCAGATGATGAAATTTCACATTTTATCAAACAAGAGAGACCAGGAAAAAGGAAAATTGGATTTCAAATAAGAAATAGAAATAGGTCTTATCAGGCTCTATCTCTAAATTTTGACAACCCTTGTGAACATCATCACCTTAACGCATAGCTTGCTTCAACAAAACTCAAGAGACCCAATGTGATCAATCCCATGAAACACTGCAAACATAACCTCTGGATTGTAATGGATACATACATTCAGAGATTAATGAATCCCACACAACACTACAAACATAACCTCTTGAATGCAACGGACATATCTGCATTAATCGCGTACGAACCTTCCCAAATGATTAAGGTTATGAATGGTTTCCCTGGTGAAAGACCAGTTACATCAAAAACTCCAACCTTGAAATACCCTTCAATGGGAAACTCGGTTCAAGTACACCATCTTTGTCCACAAAAATGTGGAATAAGTAGGAAGAAAGTGCTCCATTGTTTCTTTCATGGTGATCATCGGGCCTAATAATAGAATTTCCAGCAAAAGCATAATGTCAATATACTTTTGGGTGACCGATGGACCACATGTTTCACGGTAGAATTTCCTAGCTTCTGTCGGAAAAGACCCATAATCTCCGCTCTTTGTAAAACAGAGGTACAACCATAGAGGTACGAAATTTTTCAAAAAGGAACCAAATATAGAGATGGGAAATTGGTTTAAAAGTTATCAGTGGGTTAGGATTCTCTCAACCCAAAACTGAAAGGAGGGGAGACTTGCGATGGTGACTGGGCACATGGAAGCACTGATGGCAGTGGCGAAACTTGCAACAATGGTGGCTCCGTGGGTGTTCTCAGCCTAAGTCATTTCCTTCTCTCCCATCATTCTTTCTTCTTGTTCAACTCTTTTTCCCTTCTTATGTTTTTCAAACGGAGGGTGATGAGGGAGGGACTTTGATCAAGCTCCTGAACACTAGATAAGGTCTCAAAGAATCTCTCCTTGGTTTTTTCACACAAAACTCGGATGGGAAAACAGACTGATACAAACACAGAAATAAAGCACACAAGATAAAAAACGGCAAAGAAAAAAAAAAAACTTCTTTCCTTAAGACATAGTTGCTTTGTACTTCATTGTAAAAAATTTCCATCGTTCCAAAGAGCAGTGTAGAAAAGCACCAGCTTTCTTGTTATTTGGTTATACATAAAAATAAAAATAAAAAAGGAGACAGTTATGATATGCCATTTTTTTTAAAGGAGACAATTATGATATGCCATTTTTTTAACAAATACAATGAACCCCAAGGTGATGTAAGTCTGTAACCACCACCCTAAAACTACGATATAATTCATCAAATTGCTAATCCACTCCACCCCCCCGCCCCCCAACACACAGACACAATGTCATTGTCCCAGTCAAACCCAACGATCACAATGCAAAAAATGAAAAACATATTTGATAATTAGTAATGATGATAACTCTAACGATATGATGCAATGCCAACAATAATAATTACAATAACAACATCAGTAATAACAATAACATGAAAGCATAAATATTAATAATAATAATAATAATCATTTGTAACTCATAGGGGGATTAAGCAATGTGGAATTATCACAGGCATGACTCGGTTGATTGTGAGGACATTCTTATTGGTCCTTCGGAGAAGCTTGATTTGACCAAGGATGAGATGTGTTTATTTGCTATGGAAGTGGGAGAAGAACTAAGGGAGGGGGATCCGAATGATGCAATCTGAATGTATCTCTTTCGAGCGCGCATGCTCAACTTTTTCGGGTAGAAGGGACCACATTTAATTGCACAAAAGCAATAACACAGCAGAAGAACATAACAAGTGTGAAGAAATATTTGCAGATTTTTTCTGCACTTGAGCCTTGGCAATTTATCGACCCTTTTTTATGAAACAAGAACCATATATTATATTGTTTTGATCACAAGGAACATAAAGATCCACCATGACAGAACTCAGCAACCCACCACATACTAACACCACCTATCAACCCAAATTACCCAAACCGGAAAGAGCAGAAAATTGTGATGTCAACTGTAATTGGATGGAGAACACTGGTACCTTTTGTATAGCATCTAGTACACTTATATTATAGAAAAATGGAAGTAGTATTGAAATAATAACAGGCAAAATAGTAACAATATTGGTTTTTCCAACCTCAAGAGTGACAAACATCGCATGTCCCATATGTAGTGATCCAGTGACATTTGGAGGCATGGATATCACAAAAGGATTGTCTCCATTATCAAGATTTGGCTTGAAATATCCTTGAGATTCCCACCTAAAGTCCAGCAATCACACATTAAAGATCAAAAGTGCATGTGAAGAAATGAGTAACAGTTGATATTCAAAAGGATACAAAGGGTTAATTTACGTTACTCCCGCAATATAAACATATATATAGACAATTAAGGATTCCCCCTCTCGCAGAACAAATGGTATTGCAGTCTCCCCCATACTAGAGGTCCACGTCCGTTGACCGCTAAATGCCTCATGTGCCTAATTTTAGTGACTAAATGCCCCTAAGGCAAATGAAAAACATAAAATCTCGAGATACAGATATATCAAAAAAATCAATGATATAAATTTAAATGTATCGTATCTCAAGAACACAAAAGGCGCAAAAAAAACACTCAGAAAACCCTTCATCCCTCTTGGTTCCTCTATCTCTCTTTGTGTCTCTCCTTCGATGTCTCTGCAATAGTGAAAATGCGCTTTCTGCCTTGAAGAATTCCGACGAGAGTTGCAACTACTCGGCGGTCTACCCCCAATCTTCTTGAACGTCTCTATTTTCTTCTCCTTCTATTATTTCTCACTCTCAGTCTCTGTCCTAAATCTTTAATTGCAGGTAACCGGTAACGGTTAGGTTTTTTTTTAATCCCTTAACCCCTCTCACCCCAAATGCCGCCGGTTGTAATCGACCCTGTGACCTAGTGATACCATCCGCCACTGAGCCATCACACATTTGGCAACGGTTAGGTTCAATGGTGTGGTGATGAGGATTTATTTTTATTATTATTATTTTTTTTTTTTTGGGGGGGGGGGGGGGGGGGGAGTTGGACAGATTGATTGGGGTTGGTGGAGGTGGGGTGTGGTGTGGTGTGGCTAGTTGGCTTAGGGGAGGTGGTGGTGAGGTCGATTGGGAGTGGGGAGGGACAACTTGGTTTAGGGATGGTCTAGCGAGCTTGATTTTGATGGTGGTGAGGTTGATTGTGGGTGGTGGGTTGGGTTGTGGATTGAAGAAGATGAATTGGTTCAGTTGGATGGTGTTGGAGATGGGGTTCAATTCTAGGTGTTGGAGGTGAAGTTGGTGTTGCAGAAGGGTGGATTGGAATTGAAGAAGATGAAGTTAGAGAAGACAGTGTTTTGATGAGGGTTTTTTAAACCGTTAAATGTGTCTCGAGATATTTTTTTTAGTTTCCTTAACAATTTGAACTACTAGTTTACCTCGACATACCTATTATCAATTGCTCGAGACCAAAATTTCAACCTCGGCCTTTGGATAGTTCGGTGGGATTTGGTCATCAAAATACGGCCAACTCGTGCCTTGAAGGTCAACAGATGTGAACCGCTGGTTTAGGAGGGAGACTGCAATACGAAAGATAGTGGGAAGAGATATTTGGGAGTATCATAAATTAATCAGGATATAAACCATATTATAGAGCTAAGCATAGCTTGACTAAAAGTTACTACCATTCAACAACCAAAATAATAACATAGTAACAACACAAGCACCATTTAGGGAAAAAATGATCAAGATTATCCCAACAGAATAGAGATTGTCTCACCCAAACAAAAAAAGCAACACATAACATAACTTTTGCATAAAACTGATGACAATAGGAAAGAAATTTTACATAGTAGTCTTTATTCCATTGAAAAAAAATAAAGAGAACATGGATGCACACCACCTCTGAACTTCACTAGGAAAATATCACTTGCTAAAATTTCCTCTACTTCGTAGCTAACTACATCCTTTGGTGAACTTTCATTACTCGAAACTACCTTATCAATGACTTCTCTACATTTAGAACTTATTATTAGTGTCACTAAATTTCATTTCATGTGTTTCTTCTAACCATGGAGGTATCTATGCTTTCGAGTTCAAAATCCTAGTATGATTTGAAATTGGGGTAATTCCTCTAAAATTGAGGTTGATAACAAGTTCCTCAACTGTAACTCAGTTCAAATGTAAAAAAATTTAAAACTTTGAAAAGTGAAATATACTACTAAAAGGCGTTGCATCGTTAAATAACTTCATATTTCTTCATCAAACTCGATGACTAAAAATACATGTTGTTGGGTCTTCAAATTCCTCAAGAAAAAATAACAAAAAGTTAACTCCCATTCCAAAATCCCAAAAAATTCAAGTTATCAAAGGGTTCTTACAAAGATCACATTTTGCGGAACCATATAATGTAGGTGAGTGGGTCTAGTCAAGTCTTTTTTCTAGTTTAACAAGCATAACACGTTCTTCAACAAACAAAAGAGAGTGAGTGATCGAAAGAGTACCAATTATATATCTTTTCCTCAGCTGTGAAGTCGAAAGTCTTCGCCTTCTCCGGAGAAGTAAATACACCCTCTTTTGATGTTGCCCCACCTGAAATACCAAAGTGAACAAAGTAAAACTTCAATAACATAAAAACATGAAAAATTTACCCACCAAAAGTTCAGATGAGACGCATTACTTGCAAGAAATCTAGGGTGGAAATGGTTGAAAGTCCAGTGGCGGACCTTGACTGTTCGAGTGTGTTTAGATAAGAAGATAGGGTTTAGTATGTGAACCGAGCGAGGAGAAAGTAGAGATGGGCGTGATAACGCCATTTTCGAGTTCAGAGTGAAAAAGAGAGTGATCGAAGATTTGGGAATTGTTGAAGAGAATCCCTTGCTGTGGTGAAGAAGGGGAGAGTGTTTGTTTTGGTGCCACAGAGAAGGAGAAGAGAGTAGATATAGTTGAGTGAGAGGGATAACGCGGGAGGAGTTGGTAGAAATGGGTTCAGCGCACCCCTTGTTTGCACCAGGCGAGTTATGGGGGGCAATTGTCAAGACACACAAGCATAAATTAAATAAATACATATAAATTAAATCCTGCAAAATTTACAATATAATTCGATAGCTAAGAAAGTATGAGTGACCTAATGGACTTCTTTTGACTTCTGATCACTTGGGTATGTTGAGAATGACAAATGCAATAAGTTTGACCTAGAAAACAAGTTTAGTTGTGCTTAATAAATAGGGAAAGCTCGTTTCAAAATTGTAGGCGCAATTGGTGATCAATTTGGTTGCAATCCTAGAGTTCAAGGATTTGAGTGACCAAGCAACTTCCTATTTTTTATGCAAGATAATGATAAACGGCGGGGAATAAGTGACTCAGGTATAATAAGGAAGACTAATGAAGGGTAAATAGTGGAATAAGTACAATACATACAAATAAAAATGATATTTAGTCTGAGCCTAATGATATGGCATAATGCACACTGAACTATTGATGAGGTAGATATAAGGAACGAAATGTAAAGTCGAATTGGTTTAGTCATAGCTCAAATGGGATTACTCAACTCAGTCATTTATTTGTGCTAAAAATAAATATATACTTAACATGACTACACATTATAATTAGACGTGGTGGGTTATAGCGGAAGAACACAGTCAGACCGATATAAAGATGTTTTATAATAAAAGTTGGGAAAATGGGATGGGTGTAGATGTTGAAATAGGCACTGGAATCGTGTATGTGCTTGTCCATAAGGTGGTGGAAACTGGTTAACCTAGCAACTTTGTGAATGAGCTTCAATGGAAAGGGATGGAAGGTGAGGATGAGATAAAATGGTGAATTTTTTGTAAATGGAGTGAAATAACCTTATGTACAAGACCTCGCTTGAGGGTTTGTGAAGATAAAAATTTATTATATAGATACATACAATTGTCGAAATTTAGTCAATTGTGAACTTTCAAGTTCTTAAGCTAATATTTTGTAGGGATTGTTCAATGATCTCATATTCGACAGGGATGGTAAGTTTTGGTACATCTCAGGTGGTAAGAAACTGGAACAATCCATATTTATTTTGAACCTAAATTACAACATGACTTACAAAGGCAAGCCTTTATTATTTGGTGAAGCGAAGTTTTTATAATTAATTAGAAAAGCCTATTAATCCTCGCAGAGATGCCTCTTAATCCTCGCTCTGTTAAAAAATTGTATGAAACCATGGAGTTAACCATAATGGTTGTGGTAGGGAGAGTCACCATAGAAAGGTAATAGTGAAAGTAACCTTTATCAATTACATGTGCCACTGGAGATGGATATCTCTTGATCCTTGTCTTTATTATGTGGTGAAGGGAAGTTTTATAACATTAGAATTCATGAGAGAAGTCTTTTGATCCTCGTTTTATACAAAAACTTATGAAATAGTGGAGGTAACCAATGATTATGGATCAATTCTTTGTTTTTTGTTTTTTATTTACCGATAGTTAGATCTAAAGTTATTAAGGAGAGTATGTGTTGGACATGTGGGGGCATAAGTGCATTGACTAGCAAAGACTTTGGTCTTTTGACCTTGACTAATAAAACGGCTCTTAGAGGTGCGAACTTTGTTTTAAACAAAACGTGGGGTCCACCCTAGTATGACTATGTTATGGGAGCATTTTCAAAAAAAAAAGATTTTTTTTAGTTTGGCCCTCACTAATTTATGTTTAATAGAGTCTGACCCTCATTTTCAAAACTAATTGAGTCTAATCTTCAAACTCAAGTTGATTGCCCGGGTCAATACTGGTAAAATATGTTGACTTCCATTAAATGTTTAAATTCTCATAAACCCCACAAATAGCCTCAATTTAAACGACATGTGCAAGGCACGTGCTAAGTTCAAAATTCATCCAATGGTTGATGATTATTGGAAAGATCAAAAGGAGATCCAGCAGTATCTGTTAAATAATAGGAAAATCAGTATAGAATATATTAGAAAAGTCACAATAGAATAAGAAGTCTTAGGTTTCATGTTTCCATGAGGTTAAGTCAGAGTTAGCTATATAAACTTGTATTCAGTCAAAGAATCAAATACAACAATTCAATACAATTCAATGAATATTTTCTTTTCATGGTATCAGAGCAATTTTCTTTGGAACTAAGCCTTGGCCGCAGAACGACGGAATCAAACCCTTCTCGTACCAACAAACTCTTTTCCTCTCCTTATTCCAGCCAACACAATCATCATCAACGACAAAACAATTGTCACAGCAACAACAACAACAAAAATATTCGTAGACCAATCACTGATCAATCCTCGTCAACATCATCGTTACTGATCAGTTCATCATCATCGTTGCAATCACTGATCAATCCAGTCCATCATCGTCGGAATCACCGATCAATCATCATCGATCAATTCATCATCATCACCGATCAATTCATCATCATCATCACCGATCAACAAACAGTCCATCATCAACAAGAATAAATTGAGACTCTCATCATCAACACAGAGCTTACCAATAACAAGAGAGCTTCCAACTCGCAACCAATGACAAAAGAGATCACAACAAATTTTCTCTCGATTGACTGGCGTGAAGAACACAAAGCTTACCAATTTGATAATCTTCACGAATTCAACAGAACTCTATCGTTTGCCCTCTCCACCATGAATCAGCAACTTCTTCAAATTCGTGAAGAGGCGTTTGAAAGGGAGAATAAGACTCTGCGATTATTGGCTGTGATTCGTGAATAGGCATTTTCCATCTCTTTGTGGTAATCAATATCTCCCCATGAGAAATCAAAACGAGCAACAGACATCCCAGTTTTGAGACAGCCAGAGATCACCTCTACAAATCTCGATTTTGGACCAAGCGTTCCAACAATTTTCGTCATTGCAGGGAAGAAATTATATTTGGATGGCTCGAGGATGGAAGCCATCATGATCGGCTCTTCCTTCTTCTTGGCTGTGATTCATGAAGAGGCGTTTGCTCTCCCCTTTTGCTGTGTTTGATTCAATCTGGTCTATGATTTACTCTCTTTGTTGTTGTTGGAAGGTGGTAAGAAAAAGACCACCACCTCTGATTTACTCTACCTTGAAGAAAAAGACCCTGTTAAAAAATAAAATAAATTTTTTTAAGGACCGGGCTATTAGCACCCCAGATTCCAGTCAAATCCACCAGTACAATACGTAGCCGTCGCCACCATGGGCGACAATACAAGCATTGGTTCCAACACCACCACATCACTATACAACAAGTCCAAGGCTCACAATATTGGTAATGACCTTTCTATTACAAAATTGACAGGTAAAGTACTATCTCTCAAATCTCATGACCCTCGTTCATCTTGGATCCTTGATAGGGGCACCACTAATCATATAGTTCATAACCCTCATTCACTCATCATTTCCAAACCCGTCCACAATCGAATTGAGCTTCCTGATGGTACACTTGTTGTTATTACACACATTGGCACCATAACTTTCTCTTATGTTTTTACCTTGCATGGTGTTCTTTGTGTTCCCTCTTTTAATCTTACTTTAATTTCCATTAGCAAACTCACAAAGCATTCTTTTTTTCTCACAGTTTTTCTCAACAATTCGTATCCGATACAGGACCTTCGTTCGGGGAAGATGATTGGGACAACAACTGAGCTTGATGGTTTGTACTACCTGGACGACACCACCACCACAACTTCCACCACTTGTCACATCACTCAAGACAACAACTCTGTGTTTTGGCACAACCGCCTATGTCACATTTCGGACTAAATTCTTCATCTTTTTCCTATATCTTTTCGCGATGCTAATACTTATGTTTCCAATAAATGTGTTATTTGTCCTTTGGTCAAACAAACTAGAAATAAATTTATTTCATCCCATATTTCGAGAACTACTCCATTTTCCTTATTACATGTTGACATTTGGGGAGGATATCACGTCGCTTCCCCTTCTGGAACGCGTTATTTTCTCACCATTGTTGATGATTATGCATGATGTACTTGAATTTATTTCATGAAACACAAGTCTGATGCACACATACTCTTAGGTGGGTGTATTGTATCTGGATTTTGTGGACAATTTAATAAATTCCATGGATTATGAAAATCCAAGTGTATTCAATTTGGATTTTAAAAAGTCCACAAAAGTCTAGGGGTATTCAATCAGGATTTTAAAAAGTCTTTCTGAAATCCACAAAGTCTAGGAGTATTCAATATGGATTTCAGAAAGTCCACAAAAGTTTTAGGGTATTCAAAATATCATTCATATTTATGGATTTGGAAAATCATGGATTCTCATGGATTTTGTAGTGTTAGGTATAAATAACAAAGTTCAATAGTTTGCCAGCTTCCATATCAAAGATTTCAACGTGAAAAAAAGTCTCCCTCACTCTTTTATCACATCTTCTTCTTATTATCTGTAACTAGTCTCTTCTCATTCTTCTTCTCATCAAGACTAGCCATTTTCATACCCTCTTCAACAAGTTGTGCCTCTGCAGACTCAAGGGTCGCCACCACAACAAAGTTAGGCCAATCCATCTGCATTCTCTCATGCTAAATCTCATATTTCCCTTATCCCAACTTTGTGTCGTACAAAGATGAGAGAAAATAACTTCCCTCTCTTTCTTTTCTACCTTTCCCTTTCTTTTCGATACAACTCCGTCTCATTTTTTTTTTATAGCATCAGTTTGGTATGTTTAATCTAACACCTTTACGCCAACTAGGAATGGGAAACGATGGGTACTCTCAGCATAGCAGTTATAGGGTTTTAGATTCCTAATGCGAAAGCCTAGCGACAAACTTCTATTAAGAAAATTCCAACGTATATTTTGTGCTCGCTAGGGGGTGAGGGTTATTAATAGGATGTGTTAGGTAATAAGCATGGTGGGGGGTATGTGTGGATATGGTAATTCTCAATGAACATTTATCAAAACTGGCAACTCCATACTTGGGTATTATAACTGGTTGTGGCAGGAGGTATATGATTTTGGATTATTTTCTAGGTTTTCATTCAAACTTAATTCCTACAATTACCTAATTTCATAAAGGTGCTTTGAAACTTATGCACTTATTGCCTGTCATGCCACATTGTCCCTCTAGAGCATCTGCGCACGATTGCTTTGACAACATTACCCTGGATCACTTGGGCACAAAGGGATGCATAAAGCTAATAAGCTATAGGCCATTTGGATTTTAAGTCATGTAGTTTGATACTTTTTTATATGCATAAGGCTAAATACTGTGTGTTTATTTCATTTTGCAAGTGATGATTTTTAATTTGGTTGTGTTGAATGATTTGATTTTGTTGAATGTTGGATTGCGATTTCATGTCATTACCTGCCTGGTTATCTTTTTTTTTGTCAGATACATGTCTTGTTCTCTAATGTCTAATATATTTGGTTTGTTAGAGGATATGTCATTACCAACTTCTTTTTATCTTACAAATAATTAGAAATCTGTAAAAGTCGTTCATACAAAGTCCGTGGATTTTCATAAATCTCTAGAGAGTCTGTAGCAAAAGTCTAAATCAGCAGAAGTCCGTGGACAATTTAAAGAGTCTGTGGACAATTTAAAGAGTCCGTGGACTTTTCAAATTATTTATCAATTCCATAAGAATCCATATACAATACACCCCTATTAATTTTATTCATTAATTAAGTTGAAAACCAAAATTTTTCCAAAATTCAAACCATTCGCAGTGATAATGTACTTGAATTTTTTCTCACTGGTTTTTATGCTTCAAAAGGCATTACGCATCAAACTTATTGTGTCTCTACGCCCCAACAAAACGGGGTGGGGAAACGCAAACATAAACATCTTTTGAATGTCGCTCATGCTATTTATTTCCAAGCACATCTCTCTATCATTTTTTGGGATAAGTAATTTTTACCGTTGCCCATCTCATTAATCGCACACCGTCCTCTGTTCTTAAAAGCAAAACGCCTTTTGAACTTATTTTTAACAAACCACCCACCTACTCTCCCCTTCAAGTATTTGGTTGTCTATGTTTCGCTTCCACGCACGCCCAACGTCCTAGCAAATTTGATGCTCGTTCTAGTCGATGTGTCTTTCTTGGATACCCTTACGGGCAAAAATGATACAAAGTCTATGATTTCACCCACAAAAAGGTCATTGTTTCTCATGATGTCATATTTCATGAGGAGACTTTTCCTTATTTTTCTGACAAAATGCAAAATCACCTCGCTGACCGGTCCGACACATTTTCCCGATCGGTTGCCCATGCTCCGTTTTTTTATCATCCAACGGTGTTTTTCTTTGACCGGTCTGACCACTCCCACCGACCGGCTGCCCAATCTGACGCCTCCGTCACCGACCAATCTGAAACCCGAAACCCCAACCCCAATAGGTCGCCCCTGCCCCTGTTCCACCCTTAGACCCTTTTTTCTCCCACCCCGCACCTCCACTCGTGCCACCCATGAACCATCTTATCTTCAACAACATCATCTTGATGCTCGATAGCCTTCCCGATCGTCCCACTTATCTGCTTCTACAGGTATTGTTTACCCCCTTTTTTATTTTCTTACCTATGACCATTTATCCACCTCTCACAATGCTTATGTCACTTATCTTTTTTTAGTCAAAGAACCCACCAGTTTTATGCAGGATCCAAAGTGGCGTCAGGCCATGAGAAGTGATATTGATGATCTGGAAACCAATAACACTTGGACTTTACAACCTCTTCTTCCTGACAAGCGTCCGGATGGTTGTAAATGGGTCTATAAGATCAAACTTAATCCAGATGGTAGTGTTAACACTACAAAGCCCGTATTGTGGCTAAATGATACAGTCAAGTTGAATGTATTGATTACAAAGAGACATTTGCTCATGTTGCTAAATTGGCTATTGTTCGTTTTCTCCTTGCTCTTGCAGCCACACAGGGTTGACATTTATGTCAACTTAATGTCAATAATGTTTTTCTTTATGATCTTTTTTAGCATGTGTACATGAGTATTTCTCCTGGATTCGGTCGAAAGAGGGAGGCGTGAGTATGCAAGTTGAACAAGTCTTTATATGGTCTCAGGCAAGCCTCGAGACAATGGTTCCTTAAGTTATCCTTTGCTCTCATATCAATAGGCTACAATCAGTCTAAGGCTGATTACTTATTATTCATCCGATCAAAGGGTAATAGCTTTACTGCAATTCTCATATTGTTGATGATGTAATTTTGGCAGGTAATGATCTCCAATACATTGAATAAACAAAGAAATTTTTTGCTACAAAGTTCAAACTCAAAGATTTAGGAAAATTGAAATATTTCCTTGACATTGAAGTCGCGAGGTCATCCAAAGAGATAGTTTTATCTCAACGAAAATATGCACTTGAAATATTGGAGGACACAGGGTATCTTGGAGCAAAGCCTTCACGTTATCCTATGGATCAAAACTTGTTGCTCACACATGATGATGGGGATTTACTACCAAATCCCGCAACGTACCGCAAGCTCGTTGGAAAGTTGATATACTCAACGATCACGAGACCAAATTTGGTTTATTTTGTACATGTCGTAAGTCAGTTTATGGACAAGCCCAGAATAACACATTTGGATGTTGCACACAAAGTCTTGAGGTATATCAAGGCTTCACCAAGACAAAGTATTTTTTTTCTTCCACCAACTCATTACAGTTGAAAGCTTATTGTGATGCAGATTGGGCTTGATGTAGAGATACTAGGGGATCCATTACGGGTTATTGTGTCATGCTTGGTGATTCACCAATTTCTTGGAAAGCTAAGAAACAAACTACAGTGACAAGTTCTACACCTGAAGCAGAATATAGGGCCATCATGTCTTTCACATGTTGTGAGTTAACCTGGTTGAGGTACATTCTTAATGATTTGCACATTAATCATCCTCAGGCAGCCATATTTTTTCGTGACAACAAGGTTGCACTCTATATTGCATCTAATCAGGTTTTTCATGAGCGAACGAAGCATATCGAGATTGATTGCCATTTGATTAGAGAAAATATACAAAAGGGTACTATTCAGACTAAGCATGTTGGAACACTACACCAATTGGCAGATTTGTTCACTAAAGCTTTTAGCACTTATCAATTTGATAATCTTCTTAGCAAGTTGGATGTTACAAACATACCCTCCAACTTGAGGGGGAGTGTTAAATAATGGGAAAGTCTAGAATATGTTAGGAAAGTCAGAATAGAATAAGAAGTCTTAGGTTTATTGTTTCCACAAGGTTAGGTCAGAATTAGCTATATAAGCTTGTATTCAGTAAATGAATCAAATACAACAATTCAATACAATTTTATGAATATTTTATTTTATAGTAAAGTATGTTGACTTCTATTGAATGTTTAAAATCTCATAAACCCCACAAATATCCTCGATTTAAACGACATGTGCAAGGCACATGCTAAGTTCAAAATCCATCCAATGGTTGATGATTATTGGGAAGATCAAAAGGAGATCCAACGATGTCCTCTCATCTCCTTCGCCCTCATTAAACCAACCCAACATTTGAACGTCGTCATCATCTCAAAATACAACTACTACCACTACCCCTCTTCCTCCATATCTCATTTCCTCTCCCCTCCCTTTCACCCATTTCCTGTTTTCTCTATTTTCTTTTTCAGCATTTGAGGTCCTTTGGAAATTCCTCCATACACACACAATAACCTCACACCACAAGGATTTCTAGCTTCACAAAGAACATCTGCAATCTACTATAAGAAACCAATGTCAATATTAGTTAAATAGTTAATATATTCATCTAATTGAGTATCATAAAAACTTAAGGGTTTATATAGCTAAGGTCCTCAACCTCGTAATCTATGATCTCCAACAAATTGGTTTACATGGTAGACAACTCATGATAGCTTTGCAGTGGCTTAAAGTATTGGTTATCGAATAACCATAGCAGAGTCCTTATCGGTTACAATTGTTAACTTGAGAAGAAAAGGAATAGCACTGCAGGGAAAATATGTTTCATGCAACCAACGGGATTAACTAAAATAATACATTGGGCATTAAAACCTAAACATGCCTATTGACAATCACCTCAAACAAGCTTTTGGTGTAAAGAAACATAAATCACAACTCACAAGGACACAAACATATGCAATTTTCACATTTCTCTTAGAAAAGAGAAAAAAACATGAAAAAGAATATAAGATGAGGAGATGAGAAAACATGAAAAAGAGAAAGCGGAAAAGGAAATGAGATAGGGAGGAAGAAAGGGAGTGGCAATAGCTGTATTTTGGGATGACGACAACATTCAAATGCTGGGTTGGTTTGATGAGGGTAGGGGTGGGCATCCCATCCCGCGATCCCGTTCCCGTCCCGATTCCGTCCCGTCTCGTCCCAATTTTTTCGGGTCTTAATGGGATTGAATAATTCCATCCCGTCCCGATCTAGAATGGGATGGGATGGGATGAAGATTTTCAATCCCGCCAATCCCGTCCCGAGCTAATATTTATTATTAATATTTTTATTTATTTATTTTAAAATTGCAATATTAGTGTAATTTAAGAAAAATGAATTTAGTTGAAATCAGTGTAATTGATATTAGTCTATATCTACAACTACTTGATATTGGTTTATTTCTAGAATTCTAAATTAATTATTTAATTGCAAACCCTTTAAAACTCAAAATGGGATTGCTAACTACATTGGAGAATTTTATTTCGTGTCAAGACAATGAATTTAATGACTGTTTTTTTTAAAGCAATAATGAAACATTCTTCTTAGCACCCCAAATCTACTAATCCTTTTGTTCACTATTCGAAATAGTAGAGCAGGTCCAACATTTCCATTATACTGTCCACCTCTTAGTCATTCAAAACTCTGCAGAAATCTTAATTACAGGGTGAATTTCAGCTATCATTTATAGTAGTTTATTATGATGTTGCATACTCGATCTAAGACTATCATTTATGTGTAGTTCTACAAATTGCATTTGCCTCTTTTCAACTAAGCAAATTGGGTTTTGGGTAAGCAGTAATTTGTAAAAAAAAATGAGAGCACGCTGATCCCGTCCCGTCCCATCCCGTCCCGAACCCGTTTGGGATGGGATGGGACGAGGTCGGGATGAGTTTTTTCCCATCCCGTCCCGATCCCGTATGAACGGGATGGGATAGGGATGGGTCTATCTCGTCCCGTGCCCACCCCTAGATGAGGATGAAGGAGATGAGAGAACACCGTTGGATCTTCTTTTAATGTGTCTAATAATCGTCAACCATTGGATAGATTTAGGGATGGCAGTGGGGCGGATTTGAGCAAATCCATCCCCACTCCGTCAGGAATAGCAGATCCCCAAATCCGCCCTGCCAATTCGGTTATAATTTTAATTAAAAACCATAACCGCTCTGTATGGATTGGCGGATATCCACCCCGCCCCCCCAATCCGTTTATAGGTTTGCAGTTATGCTGTTGGGTTGCTGGTTCCCAGCTCCGATCCACCCCGCCATGTTGTTTTGGGCATGAAATTTTCTTATGCAATTTTTATCAAAGGAAAAAAAAATCCTAGTTCTAACCATTTCTTCAACAATCTCTGAGCTCTGAAAATGAATTGCTCCTAATGAAGAAGTCTATCAGGGCAAGATATGCATATCTTTCTATACAATGCGCACTTTTATACCATATTTAAATGCCAATAAAGCACTATCTGGCCTATGATTTGCATAGTCTGCTTGAATGATCATAGAGAGGACCTCAGAATCTAATATGATATTCTTATATCGCAAACCATCAAGTATGTGGTCAATGGCAACAAGGTTTCGCTTTGACAAGAAATTTAAGATAATCCCTCTATCCATGATCATTCGAGCATCATCAGAAGTGGATTTCCATTGAGATGGTTCTTCAACATTTATTCCTTCAAAAGAGAGATGGGGATTAACTTCCCTTAAAAGTTCATCACTTTCACCGGCAACTTTGAGTACTTTTAGTGCTTCCAGGTACATAGGACGCCGAAGTACAAGAGAATTCTCTTTCATGGTTGAGCGTCGAGTGAGAGTGTGAGATGAGAGGCTTGAGTCTGTGAGAGGCTTCGAGTACGAGCGTTGAGTGTCGAGCTTGGTTGAGAACTCGAGCGTTGAGTGAGAAACTGTGAGTCTGTGAGAGGCTTTGAGCTGCAGGGAGGGAGCAGTTGAGTGTTGTCGAGTGAGAATGTGAGATGAGAGTGAGAGATCTAATATAGGGTTTATTTCCCTTTATATAGTCCAATGGGTACTTTAGTAATTTCCCCGATTAAACGTATATCCGTGGGGCGGATATAGCCAAATCTGTATCTGCCCTGAATAAGAAATGGATACAGTTTGGATATCCATATCTGCCCCAACCTCCATACAACCTTAACCAAATTTGCCCTAAACGGGGCGAGTGGGGCGGATAACCGTGAAAATTTGCCCCACTGCCATCCCTAGATAGATTTTGGATATGTGCCCTGCACATGCTATTTAAGTCCCGCATTTTTGTGGATTTTGTGGGATGTTAAACCGTGAAGGAAAGTCAATGTATTTGACTAATATTGATGGGGACAGTCAATCAGGATTATAAGAAATTAATTTTTAAACTTGTACATAAACTTCTAAACTAGCAGAGTCAAAAAAAAAAAAAAAAAAACTACACGTGTAAATGGAACTAGGTTTTTTTAAGTTAGATTTTCGCGCCCATTTACAGTAAAAAAATTTCAACCAAAAGGAGATAGATTGACAAAGAAACAATTTGCTCTTCTCCTCCCTCAAAACTCTGAAATCACCATAAAAAAGCAAAGCAAAGCAAAGAAAAGATTGCTTGAATGGACGACAACACAGCAATCATCTCCAATTTCTGCAAAACCCTAGGTGCTTTCTGCAAACACCTTCAAAGCAGTTCCACCGCTCTCAAGGATTCTCTCGAAAGGCGCCCAATCCCTCTAGGTAAATTTAAAAAAAAAAAAAAACCGAACTCCCTCTCACAAATTTCCAATTCCAAGCTTCATCATTTACACAGTTTGTTTAACAAAACCCTAAACCCCCAATCTCACTCTCCTAATCTTGTTTTGCAGATTCAGCATCTTCGACTTTCATACAATGCATGAATCGCCGAGTTTCTACTGCAAGCAACGACCTCAACTTTCTGGAATCCATGGCGTGCGGGACCGTCTCGTTCGAAGAGCTTTTAGGTCACTGTAATGAAGTGTACAAGAAGAATCGGAGTGATCTAGTTGAACTTGAACATCATCTCAAGAACTACGGCTACGTTCCCACTGGTAAACATTGCACAATTACTTTTAACTTTAAGTTTTGAAACTTATAATGTTTGTGAATTTTCTTTTGATTTTTACTTAGAAATTAATATAGATGATGAGGAAGATGAGGTTTCGGGGTTGAAAATGCCAAGATGTGGAGATTTTGAGGATGAATTGGGTTTGCGGTATCCGTCTCATGTTCCACATTCTCTGCTATTCCTGGAACTAACTCGATTGCGAGGAAGTTTGAGGATGACTCTCTGTATCCTTTTCCATTTATTGTTTCTATTACGTTTTGCTTTCAACTAATTCAAGTACCCAAATGTGTTTTTATGATTTACGATGAAGTAATTTGGAATCACTTTTGAAGTAACTGCTGATGTGACAATTGCAATCGAAAAAATGTAAAAAACTGCATTCAAGTAAGGCTCCGCTTGGCAGACCATAAAATAATGCATTTTGCAAATTGATGCAAATGCATTAGTGTGCATATGCATTACTTTACGGATGCTTGGTAGAAAATTGATGCAACGCTATAGAGATAACCATCATGTAGTCAACAAATTAATTAATACCTTTTAGCAGCACTTAGAGTAATAATGCTGATTTATCATTTATGCTTGCTACTTGAAGTTCATAGTATTTGAGCTAGATGAACAGTTGCCCTTACCAAAAAAGAGGATCCAGGGTTCATTGATGGATGTGGAACGAGAAAAAGGATGCTGGTGGCAGGCTAGGTTGGTTAGGTGTTAAGGTTCAAATGATGATAGGGTTAGGATGATGATGGTCAGATGGTCAAGGAAGTGCACTAGATGGGTTTAGGGCCTATTGAGGATGTAGAGGAAGAGGAGGCGTGTCAGAGGACCTCCTCAGGCCTGAGACATGCCAAAGGAGAAGGAGAATCTTTCTGGCTTCTCTAAGGAGTAACCATGACGTGAATGAAAAGAAGGGTGGGAATTAAAATTCCTAAAATTATTTACTTAAAACAGCAAAGAGCACGGCTAAGACCAATGGTCAGTTAGGTGATGATATTTCCAGGGGATTAACAACAATTTTGATCAGCTCAGACTATTCACAGGTCTCAGTGGGTTTGTACATGTCTTTTTAGCAATCGATAATTAAGGTTATGTTTGAGTTATGTGAATGAAGAATCGCATGCAATGGGTATTAGCATGGTTCTTGTGCTCTTTTAACATTCATAAGATGTGATGAGTCTCTGAGCTTACAAAGCCTCGGTCTCTCGGATGTGTGCCTTGCAACTATAGCCTTTGAAGGTAGGTGTGAACTTCTCGTGGTGCCTAAATCTGCTATGCTCTTTGTAGTTGTCAATAAGCTGTGGTGCTATGTTCTTTAGTTCTCAACTAAATTTTTGTTTTCTCACTCATTTATGCATGTGGAATGTGGATGTTGCTATCATTATAGTTAATGGTGATGATATCAATATTTCTCCTTTGCAAATGCCATCCAAGTAAGTTCATTTATAAATTTTGGTACGATAGTCATTTTAAATTCTAGAATTTGACTATTGTCTTTCTTTAGTTATAATGATGAATCACTACTGAGAAAAGAGGTAGCATATCCACCCAGATCAAAAGTTTGGGACTCAAAAGAAGGTACCTACCCCTATTCACTTGGTTCAACATGTTACTTCTGGTTGTCACTAGATACAAAGTGCTTCTTATGTAACTTGAATATCATCTATGTGATTATTATTCATGGAATGCAGACGAGAGTGCATGTGAACCTAAGGAAGTTGTGGCTACTAAAACCATGATAAGTATATCAAGGGATGGCTATGAGAATCTTCCTTCCTTTATGAAAAGCTTAGCATTGTGGTAGGTATGAATTTTCCCCTCCATTGCTGTCATTGTTTAGGTTGAAAAGTAGACACGATTATGAGAAATCAAAGATAGATCTTTAAATTTAGCATTTGGTGAACCAGGGCTTGGTTCACCATGTACATGAGTACACGACAAAACCACATGTTATGGACCTTAAATATATCAGTTGAAAATAGGGCCAAAAAAAAAAAATCCTACCTTATAGGCTTATAGTGATGAAGCCAATATATCAGTAATATAAACAAGTACAGGAGTTATGAGCTACATGGAAAATGAAAGGCAGTGTGGAAAAGGTCCTGTTAAGATGAAGGCATATAAATCTATCAAAAGCCAGACATGTACTAAGATGTGGAGAAGTAATGTGCAAAACCAAGTGCAATCTCCAATTATGTCATGGAGTTCCTAGATTGTAATTAATTGATACCACAAGGGGAAATGAAAATGGATATTCAAGTATCATCACCCATCAACCGATGTGTGTCTAGCTATGCAGTTAAAACGGATAACATACTCATAATGGTCCAGGAGCGTTATAGGTTATAATGAAATATTTTTTATATCCCACTAAGTATTAATGTATTATAGAGTAAAAAAAGTAAATCATGTTCATAACATTAAATTCAAAATCATCAAAATATTAATAAAAAACATCTTCCCTTCGTATGAGAATGAGATTGCAATAGAGAGTGAGATCGCAACAGAGAATGTGATCGACTCTTCGTCTTTTTCCCTTTTTTTTCTCGTTATCTGTCGATCAGCGACGGCGAGCTCTGTTCCTTCGTCTTTCTTCTGAGTCTAGGGTTCCGGTTCAGTCGAAAATGAAATGGGTGCATATATATATTTTAATGTATTAGAACAAAACGTTAAAACGACATTATTGAAAGAAAAAAAGTTATCTCAATAATGGTCGTTATATGAGAGCTATGATGCCAAAACGTGATAATGTCAAAACGTAACGGCTTACCCCCGTTAAGCGTTATATCGGGGTTATAACGATGTTTTAACTGCATAGGCGTCTAGAGAGGAATTTGTAAAGGGAGTTGATGTTGCTTTTCTTGCTTAGAGGATTTTGGATGACCAATAATATCCAACACCCCTTTCCTCCGTGTCAATAACTCGTACAAGTATAGCAGTTGGAGGATTTTGGTGGCATTTCCACTCACTTAGGTACTGGTACCTTGATATTTGAGATATTGTGTCCACTTTTCGGCCCAACTCTTAGAGCATTGATTCAAGAGTATATGACAAAATGAATGGTGTATTATATATGTCTTACTCTCAAGTCATATAGGATGAAAATCCACAATCATAACAAGGATGATGATTGGCAGTTGTCATAAAGTGAATCTTGGCAAATATATCTGAAGAAAGGAGAATCAATCCTTGTCGTGTGACCTTTTAATATGTATCCAATTACTTGGAATATCTCCTCAGATTGTGAAGTATTTATTTTGGTTTTGTTCCTGTCAGTACTTGGTAGCACATCACTATATGAAAGTATCAAACCTCTTGTCCCTGGCACCAAAGGTGTCACAATCAAGGAGGATATCCATAACAAGAAAAGCAATGGCCTAGTGCGAAAGGTAGATTATTAGCTTTTCCCTCATTGGTTATAGGTGCCAAAAGTGTAATCCAGCATGAAAAGAAAATTCCATATCTGTAAAAAGTGATAAAGTAATATGCTGCCACTTGTCATTGCCAAAAAACTTTCCACAATTGGATTCCTTCACATTGAATTTGGATCAGTGGAAATGCTGAGGACCGCTCACATCAGGATAAAACATATTCTCATTGAGCATTGTGTGTATTAGAATGTTTGTTTTTTCCTGCCATTGAGAAATATTTCACGCTTGTGGCTTGTGGCTCAACAGTGCGATATAATTACTTGTTTAACTGTGTCATTATCATAGTTATTTTGGATGCATGTAAGGGAAAAAAATGAAAAGGGATTGTTAAGGAAAGAAGAAATGGGGAATTGCAGAAAGAAAAAGGAAGGAAATTATTCATTTCATGGTGTCAGTAGTGTTTCTGTCTAGCAAAAGATATCCTAAAGTTGATGCTTTTGTCCTTGAAGCATATCAAATAAACTGATGATGCTGTAGTAACAAATACCAATAAGAACAACCGATAATGAGTTTTATCATTAACAAAGTGGGTCATAGCTAGCCTATAAATAGAGGGATGCCCTGGCTGGCCACCTCAAGCAGAAGGCACTATACCTTGAGCATAACAGTGTGTAGAAGGTCCTTAGGTCATCTTCTCTCTTCAGGGATTGCTCTATCATTACAATGGGGGTTTTAAGCTCAGATCCGTTGGTTACTTGTATGGTACTGATTGTAAGAGATAATTAAAGATCTGGTTCAGGATTCTCAACACTGCCTGGCATAATAAAAAGGTTACTATCAATTCAAAGGGATAACTCTTCATTTGTCAGAAATTGCACAAACTGGAATCAGTGATATATATGCTCATCAATACTAATGGTCCAGAACGTCTTTCACCACTTGATCATATATTTGTTTTTCAGTTTTAATATTCTAACAGCTTTTTTAGACAGGTTGAATTCCATTGGTTTACACCTAGATACATTCTTGTATGCATGATGAACTCCATCGAAGGATGCACCCCAAAAATCTGTTAGAATAGATTTTACCTTTCAGATTTTGTTTTTTAATTCTATATTTTTTCTTCCCGATTTCCTATTTCCTAGGTTCCACCAAATCATTTGGCCATATCTGGACTATTCAGATTTTGGGTAATATACGAATTGGTTACTCCCTTTTCCTGAAAAAATGGTGTTACCATCCTCTATTTCATTGTCATTTGATCTCTATGGATGTCCAGTTTGGAGGATCGACCTTTCTATCAGAGTTTGAATCTTCTGCAGCTGGGATGGTTAACAAGTCTTTTTAAAATTTATAAATGTGAGATGACTTTATCAGCAATTCATTTAGGACAATCCTGCATTCTTGCTCATTGACTGTGAGGCCTTTGTGAATAGCATTAGGACAATGGTGACTTATTTTATTTTATTTTCTAACAGTTCTTCACATATAGTAATACCCCCATCCCCTTAATGTTAAATGCTACAACTTTTGCATTAAAGTTGGTAATGATGATTTCGACACTATCATTATTATTCTGATAACTACTATCATCTTTCACAAAACCTATGATTATCATATTGCAGGATTTGGTTGCAGTTGTTGAAAAAATGAACAACCCTGAACAGTCAAGACAGGTCAAAAGAGCGTAACTTATTTTACCAAGAGGAACTTGCATCTTTGGCTCTGGGTATGACCATAAAACATCTCTTTGTTTACTTCTCATAATATGTTTTTTCACCAATACATTCATTAGGTTAAAGATACGTAACTGCGGAAGTTTCAACGTTGATAAGAAGAGATAAATATGTGACCAAAACCTGCTGCCTTACCACTTGGCTACGTGCCATTTTTTTTAGAGAAGAATTATCGAATTGAAAACCTGCTGCTATAGTTTATAAGGTGTTGCAAATTTAGTGCGCCTTCTACAGAAATTCAAGTCCAGCCTGATACAAAGAAGTATATACCATCTGATAACTCTTCTTGTTTGTTAGAAGAGGTGCCTTAACACTGCATTGTAAGCATAGCATTTGTATTACATGATCAAGCTATGTTTAGTAGCTTTCCTCATGTATTGGGTTAAGAATTTTGCAATCTAAAATTGATATTCAGGTAAGAAGGTTGACCTTTGCATCATTTGTGACCCATACAGAATATAAATGGTTGATCCAACACCATTCAATTCTGAAATTTAAAATATTTCACCCACGAATAAAAAGGAATTTCAGTATTGAAATACATATCAAAATCTTAAGTTTCATATGATTACCACCAATTTGAATTATGTCAGTCATAGTTTAAAAGCCTTAGTTGTGTGAATGATTCAGTCAGTTTGTTAAAGTCAATTTTTTTTGGGTCAACATGATTGGATTTTCTTGCTCAACAGTTTCATTTGTCAACCACAGGTCAATAGTTTTCTAAAACTTTTTTTTCCCCTTAACCTCTCCCCGTCTCAAATGCGAGTAGGGTTTGAATCTTGGGCTTGTGATATCACCTGCTACAAGCATACCAACTGAAACTTTAAACCATATATCACCTTTTCATATAAAGGAGGATTTGAATTTGAAATTGTTGGGAGTGATTGTTCCTCCATCCAACTTTATTTATATCTTCTCTTGGCCATTGCAGCTGGAGTTTCTTCTTCTTACGGTTTATTACAGGGAATTTTTACCATGAAAGTGGGGATTATTCCAGGGCTCTGTCAAAGAAACAAGGCTATCTTGAAGAAATGATCGAAAGAACAAACTTGGCAACTAGATGCAAAACCACAACTGACGCAATATTTTTCCCCAGGAAATGATCAGTAATAAACAAGCTACATAGTCTCGAGGGATACAAAAAACTTACGAGTAGAGACCTTGTAGGGGCAGTTTGATTACTGCTAAGCAGAGCAGCTGTTCTTTACATGAAACTAGACAAAAAAAAACAAGACCATCGACTATAATACAAACCCACTCCCTAGAAACATCCATTGACCCTAAGAAAAGGGAACAGTGATGATGTCAGACACCTACATGTACTCTGTATACATTAGCAAATCCACTTATGTACTCCAAATTACAAAAGGAAATGAAGCTTGAAAGGCAGCAACCTCAGCTGAGGAGGGGCTTTGCAAAGCAACAGATGATAAAATCAAGAAGAAACCACACTGCATTCAGGGGAGGTCCCCCTTGACCTACTTAAAAGAAAGAATAAATAGACAACAAAATCAATACCCAAAACCTTCTGTAGACGCCACCGCAACCAAGTCTACCTTCCAAAGTTTTGCTCAATTTTCAGAATTCCATCTTACTAACTGCTGCCTATGACATTCATGGGGTGATGACTTTTTAGCCGCTGCTCCAGTGCAGGTTCATCAACCTTCAACTTAGTTGTAGATCTTTACAGGTTTCTCAAAGGTGTGACGATTCTGCCAAATTTGAGAAAAATGTTAACCCAACTGAGGCCATGGAATATCCAGATCATCTGAAAACTATTTAACAAACTGCAAACCAGTAAGCTAAAATGATTCCGAAGGGCACTTGAAGAAGGTGCAGGGAAGTTGAATGATGAAATGAGCATATATGTTTCAGTAGTAAATGGGCTGAAACATACAGGATTTCATACTTCTTTTTTAATTGGTGGTGATACCCAATTTGATAGCTTTTCTGTCAAACTACTTTAAATATTTCAACATGGAAAGATACCTGATTGGCCGAGTATGCCCTTTTCGGGGCATTGTCAGAGTGCTCCAATCCAAGGTACTGCTCCCAAGCTCCATAAACATCTCTCCTCTGATAACAAATGCATGTATAAAAAACAGTTCATTTGTTCAATCTGAATCCTAAAACAGCCAGATAAGACATGTGAAAGCTACAGATAGCACACCTGGAAACGGCTGGATACGATGTCTGAATCCTGAAGGTATTCAGGGCGACCCAACGACAAAAAAGCAAATTTCCACTGCACAGAAAACACAGAATCAGACTCCTATACATGATTACCTCTGAAAAAACTTCTTCCTTCTCTGATGACTGATCAAATAATTGAAATTTGATCACAGTCTGCGATATCTACTTTGTTCTAAAGGTGGTCTGCCAATTTCTACAAAACTTGAAATTTGTGACTTCTATTTATTTTCTTATTGTAGTTTGTCTATGCCAATTAGCATTTGTATAATTACCACTGCACACTTGAGATATACTTTGCAAGAATATATGACGTCAGTCACATCTATGAGTCTGACATATCCTCTATCTATCTACATATATTCAAGAATATATGAAGTCACTCATATCTATGAGTCTGAGATATCCTCTATTTATACATGTTTGAATATCATAAGGACATCACTCATCATAATACATGTACTGTAAATCATCTCTTCTCTAAACAACGCAAAAAAAGTCTAATTTCATAAATCTGAATTTGTGGGTTTGAGTTGAGTAAGACACTCAAAACCAGTACTAAAGTCTATGCAACATAGTAAAGCAGGGGTTTGACTGAAACAGAGTGTTTTGACAACAGTGCAGTGTCAAGTTCCAAGTGCTAACTACAGTGAAATACTGACTGAACAATGAATGCATTTAATTCACAGGATGAAACATGATTTCTCTACCACAATATGGAAGTACGCAAGCCATTCAACATTCCATCAGGTGAATGCATGATAACATGATAATTGATGGATTACAGATAACTTCATGACAAATTATTACATAAGAACGTACTTCCAGGGAAGAAAATTCAAGTTGATCTGCAATTGTGTAAACCAAAGAGATTAAGGTGTAACTAAGAGAGCTCTGACACTATGCAAAGTGATGGAAAAAACCTTAGAGAACTCCTCGTCTGGAACTTGCAGTTTTTTCTGTATGCGTGTTTTAACTTCAGCTAAAGTCTCTCCCTCGTGGATAATAAGGAAGAAGGGCTCTCCAAAATTCTGAATTTGCTGCTAAAACAAACCACATTTTTAGTGTTAATAATTGAAGTCAGTGGTATGCACCTTATCTGAACAACTTCAGATTCATAACTAATTTACCATTTGGTTTTGAGATGCATCTTTATTGAAATGGTACACATGGATCAAGCGGTCATGAGGACCAAGGTTTTTCTCTTCTTCTGGAATCTGAAAATGACGAGAGGACATGCATGGCCCCCACCAATTATTAACATCAAGATAATAGACAAAAAAAATCCTAAAAGATGGATTGGAAACAAATATGCAAATATTTAGCAGGTAGAACAAATCATGAAGAGTAGAAAAGTGAAATAACTTGCCTCCTCTGCACGCAATGTCCAATACTGATCATTAATGTTTTCAATCTTTTCAGTAACTGGAAAAATCTGCAAGGACGAAAACATGATCACAAAATAAACTAACTATCAAACAGGAATCATGGCAGCATGTTAACAGGAAGTAATTGTGCCTTTGACCATCACTGCAGCCTATAATAGTTTATCAACAATGGCCAAGTAATTTTTTTTCTTTAAATGAAAACTTTTGAGATTTGGAGGTCTTATGGTTAGTCAGGGAAGCCCTTCTAGGAACACCAAACCATCTATGACCAAAGAGATTGAAAATTTTCGATACCTTATAGATCTTGTGATAGAAAACTTCAAGCAATCTGAGTTCAGCATTTGGATGAGATAGCTCAACCTGTTTGGTGGAGGGAGAAAATAATAAGTACTTTTCATTAACGAGGAAATGCAAGGTAAATAATTCACAAAAGGCTAAAAACATGTATTTTTTCAAGTTCAAAGAGGAACGGCAAAGTATTTTCCATTAGCGATGATCAAATGTATGCCTTCCAAATGGATTTGAAAAGAGTGGCTCTGAACACACACACACACAAGTTACCTTGGTTTTCAAGTCTGCAATCACATCCCCCACAGTGCTTTGCTTCGGCAGCCTGATACTGTAGATGACAACCTAAAACAAAGAATCAAAGCTTTAGAAAGATAGAATCAACTTGGACATGGGTCATTGTTTGTTTGATCAAAATGGTAATCATGCTTACTTCATCCTTTGTGGCATGATGAAAAGCAACCTTTAAAGTTTTTAAACCTTGCAATTCTGGCAGAGGAATGTCCAATACCTCATAATATAAAATATCAGAACTCTGGAGAGCAGAAACACAAACAGATCCTCAGAATAAAAAATAAATTCTTAGTCAGTCAAATTATGCTATTGATTAGCCAAAAAAAATTAAAAGAATACATCAATAACACAGACAGCTACGTCAGGCAAAGAACTACCTGATTGTAGTGTACCAACATGTCTGACAAATGATCCACACCTCGGAACTTAATGGGCTGTGGTTTTGGTTGCTGAGAATAACAATTGTGAGAAGTAAGCCTGATTTTGGTTGGATCATCCAAACCAAGATGGCTTGCGACCTTCTCTACAACATCATCATATGTGAAATTTTTTGACCTTGAAATAGAGGGGAAATCAGTACATGCCACAAGAAAAAATACCTAAGAATTGTAAAATAACAATATATATAACAATAGAGGTGGCCACTCACAACTCTAGACAAAAATCATCCTCCTTAGGTTTCTCCAGCGATCGAAAATGGACAACCTACAAGCATCATATTATGTTAAAGTCTCATAAAAAAATGCAACATTTTCAACAAGGGGGGCCTAATGTTGCCTGGTAAAATACACAAATATATCATATAAATAAAAATTACAAGAAACTTAGTACTTATTGATTCCGACCAAATCATTCACTAGTTCATATATTCATGTATAATAGTTACTACCTGATCACAATTAAAAACTTGAAGTTTAGGTTTCTAAGAATAATTTTGATTGCTTCTATGCTTAAGTGTGTGTGTTATTTTTTTTTTGGGGGGGGGGGGGGGGGGGGGGGGGTCCAATGTTGCTGTATACCCTTGCGGCTAAGCGTGCCTTGAAAGGTTTTGGTAGGAGTTTTGAATGCTTGGATATATTATTTAATCGGCGATTAATATCTTCTCGCTAGTAGAGGATAACGATTTTTGAATTAATCGTTTGAATAATCCCTTGACCGAGTAATTGATCATTTCTAGCTGATTTACCCAGTGTAGTCAAGGCGATCGCCTAGGTGAGGCACGCCTTGAGGCGTTTTTAAAAAATTCCACCTGAAAGTGAGGCAATGCGGTGCAGTGAAATGAGGCGTCCGCCTCGAACCGAAAGCTGGTTATAATCAGTCCAATTGCAGCCCATTTGTAGCCTAATTACAGCAAAAAGAGGTTGCAACCCACTCTATAATAAGGTTTTATGTTTTTTGGTGTAATATTTGATCAATTTGATAAAAACAAGATAATACATTTTTAAGTTTTGATAAATTTGTCACACTTTTTATATTCTTTTGGGAGAAAACATACAATGTTTTGATCAATGTTGTTGTATACCCTTGTGGCTAAGCATGCCTTGAAAGGTTTTGGTAGGAGTTTTGAATGCTTGGCTATGTTATTTAATCGGCGATTAATCTCTTCTCGCTAGTAGAGAATAACGATTTTTTAATTAATCTTTTGAATAATTCCTTGACCGTGTAATTGATGATTCCTAGCTAATTTCATTTACCGATTAATCCCGTTTAGTTACCTTCAAAACTCACTAATTAATCGGTCCATCGCAATGTGTTATAAACAAATGGCAATGTGTTATAAACAAATGAGAAAAAATAAGTTAAAAAAATATTTACCTTAACCTCGTCAATACCTACCCATACGACAATACTAAGAGTGTGTGCACAAGCTAACGAGAGAGCAAAATGAATATAAAAATATGAAAAGTTAAGAGAATGACAAAAGGAATGACGAGCAAAACTTAATAATATGGATTCGCACTTATATCTGACATTGAATTCTTAATTTTGTTATAATTTGTCTTAAATTGTGATAAGTGTTATTTACTACTTCAATACACATTTAAGTTTTTTCTTCTTCTTTAAGTAAACATATTACTTAGGAGTCTAAGGAAAATATAGGCCGATTAATCTCATATCACTCTTTTAACCGATTTGGGTCCGATTAACGATTTAACAGCATGGATGCTTGGAGTGTGTTTTAGAATTTTTGAGAAATCTCCTGCTCTAACAACACTAAACTGTTGCTAAACGTGGAACATGTAAAGCCTACTTTGTGAAGCTATGAGGGTGTAACAAAGGGAAGACGAAGGGGTCTTATCAATGTAGTCAAGGTGACCGCCTAAACGCGCCTCAAGACGTTTTTACAGAATTCCACAAAGTGAGGCAATGCGGTGAAATGAGGCATCCGCCTCAAACCGCCTCACCGTCTCAGCCCCAAAATGGTTGCAACCAGCACAATTGCAGTAAAAAAATATTACAACCCCTCTATAATAGGGTTTTATCTTTCTTGGTGTATTATGTGATAAATTTGATAAAAACAAGATAATTTTTTTTTTTTAAAGTATTGATAAATTTGTCAAACTTTCTTTTTTATTATTTTTGGAGAAAACATATCCTGTTGTGATCAATCTTGATTTTTCATAGCATAGTTCAATGATTTTTATGCTTTTGGAATACAATAGTGATTATACTTGTGGACTATTACCAACAATTCCAACAATTTCTTGTAACAAATGCTCGATATTCTCAAGTTTCTATTATTTCAAGATCATTGATTTTTAATAATTTAGTACATGTTTGCAAGTTAATTGAAACTTATGTAGTGCATTTTTTTGCTATGCTATACAACTTTATTATATTTTTATTTTTATTTTTATTTTCGGTTGTTGTCACTTTTTGTACATATTGGCTTATGATACTTATCAAATACTGATATGTTTCAATTTATTATAAAAAAAATTTCAAAACTAAGGCGTCCGCTTCGCCTCACGCCTTGGGCATTTTCAGGCTCGTCCGCCTCGCCTTAACTACAATGGGTCTTATACAATCTTTTTCTATGAATGTTGGATACTTTGTCAGGTTTTCTCAAATTCGCTCCATGTACAATCCGATGTAAATAACGGTAAAAAACTGTTGAAAAGAAAACAAATAGACTTTAATCAGCGTGAGACAACTGTTGAAAAAGAGAGTTGCATATGTTGTCCCTGAGGAATGAGGCAGCCTCCAAGACTTGGCTCAAAGAAGTGAGACAGAACGTGGATCGGATTGTTGGGAAGAGCACTCATAAAAAGGAATTGGTATGGAAATACAACGCTTCCAAAATTTTCTGGTCAACTGGGACTTTTTTTTTTTTTACAGGATCAATAATCTCAAGGGGCATATAGTATTCTTTAATATAATACCATTGTTCAACCAATCACTTCAAAAAAAAATATCACAATTCAATTTAGTTGATATAGCTCAATCAAAATGAAAACTTGGCTGGAACCTTTACATGAGGTACATTGTAATCAAGTATCACGATAAAAAAAGAATTCATGTTACAAAACAAATAAGAAGATAAAACTAGAAAACATGGCAAATTATTAGTATCTAACTTAAGCATTCAAAAATATTATAACCGGTCAAGGTAAGTCCTAAAAAGTGAAAAAATGCATTTATGAGCTTTTTAAATCCCTTTATCACAAATTTCAGTAGAATACAAAAAACATGATAGGCATGCACCTACGGAACATCAAATTCCCATTTTTGAAATTTAGTAACATGTACCTGACGATTATGCACATATTCCAGAAAAAGAGGAACTTCGGGGTAACGGCAAAGTTCATCATTTTCAACAGTAGCTTTCTGGAAACATATAATGTCCCCATCTTCTAGCTGGAGAGAGATGGATGTTAGCCTATAGAAAATGACATTTAACAATGGCTGACCTAGATACCGAACAGCACACACCTGGCTGGCCCGGAAAGTGAGTTTCTTGTCAATATGTTCACACATTACACTTGGTTCAAACTTTATTTCCTGAACACCACAACAAAAAACATAAATCATGTGCTGTCAAGGACACTTACTAGTGTAAGTGCATAAAGTATAAACATGGACATATTAAATGAAGAGTAACTACAAAAAGGAACAAGGCAAAATATCAAAATATGAACTGATGGAGAACCTCATATAGTTCGATTTCTTCCTCAGGAGAGAAGCCAGCCATGTGGTTGAGCTTTGCAAGGATTTCAGCCGGCTTACCACTACCCTTGACAAAAAGTCTCCCTACATACCTGTTAACCAAAAAAAACCTTTCAAAATCATGTGTTGCTTATATATTAGGCAAAACACAAATAAGAAAAGAACTCGATCATACCGAAGTTCTTCTTTCTTAGGATCATAAAGTTTAAAGAAAAGCAGAATCTCTTCTTTTGTCTTATCCGGAGGAGGAAGAGGATTCAAATCCTGTGGGATGTGAAAGACATTAGTAATAAAAAGTAAAAAAATTCTAAACATACGGAAGACGCCAATAAGATGTGCAACAACACAGATAATTGGTACAACAATCATTACCGTCCCAAGCTCCACCTCTAAGAATAACTTCAGTTCGGCATTGTGAGCCTTATTTGATACTTCCCGTAATTGTCCAACCTAATATAGGAATACAAATATTGTTAAACTATGTAGAGGGCATATTTTCCAAGTTCCAGAGCACACAAGCAGGTGAATATGTAAACATAAATAGATTCTTTACCAAAGACTATACAAAGGCTTGTAAATTAATTGGGACAAATTTGTCCCAAGATTCAGTCAAAATCTTTCTAACACGTGTAAGACTATAAGTAGCCTTCAATTAATTGGGTCATTACCAAAGACCACATTCAATCCAACTAGTTAACATAAGATATACATCCAATCAGGTTTTAAGTTCCCATTAGTTTGCTCTTGATTGGTTTACCATGTTATAATGAACATATTAGGTCCAGTGACACGTTTCTCACGTGAATGATAAGAGAAGTCTCTTTCATGTGATTAAAGCTTCATAAAAGCATGCAAGAGCTTCATGTCCTTCGAGATTATATGAACTTTAGGACACCCTCACTTAGAGAGGAGTTTGTTTCTTTAAAAATAAACTTGTTTTATGTTGCACTATGTATCACCTTCATCTCTTAAATAAACTTTTAAATGATTTCAACTGGATTGAACTTTAGCCTAGAAAATCAGATTTTAGTACTTAATTGGTAAAACATGTGGGCGTGACAAAATAATAAGCCATGTCAACAAAAACTAGATTAACAATAATGACTTGTGTCAATTAGAAGAAAGAAGACTTCCTAACCAACTTTCTTATCCATTTCTATCTTTTCCAGTGTTGTTTCACTTCTGAGCTCGTGCAATATTGATGCAGGAGGGTTTCTAAGGTTCCTAATTTGCTCTCAAAGTTATTTACTAAATAACTTTTTTAGGAGTATTTTTAGTTTCCTTTTAGGATTAGGCTTTACTTTTTCTTTTAGGAATAAACTGCTTGTTATTTTAGTATTTAATTATATTTTTTTCTTTTAGTATTAGGCTGCTTATTATATTCAAGTTATTTGAGCACTATAAATAAAGTTTTTTCTCACTATTGTAGGATACTTTTTATTTGAATAATTTTAATTGAACATTAGAGTTGTTTCTCTGTGTTTTTGGGCGAATATGTTGTGTTATTTTTCCTGTGAATTATCTATTGAACTAGCCTGCAGAATAATCGTTATTCTGCCCGGCGTCAGTTGGTATCAGAGCTTTAACATCTTCTTGGGGTGAGATTTAATCAGTTTCTATGGTTGGTGGTCGTGATCGTCGCGGGCAGGTTCCGAATGAGAAAGTCCCATACCGTGATCGTAACGTTCAGAATGTGATGATTGAGGATTTACAGAGGCAAGTTACAGAGTTAACCCAGCGTCTAAAGGCGCAGGAACCTGCTTTCTAGGTCCAAGTTTTTAGTTGAGATTGAGCGTGGGGACATGGTCTATGCTCTATTACCTTGTGGGAATAGTACAGCAGACGCGAATCCAGATTTGCTAGCAGAGATGCAACAACTGCTAGAAGAGTTTTCTGACCTAATACCAGAGGATCTTCCTCCTGGGCTGCTGCCAAAGGATTCCGATAAAGCTGTTATGAACTCGATGACGAGTTCTTTCCAACTCGGGGCGACTTATGCAGGAGGGTTTCTAATTTGCTCTCAAAGTTATTTACTAAATAACTTATTTGTAATCTTTCAATTTAATTAGGAATATTTTTAGTTTCCTCTTAGGATTAGACTTTACTTTTTCTTTTAGGAATAAATTGCTTGTTATTTTAGCATTTGATTCTACTTTTTTCTTTTAGGAATAGACTGCTTATTATTCAAGTTATTTGAGCACCATAAATAGAGCTCTTCCTCACTATTGTAGGATACTTTTGATTTGAATAATTTTAATTGAACATTAGAGTTGTTTCTCTGTGTTTTTGAGTGAATCTGTTGTGTTATTTTCCCTGTGAATTATCTGTTGAACTAGCCTGCAGAATAATCGCTATTCTGTCTGGCGTCAAATATTATCTATATATCATAATGTTACAGCACAAAAGTATTCAAAATTTTACTGATTGCATTTCTTCCTGTTGTGTCAACGGCCGATTTGGACGATATGTATGGTTTTGCCGCTTTGCCCACAACCAAAAACGCTGAAACTGCACTGGTATACCGAACTCTTTGGCAACCTCCTCCTGCACATCATTTACAATCAGAGAAGCTAACATTAAGGGGGAAATCAATTAAAAAATCAGATATGCTCCAATGAAAACGAGGAGAGAGCTATGTAATAATGACACTTTTATCAATAAGAAAATATATTAAAAAAAAATCTGGGGTCGAACACGAATTGGACACTCTGGGACACTGTTTTAGATGATCGACTATTTCTCATATTTTAAAGGCTTCAATTCTTCATACATGTTACAAGTACTTCCTAAGTTATTAATAAATATGAAACAATATTGATAAACAAGTAAAAAATGAGTAAGAAAACAAATTCTAAATAAAAAAAGAAAAATGGTAATGTTCCTGCACTTCCGTATTCAGCTTTTAATCAACATGTCTGCGACATCATACATGTGCGGACACCAAGAGCTCATAAGACATATGAGCAAAATTTCTTGACAAAACATGATGACTGAGACCTACATTCAAAATCGGTAAATGTCCATCCAAGGAAAACTGTTGATCTCCCATGATCAATCTCAAAGGTCCAATCCATGGATTTTCTTAGTAGTTTTTAACTGTTGCAAACTATCTGATTTACTCTTTCACTAAGAAAGATCCTCCACATCCTCAGCTTCAATTCAACTTCCAGTTTCAATTCAACTATCTGATTTACTCTTTCAATTCAACAGGTTTAGCTATTATTGCCAATATTCTGACTAGCGACAAAAATTCCAGTGGTTTGAATCAAATAGAAAAACCACAATTTGAACTAAACCAATTGGTTCGAATCAAACTATAGCACAAATCTCTATAATAACTTCTTTTCATTTCTGTAAAAACCCTAGCTGCCAAACAAGTCTCATGCTTCCAAAACCAACAAGTTTGATGTCTCTCAAGTCGTGTGGTATCAACAGAAATTGAAAACCAGTAACAGGGCTAACAATAGTAGAAGTACAAAAACAAATCCAAGAAGAATGTCAGAAAGTTCTACCAAATAGGACTAGAGCCTACTCATGACATAAATGTCTAGCCAACAAATGCAACAGAAGCTCACTTCAGAAATAGATGACCACTTACAAGTAACAAGTATGAAGATGTAACTAAATCAATATCCTAAACCAGAGTAAGGATGGAAATTGATAAAGAACAGAGAAATCAATCATCTGGAAAACGCAAAATGAAAATGGTAACTAAATAGTGAAACAGCACCCAGATTATATACACCAAAAGCTATCAATATTCCAATATAAGAAATCAGATGCAATACAAAGTGATACCTTGAATATGTTGAAAGGCATTTGTTTCTGGATTCGGAAACTGCGAACTTTATCATGATCAACAAGATCGAAATATATATCTTTTCCAATCTGCTCAACAAGGTCTTCATCTCGTGCAACCTAAAGGTGTCCAAAAACAAGTTATGCTTCACTTATATACACATAACAAATATGGAAAAAAAGAATAAAAAAATAAAACGCGGGTAAAAAATAAACCTTTATGAAGGTATAAAGGTGTGCCTCTGCTTTTTCCTTTTTCTTATGCTCTTTTTCTTCTTGTTCTTTCTTCAACCTCATCTGTAGAGTGGAGACCATGGGTTAAGCTGAAATCTGTCCTAAGATATGGTTGGATTTGAATCAATCCTCCTACGAAAAGTATTTACCCTGAGATGTTCTGCAATGTCTTTCTCATCAACATTGCAAATTATTTTGTCTTTATCACTTTCACGTATATAAACGAGCATATATGCATTTGAATACTTTGTAAATTTAAACGGAGTGTTGTTGAAGCCAGGATTTGTTTGTGGTAACTGTAAGAGATAAGAATAAAAAGAAAAGAAAGAATGAAATATATGTTAGAATGAAATCATAGAAGAAAAAAATAAGTATAAAAAAAAGGCCCAAGGATGCATAGATTTTGCAACGACCACCTCTTCCTCCCCACCATACTGCTCCTCCAACGCCCTCTTTATATCTTCTTTGGTTACCCTTTCATCATCAAACTTAAACCTAAAATTAACAGATATCAGTACTAGACGATATTTGAACATTAACAAGTAGAATGCTGACATGAACAAGACCATCGTGACTCCTACCCGTGGAAAGAAGAGTTAATAGCCTAATATGAACTCTTCAAATTTTCATATACACAAAAATAATAACAGTCGTAATAATAATAAATTAATAATGATGTAATTAGAATATTAGTAATATTAGCAATAGTACTATTCTAAGCAGTATTCGAAATTCTAGTATTATTGCAATAGGGTGTCTAATTACAATTCTAATATTTGTTTCCTATTAGGTTTAGGGTTTGTTTTAGAAGTTAGGTTAGTTACAAATAAGGGTGTAGGTTATCCATTGTTAGTTGATTGATGAAAGAATATTTTATTTCTTAATTATTTTCCTTTATTTTATTGTTATGTTGAAAATTTTTGTTTATTTCAATTATTGTTTAGAATTGATATCAGAGCCGAACGATTCTTACTGTTTTGTTTGATTTGAAAAAAAAATCAAAGTAAGATAATTGAAGAAATAAGACTCCTGCAACTAGAGAAGACCATTGAAAGAGCAAATATGATATTCAAGAAAAGGTTGGATCGGATATTCGAGAAATACCTATCAGACAACACAAAGGCCATGGGACAAACCCAAACAGCACCACCGTCAGTGTCGCTACAGAAGCCCACGCCCTCCTTCACAGATGATCAAAAGCCTTAGTCAATCGCAATCCGGTCGACACCACCAACCAATTGTTTGATCGCCGCACCTCCAACCTCCACCGTTGCACAAATTGGCGGTGCAATCACTGGACAGTACGCCGTCCATGTTGAATGACTCGTTCCACACTCAATCTCTCACCACCTTCCCCTAATCGATCGACCCAATGCCCCCTTCATCTGCCCTTGATCGTCGACCCACAATTCAATCAATAGAAACCTCCCACTGCATCAAGAGATCGCTTAATAGACCAAGCCAATCCCATCGATCGTTTGACCTCGATCAATCTCCTCCTCCACCTGTACAAGTCGATCAACCTTACCAGATACCCAACCCCTTCGATCGACATCTCTCCTTCCCACGTCCTCAATCGAAACCCCTTCTCTCTACCCCGTTGACAACTCTCCTCAATCGATCCACTATTTCAGCTCCTAGCCACCCACGATCTCAACCCAAGTAGCAGCACTTTCCCACCCCAACAACCTACTCCCTGTTTCAATCAAATTGGGGAAGGGAGATTTTTTGTCCCAAGTTCTCTTCAGTCCCTGATCAAAAGTTTCTACATATGTCCTTTGGATATTCATCCTATCTTTCAGTACCACCACAAACTCTTGTTTCAGATCAGGTTATTTACCACCACCAGAAGTACACTTACCACTGCATGATAGATTTTCGGATCCAATTTAGGACAATTTTGATGCTATTTTCATAAATTTGCGCACACAACTGCTATTTTGAAATGAATCACCTTAAGCCATGGACTTCTGTACGGCTTTGTATTTGGTGGCTCCCTTTGGCTTTACGTGTTTGGGTTTAAAGCAACTATAAAGGAAAATGTTCGAGATTGACTTCTAGTTGGACACTTCACATTTTGTTGTTTGTGCTCTTATGACTTCCTTAACTTCAAGCTCGAGCACGAGCTTCATCAACCCGGGGAGGTTGATGTAATTAGAATATTTAGTAATATTAGCAATATTAGTATTCTAAGCAATATTAGGAATTCTAGTGTTATTGTAATATGATTTTCAATTACGACTCTAGTATTTGTTTCTTGCTAGGTTTAGGGTTTGTTTTAGAAATTAGGTTAGTTATAATAACAGCGTAGGTTGCCCATTATTAATTAGTTGATTGAAAGAATATTTCATTTCTTAGTTATTTCCCTTTATTGCATCCCTGATATTTCAAATTATTATGTTTATTTCGATTATCGCTCTTTTATTCTATCAAATAACAATAATAAATAAAATAAAAACCTTGCATGGACCAAAAATCAAAAGTTCCAAATGTAACACATACCACTGATCTGAGAGAGTTGGCCTAATAAAAGCATAGTAATGCCCACCATGCACCCCACCACTATGAACCAAAACACTGCAAGAATGCGGGGAGTTAGTAAGGAGGCAATGAATATATCACAAATATAGCATATCATCCAACAAGGAAATAATATTGAATAAATTATTTCTGCTTCGAATAAAAAAAGTACAAGTCCCAAAGGGATTCTACTTTCTCTCTAATTTTTCCTCTAACTTTTCCTCCTAGAGGAAAAAAGAAGTGAGTTATAAATCAAAAGCCCCATTTTCATGTGTGTTTTAAGAAAGAAACAAAACAAAAAAATAAAAGAAATTATGAAACTATTTTTTTCTCTTTTTTTTTCAAAGGATTCAAAGGGAAAAATACAAGGTTAACCAAACAAAATAAGCCGCCTATCAACTAAGTTCCAATTACATATAGGGAACCACAAGTCGCTATTCTCATGCTGGGGCTTGTTGAAGCCAAATGCTACGTAATTGCCTAAATTTCCATTATCAACCGATAGCATTAAGTATTTTGTTGCTGAATAAATGACTGTTGCTTTCATTTCACATACAAACAGATAGCATATGGAATGAGCTTTTTAATAGGCGAAAAGCATTGGAAACAACATTAGGGAAATTTATATATGTTAATTGTATATTTATTGATTATAGCATCCATCAGAAACAAATCTCACCAGTCTATGAACATAACCGAATAATAAAGGTGGTCAATAACCAACCAAAGAAATGTAAGATTCTATGAGGTAATTCAGTGATGTATTGCCACAAAAAGTGATTGAATCCAACTAGCAATGATAGTGACCTAATGATACCTGTGAAGCGTGTAAAGGTTGCGAACGCTCCTGTCCGCATCAGGTGATAAATATCTTCCATTTTCTCTGTCAAGGTCAAGTTGCAATGGAAACTCGTACCGGTCATTTATCTGTAGGGAGAAATAAGTGAATCATTGTGTACAAGGAAGAGATGCATACTAAAATTCACTTTTTTATTGGTGTTTAAAAACATATTTCATCAATCATTACGGCTCAATAGAAAGCACATGAACATCCCATTCTACTAATTGATCGAAAAAAATATTGCATGCATTCCTCGATGGCTCAGTGTGCAGCTATCAAAAAGAACACAATATCTTATAATCATATTCGCCATCTTGGACAATGAGACACTAGTATGTAGTCATAGGTGATGCCTAGGTGCCTCGTGATAAAATAATTTTTAAAATAATAATAATACATTGAACTTGATTGATTTTTTAAGCTTCGCTTGTTGAAGTCAACCCAACCTAGTAACTCAATTTGTGAAGTCAACTAGCAGCCTAATAGCTTGATTGATGACATGGACTAGTCCATAACTCAAACGGTGAAACTTTTTGAAGTTTAATTGGTGATATGGGGGTGAAGGTGGGGTATTTTTTAAGACATTCTTTCTCTTCTTGTATGTATGATTAGGTTCCATATTGTAAAGAACTATCAGTGGAAGATTTGTACTTGGGGGTGCATGGTGATTTTTCATCTCATTGTCACGCTCTTTTTCTATTAATAGAATTTTCTCCGTCTCATTAACCAAAAAAATGTTATGTCTTCTTTGACTTTTTTGATATTCCGAGTCAGCATCTTCGCTTCATTGTCCCTTTCAATTTCTTTTCAAGGTTGTGTGGTTAACGCCATATCAAGTGAAGTAATCTCCATCTCTCCGACTCAGCTCTCTGTCTCTCTCTCACATCTTCCCTCGCCCTTCATGCATTGTCCTGGCTAGACACCATTTTAAAATGAATCTTTATGGTATGCAAAAACCCTAAAATATTATGATATACTTGACATTTCAAGATATTATTAAAATGCAATATAAAGAACTTTTCCATCCTATCCTATCAGAAGACCTTGCATCAAATGCTAATCATCATTATCAATTGCAAAAGTGACCAACAAAGCTCGAGCATAATCAAGTACTATAAGGGGAAGAAACAATCATAATCCAATCCCATAAGCGAAATCATTTACCCACAAGTAAAAGTAACATGACAAAAAATGGAATGTTGACATATTCATGGAAAGTGTTCTCAAAGAAAAGCAATCTTTTTTCCCTTTTTTTCTTTTTGGTATTTGGAAAGGTGAACAGTCCACATTGGACGATTTTCGCTAAGTTTGACAAGACGGAGAAATTAACTGCATTTATCATAAAAACTTAAGCAGTTACCAACAATAAATCAATACATAAAAAAAATAAAGTCATGGATCAACTACTAACCTTTACCATCGTGTCTCTCATAAAATCATATTCAAACCGTTTCAGCTGAAGTTGAAGAACCGGAGGGAAGTCAATGAACAAGACACCCTTCTTAGCATCCTGAAAAGGTCATAAATCAGATCCTCTTTAATAACAGCTTCAAACAATCATTAAAAACATTGGTACAGTTACATCACATTTATCTATCCTTTGTTCCATTTTTAGAGAAAAGAACAAACTAAACCTTGTGGTGGTAAAACATCAAAGCACGTTTTATGCAGTTCAAGAGAATTAGTATTTTCCTTGCAATTATCTTTCCAATATTTTAAATGTATTTGGAGTTCTCTAGCAGTTTGATCCTACCCATGGTGTCCCCCCTCATGATCTCACAAAACCCTCACATTGAACAATGTTAAAGAAAATGATAGAGATTTTGGTCAAGGTCCACCTCATATTGGACAACGGTATCCCCCTCTTTTGGCCCAAATTCCTTTAGAGATTTGTGGTATAGTTGACTACCCAGGATCGCATCAACATAACATTGTTTTACTGTTAGTTGGGGATTGAAGAGTTAGCTTGATTTTGGAGAGGCTGTCTACGCTTGTTTCCTTTATTGTTTTTAGAAAATTTTCAGTAGGCATTCTCAGCCTACAAATTACTGGATTTGCACAAAATTTCTTTGGTAGTATAAATATTATTCTTTTATTGATCATAAGAGAAAAAAATAGTAATCCACACCCAATCAAAATATCACAGGCCAGATTATTGCAAAACAAAACCATCAGAAAATAAGGGGTTCAAAGCTTCTTCAGGGATGGGAGACATTTCAAGAAAATTTCTTTGAACTTGTTTTACTCTACCTTGAGGAAAAATTATTAGGGTCCACATGAGTTGTAAATTAGGTTTACAACTTAATTCAAGCATTCACATCATATGCATTCCCATGCTACCCCAACAAGGATAAAATATTTAAGTATTCACCAGCCATTTACTCAGGGAAACAAAGAAGTACTGACCTGTAAGCCATGCTGTTCAGCATGATATTTATTATCGCCCTCGAGTCGTTCAACTTCAACATACTTGTCAAAAGAAGCATAAACATCTCGGCAACCTTTTACATCGAGCTGCAGGTCTGCAAAATACAGGTACAAATTTCAGAATATCAAAGCCATTAAGATGTACACCAAGTTCCAACCATAGATTCAAGAGTTCAATCTTGAATATAAAATTAATACCATAAAATGATTCCTTTCTTGTAGACTTGTAATCCACATTGATGCATTCGATGTAGTTCATATGGTGCCCTTCAAACAATTGTTGTATCGTGCCCTCCACAACAGTTCCCTGACCATTAATAGGAATATTAAAATCACATTGATCGCTGGAAGTTCACTTAACCTATAATCACTAAGAAATTTCTCACAATACCTTCATTTTGTCTTCAAGCTTTTCACAAAGAACCCTATTCAGTTCCTGCACATCATGTTGCATAAAAGAATCATATGTATCCCACCCAAAGGATTTGGTAAGCTCTTTGGTTGCAACACTATTGTCACTGTACTGGAGCTTATAAAATAAGCTCTGCAGAGCTAGAGGTATACTTCCCGATGGCATATCATTCTCAGTTGTAGGCATATGATACACTGCCTGAAACACAGATTCCGACTTTATTTTGAGTTTTCTCTAGAGATTAAACTGAAAACACATGAAAAAAGCTAGAAAGAGGACCCTGGTACAGATACAAACCTTTCGAAAATAAGGGATATGGTACAGAGTTTGCAGAAGGGAGTTCATATAACACGTAGCACCCTGATTTTTTAGACCAACATAACCTGTTTCTTTTTTTGAATCATATGTCCAGTAGTCTACAACCCTACGAACAGCAACCTCTGCCTCAATTATACAAGTATCGTTCACAAGATATCCTCTTCCAGGGTCATACAGATCACTAAGAGGCATGAATGAAGTGAACCCCCAATCACTCTCCCGCGCATTGAATTGGTGTTGTGTGTCTACATAATTTAGAGCAGATGTAAGTATCACAAGGTCTAAAGGTTACCACCAATGGTAAAGTTAAAACATATTTCTTATCAATCAAAGAATTAAAGGAATCATTTCTGAGACAATGAAAGTTAAATACGCAACATGAACAAAATATCCACCTCGAAGGGCTTAATATTTTATAAGCGATGAATTAAACGCATGAAGAGACAGGAGTTAGTTAGGAGAAGAATCAAATATGGTCAACTATTTGTTGTGACTATAATCAGGGATTCCATCAACCACAGTATATTACTCAATTTATACTGTATGTCATACGAAGATTCTCCAGAAATAATTGGAAGTTAGAAGGTTCTCAGTCAAGAGGTCAAAATTAATGCTTTAACTAAAAATCGGTATACGTTATTAATTTAACAAAGGAACAACTAATGGGAGACAAGACAAAATCATCGCTTAATTAAACTAAGGACAAATGAGACTAACAAGAGAGTACCTTTTCTCACTGTGTACTTGTTATACACTTGATTGACAACGGCAAGACTGAACTGTGCATATCTACTCCAACCATATGGCAAACTTGCAGAGTCAGCAACATCTAGGTACATGGATAGGTGATCCACATTGTTCCCTTTCGGAAAAATCAGCACCCGCCTATCCAAAGCAATGTGGTTGTTGTTTATGATCAAATGAAACTATGAAGTTACAGTACGGAAAGGAAAACAAATATGCATACCATTTATATCCTCCTACGGTGAAAACGTCGGAGTAGTGCTTCTTAGTGTTTAACCTCGAAAAGCTTTCAATTGTCCACGTGAACCTCGATGTAGGAGGATCCTCCGCTGGCTGATTCTCCACTGCATTGGCAGGTTCCGCTTTCGCTTCTACTGATATATGAGAAAAACGTAGAAAAAATCAAAACCCTAATCCACCATGAACTCCGACATCACAATACAACAACAAATAAATAAAGTTGGATCAATTCGTAAACCATTAGCAAAAGTGTTGAAAAAACAGTAAACCCTAACCAGCACTTGTTTACCACTATACCTACTGACTTACAAAATCAGAAAACAAAAAAACAAGAAAATCAGGCGTATTGAAACACGTATAACAAACCGCAAATTCCGAATGGCATAAAAGGTTAGATTTTTTTCATCAATTAACAAAAAAATTTGTTTTTTTTTTTTGGGTAAAACTGATAAATGGCAAAAAGTAGCTACGAATCGTGAAAACCCTAACCAGAAGTAACTAGATTACAAGTAAACCCTGTAATTTTGTTCCATGATGAGTTGAAATTCGGGATCGATTGCATTAGTAGAGACTAAGCGACGGAAGCATAAAGTGAAAAAAAGGGATTGGCGAAGCGAGAGAGAGAGAGATTAGATTAGAACCTTCCATGGGCTGCGCAGCTTCAGTGAAATCAGAATGCGGAACCAACATCTCGTCTTCCTCCTGCTGCTGCAATTGCAAAATAAAGTGAGAAAAAGATGAATCGCATCACCATCGCTTTTACTTACCCTAAAAAATAAAGGAAAACAAGACGAACGACTATTAGGAATTGCGAAATCTCATTCGATTCGCGACTTGGAGAGTGGAACACCAAACCCTAATCTTACAATTAGTGATTTCGAGTGTTGAAAACAAGAGAGAGATGGGATTTGTGAAGAGATGATACGTACATCTAATGGTGGAGGAGTCATGACAGTCATGTATGGGTTGTGGTGGTGGTGGTGGAGATAGAGGGTTGTGTCGTCGTCGTGTGGTGGTGTTATGATGAGTTAGAACTTAGAACAAGGGAAGAAATGGAGAGGGGAAAGAGAGGGGAAAGAGAGGGAAAGAGACGAACAACCTCTGCGTCGAGACATCACCGAGAGTGGGAGAGAATGGCTTTAGTGAGAAAACAAGGGTCACTCTTCTCCTGGCCTCGGTTAGTGTTTCTTATTTAGGAATGGGGTTATCTTGGGGACTTTATTGGGTTGAGGCGTGACTTATTGAAATGGGGTGGTGAAACTTGTAACTTTACGCAGGAGAGTCGGCCCCTAGTACCAGCAGCGCCAAGAGAGACTCTCTAGCACGCTTTTAGGAGATAGGGTAATAAACATCCAAAAAAAAGGAACGGTGACTCCCGTTACTTGCGCAAGCTCTAAGAAACTCATCTTTTGCAAAATCTACTCTTATATTGAAGATAAAGGCTTGTTTTTTCTCCCCTTTTCACTACGGATCAAAGACGAAGACGGGACAAACTCTAGCTTGCTCCATCACAAATCGAGGAATCTCGCCTCTCTCATCACAGATCGAAGACGATAAATTTTGCTTTTGCTTCCCTTTTCACCTCGGATCGAAGACGAAGACGGTTTCTTCACCGAGATCGAAAAAATCTCCTTCACCGAGAACAGCTTCTCCATCTCAGATCGAAGAGCTCTGCTTCAAGGTACGTTTCAATGTATTTCTTCCCTAGGGTTAGAGGGTTTCTTCTCTAGGGTTTGATTAATAGATTTCCTTCATTTTCGTTCAATTTTTAGTTAACTCTTCAATTTGTTTCCATTTTTTTAAGACAATAAGAAGAAGCAAAGGCCAAAGGTCATTAATAACACTGGGGGAATTTCCAATTTTGCAGGGCTTTATCACCTGCGCCAATGTTGTAGAAAGGAATCTCTTAGCTGATATAGCAAAGATTGTCGAGAAGAACAACAAGATCTGTAGGAGCAAAGACGAGTGTCAAAGGATCATCACTGATGGGTTGGTGGGTCTTGGTTATAATTCTTCAATTTGCAAGTCTCACTGGGAGAAGACATGTTCTTATCCATATGGTGTTTTTAAATTTTTTGCTTTTTAATGCCCCTTTTGATTTGAATGAATTGAGTTTTTTGATGAAATGTTCTAATGGGTAATTTGATTTGGTATGTTTTGTTTTAGGGGAGTATGAGTATGTGGATGTGGTGATGGAGAAAGGGAAAGGTTGATTGTGGATGTTGAGTTCAAATCTGAGTTTGAGATTGCAAAATCGATTGGGAAATATAATTCAGTGTTGCAATCGCTCCTGGCCATCTTCGTGGACAAGGTGGATCAATTGAAGGAGATCATTTTGATTGTGTCCGATGCTGCAAAGCAAAGCATGAAGAAGAAAGGGATGCATTTTCCACCATGGAGGAAGGTGGAGTACACGAAGGCCAAATGGTTCTCCCTCTACACTAAAAAGGTCCAATCAACTGAAATCCCAATAACAATTGGCGAAGCCCCAATTCCAATTCAGCCAATTCAGATTAAAAAAGTTAGATGAATTCGATCAAAACAAAAGGGCTTTTTGGGTGAAATCTAGCTCATTGTGGAGAAGAAACTTGATTCGGGACCGGGAACTAATAAGACAAACCCAAGCAACCAGAGCAATCTTAAATTCATTTGGGGTAGATCGAAGAGCTTGCTTCAAGTTTTTGTTGCAGCTATATATTTCTATTTATTTTGTGTATTAATTTTGAATGAAAAATGCATTTGTTCAGGTTGAAAATGAATTTGTTCATGTTGAAAATGCATTGTTCATGTTATTACAAATTCAAAATATAGCAATAATTCAGTGAACTTTCAGCAGAATTTGCAGGTATAACAAATGAATATAGCATGCATTTGTTCAGGTTATTACAAATGAATTTGCAGCAGCTTTTTTGCAATCTGCTGCCACTGTATTGTAAGTTATATTGTAGAATGGAAGTAAGCCTTTTTTAGAAACAATTGCTCGATACTAGTGCATGTTTGCTAATAAATATTTTTGTTGATGTTTTGTAGTAACATACATTGTAAGGAATTATGATCGAATGTTTCCTTAGATTGTTGATGTTTGAATTACTGCTGCTATTGCTGTTTTGCTAATATTCAATGGATCAATGCATCTGATACAGCTTGATTGATGTATGTGATTAATTTGCAGTTGTTTTATATATTTGTTGTTGGTGTTTTGCTAATATTTAGGAACCTCAATATTGTCCATGCTTTATATATTTGGTTGGTGAATTATTATTTATTAAAAAAATTTGTTCGATCAAGCAGTATAAAGAAGTGTGGCTGCAGATTTCAGTTGAGAGGGATCCCACTAGATAATGACCATTGGATGTTGCAAGTGACATGTGGAACCCACAATCATCATTGATCAGACTCACTTGTTGGTCATTCGTTTGCTGGTAAATTGAATGGAGAGTAGTTGATATATGTGCAGAATATGGCGAAGTCGGGTGTAAACCCTCACCACATCTTGTCTCGGCTAAAACAGGTGTATCCAAATAATATCTCGAATTTGAAGCATATTTACAATGTAATTTGTCGGATAAAGATACTCCAACAAAAAGGCAGGATGACTTTGCAACATACTTTACATTGTTGAGGGAGCACAAGTACATAGAGTGACATACCGTTGATGAGGGGCCTATTTTGAGTGCATCGTAAATCTATTCAGTTGGCAAAGTGTTTTTCACAAGTAATGCATATAGATTTCACATATAAAACGAATCGCTATAGGATGTCGTTGTTTGAAATTGTTGGTGTGACGGCGATCGGAAAGACCTTCAATGTTGCATTTTGTTTTATGTGTTTCGAGAATGAAGAATCTTACGCTTGGGCATTGGAAAAACTTGCAGGAATTTTCGAGCCAGACAACTTGCCAAGCGTGTTGTGACTGATAGAGAATTGGGTTTTATCAAGGCTATTGAGCGAGTTTTTCCAAAGGCATGGGGACTATTGTGCACATGGCACATCAACACAAATGTTGAGAAAATCTACAAAAAACACTTGTGGAAAATGACCGGTGGGCCGAGTTTATAGATTCCTTTTCAGATTTGTATATCAAGTACATAAGAGAAACGGAACAAGGTCACAATTGAGTTTGATAGAAGATGGACATCATACCAAAAGTGTTTGGAATATGTCAGGACAGTTTGGTATCCCCAGAAGGAGTACTTTGTCAATGCATGGACCAATACATTTATGCATTTTGGCCAACGGACAATCGATCCAGTTGAAGGGGCACACTCGAAGTTGAAGCACTCGTTGGAAAATTCACAAGGTACATTTCTGAATGTATGGACAAAGATGCATGATATGATCGAAACCCAACTGGTAGAGATAGAATCATCATTTCAACAAAGTCTGACGAAGGTGAAGAATAAGCATATGTTCAGTTTATTTGGCAAACTTTATGGGTCGATGGTGTACAAAGATATTGATTTGACAATTTAGAAATTCGAAGGTGTAAAATGTGGGTAATTTATTTGTCAAGTGTGGTTGTGTGCTTTGAACCACTCATGGATTACCTTGTGCTCGTGAACTTGCAAGTTATTTAACTCCCACAAGACAAATTCTAGTACACACCATATACAAGTATTGGCTTCAACTTGGCACAACACCTATCCGTGAATGTGGGGATATGATTATAGACCCAGTGGTCGACGCCATTATGAATAAGCTTAATGATTCAACTCATGATCAGAAGTTGGTGATGAAGAGGAAGCTTCAAGAGTTGAGTTGCCCAGGTGACACTCTAATGATTGAACCATTAAGACTTGTGGCTGGCAAGGGGAGACCTAAAATGAAGAAGTTGTCTAAGCATGAGAGGTCGACAAAAAGGGCCCGATAAGGGATCCATCGGGTCACGAATACGCCATGACTCAAGAGGAACTAAAAGGCAAAAATAAGAAGTTGTCAAACAAAAATGAGAAGCCAAAAATTCGAAACAATAGATTGGTGAGTCAAATTTTGTCTTGGATACATGATTACATTGACAACATTGAACGTTCCAGGCGATGGAAATTGTGGATTTCGATGCATAGCCAAGTTCCTACATTATGTCGACGAAAGTGGTTGGAAACAGGTACGGAAAGACTTACTGATGAAGCTTGACAGTAATGAACAATTGTAGGTTGGAATGTGGCACGAGTTAGGGGTCAAGGTTGTCCAGGATGCTTTGCCAATTCCGAAAGGCCAGATGCGGATAGACAACAAAAATTGGTTTATGGACCTTGATATGTTAGAACTCGCAACGAGCCGTTACCAGTGTGTCTTTGTTTTATATGGGTACCAAAGCACAATCAATTTTTCATATCTTTACCTGGCACCACAGTTTGACGAAGGACGTGTTTGTTTCATGACACACCTTGCACAGAGTAGTCACCCATGACTTCCTTCTTCATATGCAACGCAAACCACCATTGCCTCCGATAGTACCACTTGGTTGTGTCACATATTTCCTGAATCAATCTCATTTAAGAGTAGTTTCGATGCCCAGCTCGCGATTGGTGCAACATTGGTGCTTTTGGTAGAAAAGTCACCGTTTTTTGTATTTACGGAAGACTTGTATGGTTCGAGTTTTTGTTAATATATTATATGGAATATGGCTCTATTTAGTTCAAATTTTTGTTTATGTTTGATGCGACAATGCGAAATCACAAAAAAAATTAGTTTGATGCTACAATAACATAAAATAATGTCAGAAAAAATTGAAGTAAAAATTGCAAAAATAAGGTTTGATGCGAAAATGCGACTTGTATGGAATTTACATAAATGATTAGTTTGGAAGACTTGTATGGTTTGAGTTTAGGTTTGATGCGACAATGCGACTAAACTTAAAAAAAATGTTAGAAAAATGTCAAAACTAGAGTTGGAGAAAAAAAATTCAGAAAGTTTGACTATTTGCTCGAACTAATGCGAACTATTAAAAAGCTTGTAGAGGTCCTGGCAAATTTTTTAAAAAACTCATAATGTTCTAAGCGAACAAGAAAAAATTTTGGAACTTTTTTTTTTCTATTTGCCTGAACAGACGAGGTTTTTGAAGAATCTTGCCTAGACCTCCACATGATTTTTCAAAAAAATTTCATTGGTCCAGGCGAACAGTAAAAAAAAATTGCAAATTTTTTTATTGTTCGCCTGAACCAATGCGAATTTTTTTTAAAAGTCTCGCATTGGTCAATGCGAACAGAGTAAATTTCTTAAAATTTTTTTGCAACTTGACATTTTGATCTTATTTCTGAAGTTTAGTCGCATTGTCGCATCAAACCTAAACTTGAACCATACAAGTCTTTCGAACTAATCATTTATGTGAATTCCATACAAGTCGCATTTGTTTATTTTTGACATTATTTTCTTACATGATTTTTTTCTGCAAGTTTTTGCTGCAAATTTTTTCATTGTCACATTTTAGTCGCATTGTTTATTTCTTTGTCAAATTTTTTCTGCCAATATTTTCATTTACCTAAGGTTTTTTTAGTACTTTGTTACAACAATATCCTTGCACAACACTAATTCATTGTAAAAATCTTAAAATATGAAAGCTTCTTAACAAATGGAACAATCAATATCGAAGAGAAGTAAAAACTTATAGATTGTTAACTAATATTTATGAAGTTTACAAAATGGAACAATTAATTTTGAAAATAGAACAAACAACACATTTATCTTTGCCTCCGAACATAGTGTCTTTGTTCTTGCCTCGATTTGCTTCTACACTCATTTCCTCCACAACCAATTTCACTACTTCAACACAGGGGCATACATCAGGCTCTTCTTCCTCTTGTTCCAACGTAACGGGCATAGACATTTCTTCTAGCAAATCCCGTACTCTATTTTGTCGTGTGAGCAATGTAACCCTGTCAAAATTCTCTCTTCTTCAATAGAGGCATTGACCACCTTAAGAGTCTGAGTAATGGCAATTTCTTGCAGGGAAACATTAGATGTTAGTGCAAATCATGTAAAATTTAGATATTTCATACGTGTAAAAATGTTTGTAATTACCCTATTGTTTGAAAAAAAAATGTCTTCTTAGGAGATGACTTCTCCTCTTGTTCGATGGTTGTACTTCAATAGTATGTTCGTGACAATGTCTCAGTAAGGGCAGATGGTTGTACGTACTAGAATGCTAGGGTGGCGGTGCAACAGTAATAAGGGAGGTGTACTAGCATGCTAGGGTGGGGTGAAACAAGAATAAGGGGGTCAAACCAGCTGAAAGAACGAAAGAGTATATATTTAAAAAAAAATGAATTTGAGATAAAATATATGGGAATAGGATAAGGAAGTAGGGTAATAAAGGGAGGAAGGGGAATTTGACAGAGAAAATGAGGTAAAGAGATAACAAGATGCCGAAACAAAGAACTTGCTAGCGCTTGTTCATTTTTTAGCAAACTTAAACAACTATCACCGATACATCATCCAACGCTTCTTTGATAGTCATAATTGATTGAAATCTATAAGTTTGGAAAGAGCGACATTTGAAACGACATTAAACGTAAACCAAATTTTATGTATACCACGAGGACTATATAAGTATTAAATTGTGGCACTTTAGGGAGTTCATTACAAAAAGGTAGGGAAGCATAATGAAAGTTCAACATCCCATATGGAACAACCACAACAATTTCTTGTTTGTCACAAATGAAGGTTTCCCTTATGTACATAAGGTTTTGGTATGGATGTCAACTAAATAAATGAAGAAACCACGAAGTTGAGAGAAAAATAAAATTTTACAACTGAAAAAATTTGAGACCTTAAACATCATCTAAAATCTCTCTAATAGTCATAATTGATTGAAATGTATAAATTTAGAGTTATGCTAGTGTCCCTAAACACAAACTTAAGTGTGCCACGAGCTTTGTGTAAATATTTAAAAGAGACATGACATGTGGCACATTAAATGTTGTCCGACTCTTCAAGTGAATTATAAATCTTAAAGTTCATACATACACCTGTACACTTTATAGATCAATGAAATGTACAAACTTATATATTTTTAGAATGAGTTACACACATTTAAACTGTATGCATTTGTACATATGCAAAACACCAAACGTACTTTTGTAACATTACATTATAACTAGCATGTCAAATATATGACGTTTGTAATGTTACAAAAAGGTAGGGAAGCATAATGAAAGTTCAACATCCCATATGGAACAACCACAACAATTTTTTGTTTGTCACAAATGAAGGTTTCCCTTATGTACATAAGGTTTTGGTATGGATGTCAACTAAATAAATGAAGAAACCACGAAGTTGAGAGAAAAATAAAATTTTACAACTGAAAAAATTTGAGCTCAATTGTAAGTACGTGCTGTGAATAAGATTAGTCTTTATTGTAATCTTTAACTTGTACACTTGCCATGCACTGATGTACATAGGGTATTTTCGTCATTCTTTGGGTCCAAATTGCATTTAGAACTATGGAGTCCACTTGTATGTACATTATAAAATAATAATAAAGTAATCTATTATGTAAACTAATGAATTTACATTAGTATACATATGCACTAGATTGCAATGCATTAGGCTACATGCACTTGGTAGTAATAAAGAAAATCAATATGCAAAGATTCAATGACTACTTTGTTTATCTACATCAGATGTAATGTTGGTGGTGGTAGTTGTAGCGTGTTAGTGTTTGTTGTAAAACTGGTGGTCGTGGCGATTATGTTATAGTTGTGGTGGTTGTGGTTGTGTCATGGTGGTTGAGAAAGTGACGGTGGTGGTGGCAACAATGGTTGTTTCGACATTGTGGCAATGATGGTGGCGGCGACAATGGTTGTGTTATGCGTCTTGGTGATTATGCAATTGTGGTTACAATGGTTGCACTAGTGGTGGTGGTGGTGGTGGTAGCAGTGGTTGTTTTATAATTGTCTTGGTGGTGGTTGTGCTACCGCAGTTGCAGTGATTATCCATGGTAGTTGTGGTAATGATAGCTGATGGGTCAAAAAATCATCATCTTGTGAGTTTGACCTGCAAAACAAATGTTAGACTGTAAATGGCCACTTTTTTGGTGGCCGAAGGAACTCCGATGCTTAAGTCAGCTAATATGTTTGAAGAATGAAGTAAATCTGGACGAAACAAAGTTAAAGTTGCATACCTATGTCGAATGTTCCCTTTACATTTTATAATGGTCGCGATTAATTTTTTGCGTGACTTAAGCATGTGAGGCGCGACGGAATGAGATGTTTATCGTAACAGTTTATTCCTTGATGGAGATGCGTTCGTGGAGGCGTAACTCCCTCCACGAATCTTTTTGGTGCAACGTTCATTTTCTTTACGAGAGAACTCGTGCCAGGCCTGGATTTGGGCTTTGAATAGTTCGGACCCGAATTTGGGCTTTGTTATATCTTCATATAGTGGGCTTTGTCTGGGCCTCTATGGTTGGCGTTAACCTTATTGGGTTTTACGAGCTGGTCCAATAGATGGGCGATAGATCCTCGCGATGAATGTTATCTGCCACGTGTATGATCACGATGATCGATCCATTTTGATGTATCATCAACTACCCCCCTTAGTTAGTGGGTATGCTGAGATGACCACGAACTTCGTGACGGTTTGTCTTTCAATTACATCATTGCTTTGTATTTAATATTGTCAGTAACTTTTTGCGGGTCGGTGTCTCGATTCTTTGCTTGCCCACATTTTTGGGATTTCATGTAGCCATCATATCCCGTACGTCGTTCCATGAGCAGTCCCTTCGTTGTTTGGCTCTATAAAAGAGGACCTGATGGGTTTGTTTTCCCTATTTACGTTATCTTTGAAATTAGGGTTCATTTCTTCCTTCGCATTCTTCGTTCTCTTTGCTATTCGATTCCTTAATGATGTCTGGTGGTGACAAATTAAGCGGTAAGTCGCTAGCTATTTGTGATACTCATTTTTCACCCAAGAAAGCTTATCAAGTGACACTGGACAACCTTCGTTCTTACTACAATTTGTCATCCAACCGAAAGATTATCTTGCTTAGACATAATGATAGTCTTTGTCATCCAAGGTCTTGGTATATTGCGCTATATACGTGCATGTTATATCCTGGCCTTCGATTTCCAGTTCCAGAGCTGTTTTGGGAGTATTTGGACTTCTTGAGCATTCCACCCGCTCAAATGGGTCCTGACAGTTGGAGAGTAATGGGTTTTTTTTATTACGCGAGGGCTATTTTGTCCGACATTCCTTTCACTGTGTGGGTTTTGCATTCGGTGGTTGGTCTAATGGTGACCAAGGATATCCGCTTCCTCCGTTCTCTTGTCTGCTTCGAGAACCTTAATGATGACATTCGTGATTAGTCAAGGTCTTAGTTTTATACTTCAGTTAACTCAGGCTACTTCCAACTGCGAGGTCATCTGATTTTTCGATCATTCCGAGTTTCCAACAAATAAAATAATCTTCTATTAACCGTTGCGGAGCAGAGGACCAGTGACTGATTTTTGAAGCTTCCCTGATTTCCTGTGAAGGCATTTATTTCTTAAGACATCCTGGATCGTAATGGTTTGTTACACTATGAACGAAATGGAACGGGTCTTGCTTATTGAAGTTCGTGCTGAGGATATTGCTATTCCTTCTACTCGTGCTGGCATTAGTGGTGCTAGCATTGATTGGGAAGTGAGTTCGGACAAGCGTGCTACGGATCTCGATGCTCCTGTGTCGTAGTTCCGGCTTCCAGAAAAAGGAAGCTTGCGGGCCCATTAGTCCATCGAGGCAATTGTCGGTAGATCATGGTCGGGTTCCAAGGAAGAAATGGCTTTCTACTTGTGGTTCAGCTCGGACTGCATCCCGTCCGAGTCTCAGTCAGGATGTTACAAAAAATACCTCTCGTCCAAGTCCTTCTTGCAAAGATGTCGTAAAAGAGGATCGTGTATCTCTTGAGGAGGCTGAGAAAATGAGGCTGGTATTGGAGAGGAGCGAGAAAGAGACTACTCGTCCGTTGGACGATAATGTAAATAGGATTTTTTCTGCCTATGATGTTTCGAACGTTGTTGAATTGTCTAACAATGATCCCCGGGCTATTGATGATAAAATGCTTCAGTTGGTAGTGGAACAGTCTAAAGAGGTTGTTGGTGGTGGTTAGAGTTTTGAGGTTCACTGTCCCCCATTCTCCTTTGATGCAGCCAGATTCATAGTTTATTCTCCTGCTCATTTGGACTCTCATGTTCCCGCCGCCATTACTAGTCCTGTTCCTGCTATGGTTGCTTTTCGCCGAGACGGTAAAAACGGTTTTTCTGTTGTCACTATTGTTCCTTCTGCCCTTTTGGCTATTGGGGGTGGTTCCTCAGTGCTTTCGAATTCTCGTGTTCTTCACCCACGAGTTGGGTGGATTGAGCCTAGCCCAAAAGATATCTGTATCAAGACGAATGACAAGTTTTGCTGGTTTACTCAGCTTGACGTGCAAGATGGTGTGCGCAGGTTGATAAATGAATGACACAAGCGATTAGTGGAAAGACCTTTGATAGGGATGGCAATGGTGTGGATTTTGGAAAATCCATCCCCGCCCCGCTCGGGACCGCGGATCCCCAAATCCGCTCTGATTATCCGTTTATCATAAATTTTAAAAACCATCCTCGTACCGGACGGATTGGCTAATATCCGCCCCGCCCCATTTAACCGTAATAATATTCTTATTTTTTAAATAAAAAAATTAAGAAGCAGATCTAAAAAGGACAAGAGGATCAATTACTGGTCTATTCTTAATGATCTAGAAGGATCAATTACAGAGATCTAGAAGGATCAATTACAGATAACAAGAATGATCAATTACAGATCTATGAGGAACAATTATAAATCTACGAGGAACAATTACAGATCCACTTAACCGTAATAATATTTTTACAAATTTACAAGGATCGATTACAGATCTACAAGGACAAGAGGCGGATCTATTTAGGTGATCAACGTCAAATCTACAAGGATAAATTGCAGATACAAGGATCAATTGCAAATCTACTAGAAGAATAGGCGGATCTGATGAAATCAGTGGTAGATCCTCAAAATATTGATCTTACCTTCTCATTTTCGCTACCCATGATCTTCTTTTGTTCTTAATCTCCTTTTACTTTGCAAATGGAACTACTAATTAACTCCAAATCACTAGCAACATATTCGATTGATACACAAAAAAATAAATAGATGGGTTGATTGATTTTTTTTTGGTAAATCTAAATGCTAAATCCCTTACTCAATGGCTCGTTTATGCTTGATGTTATTGATGTTGTAGCAAGACAAGATAGGGTAAAAGAGAGAATAGTGAAAAAATAGTTTCTGAATTATGCTTTGACGTTCTTGATGTTTGCAGCAAGACAAGATGGGGTCAAATAGAGAGAGAATGAAAAAAAATGAGTGGAGAGGAGGGAAAGACGTGGAGAGAGAGTGTGCGTGGAGGGATTTAAGGCTTTTGACAATTTAATAATTGAGAATATGAGAGAAAATATGAGGTAGACTTGGAGAGTTTGTACTCCTTAAGTATTGAAAGGCTAATAATGATGTTTGAATTTTTATTCACAAGGTTCACTCTATACATAAACGGATATCCGCGGGGCGGATATGGTCAAAACAGTGACGGATATGATTTTAAGACCCAAAACAGCCCCGAAATTGGTTAAGGAAAGTCCAATCCGCCCCTAACGGTTTGGGGCGGAACGGATATCAGCAAAAAATCACCGCATTGCCATCCTTAACCTTCGATGCCCATATTGGATCCATGTGATCACCTTGATTATGGTCTTGAGCAGGTAATAGACGAGATAAATCATCTTACCTATGCAGGGGTGATGGGCTCGGTCTATCGAGTCGCTTGTGATCAAGTGGTTTCTTTGGAGAGAAGATTAGCAACATTGTTACTGGTGTTTTCTCACGTTATTTCCCAATTTGACGTGTTGAGAGCGCAATGCACTGAGTCGAAGAAAACCGCCAGGGTTGCTCAAACTTCGTTGATTGAGGTGAAAAGTATGCGGGATAAATTTGTTGCTGAGCTTGAGTCCTTGAAAGCCAAATTGGATGGGGTTCGTGCCCGTCTACGTGATGTGGATAAGGAGTTATCCGCCGAGAAGGCAGCTTATGATGAGGCTTTTTGTGCTAAGATTGAACAATTTGTTAGTTGCGATATCGGTGAGAGGCGGGTGGAACAATTGACAGTTGCGCTCTACGAGGTCAAGGTAGATACTTCCATTATGCTTACCACTGCCAAGGGACGACATGTCGTGGCAAAAAATGAACTCGCTACTGCCAAGGACAAGTTTCGCATTGTCGAAGCCGAATATTGGAAGTGAGTTGTTGATGGGCGGGTTGAGCTTCTTGAATTTATCGAGGGGCTCAGCGTGCACTTATTCGGGTACTGCCACTTGGTTGATCAATCCTTCAAAGATGATGATGGTAAAGAAGTTGCCCCAGTGGTTGAAGAGCCATTGCTTCCTTTCCCTTCTAAAGAGAGACCTTCGCCCTCTCCCGTAGATAATGTAGATGATGTAGCTGATGATCCTGTGGTTGCCTCCAGTCTCAGTCGATTCAAAGTTTATTGTTTTTAAGTTGATTCGTTCGTCCAACTTTTACTTCGTTGGCTCGACATATGAGTCGACTCGAAGTTTACTGTGTTAAGTTGACTTGCTCGTCCAACTTTTACTTCATTGACTCGACGTCTCAGTCGACTAGAAGTTTACCGTGTTAAGTTGACTTGTTCATCCAACTTTTATTTCGTTGGCTTGACATCCCAGTCGACTCGAAGTTTACTGTGTTAAGTTGACCCGTTCATCCAACTTTTACTTCGTGGTTGATCAGACCAGAAGTTTTTATTATACATATCCGACTTTTGTCATGATTTCTTATTGCTAGGTATGTCGATTACTTTGTGTGGCTAATTTTTGATGCGTTTATCTTGTCGTCCACGCATAAAATGGGGATTCTGAATTTGCAATTTTATTGATATTCCCTTTCGGATGCTCTGACCAACTCTAACTGTTGAAGCTTTTTGGGTTGAAGAGCGATTTGCTTTGTCTTTTTTTGCTTGATTGATGTCGATCCTCGTATTAAATATTGATGTTTTTCTTGTTTTGTCCTCCTTTGCTTGGTTGATGACGATCCTAGTATTAAATATTGATATTTTTGTTGTTTCCGTATGCCTTTATTCGCCGTATTTGCTATGGGTTGTGCTTTACTCGTTCACCGTATATGTTGTCGTAGCTAATAGACTCGGGGTGTTTTTTTATCCGATAGCTAAGCATTGTTGATTTGTTTGATCATACTCACGTCAGCGCCAAATTGTCCAATCATGCTCACGTCAGCACTAAACTGTTTGATCATGCTCACATCAGCACAAATTATCCAGTCATGCTTATGTTAGCTCTGTGTTTGGTGTCAACTGCCGAGGTTCAGTCGAGTCCCTCGCTGTTAATTCTTTCATTGGTAATTCAGGTTGAACTTGCATCAGTCGGTAGGGTCCTTGAATTGTGTTAGTTGATTAGTGCAAACTCCTCCATGATCTATTTGGTAAATATGGCTTGTTTGGTTTCATAAGTACTCCTGTTTTGATATAAATCAGCTCGAGTAAGAGGTATCTCTGGCAGCTTCTTCTATTAGGTTGATTGTTTTGTTTCCTCCGGCCATGCAGTGTAGGGCGTATATTAGTTCTCTGGACTATTCTTTTGATCCCGTAGTGGTATCTGTTTTTTTCTTCCCTTTGAGTTGTTTGTTTGGCATTCCGATGAATTCGTCGAGTCATCCTTTCTGAGTCCAATGCTCGATTTCATCTTTTAAATTGTAGCAATCTTCGGTATCGTGCCCATGGTCCTTATGGAAGGAACAATATTTGCTTTTGTCTCTTCTTTCCGGGTCTCCTCTCATCCCGAGTGGCCAGTTGATGCCATCCCATTTTGCTATGTGCTTCAGTATATTGGCTCAGCTCATTTTCAAGGTTGTATATGGTTTGTATGTCTTTTTCATCACGCTTGTTACTCGCTCGTGTCAGGGTCGTGTTGACTGCAGCTTCTTGAAATCTTGCTGGTTTGAATTGGTTTTTTCGCCATTCCGATGCCTTTTCGGATGAATGTTATCCTCCCGTGTTCCGTCATCTCGCCTTCTCTCTTCCTTCCTTTCCCGTTTCCTCGAATGATTATCTCTTTATTGGTCATTTTTTCTCCTGGTTGCTTTCATCTCCTAAAGAGAAATGTATTTTTGGGTTGTTTTCAATAAGATCGCCATGCCTTTTGGAGGTTCTAGGTTGAGAGCATAAAAAATGGATATTTATTCAGTTTGATGATGAAGGTTGCGGCAGCTGTGTCGTCGTTGCATCCATCAATCATCTTCAGTTCATTGGTGAAACGAGTGACGTATTCCCGTATTTTCTCTTAGGGCTTTTACTTGATATGTCGAAGGTAATGTAGTAATTTCCTCATCCGTTGGCTTCCGATGAATCTGGTGATAAAAGAGGTGGCTAATGCCTAGAAGGAGTCTATTGATCTCGGCAGAATGAGCTTTTTCGGCATGGGAGTTTTCATGAGGGCGTCGGAGAATGGCGGCTTGGCTAATTCATATAGCACGTTGGGATTAGTGACCCCGATTCTGAATGTGATTTTAGTAATCGTTCGGTCGCACTGTGGAGTCTTGCCCTGAAGGAGTTCATTGCTCTCGCGGTTTCCCTGTAAGGGTTCTGTTGGAACTTCATCACTCCCTTGAGTCCGGTTGGTAGAGTTTTGTTGGGGCAGTGTTTGGACAAGATCAACTGATTAAATGCGCTCCTGGGTGAATTTTTCTAGCATATTCGTTATGTAGTCCATCTAGACCATAAACAGGTCTACCCGAGGATCTGTGGCAGCGTCACGGGATGTCTGGGTTGTCAGGGCTATTATATGTTGTGGATCTTGATTGTTGGGTGCCATTAGCTCGATGGTTTGGGCTGCGTCTTGAGCTGCTTGTGATCTGTAGGGTGTGTCATTTGTCCTAACAGCTTGTTGATCGTTTATCAAATTCTGGTGAACTTCGTCACTTTGGATCTTTTTTTAGAAAGGAAACTTGTCGTTCTTCATGGACAGCGCCAACCTGATGAGTCCAAAAATCGTCTTCCTGTGAATTTGACCTGCAAAACAAATGTTAGACTGCCAAGGACCATCTTTTTGGTGGCTGAAGGCACTCCGATGCTTAAGTCAGCTACTCTGTTTGAAGAAGGAAGTAAAGTTGGACAAAACTCAGTTAAAGTTGCATACCTGTGTCGAATGTTCCATTTACCTTTTTATAATGGTCGCGGTTAATTCTGTGCGTGACTTAAGCATATGAGGCGCGACATAATGAGATGTTTCTCGTAACAGTCTCCTCCTTGATGGAGATGCGTCCGTGGAGGGGTAACTCCCTCCACGACTCTTTTTTGGTGCAACGTTCATCTTCTTTATGAGAGAACTATTGTCCGGCCCAAATTTGGGCTTTGATTATATCTTCATATTGTGGGCTTTGTCTAGGCTTCTATGGTTGGCATGTATGGCTGCGATGATCGGTCCATTTTGATGTATCATCAATAGCGATGGCGATATGGTGGTTATGAAAGTAATGATGGTCGTGGTACGACATGAATGTAAAGGTTGTAGCGTGAAAGGTGGTGGTGGTAGTCGTTATGACTATGTTATGGTGGTTGTGGCAGTGGTTTGGTTATGGCAGGGTCGGCGGTGTTGGCGATGGTTGTGATGATTATGCTATAGTGGTGGTGGCGGTGGTGATTTTTATGGATTAGTGTTGCCATTGGTATGGTTATGGATTGTAAGGGTATGTCGACGATTATTGAAAATTTGAAATGGTGAGCTGACTCATGCAAAGTAATTTTGTGATTTTTTGCCCGTACTAGAATGCATATTTTAATAAAGAAACATGGAGGTTTAATAAATAAATACAATAACCAATTTTTACAAATTGATACCAAACACCAAACGTTGTGGGCAAATTTGTAAACAAATGCATTTACATTGGTTTACTAGATACCAAGCAGAGCCATAATGTCAAGAAGTCATGAGACGTAACTCAAAATTTCCCAAACTTATTTTGTTAGTATACATGATAAACACTAGTTAATATCATTTTTAGTATTCTTCTAATGGCATTTATAACATTATTCTTGGAAAATACATTATATTTTCTTCGTCTAGTTGCAAATTTCATATTTCAAGTAAGTTTACGCGTTTTCATATAATATCACAACTCTATTGCAACTCGATGAAGAATGAATGTTAACGTGCTTCAAAAAAATCCTCCAAATTTATATAGTTCTTGAATTTTATAATTATTGATGATACATCAAAATGAACCAATTATCACGACCATACACGTGGCATAAAGCCCCATCACGAGAATATAACTCCCGATCCATTGGGCCAACTCATAAAGCCTAAAAGGATTGAGGACAATTATCGAGGCCTGTGATATGCCCACATCTAATGAAGCATAAGCGGGACCCAAATCCAGGCCTAGACAAATCAAAGCCAAAATCCAAGTCTGTCACACGTTCTCTCATTAAGAGGAAGAACGTTGCACCAAGAAAGAGTCGTGGAAGGACCTACGCCTCCATGAACGAGTTTCCATTAAGGAGGAGACTGTTACAGAAGCATCTCCTTCCGTTGCGCCTCTCATGCTTAAGTCACACTGAAAGTTAACTACGACCATTATAAAAGGTAAAGGGAACTTTCGACAAAGTTATGCAATTTAAACTAAATTTTTGTCCAGATTTACTTCATTCTTCCAACAGAGTTACTGACTTAAGCATCGAAGTGCCTTCGGCCACCAAAAGGGTGGTCTTTGGTAGTCTAACAGTGGTTTTGCAGGTCAAACTCACAGGAGGACGATTTTTGGACGCTTTAGTTTGGCGCCATCCGTGGGGAACGACGAGTTTCATTTTTTCCTAAAAATAAGATTTAGTGACAAAGCTCATACAACTTGACAGAAGATCAATGTAGTACTTCGCAAATCTTCGGCTTGACAATGGCAGATACGACATGCTGCCCAATACTGATCCAAAGATAATCATCGAGACAATTATACCTACTGGCATAGAACTCCATTAGGTAACAGTTGAGACATCTTTGACGTCATGGGGAATCCCCTCGGATCCCTGAGTGGAGACGCTTATGGCTCAGATGGAAAGCATGATCGAAATGATAGATAAGATCATCGAGAACTTACAAATCAATAGCTTTCAAAAAGAAATCACTCGGCTTAAGAAACACCAGGCTAACAACAACTCCAAATGCAAGTAGGTAACGCCCAAATATAAAAGAACACTCTCGGTTTTAATAGCAAGTCGAAGCGAAATCCTCGAGGTGATGGCAAGAAAAGAAGATGTCAAATGGCCGCCAAAGGTGAGAGGAAATCCGGAGAAGCGGAACAAGGGCAGACACTATATCTTCCAATGACTATGACCATGATACTGAAGATTATCGTAGCCTAAGAGACGAGATCGAACACCATATCAGACAGGGACAACTCAAGGAGTTCGCCAAACTCAAGAATGAAAAAGTCGTTTCAAAGGAGCAAGCGAAGGAAACAATCTACATCTTGCATGGCACAAGAGGAGAAAATGAGCAATCCAACCGATCCAGAAAGCGCATAGTCAGGGATTTGCGCACAAAGATCAGATTCCAGGAACCATCCGCACAACGCGCAAAGACAATGCAAATGACTCTAACCTTCTCAAACAAGGATGCTAATGGAGTTAATTTCCCACACAACGATGCTTTAATGATTTCAGACATGATACCAAAATGGGAACTCAAGAGAGTATTGATCAATATCGACAGCTCAACAAACCTATTATGCCTAACAACTTTCAGAATGATGCAGTTCACCAAGTGATCAGTCTATGGTTGGATTCAGTGAGGAACAATGTAACCTGTTGGAAATGATCTGATTACCAGTCAAAGCAAGAAAACTAGGGAAGCAGCGAGTGCTACTGACATACTTTCTAGTCGTGGACGTTCCCGCTGCATACAATATGTTACTCGGGAGACCATGGATACACGAAAGGGGTGCAGTATCCTCCACAATGTACCAATGTGTGAAGTACCACACCAATAAATGCGTTGGAAGAATAAAAGGGGACCAACCAGCAGCTCGGGAGTGTATTTTGTTGCTATAAAAAACTTCACAAATAGCAATTACTGCAACGACTGGAAGAGTCGTCGTAGCAATTCGATGAAAGAAATTCAGATTCTCCAAACGATAACATGGCTCCAGCCAGTCCGCAAGATCGACCCAATACCGGCAGCCAAAAAAGAAACAGTCGAGGTATATTTAAACAGTTAAGCTAAAATGGCAGTCCGAACCGACACAAAAATCCAACCTGAACTTGCAATGAAGTTGATCCAACTGTTAAAAGATAACCAAGATGTTTTCGCGTGGACGATGAATGATATGGTGGGAATAGATCCATCTATCATTTTCAACAAATTACAAGTGAATCCAGACAAGAAATCGGTTAGACAAAAAAGAAGACCGGTGGCCCCGGAGCGCAATCAGGCGATAAACAAATAAGTACACCGACTACTCAACGCGGGAATGATAAGGGAAACTCACTATCTGGATTGGATGGCAAACATGGTGCTAGTAAAGAAAATGAATGGGAACTGGAGGGTGTGCGTGAATTACACCGTCTTAAATAAAGCATGTCCCAAGGACAACTTCCCACTCCCGCGAATAGACCAAATAATGGACGCAACTGCCGGGCACGAGATGTTGAGCTTCATGGATGCGTACTCCGGGTATAACCAAATACAAATGTACCCCCCCCCCCCCCCCGACAAAAAAAATATTTCATAATAGAAAATGGGACATACTGCTATCGAGTAATGTCGTTCGGGTTGAAGAACACAGGCGCAACGTATCAACGATTAGTAAACAGAATGCTCATAGATCATATCGACAAAACAATGGAGGTTTACATTGACAATATGCTCGTTAAAAGCTCGCACAGAACATACCATGTTGCGGACCTCGAGCAGGCTTTCGCACAACTTTGAAAGTATAAGATGAAGCTAAACCTAGATAAATGCACATTTGGAGTGGAATCAGGGAAGTTCCTCGGGTACATGGTCAACCAACGAGGAATTAAAGCCGATCCAAAGTAGATACAAACGCTCTCAATATACAGTCACCGACAAACATCAAAGGTGTTCAAAGTCTTAACGGGAGGATAACAACTCTAAATAGATTTATTTTCAGGTCATCAAACAAGTGTCTGCTTTTCTTCAATATCTTAAAGGGGAACGAGACATTCGAATGGAATGATGAATGCGAAAGACCCTTTCAAAACCTTAAGACATACATGGGAAGTACGAAGCTGTTGACAAAGCCAAACACAGGAGTAACATTGTATCTATATCTGTCTGTGTCTAATCACGCAGTTAGTTCAACACTAATACGAGAAAAAAAAGGTGTACAGAAACCAGTGTACTACATCAGCAAAACACTCGCAAATGCATAGATCAACTATCCGACTCTAGAGAAACTGGTGCTCGCTCTGATCGTGTCATCAAGGAAATTGCGACCATATTTTCAGGCACACCCAATCATGGTCATGACCGAACAACTGCTTCGATCAGTATTACACAAGCCAGACTTATCAGGAAAAATGATAAAATGGGCAATAGAACTCAGACAATTTGACATTATTTATGCCCCAAAACGCCTATCAAAGCTCAAGCATTAGCAGATTTCATCCCTGAGTTCACAGGAAGAAACAACCAACCCGAGGACAAGGAAAACAAAATAGAACAGCCTGAACCGATCCTTGAAGGATGGATCCTCCGTTGTGATGGGGCGTTTACCGAATCAGGAAGCGGAACCAAAATAATTTTATACAACTTGCAAGGTATCGCATTGGAAAAGGCAATAAAATTCAGTTTTGAAGCCTCCAATAATGAAGCTGAGTACGAAGCTGTGATAGCATGACTACAGTTAGCAAAACACCTGAGAAAAAGAGACATTAACATCTTTACGGATTTCAGGCTAGTGGTCAATCAACTAAGCGGCGAGTTCCAAGTGAAAGACGCTCGAATGAAAGCCTACCACCAGATAACCACAAAACTAATAGAAGGTTTTCGAAATGCCACCATCCGACAATATGCACGAGCAAAAAACAAAAGAGTAGACGGGATAGTTAAAGAGGCCTCAATGGCAATCCACTCGGCATGACACAAGGTAGCTCCATACTGGAAAATTAGCCGGAAGAAGCATGCACCGTAAATCAGGGTGTTAATTGGATGACTCCAATCCTAGAGTACTGCATTTTAAACAGAGATCTCCCAACAGACAAGATGGAAGCTAAGAAATTATGGAATCAGGCAGTCAGATATACAATGATAAATGACAAATTATACAAGAGGTCTGCCACAAACCCGTTGTTAAGATGCCTTACACCAAGAGATGCCAAATATGTCCTGGAGGAAATACACCACGGCACATGCGGGAATCACTGGGGGGGGGGGGGGGGAAACATTGGCCCATAAAGCTCTAACATTAGGGTATTACTGGCCAATGATGCAAGCGGACGCTAAGAAGTTAGTTCGTAGATGCACAAGTGCCAAAGATTTGCCCCGTACACTCACATGCCGGGAAAAAACCTGACTCCAACGAGCAGCCCATGGCCGTTCACACAATGAGGAATGGACATTGTAGGACCACTCCCAGCGTTCGACAAAAAAAAAATTCTTCTCGTAGCAGTAGATTACTTCACCAAATGGGTTGAAGTAGAACCCTTTATAAAAATAGGAGAAGTGCAAGTCGAGAAATTTCTCTGGAGAGACATCATTTGCAGATTCATAATCCCAATAGTAATCATTACGGACAAGGAGAAACAGTTCGAAGGAAAAAAGGGTCAAGGAGTTATAGGGTTGGCAGTGGGGCGGATTTTCACGGATATTCGCCCCACCCAATCCGTATGGGGCAGATTTGGATATGGTTGAATGGGTTTTCGAGGATCCAAACGGTATCCGTTGAATTTTCAGGGCGGATGCGGATTTGGCCATATCCGCCCCGCGGATATCCGTTTATATTGTTTATTTACTATAATACCCTTCGTCCCTTTAGTGAGTAAAAAACCCTAAAGGCTAAAGTAACTAAACCTAAGAAAAGAAAATGATCTGCCACACTCACTGCTCTCTCAGTCACTCCTTTCTTCCACCTCCAGACACAAAAAAGCACAGGGAGTGAAGTTGCGAATGGGTTCTACGATTCTCTGAACCACCCCAAGATCACATCACTAAGGTAATCAGGTAATGGCTCCTCTTTGCTCTATTCTTCATTTTTATGTTCATTTAAAGTTCGTTTTAGGGTTTTCTCGTCTCGTCTCGTCTCGTCTCTTCTTCTTCTTCTTCTTCTTCTTCTTCTTCTTCTTCTTCTTCTTCTTCTTCTTCTTCTTCTTCTTCTTCTTCTTCTTCTTCTTCTAATCTTCTTCTAATCCTCATAAGATGTTCAAGACGAAGTGCGCAGCGCTCGGTATCACTTGATCTCTTCAATCAGATTTGCAAATGTTTTGGGTTAGCTTATTTTATTTTTTTACTTCATCTACACCTTTGGGTTCTTCTTTTCCCTTTCTTTGTTCTATGTTTGGGTCTTCTCTAACCCTACTCTTACCCCTCGATCGTCTTCGCTTGGTTGTCAACCAGACAATGAAGGGTCTTGGTCCATTGGTGTTTTTGTTGGTGATTCCCCATTCTCTTTGAAGCCTATTGAGTCTGTAAGTATAAAATTCAGATTTTTTTTATCTTTATTTTGATTTGGGTTATTAAAACTCCATTTAGACTAATTGGTCTTGATTTTTATTTTATATGCTTGCCCCTTCAGATTTTTGCATGCTAAACTTGGATTTGAGAGGAGATTGGTTTATTTTCTTCTTCATCTCAACAAATTTCAACAAACAGGTGAGTCTATTTGTCAATCCTCTGTAATATTTAGATTTAATGTTGGTTTTAACAAAATTTTCTAGTTACTTGTCTACGTTTGTGTATATAGATGTTTGCAAAGCTTGGGCCCAATTTTCAGCAAGTAGGTGTCCATAAGACTCAAATGATTGGAAAAAATTCAAAGCACGATCTCTAAGGACCGATGTTGGCTTTAAAATCTACTGAATAGAATGGCATATGGAAAAATAATTATATGAAAGGGGCACTTTTCTTCCACTCTACTTCATTGGTTAACGAAGAAAAAGTAATGGTTTCATTGAATAATTGGTATTAGAACAATTTCTTTTGCCTTAAAATGGGCAATCATTGATCCCTTATTGTATGTTTCAAGGTAAATGGACCATGTATGTTTCATTGAATAAAAGTAATGGTTTTCTAAAATTTTGTACTTGCAAAATAGCCTTGTTAGTCCATCTATATCTATAATTCTTCAAAAGCCTATAAAATAGAGTTTTATGATCTTCCCCACTATGTTCCTCTCACTATCATCAACTATATGACATCAACACTAATTTAACATGAATAAGATTCTAAAGAATTCTAAAGAACACGTTCATCCTTATAATTTATAAGATTTTCTTTATGGGTTTTGTGTTGGTTATTAGTATTGATTATGCAAATAAATTCTAAAGAATATATGCACTTTACAAGCTCTTTGATGTTTGATTTTTCTCTTACAGTCTAATCTCCAATGTTTGTTTTTCTTTGTTTTGTTTTCTTGATGTATAGAATATGGCAAGAGATCACCCCAGGTCAATTGAAACTCAACTATCTATCCCTTTTGATTGGGATGGTAATGACTCTCCTCAAACACCTGTGGGTTCGAATGCTTTACCATCACCCGTGGTATATAAGTATTCAAATGAGCTTATACTGAAGTAATTATATATTAGGCCTTGCTAAAACTAAAAGGAGTTATTTTATGTTGTAGGAACAAAGTTGCATGTGGGTTGCATGATTGAAAGGTCTTGAATGTTTTTTTTTGTCAAGGACTTGATGGAGGTGATGTGAAATAACATTAATTTTTCAATTTGTTCTCATATAGCTTTTTTTCTATCTTATAGAAACTACCTTAGAAAATTTTATTTTATTTCAGGTTGTGCAAGTTTTTGTGACAAAAAAAAAAAAAGCAAAGCATGATGAGGGATTTTTGGTGGTCATTTTTTGTTGTTTGTTTTGCTTGTACAACATTATAATTTAACTTGTCGTCTAACATATTAACTTGTTGTTTTGTTAGACTATTGTGATGACAGAATGTGTAATACTTGTTTAACACTTAGTAGTTTGTTACTTTGTTATAAATTGTTCAGGTTTATACAGGTTATAAATCATTTAGTTTACATTGAATTATACATGTTTATAGCATTACAGGTTTGCAATTACAGATTACAATTTGCTGTAAAAAAATATAGCATTAGAGATTGCAGTTTGCTGTAAAAATTACGGCATTACATATTACTGTTTGCTGTAAAATTACACCGTTTGCTGTAAAATCGGGGTGGGGATCCAACACTCACCAGGAATCCTGTCTTAATCAGATATCCGGAGTAGGGCGAATATTTGTCAATCCATTCGGTATGGGGGTGGGTTTTAAAAAATGGAATAAACGGATATGCGAGGCAGATTCGGGGACCCGAAATCCCAGCGGGGCGGAGATGGGTTTGCTCAAATCTGCCCCAATCCGCCCTGTTGCCATCCCTAAGGAGTTATGCAAGAGCATGAATATCCAGCAGCACTTCTCTGCACCAGTTCTCTGCACCAGTTATGCAAGAGCATGAATATCCAAGCAAACGGGCAAGTTGAAGTCACTAACATAACAATTTTGGAGGCAATAAAAAATAAAGTCGAGGCAGCGAAAGGACTATGGACGTTCAAGTTACCCGGTGCCCTTTTGGGCATGCAGGATGACAAAACGAACTTCGATAGGAGAAATACCTTTCGTACTTGCTCACGGGTCGGAAGCTATGATACCCGTGGAAGTCGAGATGCCAACATTTTGAACCGAAGAATTCTGCGCTGAGGACAATGTCGAAGCATTAAGAGTCGGGCTAGATCTCCTTGAAGAAAAATGAGAAGCAACCTTGATTGAAACAACAACGTACCAATAGCGCATGGCAGGGTACTAAAACAAGAAGGTACAGATCTGAAACTTCAACATCGGAGACTGGGTACTATGAAAGTTCCAACTAAACACAAAAGAGCCTGCCGCTGACAAGCTTAACCCAAATTGGGAAGGACCCTATCGAGTGATATAAATCAACTGACCGGGAACATACTGGTTGGAAAGACAAAGGGGGTAAAATAATACCCCGACCATGGAATGTAGAGCACTTGAAAAGATACTATCAATAATGTCTTTCGCTATCAATTTCAAAACAAACAAATACGATCAGGACAAAAAGTCATATTAAAAAAAGACTCGAGAGTGATAGGGAGACATGTTCAAGCCCTGCGTTTCCAGAAAATCTAAGAAGATAAAAAGAAAATGACAACTAAGAAGAATCACTATCGTAAACAACATTTTCAATAAAGGCTCCGACAGCGATAGGGAGACGTGTTCAAGCCCTGCGTTTCCAGAAAATCTAGAAAATCACGGCGACACTCGACCACTCTCTTAAAATCCACTGCCTCTGCCGCCTTCAACTTCTCCCTAACAGCCGACAGCTTGGCTTGAGTAGACGTTAACTCCTTGTCGACATCGGCAAGTTTGGCAGCGACCGCTGACTTAGTCTCAACAAACTCAGAATTAAGCTCAATAATATGGGCGTTAGCAGCCATCAGCTTGTCAGAACACTCATTGGCGAAGCGAACAACCTCGTCACGTTCGGTGTAACACCCCTGAATTTCGTAAAATTAATTTATTTTATTTTGAATTAAATAAAATAGGGTTACATTTAATTGAATGTGAATTTCGAAATTAGGGTTTTATTTGGTGAGTTAAAGGGCGGGTGCTCTCAGAATGTTAGTGGGGGCGAATAGCCACCCACCCTATAAAGAGAAAACCCTATTTTTCTTTTCTTTCTCCTTCTTCTTTTCTTTCTCCTTCCTTCTTCTTTTCCTCCTTTACTTTTTCTTCTTCGATGGCGGGTGAGACGAAACTGGTGAGAGGGGCTGCGATCTGGAGGCGATATGGCGGATAGAAGGAATGGCAAAGCTTGGAGGGGAAGGTGGTAATGGTGACTCGTGAGCGTGGAAACACTAGTAGAGGAGGAGGAGGAGAGACAAGGGAAGGTGTTAATCAGAGTCAGAGCAATGTGAATCAGACTCGGCAAGGGGTATCTGAAAGGAGAGTGATTCGTTCGCGGTATCTTGCAGTCAAGAATCTCATTAATGATGAAAGAGAGGACATTTCTAGAGTTGATTCTGATAAATTCAATTCCATTATCGGCCAAGTTGAAAACTTGCATCAGCTGGTTCAGAAGCCCAGGGAACAAGTTGCAGATGCCGAGGCTCTTTTAGATATTGCAAACACCTTGGTATCATCTGTAAAAGCTCAAAGCAATGATGGAGTTACTCCTTCAGATTTCATTACTGCTTTGCTTCGAGATTCAGGACAACAAACTGGTGGAATGGCCCTAGAAAACCCAAGGGATTTGATACTTTGGAAGGACATTGGCCTTGATGTCTCTCACATTTTCTTGAAGGTCTCTGGATGCTGTACCATGTTGCAAGGTCCTACCAGCTGCTCGACGAATTGACCGACTCAAGGCTCTTTGTGATGAGATCAATGGATCCAGCTCAGAATCTCGAGCGGTTCCAGTGGCGCTTGATGTCAGTGCCGATGGTCCTGCTGTTGAAGCGTCTGTCAAGATGTGCTTGGGAGGACACGTGCCGTGGTGATGGATGGAGAGACTGAATAGGTGAGTTTTCTTCATTTTTCTCTTTTACTGTGAGTTTTTCTTATTCCCTGTTTCTTGCAAAACCCTTGTTTCTTTACTGTTGAATCCTATATTTGCTGCTATGTTTATTAAATAGCTCTGAATGTGCGATTGAAAGCTTTGTGTTATTTGGTGTATATGTATACTGTATGTATATTGCTTGTATGGAAATGACGAGTTTCATTTCAGGTAATCCAATTGTGAGATTTTAGACATGTTTGAGAAAGAGGTTGCCTTATTTATGGTGTTTTGTGCTGCAAACGCTTGATCTCCAATATTTTTGATCTGTTTGATGTGTGAGATTTTCCTAGCTTGCTGGGTTCATGTTTGGGGTCACCCATGTTTACCATTTTATTGATTGGGTGTGACTTTGTTTGGTTGGTGTTTGAATGGTTGATGAATATTAATGCATTGTGATAAATTTGGAGATTTGTATGCATATTGACTTGTTTATGTATTATGAAGAATTTGGATATTTGAATCAATGAGTGACTTGATTGCCATATTGTTACATAGCATGATTAATGAATATGCTATGTTTTCCCCAAAAATGTGGGTGAATAGATTGTGAATCAATTCATGTATGACAAAAATGTCATTGTGGAAGAATTCTGAATTATGAAAAATAAATGATATTAGTAAACCTTGATTTCTGGAAAATATAAACCACTTGGACTTGTATCACTTAGAACTACCACATCTCTTTTGTTTATTATTTCCCCTCTCTTACTAGAGAAACTAAATGACCAGTGGGTCGTCTTGCGGAGTTGGGGCACCCATTTCTTACTAGAGAAACTAAAATAACCTTCGGGTTAGTCTTGCGAAAATGTGGTGAGTTTGTATGCCTAAAATAGGCTTTGATATTTATCCGTCAAAAATGTGACGTGAGTTTATGCGCATTGATAGCCCAAGGGTGGCTTTTGGTACTCATATATTCGCGATGCATGCTTGTATGTGATGTCCCCACTTGGGCATGGATGACGGAGTAGTCCTCCTTTATATGAGAGAGGCATACGGACATGTATGTTCGGCACGGAGGTGGTGCGAATGTGGTATCGTCTAAGTGATCAATCCGTTAAAAAGATGAACCTAATTCAAATAAAAAGAATAAATTACGTTGCATTGTTTCTAATCCTTTTTATGCAGGATGGCAAGTCCATTAATATTTCTGCAGGTCCGACTTGCCATAGTCAACTCCTATAGGGTAAGTACAGGTAAATGCATATTTACATATTAGGATGATGATATGATTGCCTCGTTGAGGAACTAAATTCTTTGGACTGTGTTTCCTTGCATCACACCTTTGCCTCGTTGAGGAACTACCTATTGGTGTGATGGTTTGTTGTTTGTATTTAGCTTGATGTTTACCACGTGCGATTTTATTGATTTTTGGGATGAAGATTTCTCACACCAGCTTTATTGCTGACCCAAGTGAGCTTTTGCTTCTTGGGTACATTCCTTTGGGAATGTAGCCAATTAGCTTTTCAGGTTTAGAAGCTTTTGAGCAGCGTTACGGGAGTTTCGCTAGTGGGGCTAGCGACGTCAGTTTTTCCCTGGTTAGAGTTTTGTATAAACTTTTAGTTTGTTCATATTTTTCTAAAACTATATTTTTGTCATTGCTGCTAAATGTTTCTGTTGTTATTGAATTTCACGTCCCGAGTTTTGGGGAAACGGATAATCCTACGTGGATTTTAGGATTTCATTTTTCTCGAAAATCGGGGCGTGACATTCGGCCTTTCGGTCAGACAACTCTTTCTCAGCAACAACCAAAAGGGAACGCAACTGGCCTAATTCCACCTCGGATGTCTCGAGGTCGAAAGCAAATGCATTACGCATAGCCTCAAGTTCCCTCAGCAGCTCCCACGCAGAATCCGCAACCCTCTCATGTTCCGCGCAATGCGCCTTCAACAAATTCATTCGATGAAGAACATGAGAAAGAACAAAAATGTGTCCCAAAAGCTTCTGTTCGACATGGGCAGCCTGATCACAAGACGCCTTACTGTCGACCCCATAACGACCACATAAATAAGATGTGTCATCCCCTCCATAAGATGCTGAGGGCCATCGTCAATATGACGACGTGGTTGATGCACGGGCATAGGAGTTTTGTTAGTCAACCGCCCATGACAGCCGCCAATAAGGTTGCAAGCACTATCCTGAACATCAGCCTCAGAGGGCCAGAAGGTCTCGCCAAGAACAAGAGGAGCAGGGCAAAAACTGAAAGGAGCAGGGCAAGAACCGGAAGGAGCAGGGCGAGAAGCAGAAGGAGCAACAACAGAAGAAACGGCGAGCTTGTGAGCTCGAGAACGAGCAACAACTTGATCCTATACTAACAGATCATAATCAAAATCATCCAAAGTCTTAATACCCTTCGGATTAGTCGACAGCCAAACGCTCATATGAAACATTTTATTCTCGATGATGCGCGAATCATCAATCGACAGGCCCGTAGAATCCGGTAAGCCATAGGAAGCAACAAGTTTCTTCTCACGATCATCCAAAGGGTGAGAAACATGTTTCTTACTCACCTCGAGGACTCGGTTTACCTATTCGTCCTCACGAGCATAAGAATCATCACCAGAATCATGACCCCTTTCTGAAGAGAGGCAAGATGAGAAGGGGTCCTGGCAGAGTCAAGAACAGCAGAAGCAAGCTTTTTCCTCTTCGAGACACGACCAGAATTAACGGTCGATATCTTGGAGGGGCTAGGAGGCCTAGGAACTTTTATTTTCTTAACAATAGGAACAACATTCCTAGGACCTTGAGCAGAAGCAAGGACTCCTACGTCGCTAACGAGTGCAACGGTAACCTCATAAGCAATGCCTGCCCTACCCGGCGAAAACAGACCACCATGGACGACTGTGTCCAGAGAAAGGAAATCTTCTACCGATACTCGGGGAAGATCACAAAATCGACGATGGGAGTCCTGCTCTTCCAAAGACAGTGACAACTCAACCTTCTTAGGCTCCCAGAACGATCGTAGAATCTGATCCTCGCGAAACCTAAAATGGTTAGAAGAAATAGAGGCGTAAAACTAGGACCTCGACCAACCCACATACTCCTATTGCAGATCCTCGAAACAAATAGGATAATGCAAGCGACAAGTGTAACTAGGGTCCACACTAATCCCTACCAAGGAATGCAAAACCCTAACATTCATAAGGATGGGAGCAACATCAGCCCTCGCCAAGGTTGAAATCATTACCTTCCAACCATTAGGAACAAGTTGGACCGGAGCGATTCCAATAAAATACAAAAACTCCCATATGATAGAAGGAGCCGAAAGCCTGAAATCAGCATGAAACATACCTGGATACGAAACAATGTATCCAGATCGAGGACGACAAGGATTGTCATCATCCCCGGGGAGAACAATTTCCAAATCATCAGGCAACGATTAGTCATGACGGATGTTGTCCAAAGTCACGCGTGTCGCCCTCATGGACGTAAAGAATGTTACCACCTAAAACTCTGGAGTTAGACATGACGAAAGGATGGATTAAAAAAATCAAAAGGTTAACAACTAAAAAACGAGAAGATGCAGAAGGAAGAAGAGCATACGCCAAGCCCCACCTTTTTATAAGAATGGGCAATGAAGATATCGCATTGGAGAACGTGCAGAGTGTGACAACCGCACAAAATCCCAGAAATCGTGCCAAAACGAGCAGGTGGATGGAACAACGGAAAAAACAACAGTGACAGATAGCAAGGGCACTAACCAAGCCGTAATGTTGTGATAAAAGGCAAAACCGCCACATAGTTAGTGGATACTTGAACATACCCACTAACTGAGGAGGGAGTAGCTGATGATACATCAAAATGGATCGATTATCACGACCGTACATGTGGCATAAAACCCCATCACTAGAATACAACGCCCGATCCATTAGACCAGCTCATAAAGCCCAAAGGATTGAGGACAATTGTCGAGGCCTGTGATAGGCCCACCTTTAAGGAAGCGTAGGCGGAACCCAAATCCAAACCCAGACGAATCAAAGTTCGTCACACGTTCTCTCATTAAGAGGAAAAATGTTGCACCAAGAATGAGCCGTGGAGGGACCTACGCCTCCACGAATGCATCTCCATTAAGGAGGAGACTGTTACAGAAGCATCTCCTTCCGTTCTGCCTCACATGTTTAAGTCACGCAGAAAGTTAACTACGACTATTATAAAAGGTAAAGGGAACTCTCGACAAAGGTATACAATTTTAACTGAGTTTTTGTCCAGATTTACTTCCTTCTTCCAATAGAGTTATTGACTTATGCATCGAAGTGCCTTCTGCCACCAAAAAGGTGGTCTTTGGCAGTCTAACAGTGGTTTTGCAGGTCAAACTCACAGGTTGACGATTTTTGGACGCATCAATTATATTAATATGTGTTTTTATTTCATTTTAGGAACCCAAACATATGGTGAAGAGATTCCGAAAAATGTTAAAGTTCAACCAAGTACGTACGCAAGAGCCTAATTAAAGATCCATAAACCTTGACCCATTAAGATCTCAAATTCAACTAAACTCAACCTCCTACAATTCAAATTTTATACAACATCCTAATTTTATTTTCTGATAAAACTCTCCAAGTCAATCTCATTTTCCTCTTCCAACACCAACACCGTATTTCCACCATTTCTTATAAAACTTCAACTCCACTCAAACACCAACAAACAATCCTACCCCAAATACTTTTTCTAGTCTCCTATTAAACTCCACCAATGTTTGAGACTTAACACAAGGTACAATACATTCACAAGAGGATCATGGTCAACAAGGACTCGGCTGCTGAAGATGAAAGACTTCAAGAGTTTAAATTGTAGGAACTTCTCTTGGTAAATTTTATATAAATAAGATTTTCATTTATAATAAAAAAAATTGTGATTTAAGAGCAAGTATTCCAGATAAAGTTGTAAGTTCTTTTTAGTTTTCTTCATTAAAGATGATTTTTACTTTAATTATCCATTGCCCATGTTAGATATGTTAGCTTAACTAGTTGTTCTCGAGGAAAAGATGACACATCCATGGCTTGTACATAGCTAAGGTCTTGATGTTATTCTTCTACGATTTTTCCTCTGAAGAAAACCTTTAAAATGTCTCAATGATTAACTCTACAGATGAGGAGTTAGTGGAATATTTGCATATGTCTAAGTATGTGTTTATTTTCTTTTATTCTAATTGTTTTATTGTTAATAAGGGCAAATGGAAGATGATTTGTGATTGATATCAGTACATACCTTTGTTCAACTTTAAAAAGATATAATATATTGTTTAGATTTAAAAAATTATTCTTCGTTCTTAAATAAACAAGTATGTGATTAGAGTAATATTTACCTTTATTTGTCTATGAACTTAATTAGATCAATAAGTAAGCTGTTTATGGAGGAAAAATTATTGACGAAGGAGATATTAGTTTGTATAAGTTCATGTTGGTGGAATCTAATCCTTTAGACCTTAATCACAAAGTCTACATCTCAGTTTTATCACTCTTTTAATTATTTTTTCTTAGGTTAGATTTGTTAAATCTCAATTTTGTTTTAAAATTTTCCCTTCTCATCCATTTGTTTAGATTTTATCTTGATTTCTCATTAAGATTTTAATTCGTTTTGATCGACCCTTACTCACCACTTTGCTAGATTTTAATTGTGTTTTGCAGAATAATTTTTGCAAGAGTGTGAAGACAATAATGACATCTATATCACAAGACTTTCAAAATTTGTGCAACTAGTCAACTATCATATGGGTAATGTAGGTAGCACTTTTATTAGCATGCCGCCCTAAATTAATGTTATGCCCCCTTCATAAATAAGCCTATAATAATTCATTCCTAATAAAACATTTTTTTTAAATAACATACTATTCACTTTTAATGAGTTGTATGAAAAGTCCATGTTTGTTCGCCAGATTTATTTTTTACTCATTATTGGCTTTATGAAAAATGTAATTTACCCTCTAATACTAGTGTAACATTATTCTCCATTCCAAAACACTTGCTAGCATCCGCATTACCTCATTTTCACCCAATTATTTTTCTTTTGAAATTAAACCCATTTTTCACCACCATTTATATTTAGCCATGTTTACTATTTGGAGCTCTTATGGAAATATTGGTTCAGTTAGCATAACATAAATCTATTTATCATCCTTTTAACTTTCAAAATTTTAATTTGTAGGCCTACATAACACTTTTATTAGCATGCCCCATTGAAATTATTGTTATGCCCCTTCAATATAAGAATATGATATATATTTATTTTTTTAATTATTATTTTTATTGAAATTATAAGAATATATTGAAATTATTATTATTATTATTTTTTTTTTTTAATAAATAACAAACCTCTCACTTTTAATGAGTTATATGAAAAGTTCATGTTTGCCCACCAAATTCCAATCTTACTCATTATTGGCTTTATGAAAAATGTAATTTACCCTCTATTACTAGTGCAACACACTATTAATCTCCATTTCAATTTTCATCAGAACTCTTGCTAGCAATCCATATTACCTCATTTTCACCCAATTTTTTTTCTTTTGAAATCAAATCCACTTTCACCACCATATGTGGTTGGCTATGTTTAAACTATTTGGAGCTCTTAGCTATGTTTAAACTATTTGGAGCTCTTACGGAGATATTGGTTAAGTTAGCAAAACACAAATATATTTACGAAAATGCTAGAAAACTAGGTTTTTGCAACCATGTTTCGCAACCAGGGTGATGTGGCGTAATCTTGAAAGTGTTTATGTGTATTTCGAGGTTGTAAAAAATGACATGTCATCCTGGTTGCAAAATCTGATTTCCTAGCCTCACTCATCTTTTTATCATCATTTTAAGACACGTAAATTTCGCCATGGTTTGATTATGCCCTTCTTGAGCATGTAGTGTTGCAAGGAAAAAAAAAACCTCTTCGAAATCAAAATTTTGGTATGCTCATAGTGTACCCATAAGAGTATTAGTTATTTGTTTGGCAGTTTATTTTTAGCAAATTATTATGATTGAGAATTTTATATCTTAGAAAAAAACATATACACAACTTGTACAATAAAATTTTGTTTTCTTTCAAAATTATCAATAAAATAGTCTTATTACTAAAAAAAAAAATTATGTGACAGCAACCTCAAAATCTATATTTGAGTTATTTCTTAAATAATTAACTATTTATTAAAAAATATCTCTTGCACCCCGACAAAATCTTGACTCTGCCCCTGTGTACAACTATAAATAAAAATGTGAAAATTCTATCAATCATCAATGCTAACTGAATTTCTTAATGGGGCTGATACAGTGAGGACAACAAAGACCAACAAACCAGAGTAAGTTGATTTGAAGATTTTTTTTTTTGGGTCTCAATTTGCTGTTAGAATTGCGCGTTGAATGTCATCGGGGAAAATTTTGCTCAATGGTAAAATTATTCCAAAACCTATGAGCATTAGATTCAATTATTAGCTCATAGATATCATTAACAAGAATACGAGAAAGGTGATTAACATGTTTTAAAGAGGAAAAAATTGTAGCAGTCATCTATCCTCCCATAGACCAACTAAATCCTCGTTGGCAACCTTGTCTGATTTGCAAGTGTTTAAATAGAAAGCCTCGAGAACTAATGGAAAAATGTAGGATCAAGAGGAAGAACATAGTAGTTTATCACAATGAACCATACCGGATTGTGATGCGACCAAATTTGTACCTGTCGATTCCTGATCTGTAAATGAATAATGGTGAGCTAAGGACCAACGTTGTGATGGTTGAAGACACTCTTATGCTAAAGTCAGACGACTGAATAAGGGTGGACGTAAACTGTAAATTGAATTGTAAGTGCTTATCTTTATCATCCCTTTTTTCACCTTATATAGCGAGTATTTCACTATTTCATTGACTCTATCGTCGAGGCGTGATGGAAGGAGGAGATCTCGTTGAAGATCTTACCCATCCATGACTGAGTTCCCTTCGGCATTTGGTTATGTTTGGAACCCAATACTTGATTGGATAACAACTATACAAATGGATCTTGGGTTTGCGACAACCTAAATATCTGTGTACGAACCTTATTGTCCTTGGCCAAGCTCCAAGATTCACGCCACGTTGGGTTGGCGTAATCTGGGCTTGGGCGCTTGACTTACAGCCTTAACAATGGCTCGACTGAGTTTGGATTGTACCATGCTTGGGCTTACTTGCGACCGTGCTGAGGCCTTTTCATATTAGGATTTACTTGTGCCACATGTACGGCTGCGGTTGGGTGACTGTTAATGTCTCATTGGGTTGGTTTCTTATAAAATCATTTGGGCCCGTGGAAACTAAGGAAACACAAAAAGTTTTGAGCCTTTGTCATGATCTCATGGGCAACTTCGTAAAAATCCACAATGAAAAAATAAAATAAAAAACCTAGCATGTATGGAAAAGTATTGCCAAAGTTGATTAAACTCGTGGCGTCCACACAATTATGATATTAATTCTCAAAATAAAATCAATGAGATGTTGTTGGTTGGTCCTATACGAAAATATCTTTTAAATCTAGGGTTGAAAATTGAACCGTTGGTTCGGTTTTTCACCTAAACCGTGAACCAAACTGACTTAGGTTGGTTTTAAAATTTTCAAACCGAAATTGAACCGACCATTAACAAAACTGATCCGAAACCAAATCGATTCCAATTTATACAAACCGTAATCGTATCGAACCGACTAAAACCAAACCAAAACCGAACCGACTGACTATTTTAAACATATTATATTATTTATATATAAAATATACATTATTTATTATATATATTCGGTCGGTTCGGTTTGGTTGGGCTAAATCACATAGAAATCGAAAATCGAACCGATCACTTCGATTTTGAATTTTTTAAAACCGAAACCGATCTGAACCAATCGGTTCGGTTTTGATCAATTTAATCGGTTTTTTATTCAGCCCTATTTATATATGATTTTGAAAAAAAATGGTGTATTAGCTCTCATTTCGGTTTTGAGCACCCCTACAAACATTGACAACTCATTTAGTTTATTATAGTTAGTGTCGTATAAAATTTTGGAGATATTTAAAAGTTTGGTTGATTTCCAAATTTTTTTGATAACCACCGGTTGAGTTTTTTTTTTTTTTTTTTTTTGTCAAATGATGATAGACAACTTTTTAGTAGACAGATTGTCCCAAGTGCATCCTAAATTGTAAATAAACCTACCTTCTCATCCATTATAAGTAGACACAATAAGTGAAATAGAATTACACACATGGCATTGGAAAAAAAAAACTATGAAAAACTCGATCACAAACTTCTTTTTTTCATTTGCCCATACAACATTACATTTCATACACTTTGTTCAAACACACAAACAATTGATTTGAAATGTTAGTATATGTTTGGTGAGTCCTAGGTATCATTGGTCAGCTGTTGATAGCGTTGGTAAGCCAGTAAATCTATGTTGGTCAGCCGTTCAGAGCCCTGTGTAAGTCACCGTGTTGAGCGCAGTGGTTATGGGTTAGGTGGTCCTATAGAGGTGTTCCAGTTGTAGGTGGTCCGGATACAGTGTTCCCAACTCCCAACCCCAAAAGATTTTGAATTATGTCTTTGCTTTCAAAATTTACTCGAGCTTCTAGCTCTAGGTCAAGATAGATTCCTGATGATGCAAATCATATGGAATGTAGAATTTCTGAAGTAGAAAAGAATTTACAAAAATGGTCAATACCAGAAATTTCTTACAAAAACATTTACAATGTTTCAAAATCCTTGTTTTCCCAAAAAACAGAGGATCTGATTGATATGGTTGAACAAACCATATCTTTTGATGGTTCTATGGAATCAAAACAACTGTTTTCAAATCAAACTTTGGAATTCCTTCAAAGCAATGAATACAAATATATCCATATTGGATTGATTCAAATTGGGATAAAACCCCTTACAAGAACAGGGTTAGACACCTGTGCTCTTATCGCTCTTCGCGATTGCAGGCACAATAGGTTCGATGACTCACTCTTAGGAATCGCAGAATCAACTCTGGCGATGGGTCCAATCTATTTTGATTGCTACCCCAATTTCTCAGTCTCTCTTACGGATCCAAACATCCTCGAGACACTGACCCTGAACATCCAGACCTCTGGATTTGATATGCTTCCTGGATCAAAACATTTGGCTTTGATCTACAAAATTACCTTCAAAGCCATGAAGACTCAACTGAGTCCTAAGGCACTCATGGAGTCTGCAAAGGGATACACCATCCTCTTCCAGGCTAACAAAGAAAAGACAAGTGTTATTGTTCCTAAAACAATTCACTGGAATCAAATCACACTTCTAGACACTTGGCAAATTCCCACTGAAAATCGCAGACCCATTCCAAGTCAATTAAGTCAGATCTTGACTCTTGATGATGGAACGGTTCAATTACGATTTTCTGATTCCAAAAATACAAGTTTAAGACTACCAGAGTCAGGAAGAAGATCTGTGTCTTCTTTCAAGACTGCTCAAACACATATCCCAAGAACTCAGACCCCTCCTGAGGTCCTTCCACTCCTTGATCTGGCTAGTCTGAGAAACAACCCTCAGTTTCCTCAGATTCCGCAACCAATCTACAATCCTGAGTCACCTACTCAGTCTGAGATGGATGATCGTCCTCCCTCTCATCCTCAATTATATGTTTTACAAACAGAATTCGTTCTTAACAAAGAATGGGTAAAGAAAGAATTTATACAGCCATACAATAAGCAAAAACGAGATCTATTTCTTGATCAAACTACTGATGATCAAAGGATGGAATTAGGTAAACAATTTTATGCTTGCTGCGAAGAAATGAAACAAAATTTATCATTCTTATAATGGTATTTTTCTGATTATCTTCCTAGCATAAATGTAATTAAAACTAATTCAAAACCCTGTCATACAACAGAAACCAATTCGGTAAAAGAATCCATCTTACCACCCTTAGATAAATAAAATTTTCCATTCTAGGCAATGATATCCTTGCATCACCATTCAAGGATCATCAAGTTGAAAATACATTCCGAGGAGTTAGTAGAGTTATTCAACAAAATAACTACACTAATTTATTGTTACATGAGATTGGTGAAAAACTGATTCAAGATCAAGTTCATCATGATCAATTGGCTAGCACCCAATTGACTCACAAACAATCACTCAATGTTCCAAAACCAGTAGCGTATTTCGTACCTACCACAGTGGAACGTAATGTTTTAACAACTCAGCATCAAATCATTAAAGAAATTGATCTCAAATTAGCAGCCCTTAATATTAACAAACCTCATGTTAATACTTTATCTGCTAAAGATATGTCAAAAAGTGATTTTGATCCTATGGTTGAATTTGATCGTATGAATTACATCCATTATGAAATCAATCCTCTTAAGCATGCTAAAGCTTATGGGAAAAATCAAAATCCACTTCCAACAACTAGGAATTTTTATCCTAGACCATCCTTCTCAGACATGCAATATGAAGAAAAATCTCTTCAGGTCTACGGATCATTTTCTACCAATCACCTCTATACCTGGAATATAGATGGTTTAACAGAAGAAAGTATCATTGAGTTAACCCAAGAAATGGTTATGATGGCTTCGGCACATCGTAGCGAAGGCAAGAATGATAGTACAAGTGCAGGCCTTATCATTGTTGGTTTCTCTGGATTACTCAAAGGATGGTGGGATAATTATCTCACAACTCAGGAACAACAAGCTATCCTTGACTCTGTTAAGGTTGATTTATTAGGAAATCCTATAAAACTTGAACCAGATGGTTTAGTTATTCTAGATGCAGTTCATACATTAATTTTCTGCATTCTTAAGAATTTTATGGGTGATCCTGGTGAATTCCAAAATAAATCTAAAGATTTGTTGATGATTCATAAATGTCCAACTTTGAGTCACTTCCGGTTTTACAAAGATATCTTCCTAAAAAAGGTTATGTATCAAGCTGATGCTAACAACCCTTTCTGGAAGAGAAAGTTCATTTCTGGTCTTCCACCAATCTTTGCTGAAACCGTTCACGAACGGTTACAAGCAACCCACAATGGTGATATCCCTTATGAAAAATTAACATTTGGTGATATTATCAGTTTCATCAACAAAAGTGCTCTGCATCTTTGCAATGATCTTAGGTTAAAACACCAACTTAAGAAACAAAACATTAATGGACCAAGAGAACTTGGTGACTTTTGTCAACAATATGGCTTTGATGATTTCAAATACCCTCATCAAAAGTCATCCCATTCCAAAGCCCTGTATAGGTCTCATCCTACTAGGCAGTTTAAGTCCAAACGACAATATAGACCTAAACCTTTAAGGCCCAAAGACTATAACCAATATTATAGTCAGCCCAAGAAACATGGTACGCACAAACCCAAGCCTACCAAACCTTTCACAAATTACCCAACTCAATCCCATTCAAAGCCCGTATGCTTTAAATGTGGACGTCCAGGCCATTATTGATATACCCTTGATCTCCGTATCAATGGTTTACAATCTCCTAGTATTGATATACCCTCTTCTTCTGAACCCCAAGTAGAAATTATTCCTCAAAAATTTCTTAATGAAATCAACCAGGTTACTCATCAGCGATGGTTTTGTCATATAAACCTAGTTATCAACAAAGAGATTAATATCCCATGTAAAGCTCTTATTGATTCAGGAGCTGATCTTAACTGTGTTGCTGAAGGATTAATTCCTACTAAATATTTTGAACTTACAAAACAAAAATTGTATACTGCCAATAACTCCAGTTTGGCTATACAATACAAATTAACCAATGCCCATATCTGTCAAGATAAAGTCTGTATTAAATAGGATTTATTGCTTGTGCAAAATATGGCCCAGAAGATGATTCTTGGTACTCCATTTTTTTACTGCAATCTATCATTTTCTGTTACAGCTTCAGGCATTACCACACAAATCCTTGGAACAACAGTTGAATTCCCATTCATCTACAAACCTGAAATTATTGAGATTAACAATATCAAACAAGATATCTGTTTCCTTAATTTCATTACACAAAAACAACAACACTTGCAATCTCTTAAATCAGATATTGCATTCAGACGAATCGATGAACAAGTTCTTGATCCTAAACTCCAAACTCAGATTGTTCAATTCCAAGAACATTTGAAAAAAGATTTATGTTCTGAACTACCCAATGCCTTTTGGCATCGTCGTCGCCATGTTGTTAGACTTCTTTATGAACCTACCTTTAAGGATTCCATGATTCCCACCAAAGCTCGTCCAATTCAAATGAATTCTGAACTCATGGAACATTGTAAGAAAGAAATCAAGGGTTTGCTTTTTAAACATCTGATTAGGCACTCCAAATCACCATGGAGTTGTGCAGCCTTTTATGTTGATAAAACAACCGAATTAGAACGAGGAAGTCCTTGCCTTGTTATCAATTATAAGCCATTAAACCAGGCTTTACAATGGATTCAGTATCCAATCCCAAATAAGAAAGATCCTCTTAAGAGATTACACTCTGCTTGTGTGTTTTCTAAGTTTGATCTCAAATCTGGATTTTGGCAAATTCAGATCCATCCGTTCGACCGCTACAAAACTGCATTTAATGTCCCATTTGGTCATTATGAATGGAATGTTATGCCCTTCGGTCTCAATAATGCTCCTATTGAGTTTCAAAATATTATGAATGATATTCTCTCCCCTTATTCTCATTTTACAATTGTGTATATCGATGATATTCTAGTTTTCTCATAATCAATTCCAGCCCATTGGAAACATTTGTACCAATTTGAAAGAATTATCAAAGACAGTGGATTAGTTCTTTCTCCAACTAAAATCAATCTTTTCCAAACAAATGTTCGATTTCTTGGACATAAGATTTTTCATGGCACTATCACACCGATCTCTAGGGCAATTTATTTTGCAGATAAATTCCCAGATGAGTTAAAAGACAAAAATCAATTACAAAGGTTTTTAAGTTCTCTTAACTATGTAGCTGATTTCTACAAAGGCCTCCGCGTTTTACTTAAGCCCTTATTTGCTAGACTTAAGAAAAATCCAGGCCCATGGACAGAAACCCATTCCCAAATTGTTCGACAAGTCAAGTCCAAGGTTAAACATCTTCCTTGTCTCGGGATTTCCAACCCCGAAGCTTTCAAAATAGTAGAGACAGATGCATCCAATTTAGGATACGGTGGTATTCTTAAACAGCGTCTTCCCGATTCTACTGTTCAATTAGTTCGATACCACTCTGGTATTTGGAATCCAGTCCAATACAATTATTCAACCGTCAAAAAAAAGTTTTATCCATTGTTTTATGCATCATGAAATTTCAAGATGATTTAACAAATCAAAAATTTCTTTTACAAGTTGATTGCCAATCTGCCAAAGAGATTTTAACAAAAGATGTTTTAAATCTTGTGTCAAAACAGATCTTCGCCAGGTGGCAAGGTCTTCTGTCAGCTTTTGATTTTGAAATTAAGTTTATAAAAGGATATGATAATTCTCTTGCTGATTTCTTAACCAGAGAGTTCCTGCAAAGATGAGTTCTTCTAACTCATCTTCTTCTAAGCCCCCTCCTTTTACTAAACCCAAAACAAAATCCCAATATGCTATGTCGCCTTCTGCGTCTAAGCATCAACCCCCTCTTTCTTATGCACTTTCCATCTCTCAAAAGTTCACCCCGTTGAACCAAGAAGAAGAACTTACTGGATCTTCTTTGACCAGTTTCTCAAAGCCGTAGACTTCGGCACCAAATCCATATATTCCAAAAGCTTGCTTAGAATACCTTTGTATTCTTGAGCCTTCTATGTATGATCTGATCAAAGAGCCCCAGCTCATTGCCAAGAATCTGTTTCCTCAACAACAGCAGTTTGAAGAAGCAGATACCTACAAATCTCAAGAATTCTACGAGTTCATCCTTGTAGACTTTGACTCTGTCACAGTGACACATCACTATGACAAGACCAATTCAGAAAGGATTGCATTCTCCAAATGTCAAATCCTCAAAGTTCTCTCTGAAGCTGATTGGAACCAGCTTCCCCACTATCACAAGAAGTTCTCAGTGAACTATGTTCCACAAACCTACAATTATCTTGACTACAAATTAGCATGGTCAAAAGCGTTCTTCATCCAATCATAGAACTGTGGCCATTCATGGTTCTTCTTGTTTTGCCAAAAGTTCCGTAAAAAAACAGTTCCTTTATGGTTTCAGCATACTTGGTGGAGCTATTTTGGTCCGATTCAAGATATTCTTCCTCCTGCAGTACAAGAGGGATTGAAGATTTTTCAAGCAAAGTACCAGCCTCCAATACCTTCAACTGAACAGGTTTTGTCACTCTGGTTCTTTATTAGATTTGGTTTGTCATGGATTTTATGCTGGGATTATCATTGCTCAGAATTATCCAAGCTTTATCAATCAAAAAATGCTCCAAAGTGGTTCTGTCGCCGTTTTAAAGTAAAATGGTGAGCTCAATTTGATCACTCCAAGGTTACAAAAGGAGTTCTCCGCTTCTTCTCAGGCAAAACACCTTCACCTACTCCTCAGGTGAATCCTATTGATCCTCTGTCTGATGCCAAGCTCCTCCAACAACATATTCGGCAACAGTTCAAAGGAAAACTTACCAATACTCAGCTTTTTGAGACACTCTCCAAGATATGCTCAGAAGAGTCAGATGAAGAAGAAGCACCAACAGTACCTCTTAATGAAGATGACTGTTATAACGTCTTCTCCCCAACAAACTAATGGACCCTTGTTCATTATCCATCAAAAGGCATTATCTGTCAGCACCATTACAAGTCAAAGAACTTTCGGTCTAACCTGGCCGACATCATCATTCAAAGGTTTCACATGACGCCACTGTTCACTCAAAGACTTTTGCAACCACTGTTCCACCTACCGACAGTCACGAGCAATTGTTCCACAAAGGACAGATTGTCCATCCTATCCTTATCCTCCAGCAAGGCCCCTCCTTGATTGGAATTAGCCTATATATATGTATTAGTTTCATAAGATAGGTAAGCGAGTTTCATCTGTGAAAATCCTTACGCATTTTCTTGTAAGTTTTAAAGCTTTCATCTCTGCATTTCTTTTCTGTATTTCCTTTTCTGTAAATATTATATTCAATAAAATCCTTTCTCTACATCTCTGACTATCTAAGATCTGTAATTAATTGAACATCTCGTTATTCAAGCCTCAGAACTTGAATCGGCACCGTTCGTCTTTACAAATTAAAGATAGAATCTTAAAATTCTGTGTATTTAAATTTTCTGTATTTCATTCTGCTTAACCTTTCTATATTTCCATATTGTTTATCATCTTCATTATCTATCTAACCTCTTGTTAGTAGTCCTGGGTAGAAATTGGACTTCTTTTTTTCATTTGCCCATACAACGTTACATTTCATATACTTTGTTCAAACACACAAACAATTGATTTGAAATGTTAGTATTTGAAGCGCATTAGTCAAATTTATCTCATTCGCTCAATTTCATCTACACCTACACTGTCGTACAACTAGTAGACACTTTGATGCATTTCCCCGATCGAGTCTAGGAGTGAGAGAAGTCTAATGTTTAGAACCACATTTTTCAAAGGCCATCCAAGACCCGTCGGTACGAAAATAGATGACTACGGGGTACACACGAAAATAGATGACTACGGGGTACACCATCAGGCCGAGATTTGTGCACGATTCTATCGTACCTCAATTCAATCACGACGGCTCAAAATAAATATGCGGTGCTTATAACAACGACCGATACCAAAACCCACACCCAGTCTCACACCTCTCTCTCTCTCTCTCGCTTTCCACTTTCATCACTCTCTTTTTTCTATTTTACGCTTCGTTACAGAAATCTCTCAAGCTTCGCCTCTAAGAGATCCCTGTCTCTCTCTACATTCGCTGATCTCACAATGTTCTGATCTGGTAACCCTCTCTCTCATTCTATCTATCTTCCAAGCTTTTTTTTTTTTTTTTTATTTTGTTTATTTATATATATATATATATATATATATTTTTTTTTGTGTGTAGATTTAGCTTTAGCTTTACTTCTGTTCAAGCTTCAAATCAAGCAATGTTTCTATATTCACTTCATGTTTTCTTATAAGCGCCAATTGGGGTTTCTTTGAAGACTGTTCAGCCATTCTGAGCTCGATTTGATTTCAAAGGTGTCAACTTATTCGTTGTCGGTGACCGTGTTTTTACTGGGGGGTTTGTAGGATTGTTTGTGAAAAGTTCGGATTTTTGCTCGATTTGACAGATTTATGTCGAAATGTGAGGTTTTTCAGCTTCTGTAGTGTTGAATGAGGTTCAGTTGAGGTTTTTATCTGCTTGATTTGGGCACATTTTGGTCACTAACTTCGAAAGTTTTGAGCTTGAGCTGAAATGCAGGGGCATTTCATTGCACCCTTGAGCTGTTGTTAAGAAAACGGGGTTTTTCTTTTTAGCTGATTTGTGCCTCAATTGGTAGATTTAGTTAAATATGCCTTGTTTGCTATTTTAATGTTGCTCCATCTTTTGACTGGATGACAATTTTGTGCCAAAAAAAAATGAATGTCTGTTCAAAATTTTGTTTTGGTCATTTGTTTGTTTTTATTTTATTATTAATTATTATTCTTATTTTGCAAACCCATCTTATTGAATGGGTTAATCCTCGGTGTCTAGTTAAGATTCAGAACTATAGGATGTTTCTCTTCTTCTCAGTGTTCAATGGTTCTGAAAAATTTTAGTACTTAAATAAAAAAAGAAAGGAAGAACCATTTAATGGATGCAACTTTAGCCAAACTAATTTTAGTAGTTTCACTGGGATTTAGAATATTCTTATTATCTTTATTATAAGTTTTGACATGTCCATAATAAAAAAAAAATTGCTCGACTCAATTACCTATTCGTTGTTTCAGATCTAGATAAGTGATTAGGTGCAATTGATGCAGGTGTTTGATACTTTTTACATTTGAGGTGTACAGACTACAGAACACCATAACAAGTTGTCAGAATAGGATTTGATTCAGGTTCATGTGATTTGAGTGATAAAGATGATGGGGGGAGAAATACATGTTGACGCTCCATTAGACTATGTTTCATTTAAGATTTTTCCAGCAGATAACAGGTTACTAAATGATACTCTTTTCCATTTCTATATAATTCTATATGAAAAAATATGTCAATATCCACATGATATAGTACTGACTTGACTGTTTTACACTTATAGATGCTTCTTAGTTTCTTCAGTAATCATGTTTGTTTACATGTAAATTGTTTCCTTAATTTTATGTATTGTGTAGAAACCTTAAAAAAAGAATCATTCAATGGAAAAAAAAAGGATGAAAAGTTAGTATATTGTAATAAATCTTACTGAATACTTCACTACATTTTTTCATGCTGTAAAAGATAGGTTATTTAGCTTTACAACTCAAAGATTAAGAAGTAGTGGGTCTGCAACAAGGCATCCTTGCATTTTTTTTTTCTATGAATTTCCTTATAATTCAAAGTTCCTCATTTATGTCCTTTTACTTCCAAATGCAAATGTTAAATCAAAATAACAAATTCGGCAAACATGTCAATCATAGTACATAAACTTCTATCCATTAATGATTTGTCCTTGTTACAATACTTCTAACTCAACTAGAAAAAAAAAGAGAGCAATAAAAGCTTTCAAACACAAGACGTTTGAAATGAAATCTCTCAATACACCTGGGAAACTGTTAATTATATTTGTTGCTGAGATCTTCATTGCCGGAGGACCTTGGCTGAGCATGTCTGAAAGAAAAGATAAGGGGGAATGTTCTGTTGTATAAGCTGTCAGTCATAACCTACAACTCCAAACACACTAAATTTCAAGGAGACTGATGCAATAGAATCTAGAAGAGAGGAGGGGGGGGGGGGGGGGGGGGACCTTGATGATGGATGACACCCATACAGATGAGATGAGTGCCTTTTATTAACTAGATAATGTAAAAAAAATGCAGTCTTTCTTCATTTACAGAATTTTTATGGTTAATGTAATTCTCTAACTTCTCTTTCTAGATTATTATTATTTTATATATTTTAATTATTATTTACTGGTGAATAACAGACTTTGAACTGTGCAATGTACATTTGCCTAGGTATGAAGCATACGTATCTTGTGACAATAAAATGGAGCAGTTGGCATCTGGTCGTTTGGAACAGCTTCATTTACACATCCCGCAAGTGAAATTGGATGGCCACTGCAAACTCCAGTTGCCTGATAATTTGAAGCGCTCGGCATGGTTCAGCAAATCAACTCTTTCCAGGTTTTCCCTCGAGAAACACATGTAGTTTGTCATGGATGATGTTCATTCTTCATTCCTCTTATAAGAAGCAATTGCGTCAATCTTTTCAGGTTCATGCACATTGTTGATTCACCCGAAATGTTAGAAATTGCAAATGCTTGTGGAGATGAGATGACTCAGCTGGAGGAATCCAGAAAGTTTCATCTTGCTTTGTATGCCCAGGTATGATCTTTTGTCCTTGACACGCTAACATTGTACCTATATCCTCTATGTATCAGCAGTAAGATGCATCTTCTCTTTTTCTCAGGATCGCCACAAGGATCCCCAAACTGAAGAAACAGGTGAGTTGAGTGATATGAATTCTAAGCCCCGTTAAAAAAAATTTATATTCAACTCATATGATTTTACATGTGCATGTTCGCTGTTATGACTTATGAACACTTTATTTGAATTGGTTATATTGTTCTTGGGACTCATTGGTTGCATTATAGGATTTTGTTTTTCCCTCGACTAGCATAATCATCACAGTATACTTTTCTCTTCCAAATCTACTTTGCAGAGTTCTGTTTTAACAATGGCGGTTGTATAATAACTGTCATGGGATAAATAAAAATTCCAACTAGATGATACAACTAATAAGAAAAAACAATTAATGAATCCATCAGAAGATTGTTTGTCTAATCAGCTCATTTTCATGGAACTGTTTATTAGAAATTGGAGTATTCTTTGAAGAAATGTTTTGATAAGGAACCTGATATGCTTTGAGGCAATATTTGTTACTCTTTAGATTTGTTTTCATGCAATCTGTCTCGCTTACAGGTTCAGATGTCTGTTCCAATATGTGGAGATTCATGCACAATACATTTTCAAACTAAGACATTGCAATATGTTAAACTGTGATTCAATGACTATTAAATGCGTCAAAGTGATGCAAAATACAGGTCAAAGCGGTTGTAGTTTTACTCTGACCGTGTACTATATCAACCAAATATCCTGTTCGTGCCAGGCATGCATCTGACACTGGCATAATTAGATCATAGTTAGTAGGAACTGACAATTCTATTGATTTATTTCAAACAGAATGCCGTGAAACAGAAAGCGTTGAACTCACAGAGAAAGTAAATGCCCTCTCCCTTTTCACTTGACGTGTTGTTTCTCATTGTTGATTGAATTCAACTAGTTTATCACACGATGACAACTAAACAGCTCATTTATGTTGATACAGCCTGACTTCCAGAGTACATCATCCGATGTTACCAAGTATGGCTTTGGTTCTAATTAATATTTATCGTAAACCTATTTTTTGTCTTCCTCGTATGACTTAAACAGTCAATACTGGCAGGAATGAGCTGCTACGGGCATTGGAATTGAGACTGACAGCATTGAGAGAGGAGTTAGTTGCTGCTTTTAACCAGGCTGCAGATGCCACATGCTCTCTCGAACAAATTGCTCATTTAGTGGCATTTTCTCGGCATTATGGTGGAGAATACATAAGGTATTTTATGTATCACAAAAGGGTTTATGGTTATACTCAACATGATAAATTATGAATATCTCTAAACTATCCACAAAAAGGATTTCATCAACAATAATTCCGTTGATACTGATGCTCGGACGCATGTTCAGACACTTCCACCATGCTTAGGTCCTAAAAATCTTTTCATATTCTTTTGAAGGTTCCAATTCTTTATTACATGTTATGAGTATATTATGGTGGTGGAGTTTATGACCGTACATTTCCTCATTTTGGTCGTTTTGGGGATGTGTTCGATACCCTGAACTCGTCCAAACAACAACACACTTTGCCATTGTTACATAGCACCAAAAAACTATGAATCAGCTGATGATGGTTTAACTTCAAAACTATGAATCAGCTGATGATGGTTTAACTTCTTTTTCTTCCTTATGGTATCTTTTCACAGTTAAATGGATTGCAACAAGTTCCCATGTCTTAGGGCTAAAGTACTGTGATTTTAATGTGCTTCTCAGGAATTCTCTGTCAAAGTATCTGGAGTTGAACAGAAAAAATCATGACGCTGATTCCCAAAATGAACAAGCAAAGGTTTCACAGAATTCACATGATGGTGGAATATTGAGTGATGCGACAGCTCAGGTGCCTGCAGCAGTTAAGGCTGTAAAGTATGGTGCCTCCCCTGCTAAGGTCGCAGAAGTTGAGCGCCAGAACTCAACAGAAAGTGAGGAGTCTTCCAACTCCAGTGATGAAGACCAACCGTCAACTGAAAGGAGCCGGCCTCTGATAAGATCTGCATCACCCAGAAGGTCAGCATCTCCCATGCGAAGGGTCCAAATAGGAAGATCTGGATCTCACAGGGCTCCTGCACTAACAATTAAGAGTCTCAGTTACTTTCCAGCCAGGGAAAGGTTATTTTCCAACAAAGATACTGGTGAAAACAGCAGTGAAGAAGAATCTGACCAGCCTCTCAAGAAACCTGGGAGTACTGCTAGGAGCATCAGTGTCCAAGATGCCATCAATCTCTTTGAGAGAAAACAAAAAGATGAAAATTCAGATATGCAGAAAAGGAGGTTTTCAGCAGATACCTCTGTTAATACTAATAAATCTGTCCTAAGAAGATGGAGTGGTCGAACAGGGAATTCTTCCCCTCAAGGTGAATCAGAAAATGCTTTTGAAGGTGGTGTGGACATGGCAACTGGAGAAGTTCAAAATAATCCTGTGAAATTGGAGCCAGAGTCTGATTTAGCTCTTGAAGGTCTTGATTCTGTAAAGACTGCTGATGTAGGCGAGCCATTGAAGGTGGAGAGGAAAGCATCTCATCCAATAGCGAAGCCGACAGATCCTGTTTCCACCCCTGCAATAGAAACTAGTCACAGAGTATCAGCTAGTGTGGACTGGAGTCGGCAGAAGGAAGCTGAACTTAATCACATGATGATGAAAATGGTTGAGATTAAGCCTATCAGGCAACAGAGGATGGGAAATGGAAATAGTAAAAGCCAAGAGCTTGCCAGCGGGCAGAGAGGCGCTTCATATGATCTTTACAAGAAGAAAAGGGATGAGAATGTTCGAGGAGAAAAATCAGGCAAGCGGGCGGAGGAGCAGCTAAAATCATTCCAGGAAATCCTTGATCAAAGGAAGGCTGAAATGACATCTAGAACTATGGGTGTTGCAGGAAAACAAGAATCTCTTATTAAGTCACGTAAGCCTCAGAATAAGTCATTCCCACCTGTGCAACCTAAATGGGAATCTTCAAAATCTTCGAAACCGTCTGTTTCAAGGAAGACTCCAGCCAAGGCATCTTCCCTGCCAGCAACCCGTAAATCCTGGCCATCGGCACCTTCCCCAAAAACTGCTGGTATTACACCATCTAAAGTTTCCGACAGTACCTCCTCTGTTGGCACAGCAGTGACTCGTAGGAAATCACAACCAACCCCTCCACCAACTCAGCCACGCCTGAAAGTGGAAATATCACAGAAGCCGAAAGAAAGTGCAAAAGCAACCCCAACTGAAACTAAGCGAAACTTGAGAGGCCAGGAAGGGAAGAAGCAACAAGCAGCGGCGAGTAGCAAGGCAAAAAAGACGAGAGATCTGCAAACTGTGGGAGATGGTTCTAGTCCAGAACCAACCAAACCAAGTTTCTACAATAAAGTGACGAAAAAAGGCAGTGTAGTGCCACTGGAGTCAAAACCTTTTCTTCGTAAAAGATCTGGAATGGGCCCTGGAGTTGGCCCTGCTTCCAAGATGAAAGCTCCTCATCCAGAAGAATCTGTTAAAAGCAATACAAATATTCTCATCATTGAAGCCGAGGAAGAGGAAGAGGTGGTTGCTGGAATCTCAGAGTCCGTAATTCAGCAACATGAGACTGATGTGATTCAACCAGTAAGTGATGTTACTGATTTAGAGCCAGAAGCTTCACAGCATAGCCATCAGAAATGTGAAAACACAGAGAATAACGATGTTTTTGTTTCTGAAGGTAATGATAGCTTTCAAAGGACAACAGAATTTCCAGTAGAAAGCGAACCTCATGAAGTATCTGAGATTTCACCCATTGCCTGGGTGGAGATCGAAGAGCATCAAGAACTGCCTGGTGAAAGCTGCTCTCCTCAAAATGCCATATCAACCAATGTCGCGCCAGAAACGTTATCAAGTCCACGTGTTAGGCATTCTCTGTCACAAATGTTGCAAGATGGTGGGGAACCTGAGATTATGGAGTGGGGGAATGCTGAAAATCCTCCAGCTATCATCTATCAGAAGGATGCGCCCAAGGGACTAAAGAGGCTCTTGAAATTTGCAAGAAAGAGTAAGGGAGAGGCTAATGTAACTGGTTGGTCCAGCCCATCAGTTTTCTCTGAAGGGGAAGAGGATGCTGATGAACCAAAAGATACTAATGTTGGGCAAGTAGACACTATATTCAGAAAGGCTTCCCTGCAAGCAAAGGGTGGGAAGCAGAAGACATCATTTGCTTCAAGCAACCATGGTGGAAATTCAGGCAAGGGAGCTATAGACTCCACAGCAGCTAGTGATATACTGTCAGGTATTGTACTTCCATTTTTTTGCTATTTCCTTTATGATACAAATGGATCAAACTGGGGCATAATTTGTTTGCAGAATTACGTATTAACTTTATCCTTTTTAATAGTAGCTTTTAGTTCTATCGTATATTTGCCATGTAAAGGTTGCAGCGGTTACCAGAAAATACCCCTGACGTATACTAGAATTTATAGCATTTTACGATGAATCATATTAACCCATTTTTTTTCAAGTATATATATATGTATGAGCATTGTGGTCAAGTTGCAAACTACTATTAAGAAAGTTTTAGTTTGTAAAATATGATGTGTCAAGGTCCTAATAATTATTTATTTATTTTAGCAGCTCAAACAAATATGAGCAGATTTGCTAGTCAGAGTTCCCACAAGTTGCAGGAGGGTCATACTGCAGCCACTTCAACTAAATGTTAGTTTTACTCTTTCCCTTGCACACTTATAGTTTTGGACTGTATAATATGGTGATTCAAATGCTTAATTGTTGTAATATTAACTTCATTTTTCCTCCACATCTGGATACCAATGTTCTTTACTTTTTTTTTTTTTTTAAAAAAAAAAAAAAAAAATTCAGCAGCTAGGTCTTTCTTCTCTCTTTCAACATTTAGAAGCAGCAAATAGAACAAGATAAATCTTCGTTTGCGCAGCAAGGAGATGAAACATTTGCCGACTGTCCCTGGCTGTAATGTTTGTTGTGAGATTAACACCTTTCTCCTATTCTCTGGTTCTGTTGTTATATTATGTTTGTGATTCGAGTACAGTTTTACAGTGTCAGTGAACTATTTTGTAAATGTCATGTAATCAAAAGAAGCGATTTTGTGTAAGTCACAGTATGCTGTAACTAAAATGTTAGCAATTTATATTCTTTTTGGGTGGAGACAATTTTACAGAAAATTAGCATATCTCATCTGCGGGGCAATAATAGCATTTGGTTTGATTTTTTTTTGTTATGCATTTTTATTCAATTTTTGTACAAACAATTGCACAATTTGTTTCTCCGACTTCAGATGATACAACTAAATTTACTGTGAGACAAAAAGCGCCTCTGATGTGTGGTACATCAGAACTTCTGCCTTTACATGCAGCAATGGACATAGAAGAGTATCATGGTAGAGAAGAATTGTTTAAAAACTCAAACAAGGCCAATAAAATGCCGCAAACAAGGCTGACTAGAATTTTTGTTGTTTGTGCTACCATGTTTGTTTCTTTTCAAGTTTCAGTTTCTCTGTGATTGGTTAGAATCTATTCCGGTTGAACTGGTTTTCCCCTCCACGGCTTGAGTATCTGAAATGAGCAGAGAAGACTTGCATCCACACTCATGAGTGCACCTGCATTGTTGAATTCTCCACAATAGTTTGGAGCCGAAAATATGGTAACCAGTTGTCTGTCTGCAAAGAATTCATACCCATCTTCCACAACCTGATCAGAAGGTTTATCAGAGGGATACTTACTACATACGACCGCTTATTTCCCCATTGTCTCTTTTAATGCATTTTGCATGCAAATTTAACATGATTTGTCGAACAGGGTTCTGACAAACCTTTATTATGATGGGTTGCGTTATGTTTCAATTAATACAAAACAAAATGAACGAATTCAAACGGGGATGTTGTATATACCTGGTGAGCCCGGCAAATGAGATCAAGGTCATGCTTCTTCAAAAACTCGGAAACCTTATCAGGACCAAAGGTAAAGGACACTCCCCTATCATTCTCACACCACCCTTTAATATCTCTATCAGGGTCTGCCCATAGCAGGTCACAAAGCAACCCCTGATCTGGCACATCCATTGGCCTCTCAATAGCCCTAATCTCATCCAATTTGTCCAACTCCGGGGAAAGTCCACCATGCAT